>OY856410.1:1456117955-1457371288 GCA_963693085.1 Alisma plantago-aquatica | reverse complement strand
CCATACATATGTGACAAATATTTTTTATATATTTTATGTCCATATTTATTTCCTCGTGCACATGTTACCAAACAACATATTTTAACAATTTCCATCCTAGTCACCTTCCCACTCCCCTTTAGGGGATGTACATATATCGTCCAGACTGGTAGATTAGATCAAATTGATTATTCGATCTGATCCGGTCTTAGACCGACATCAATTTTGGTCCAGTCCTCGGTCCTCCATTTTTCAAGATTTTGATCATCGATCGGGCTCGATCGAAAATCGATCCAGACCGGTCTTGGACCGAATGACATAAAACAATCTCTTCCAATTTTGAATTAAATATAATAAATATTTATATTAGTACTAAATTTGATGAAGAATTGTTGAGAATGGAGTGTATTATTTTTAAATATATAAAATAATAAATTATATGTTACTTATTAGAAATATTGTTACTCTAATAGTGGAAGAAAAAACTTGTTAGAATACAACATGTAAAGAAGTGATGGAATTATGTAGTAACTTAAGTTCCATATCACTGTGTCATATAATAATTATTTGTTACCCTATATGTAAAGTTATATTCGTACATAAACAATTGTGCAAAAATCTATTATGAGCTACCATAGCATGCTTATGAATAAATGTATGTTCATAGAAAATGAGAGAAAACATTGTTATATCAAATATATGAAAGCAAATATTCATCCAAATCAGTTATATTAGTTATATTTTTCAATTTTCTCACTAAGATTAGTGAAATAAAATTATTATTCAGGTCAATACATAATTATTTTGTATATTTTAACTATTGAGAATATGAGTTGGTCCGGTCTTGGTCTAGTCCAGTCTGGTCCATAAATTTTTTAGTCTGATCCAGACTGAATCAGTGCTTGTTCGGACCGGTCCTTGTTCCGTCTGGTTCTCGGTCCAAAAAAAGAGGAAGTCAAGGACTCAAGGAAATGAGAAGATATTATATTTTTGTATTATTGGGTTTGTTAGATAATAAGGACACATGTGATTATACAACAGATTGGAGTCTGTTGTGTAATTATGGTATATAGCAACAACTCAGAATCTGTTATATGATCTTGGTTTATAACAACAGGTTACGATGTTGTGTGATTGTGGTATATTACAACATATAGCTATTACAACAGGTAAAATCTTGTTGTGTGACTATGGTATATTACAATGGGTTAGTCTACGTTTGTAATGATAGTCTATTACAATGATTTATCATGTGTGGCTATTACAATGGGTCACAACATGTTGTGTAGTTATAGTATACAACAACATGTCAGAGTTTGTTGTGTGATCTTGGTATATAACAATAGGTTTTAACATGTTATGTTATTGTGGTCTATTACAACATTTACCTATTACAACAGGTGAACATATGTTGTGTGATTATCATATATTACAACGGGTTTAGTCTATATTGTGTAATGATGATCTATTACAACGTGTTATCATGTGTGACTATTACAACATGTCAGAGTATGTTGTGTAATTAAGGTCTTTTACAATAGGTTTGAGTATGTTGAGATGCTACATTGTATTACAAAAATTTAACACATGTTGTAGTATCATGTATACTACAATGGGTTTGACATGTTGTAAATAACTTGTGTTGTATAAAATATGCAATATACAACACACAAATAGGCTTATTGTGATAAGTATGCTCACTACAACATGACCAGTAGGACTGTTGTGTTTTTCTCGTTGTAAAAAGCATTTTCTGTAGTAGTGCAACATGAGCAACACCTTTGCCAGACATTGACTTTGTTGAGGAAGCCTCAACTATATGCCAAGTTCAGCAAGTGTGAATTCTGGTTATCTGAAGTGTCTTTTATGGGCCATGTTATATTTGCAAAAGGCATTTGTGTTGACCCAAAGAAAGTGGAATATGTACTAGAATGGGAACAACCCAAGGCACTGACAGAGATCTATAGTTTTCTAGGTTTGGCAGGCGACTATAAGAGGTTCATCAAGGACTTCAGTTCTATAGCATTACCCCGAACTAGGTTAACCAGGAAGGATGTTCCTTTTGCTTGGAATCACAAGTGTCAATGTTCTTTCTAGTTATTGAAAGAAAAGTTGGCCAGTGCACCGGTGTTAGTGCTGCCACAATAAGGGAAAGGCTATATTGTCTTTTGTGATGCTTTCAAGAATGGGTTGGGATGCGTGTTGATGTAGGATAAAAACATAATTTCTTTTGCTTCGCGACAACTTAAGAAACATGAGGAGAATTACCCAACACATGATTTGGAGCTTGCATTGGTGGTCCATGCCTTAAAGATCCGGAGACACTATCTTTATGGAGAAAAGTGTCAGATATTCACTGACCATAAGAATATACAATATATCTTCTCAAAACATGAGCTGAATATGAGGCAGAGGAGATGGATAGAACTTATTAAGGATTATGATTACACAATGGACTACCGTTCAGGGAAAGTGAATGTGGTAGTGCAAGGCCCCTAAACTTGCTTAATGAGTTGAATAATCTTAATTATCATAATTAAATGCTTAGAACCATAATATAACATTGTGATATGCTTTAAAATCATAAGACAAGATTAAGTTTCAAATTTGGTCCAATTTGGACATGTTTGAACAAGTATGCAATTTTATGCACATTTTGGACTTTTCTACAATTTACCTAATTGAGAGATTTTCTTTGCAATTTATCACTTTCATTATGTTCCTTGGATATTCTCTCATCATTCTTGAGCTTGTTGAACCATGGGACGCCTATTTAAACCTTGATTTGAAGGTATTTTCTCGAAGGGTATTTTAGGGTTTACCCCTTCACGGATGAGTTACCTTTAGTAACTATCAACTAAGGAATTATGTGATTGGCTGGAAAATTCTACAAAGGAAAGATAAGAAGGTCTATAAGGACAGTGGGGGAGCTTCTTGTGTGTGTGCTTGTATATTCTAAATAGTTTAAGGCCATAGAAACATGGGGAAGCTACTTTTACACCTCATGCTTGCTTCCATCCTTATCCATGGGCTATATTTACCTCTTCCTTTAACAAGTTCAAAACTATTCTTGCTTTTGTTGATATGTATTCCCTGAGAGCCAATCATGGGATGATTGGTGGGATACATTAAGATTGATTTGATAAATATCAAAGGCAAGCTTCCAATTCATTCTAGTTTAGTCAGTTGTGAGATAATGACAAAACTGATTGAATGTCTAGAGAATGGCAGTACTCAATGATGTATGCCTTCAAGTATGTGACTTGAATGATGAGATCATACAGATGTTAAGAGTTTGTACATTCTTGTTATGTCCCTAGTCGGATGTCATTGTGGAAGGTTGATAGACAACAATGACACACAATACTAGATTGTGTATTGGTTGATGATAGAATCTCATTAGTCATGATATAGTGATATCAAACCATGAACATAAGTACTTATTAGAGAACAATTGTATCAGACAGACCCACCGTGAGAGTAAAACATGGAACCATGGATTGATAGTCACAGTCAGCTCTCATAGTGATGGTGGTGAGTGTGATTCTTTGACCTGAAATCACTACACTCAACACGTCATTGGGTACACTTTGACATCATCAAACACAGTCCTGAAATATAGATTGTTATAAAGGTGATGATTGGGTGACTTTGACACATGAGGATTTTGAGGGGTGAGTGATAGATATGGGATTTGTCCCTCTTGAGGGAGTTTGATGTCCATGGCCAATTGATGAGTAGGACTGAGAAAGGCATGTGGATGCATGTGTGAATCAATATGTGATATTGATGTCACACATATCTCATCCAATCTACTCTGAGATCAAGGAAGTGAATGAACATTGAAAGTATGACTATTCCATGCCTCGAGTTCATTTGGGATATCAGTGATAAAGGTATTATACATTCACTGTAACACCAATCACAGATTGTAAGTTTGAAAGTTGTTCTCCAACTTTCCTTTTCACTTAGGTAGAGCTGATGTGCGACTAGGAACCACTCTTTGCTTGTAAAGTCATAAGTGTTATGGACTATCACTGCCAATGTGAAATGGGCATGTAGGGTCACACACATAGGATTTAAGCTGGAAGAGGAATTTATCCACAGATGATGTTTAGGTTGTTTACTAAATATGTTTAGTAGTTCAATTAAACATTCAATCAATTGAGTTGACTCAAAATCACCAAGTTCAAGTGTTGGACTAACTGATTTGGGTGTCAGATTGATTAAGAACTGCATTGACCGATTTCTGCACAACCTAGACTACCAACCGACTGGTTCAAGTTGTTGAACCGATCGGCTCAGGGTCAAGTGAGATGACCGGTTCAAGTGTTGAACCGATCAGTTCAACTGGACCAAACGAGCTAGTTTGGGAAAGTTCGGTTGGTGAGAAAATATTTTCGTTTTACTTGTACAATTCGATTGGGACAAGTATTGATCTTTGGATTAATTGGAAATGGAAAGAGGAAAGTCAATTGGGAACTACCCTAGGAAGTGAAATGACTGGTTCATGAATGAACCAATCAGTTCATCTCCCCAAACGACTAGTTCATGATATGAACCGATCGGTTCAGTTCCCAAATGATCATTTTGTTTGTGAAATGACTGGTTCACTTACCTTAGTGTATCAATTCGTGGAAATTCCAGACCCTTCTACTCCCACTTTAGTCCCGCATTGCCCGGGGTTGAGAACCCTGACCCTGACCCCTCCTATATATAGAGGGGTACTGGGGGCTTCTCATATAGCACAACTCAGAACATTAGTTACTCTGCAAAGTTTTCCTCTCTGGTTATGGTAACTGAGAGAGCCCAAGAAAGTGCTACCCGACTAGGGAGGCACAATGAGGAAAAAACAACTGTAGGATGACAACTGATAGTGGGAGAGTGTGTCAGTGACAAGTACACTGATAGAAGGAGACGAATCCTTCCAGTTTCCTAAAGGATAGGATGACTGCATTCTCGATGGTTCGTGGGGACTACTATAGAGGTGGGAGATTTCATCCGCTCAGAGGACAGTTGTCAATCCATCAGTCTGGGTGCAACCAGAAACCATCAGTCTGGGTGCAACCAGAAACCATCAGTCTGGGTGCGACCAGGAGCTGCACAGACGCCGTCCAAGACCAGAGGGGAAGACTGCACTAGCCATGAGGTAACATCAGTGAGCAAGCTTCAAGACAAGGTACACCTCTACAAACCATCCTTCCTACCATATAGATGTTGATGAGATCTCTTTGGGTTCTGGGTTTGAGGAGAAAATTTTTTGTTTCTGCTTCCATCTCTTCCTCTTCTAAAACCCAACAGTGGTATCAGAGCCATGTCAACGTTTTATACTTTAGTATAATTGATATGATCGGTTTTTTGGTTTGTTGCCTTTTATTTATTGCATACGATGCAAATTATTAATTGGCTTTATGCATGCCCAATATAAATCAACAAATCTCTATATATACATATATGATATGGTATATAAATGCACTCAATACGCGTCACCCTTAAATGGTTTCTGTGGTGATCGTAGCATGATTGTGGCCATAAACCCTAAATCTATGTCTGGTTGATTATTGTTGCTTGCATCTCAGTCTGCGTACTGATTTCCTACCTCCTATTCCTGATGTAACTCGAGATAACTTGAGATTCTTTCCTACCTTTGCTCCCCCCGAATGTAACTCGGGGTTTCCAAATGCAATTGTAAATAGGATTAGTTTATTTCCTGTTATGTCAAAGAATGACGGACACCTGGAGGATCGAGACGATCGACTCAGGAGTGAGACAATCAGCTGGTGGACCAAGGTGGCCGGATCCTGGAGCAAGATGAGCGGGTGGTGATCGGAGGAGATGCACGATGACCAGTAAACCGATCCGCTAGAGGTGCTAGTCAATCGGCTGGTGGCACCCAACCGACCGGCCTGATGGTGAGTCGATCAATCATGGAGATGAGTTGATGAAACCCAGAACGGAAAAGCATAGAGTTCATATTGTATAGGTTTCATGTGATGTGGACCTAGATGAATGTGGTTCCTCTTGACTCGAGGAATCACATTAGGATGGCCATAATCATCACTTTTATTGTTTCACATGTTTTCTTGTGGGATATAGCATGTATATGATACATACTATATATTGTGGTGATTGGATATGTATATGTACCTATAAAACCAAATACCTCAATAAATATTAAGTCTTAGATGCCTTGCATTAGCGGAACACATGAAAAACTTGATTGACCAAGCATAGGTTACGCCAAAGCATGGTGCACCGTCTATCTCATGGAAGTGTGATGGTGGACATGTAGAATCTGCCAAAGCAGGGTGCATGTTCATTGTGTTGACATTTGGGTTAGACTTAACTGGTAATTCTTAGAGAGTCTAAGCTCCAGAGGCACATGGATGACCATGGCAAAGATTTGTGCATGGCATCCATCCGAGATTTTCATAGGATGCAATTGGCAAGTGTTGCCTACCTAAATAATCTATATTGTGGGTGATCAGCCAAAGCTGACTCATGATTGGATGAAATATGGATCTTGGACCCACTAGAAGGTTGTACATTGCAATCTTTTGAATTGATGGTGAGGGCTATCAATTTGAGCAAAAATAGTTGGAGTGATAATTAATTAAAGTCCTGATTGTATTGCAAAACTTTTTCAAATCAATCAAATAAGTCAAAATGAGTTTTTGGACTAAATTGCATATATTTCTTTTTGTAGTACAAATGGCAACAAACAACAATCATTGTTCGTTGTGATCGGTCCTTGAGAAGGACAAGCTGAATGGGGCTAACTTCCACGACTGGTTTAGGACATTGAGAATTGTTCTCACTCAAGAGCGAAAGCTCTATGTCCTGGATACTCCAGCTCCAGAGGAACCTACTCCTACCACAACAAAGGAAGAAAGGGATGCTTTTAAGAAGCATTCTGAAGATGCCATTGATGTGAAGTGCTTGATGTTATGCTCTATGAACCACGAATTGTAGAGACAACATGAGAACATGGACGTCATTGAGATGATTCAGCATATCAAGAACATGTATCAAGATCAAGCATGGCAAGAGAGATATGATGTCTCCAAGGCACTATCCTAGTATGTCATGAAAGAAGGAGATTCAGTTGGTTCTCACACACTCACTGTGATTGGGTATGTGGAAAACCTAACTAGATTGGGATTCCCTCTGATTCAAGAGTTGGCTAATGGTATGATACTGCAAATGTTGCGAGAATCATATAGTTCATGATGAACTACAACATGAACAACTTTGACAAGCCATTCACAAAGTTGTTGGACATGTTGAGGACAATATAGGCATAGATGAAGAAAGACAAACCCTAATCTTTGATGTGATCAATAAAGGGTAAGTCCAAAAGGCAAGGTTAAGGGAAAAGAAAAGAAGAGTTCTGATGCTAGCCAACAACCCAAGCCGTCTTCAGCCTTAAGGCATATGGGAAGGGTGAACAAGGGAGGATAAATTGCCCTCTATATCTAGAAGAACAAAAGAAGATGAAGGAGATGATGGAAATCTCCAACTTAGGTATCAAGAAAAATACACTTCTTTATCTGAGGTATGTGATACCAAGATATAGGTCTGACATATATGATATGTATGATCTAACAAAGAAGTGATGGCCTTTGTGAAAGGACCAAGAAATAGCACTCATCATTGAATCAAGTGTTGCTACCATAGACAGGAGTACCTTTCAATTTATTTTAACCTAAAGGGCACAAAATAGAGTTGAGAACTGCTATTTCAATTTTCCAATAAATAGAAACACTTTATTTTTGCAAAGATGGCTATCAATATAGTTGATGTTTCAATTTCAAATATATGATCTTTGTGGCAATTCCTTTCTTTATCTTGTGGTACTTTATATGCATAAGATAAAATGATACCAAAAGGTTATTGATAACTCAAACAACGAATCACCATTATCATGAGAAATTCATCTCTAGTTTTCATATTGATGGACAAAGCTAGACTCTTTTGGTTGTGAACCATTAAGAGACTTGAATATCTTGAACGTGATGATAAATCAATCTTCACTAGTGGTAGTGGGAGAATGATTATCATACGAGGTATAATACATATGATGTATTTACATACCTATTGGAGAAAATGCTAATACTTCAAATGATGTTTAGAGAAATACCAATATGAATGTCTTGAAGTGTTCAAGAAGATCATGAATGAAGTAAAAATTTATTAAAGGTAATAATTCTTGATATGATCAATGAATGAGATACGTAAACCAAATGTTTGAGAACCTTATGAGTGATTATGATAGTGTATCATAGAGAACTCATGATAAAGGCATAGTCATGTCTAAAGGGGAGTCATACTCTAAGGAGTGTGAGGATGATTATCAAATAACTAAATTCTTCTTAAATAGAGAATACCTTACACTAATAAAGGATATTAAGAATCACAAAGTGTTGTGAGTTGTCAAATTCCTTAATAGGTACACCTCAAATATCTATATGATGAGTTGGTCATATGATGAGCCAACAATGTAGATGATATTGAGGAACTGGATTTTGAGTTATGGTTTATGACCATTATATCCTACATGACTTCCATGTGAACCATAAGATATGACCTTGATGGTAGCGCCCATTGGGATGAAACCCATAAGTGCATATAAGTCTTAAGTGTTAAGACACATGGATGACATTTTGAGAAGGAGCATGCTTGTTGATTGCAACTTAATGACTATGAGATTTGGCATATGGATATTAAAACCGCATTCCTAAGAGGAATAAGATAAGGATGTGTACACGACATAACCTATAAGGTTTACAAATCCATTGATGCAAATGAAGTCTATAAGTTACAATGGACTAATCAATGTGATTGATTGAGTACAAGCAACTCAGAGCTAGAATCTTTACTTTGATAATATGGTCAAAGGGTTTGACTGATATGACAAAGATAAAGAAGGGATCTTTGATTCAGTGGGAGTGTATTTGCATTCCACATGTAGATGAGGAATGAGATGTTCAAGAATGGAATCCTTTGTGAAAATTATCTTTAGGGAATATAGATACATTTCCTTTGTGATAGGAATAGAGATCTATAGAGATTGTTCTTGAAAACCTCTTGACCTGGAAAAGAGAGAGCATACATTGGAAATTTGTACTCAAGGGTTCAGTATACACAGATTCAGTGGGAGAAAACTTATCCATGTTACATGGAGTTAGTATCCCAAAGCCAAGTGTCCAATTCTTATGAAGAATGGGAACACAAAGAATAGATATGGATCTATCATGTATGTAATCATCCCATTATCTTGCATGTATGGACATAGCAAGAATAAAATGCATTTATCATCTTGTATGTAGGACATGACAATATGATATGCTCATTCTGATAACTCGTATTGGGGACATGATGAGTAGATGTCTGTCTAGTTCCAGTAAGGGTTACTCGAATACCATGAGAACTTGCTAAGTACTTGAGAAGTATTAATTCTATGGAAATAAGGAAGGGTTCACTGTAAAGAGTTACACTAATGTGAACTTACAGAAAAGACAAAATATTTATCGCAAAATATATATGGGATATATAAAAGTAAATGTGTGTTGAAAAATGGAAACATTCCAACAAAGCCATTTTAAAAGGAAATGTTGAGTATCCATGTGTTAGAGAACAACAGTGGATACTATATGGATCTAGGAGTTCATAAAGATGAACTTATAGATATTCTGGTCAATGATGACAAGTAAGGAGTGCTTAATCATGCAATGAGGCTAAAGGTTAGCAAAGGAATATTGGATCGCATATTTCGGAAACTCCATCTCATACGTAAGACGTACAACGAAGAGATGTGAGACATGCAATAATAATAACTTAGGCAAAGTGTTTCCATAACTCACTGCATTAGCACTAGAGCACAGTAACATGTGGGACATGTTTGAAGATCACTAAGAATATGATTCAAGGGTGACTGGCTCGCAGTGCAAGTGGGAATCTGTTGGTATGTATGGGAGCCAATCATGGGATGATTGATGGGATACATTAAGATTGATTTGATAAACATCAAAGGCAAGCTTCCAATTCATTCTGGTTCAGTCAGTTGTAAGAAAATGACAGAACATATTGAATGTCTAGAGAATGATAGTACTTAATGACGTATGCCTTCAAGTACATGACTTGAATGATGAGATCATATGGATGTTAAGAGTTTGTACATTCTTGTTATGTCCCTAGTCAGATGTCATTGTAGAAGGTTGATAGACAACAATGACACACAAGACTAGATTGTGTATTGGTTGATGATAGAATCTCATTAGTCATGATATAGTGATATCAAACCAAGTACATACGTACTTGTCAGAGAACAAGTATATCGGACAGACCCACCGTGAGAGTGACACATGGAACCATGACTTGGTAGTCACAGTTAGCTCTCATAGTGATGGTGTTGAGTGTGATTCTGTGACCTCAAATCACTACACTCAACACATGTCGTTGGGTACACTTTGACATCATTAAACACAGTCTTGAAATATAGATTGTTATAAAGGTGATGATTGGGTGACTTTGACACATGGGGCTTTTGAGGGGTGAGTGATAGATATGGGATTCATCCCTCCTGAAGGAGTTTGATGTCTATGTCCACTTGATGAGTAGGACTGAGAAAGGCATGTGCATGCATGTGTGAATCAATATGTGATATTGATGTCACACATATCACATCCAGTCTGCTCTGAGATCAAGGAAGTGAATGAACGTTGAAAGGATGATTGTTCCATGCCTTGAGTTCATTTGGGATATCAGTGACAAAGGAATTGTAGATTCAATCTAACACCAATCATGGATTGTAGGATTGAAAGTTGTTCTCCAACTTTCCTATTCACTTGGGTAGCACTGATGTGCGACTAGGAACCACACTTTACTTGTGAAGTCATAAGTGTTATGTACTATCACTGCCAATGCGAAATGGGCCTGCAGGGTCACACACATAGGATTTAACCTGGAAGAGGAATTTATCCACGAATGATGTTTAGATTGTTTACTAAATGTGTTTAGTAGTTCAATTAAACATTCAGTCAATTGACTTGACTCAAAATCACCAAGTTCAAGTGTTAGACTAACTGATTTGGGTGTTAGATTGATTAAGAACTGCATTAACCGATTTCTGCACAACCTGGACTGCCAGCCGACCGGTTCAAGCTGTTGACCCGATCGGCTCAGGGTCAAGTGAGACGATCGGTTCAAGTGTTGAACTTTGGTTTAGCTGGGCCAAATGAGCCAATTTGGGAAAGTTAGGTTGGTGAGAAAATATTTTCGTTTCACTTGTACCATTCGATTGGGACAAGTATTGATCTTTGGATTAATTGGAAACAGAAAGAGGAAAGTCAATTGGGAACTGCCCTGGGAAGTGAAATGACTGGTTCATGAATGAACTGATCGGTTCAACTCCCCAAATGACCAGTTCATGAGATGAACCAATCGGTTCAGTTCCCCAACGATTGGTTCATTTGTGAAATGCCCGGTTCACTTGTCGTTGTGTATCAATTCGTGGAAATTCTAGACCCTTCTACTCCCACTTTAGTCCCACATTGCCCGGGGTTAAAAACCCTGACCCTGACCCCTCCTATATATAGAGGGGTACTCAAGGCTTCTTAGATAGAATAACCTAGAACATCAATTGCTCTACAAAGGTGTCCTCTCTGGTTGTGGTAAACAAGAGAGACCAAGTAAGTGCTACCCGACTAGGGAGACACAATGAGGGAAAAACAACTACAAGATGACAAGTAATAGTGGGAGAGTGTTTCGATGACTAGTATGTCGATAAAAGGGAACAAATCCTTCCAGTGTCTAATAGGACAAGACAAATGGAGTTCCCGGTGGTCCATGTGGACTACTACAGAGGCGGGAGATTCCTACCGCTCGGAGGACAGTTGTCAATCCATCAGTCTGGGTGCGACCAGGAACCGTAAGTCCGGGTGCGACTAGGAGCTGCACAGACACCGTCCAAGACTGGAGGTGAAGACCACGCTAGCCTTTTGGTAACGTCGCCGAGCAATCCTCGGGATAAGGTATGCCTCTACAAACCATCCTTCCTACCATATAAATGTAGACGAGATCTCTTTGGGTTCGAGGTTCAGGGAGAAATTTTTTTGTTTGCGCTACCATCTCTACCTCCCCTAAAACCCAATAGCTTTTTCTTTCCTTTAACCTGGAGCAACACTACCCTCTGTTTTTCTGTAGAACCAAGTTCTCTAAGGTAGAAGACAACCTCTTTTTGGAGAAGAAGGTCTCCCAGAGCTCCATTTAGCCCTACCTAGGGTTGCTAAGGTCATGTTCTAGGGATTTTGACCAAGGCAAGTTAGTTTCTTCCTTCCTTCTCCATTTCTCTTGCTCTTCTCCTTCCTTAAACCTTCCTTCAGGTTGGAACTTTTCTGTTCCATGGTAGAAATTACGCTAAAGATCTAAAAACCTACCTTTCTTGCTCCTTACGCTTAGGGTTTGCTCATTTGATGAAGAAAGGTGCTATATGGACGAATTCATTGCTTATTATTGGATTTTCTACCCTACCTACTCGAGATTTCTTCTGTGTGGGGTTTCATCTTCTCATTAGAGGCAAGTTTTATAACTTGCACCACATTTATTGATTACCATAAGCTTGCTAGCTCATGTTCTTTCTTGAAAATGATGATTCATGCACTAAAAAGCTACACTTGACTTGGATTTCAATTTTTATAATTTTCCATGTTCTGATTTCAGTTCTAGATAAAGCTATGATCATGTGTATGTTATTCCTAAGGTATAACATGACTTGGATCAGGTTGGTTTTACAACCTATGGTGCTAAGCACCTATCAACCAATGGTCAATTTTAGGGTTTAAAGCTGATTTCTTATATAAATCCATGACTCGATGATGTTACCATTGAAACAACCCTATGGTGTTGTCTTCGTGACAATTGATGGTCATGATCAAAGGTGTCAAATGATGGTGACAGTCTATGGTCACCCCCTTAGGTCAGGTTTTGGATCAATTAGAAGTTTAATGATCAATCATTAAGTACCCTACTGATGTTATCAATCAATGATGACATTAGCTTAATATTTGATGTTGACTAATGAATATAGTTTTGATCTAACAACCTATGGTGATTTAATGGTCACTAATGATGGTGGATTAGATCTCTACAACCTATGGTAAGCTATTAATTGTATTTGTAGCATCAATTAAGCCTTAAACCAATGGTTTCTTGGGTCACTTGATGCAATGGTCAGACTTATACTCTAATTGATGGTTTTAACATATGAACTTGACCCAATGGTCATGATTTACTATTTGTTCCTCCAATAAAGTGGAATGTTGGCTAATGTAATATGTTGGTCCTAATAATGTGATTTAGATGGTTTCCTTTATATGATCAACTTAAGGAGCTTACTTGTTGACAATTGATGGCTTGTTTTAAATGAACAATCGATTGTGGGTTTTACCATACTCTCAATGGAACTTTTTGTATTGTCAATCAAGGGATGTCTAGGGTTAGATAGTGACTTTTTTTTAGAGAACAAATCAAGGACTTCATTGGTGGTTTATCCAAGGTGTTTACTTATGTAAACAACCAATGGTCTTACCTTTTGAACATCAAATGGTTCTCGGGGACATTGTGGTATGGTAATATGGGTTGAATGATGATGGAACATGACACACCCCGACCCCACAATTACCTCAAATCATGAGATTAAGGCGTGACAAGAGGATTAAACTTAACACCAAAAACATCCTTAAAATTTTCTTTTCTTAATCACTTCAAATTTACTTAAAGGAAATCTTAAAACTTGAATAACACCAGATCTTACTAAACTGCGGAAGCAAACTTACTGTTTCTAAATCTTGAAAGATACCTCAAAGCTTAAACAACATATTACATCTTACTTACAGAATATAAAGTGCAATAGTTAATTGAAACCAAAACTACATATTACATTTCATTCTCTCTCTCTACCATACCACATGCCCAAGGACCTAGGGGAAGGGACTAAGGGACCTCTAACTAACTACAAACTACCTTCTGAGTACTTGGGTGATATGATCCTTTAGCTTCCTCGTACTGACACTAACCTGAAAAAATGTTTCAGTAGGTTGGTGAGCTACTCACTCATTGAATAGAATTTCACCCAACCATCGTAGATAACTCATATCATGTTTATTATTTGGAAATTATACTACAAGAAATACTACACTGAATAGAGTTAGAACAATAAGATTTAAATAACAGGAAATATCAACATTTCATCAAGTAACATCTGCTGCAATGCTATAGAGACAATCAATAATAGAGGATATCAACATTCCATTTAACGAACAACTGATACAAATCTAAACTCAAATCTTTCTTAATTATTTAATTCATCAGAAACTTTGTGAACCTATATGAATATATTTTAGCTTATTCCCTGATCATATGCAGTGTACTCTACATATGAAGACTCGTAGAGAACTACGATCCCACAGTACAAGTCTTAGCCGACACCCCGGGATAGCTAAATCTGACTGTTATCCTGGTCTACTACAATAAAACTGGCTCTTTGGCCTCGACACTCCTGTGGTGCCGTAAACTGGACTCCTCATCTACCCTGAGCACACAGGCGAAGAGGATCAAGCCACCTATTACTCTAGTGCCATCAGGATCCTATCTCTGGTTGGTGTTGGACACTACATGGCTTTTCTATGTTCTAGTGCCACCAGGATCCTGTCTCTGGTTGATGTTGGACACTACACTCTGTAATTTAAGGAGACTTCCACTAGGGTTCGTCCCCCATACCACCTGTTAGTACGACCCGACCCCCGTATACTGGACACTGCCAGGGTTAGGTCATTTCACCCCTAAGGCGCAGACCTCACATAGGGGTTCTACGGTATTCAGGGCACCTATGTCTATTATATTATTATTCTTGGAAAGCATTTACTACATTGTGATTTTCTCTTATTGATACTTAACTCTGGTATCTCTATGGTACTACATTTATTTATCTGAAACTTATAAATACAACATGGATATCATTTCTAACTTGACAGTGCAATATACTCAGCACTGTAAACTTCTGAGAAATCAACATATTGTGCTTGCAGGCAGATTTAAATAAATATAATACTTGTCAACTTGGCATATTCATACTGAAATCATGCAATTAAACATCTTAATATACAAATAAGGGTTGATTACTCAACACATGAGAAATCATGAATAGCACTTGTAAATTATCTAAAATTCCTCAATAATCAAACACACCAACCTGAATTATGAGTGGTGAATCACATAACTCAATTAAAGATTAATTTACTTGTCATGGCAAGATTTAATATATAAACATGTGCATCAACCCTAATCGTAAATTATGCATCACATAACTTGATTAAGTTTATGATTACTCATCATGACACGAATTATTAATATTAAGTGAAATTTCAAATGATTTCTTGAGTTGAGCATCTCATAACTCAAATAAGAGTTAAATTATTATCATGGCACGAATTATTATTAATAATTGGGAATTTATAATAATATCTTCGAGAAGCATGTCAATTTGAGTAAATATTAAATCATTCACATTAAATGTGACCTAGAGCGTGCATCTAGATTTTATTTGAATATTTTTCACATCATTGTCATTTCTTTGCAATTGTGCATCATTTAATTTATTAAAATCATATAGTCTAGGTTTATACCCAGACTTTCCAATTTCTAGTTGTGCACTACTATTTTCGACATTTAATCGAGTAAATTAGGTTTCAATAAATCATATTTTTTTTCTAAATCACATTGCACATATCAGTCAACTAATTAGCATCGAGCAAGCATTAATAATTTAAACATGCATATTAGGAGTCGAGCAGTGTCGGCGCTGCCCGACACCTGCTTAATCACTGACATCTATGAATAACAATGCTTTTAATCTAAACTTCTGATTATTTGAGTTAAATCATGTGAATGCGAGTGAGACTCTACTCCCAGTGGTTCGAAACGTCCAGATTTGATTGGAATTGCATCCAGGGGGTTGTCTTCAACCTCATAATAGACCCAATTTTTCGGACCTACTGCACACAATAGTTGTTTCCCACAAACAGGTTGAAGAAGAGCTGCTAGATTGGGTGTTGATCGCTGCTCGAGCTACGGATTCAAGTCTAGGCCATCCTTCCTTGGTGCTTCCTCATGCCCAAGGTGACTATGGGACGCAATTGTAGCTGTTGCTGCTTGAGCAAGGTGGGACGCCACCCTACTAATTTGGGGCGTCCATAGAGCGAGGAAGGAGAAAGAGGTGGCAGGTGCTATGGATTCTTGTCTAGACCTTACGGACAAAGTTGGGGTGGCCATTTTTGTGCTGCTGCTTGCGCCAATCGGGCTCCTAGCCATAGTTGTAGTATCCGTGTTGCTGCTACTTGCTGGGACACCACCCCTAGCAGGTTGGGTGCTAGGGCGCTGCTAGGGCAGGGATGAGGAAGAAGAAAGGATGGAGAGGAGTGCGTGGAGGCATGGTCCTACTGGTCGGAGCAAAGGGTGCCCATCGTTCGCCCCTGCTATTGTTCTATCAGGAGCTGGTTTGGGGTGTCATTTGTTGGTTGTTGTGCGTTGCTCGGTTGGGGAAGAAAGGAGATAACGAAGAAAGGAAAAAGAAAAGAAATAAAAGACCAAAAATTGGAAAAATTGCAACTTAAAACCAAGGTTCTAGACGATGTTGTAACTCTCACCTCGAGTGTCTGATTGAGGTGATTTCTTTTGAAAATTTTCAAGCACGAGATTCTAAACATGTCATAGAGAATGCATCAGTTGTTGAACTTGACTTCCTGATGAGGGCATCCGCTACCACATTCGCCTTACCAGGATGATAATTTATTGTCACATCATAATCCTTAATCAATTCTAACCATCTCTGTTGTCTAAGATTCAGATCCTTCTGAGTGAAAATACATTTCAAACTCTTATGATCTGTAAACACTTGGCATGCCTCACCATAAAGATAGTGATGCCATGTCTTAAGAGAATGAACTATTGCAGCTAATTTCAAATCATGTGTCGTGTAATTCTCCTCATTCTTCTTAAGTTGTCTAGATGCATAAGCTACTACTTTGCCTTCCTACATCAACACACAACCTAAACCTCTCCTTGAAGCATAACAAAACAATGTGTAGCCTTTATCTGCCTTAGACAGGATCAACACTGGTGTTGTAGTCAACTTGTTCTTCAAGATCTAATAACTCTTCTCATAGTTGTCTGACTAGACAAATGGTGCATTCTTTCTCGTTAAGTGTGTCAGAGGTGACACTACAACACTAAAGTTCTGGATGAACCTCCTATAGTAACCTAGCAATTCTAAGAAGCTTTTGATCTCAGTAGGAGTCTTAGGATGCTCCTACTGTAGAACATACTTGACTTTCTTAGGGTCAACACTTACTCCATCTCTTGAGATGACATGTCTAATAAAAGACACCTCAGCTAACCAAAACTCACACTTACTGAACTTAGCATATAATTGGTGTTGTCTCAACAACTGTAATGCTATCCTCAGATGCTGCTCATGCTGCTCATCATATGTGGAGTAAATCAAAATGTCATCTATGAAAACCACTATGAACTGATCCAAAAATGGTTTGAAAATCCATTTCACCATATCCATGAAAGCTTCTAGGGCATTAGTTAGTCCAAACGACATGACCAGAAACTCATAATGCCCATATCTTGTTCTGAAAGTAGACTTAGGAATATCTAAAGCCTTTATCCTCAACTGATGATATCTAGATCTCAGATCTATCTTAGAAAAATCATCGCTCCACACAACTGATCAAACAAAACATCTATCCTTGGAAACTGATACTTATTCTCAATGGTGATCTTATTCAACTATCTGTAGTCTTTACATAACCTCAGGGTACCATCTTTCTTTTATGATCTATATTACTCCATCATGCTTCAAACCCTTCCTTATACCCATAATCCTCTTACCATATACTACTCTTCCACCTACAATATTTAACTTCTAAATTTTTTTTGATCAGGTTCATTATTCATGTGTATGATCATGTATACCATGTTGCATATATTTCTATTTATCCTTCTACTAATGTGAAGTTGAAATTCTAAATCAATATTTTCTCTACTAATTTCACCTCATGTTTAATACATTACATATCCTTTATTTTAAATCAAACAACTCATGCATGGGTCAAACTTAGTTTCATTTTGAATCAAGTTCTTCCTTCTTGAATATAGTCTACCTTTGTATGGATCATTCATTTTCTAAACTACACCTTTGTTCTTATTTTAGGAACTAGTTTGTTAGTCTATAGAGACATAGAATCCAAAGGTAGTATGTATGAGTGTATTAAACTTCATAATAAAGGTATACATTCCATGCTCTCAATTATGTCATGTAATCCTCATTCCTTAATCAAGCTAATCATTTCTAACATTTATCTTTGATTCAACTAAGTTTCTTGTCCTAGTCTTATGATTTACATGTTCATATAATTCTTTTTTACTTTAACCCTCTTGAAGACTCTTCGTTTCTATGTACTTATTGTATACTTAACTCTTTTCTTCTATTTTCCATTTTCTTTGGAGTACATAAAAGTATTTTAATCTATTATATGATTCATTTCTCATGATTGATTCCTACTATCTTATCTCTTACATACTTTTCTCATATCTTTTCCATATCTCATATTTAGACTTCACATAATACTAATCATTAAACTTAATCTAAACCTTATGTCGTGTTCCTTTATTTCCAATTCAGGATTTCTTATATGAGGCCCCAACGTTGGGTCTCCGGTATCAGTTCCAACTGATTTTTAGTTGTTCTAACCTTTCTCTTATATTTCAATATCTTAGTGTATGCACCTTCTCACTATGATGCGGTTCTAAATTATACAGAGTCTACTGGATACAAAGAATATAAATAATAATAAATAAATCACTTCATGACACAAAACAATATAAAAGAACCATATATGTTCTATAAATTGAAAATCTAAATTCATATATATAAGAGCATTTCCAGTGATTTCCAATCAAATAAGTAATATAAAGCAAGAATTGTGTCACATCCTATGTTTAATCTCTTATTCCTTCATTATTTTCCAGTCTCATGACCCTAAGATTTCTAGGGTTTCTCTCTAGACCATCCTTCCTCTGCATACCTAGCCAGGGCATTCAGAGAAGAATAGACAGAGTATCTTGATAATGGTCAATCTATGTATTCAGATACTTGGCTAGGGTATCTAAATACTCAGACCTCCCAGAACTATAGACACATCACTTCCTATATGCCACACTTATAACTCTAACTTTCTATCCTAGTTGTTCCTGATGAGTCAGCCTAAGATCTCAACTTGATCCTCATGACCACATCCTCTTCCTGCCATCTGCAATATTATAACATAACACTTCATGTTAAAAAATTGCAGTTAGAAGGAAGAGACCTAAGTCCTAATCCTATTGGTCTCTTATCGTCCCCTGACCTTGACTTAGAGTAACTATGTACTAAACCTATGCTCTGATACCAAATTAAGCTGACACGCCCCGACCCCACAATTACTTTAAATCATGAGATTAGGGCATGACAAGAGGATTGCACTTAACACTAAAAACACACTTAACTTTTTCTTTTCTTAATCACTTAAAATTCACATAAAGGAAATCTTAAAACTTGAATAACACTGGATCTTACTAAACTGCGACAGAAAACTTACTGTTTCTAAATCTTGAAAGATACCTTAGAGATTAAACAACATATTACATCTTACTTGCAGAATATAAAGTGCAACAGTTAATTGAAACCAAAACTACATATTACATTTCATTCTCTCTCTCTCTCTACCATACCACATGCCCAAGAACCAAGGGGAAAGGACTAAGATACCTCTAACTAACTACAAACTACCGTCTAAGTACTTGGGTGATATGATCCTTCAGCTTCCTCGTACTGACGCTGACGTGAAAAAATGTTTCAGTAGGTTGGTGAGCTACTGGCTCAGTGAATAGAAATTCACCCAACCATCATAGATAACTCATATCATGTTTATTATTTGGAAATTATACTACAAGAAATACTATACTCAATAGAGTTAGAACAATAAGATTTAAATAGCAGGAAATATCAACATTGCATCAAGTAACATCTGCTGTAATGATATAGAGACAATCAATAATAGAGGATATCAACATTCCATTTAACGAACAACTGATACAAATCTAAACTCAAATCATTCTTAGTTCTTTAATTCATAAGAAACTTTGTGAACTTATATGAATATATTTTAGCTCATGCCCTGATCATATACAGTGTACTCTACATATGAAGACTCGTAGAGAACTATGATCCCACCGTACAAGATTTACCCGACACCCCGGGATAGATAAGTGTGACTGTTGTCCTGGTCCGCTACATGAAAACTAGCTCTCTGGCCTCGACACTCTTGTGGTGCCGTAAACTGGACTACTCCTCTAACCTGAGCACACAGGCAGAGAGTCAAGCCCCCTATTACTCTAGTGCCACCAGGATCCTGTCTCTAGTTGATGTTGGACACTACATGGCTTTTCTATGTTCTAGTGCTGCCAGGATCCTGTCTCTGGTTGATGTTGGACACTACACTCTATAATTTAAGGAGACTTCCACTAGGGCTTCGTCCCCCATACTACCTATTAGTACGATTTGACCCCCGTATATTGGATATTGCCAGGGTTCTGTCATTTCACCCCTAAGGCACAAACCTCACATATGGGTTCTACGGTGTTCAAGGCACATATGTCTATTATTTTACTATTCTTGGAAAACCTTTACTACATTGTGCTTTTCTATTATTCATACTTAACTCTGGTATCTCTAAGGTACTATATTTATTTATCTGAAACTTATAAATACGACATGCATTTCATTTCTAACTTGACAGTGCAATATACACAACAATGTAAACTTCTGAGAAATCAACATACTATGCTTGTAGGCAGATTTAAATAAACAGAATACTTGTCAACTAGGCACATTCATACTCAAATAATGCAATTAAACATCTTAATATACTGATAAGGGTTGATTACTCAACACATGAGAAATCATCAGTAGCACTTGTAAATGATCTAAAATTCCTCGATAATCGTACACACCAACCTAAATTATGAGTTGTGCATCACATAACTCAATTAAAAATTAATTTACTTGTCATGACAAGATTTAATATATAAACGTGCGCAGTAACCCTAATCTTAAATTGTGCATCACATAACTTGATTAAGTTTATAATTACTCATCATGACACAAATTATTAATATTAATTGAAATTTCAAATGATTTCTCGAGTTGCGAATCTCATTACTCAAATAAGAGTTAAATTATTATCATGGCACGAATTATTATTAATAATCGGAAATTTCTAATAATATCTTTGAGAAGCATGTCAATTTGAGTAAATATTAAATCATTCACATTAAATGTGACCTAGAGTGTGCATCTACGTTTTCTTTGAATATTTTTCACATCATTGTCATTTCTTTGTAATCGTGCATCATTTAATTTATTAAAATCATACAATCTGGGTTTATACCCAAACTTTCTAGTTTCTGGTTGTACACTACTATTTTCGACATTTAATTGAGTAAATTAGGTTTTGATAAACCATAAAATTTTTCTAAATCACATCGCACATATCAGTCAACTAATTAGCATCAAGAAAGCGTTAATAATTTGAATGTGCAAATTAGGAGTCGAGCAATGCCGGCGCTGCTCGGCAACTATGTAATCACTGACATATGTGAATAACACTGCTTTTAATCGAAACTTCTTATTATTCGAGTTAAATCGTGCAAATGGGAGTGAAATTCTACTCACAGCAGTTCGAAACATCCGGATTTGACTGGAATTGCGACCAGGGGTTGTCTTCAACCTCAGAATAGACCCAACTTTTCAGACCTGCTACACACAACAATTGTTTCCCATGAATAGGTTGAAGAAGAGCTACTAGATTGGGTGTCGATCGCTGCTCGAGCTACAGATTCAAGTCTATGTCATCGTTCCTTGGTGCTTCCTCGCACCCAAGGTGGCTATGGGCCGCAATTGCAGCTACTCCTACTTGAGCAAGGTGGGGCACCGCCCTACTAATTTGGGGCGTCCATAGAGAGAGGAAGGAGAAAGAGGGGGCAGGTGGTGCAGATTCTTGTCTAGACCTTACGAATGAAGTTGGGGCGACCATTTTGGTGTTGATGCTCACGCCAATTGGGCTCCTAGCCATAGTTGTAGCAGCAGTGCTACTACTTCTTGTGGGGGTGCCACCCCAAGCAGGTTGGGTGCTAGGGCGATGCTAGGGCAGGGATGAGGAAGAAGAAAGGATGGAGAGGAGTGGGCAGAGGCAGGGTGTTGTTGGTCGGAGCAAAGGGCACCCAAATCGCCCGTCGTTTGCCCCCTGCTGTTGTTCTATTGGGAGCTGGTTTGGGGCGTCACTTTTCGGTTGTTGTGCGTCGCTCAGTTGGGGAAGAAAGGAGATAAGGAAGAAAGGAAAAAGAAAGGAAATAAAAGACCAAAAACTAGAAAAATTGCAACTTAAACCCAAGGTTCCAGAAAATGTTGTAACTCTCGCCTCGAGTGTCCGATTGAGGTGATTTCTTTTGCAACTTTTCAAGCACAAGATTCTATACAACCTCAATGCATGAAAACATGCTAATTAGACTGTAACACTTGATCAAAGTACTAATTGCATCTGTGAGAACTTAACTCAACTTAATCAACTTGATGATGCACTAATCACCACATGAACACTTAATTTATCTCAATTAACTTAATGATGTTATTATCATGAGACTTACTAATTAACTTTGGTGTGGGTCATAACAGAACAAATGGAAGGTTACCCTTAATAAGGTAGTATTACCTATTCACTCATATGAATAGAAGGGATGATAATCATATTGTGTTGATATGTAACCCTAATTAGGTATAACTTGTTATACCAAGCTTTAATATAACTCAATGATGGTAATTGGGTATGAATAGCCCTTCAATGACTAATACAATCATGGAGTACTCTCTTATTGTTGTTGAAACCCTAGTATGCTATAAAATGATGGTTACATCTTGATTTATGTGTGGGTTAATACTTGAGAATGGTATGGAATGTGATGGTGATGCTTCACCTTATGCATCCATGATCCAATGGGGATGCTGTGAGTTAGGGTTTGGGTGTAAGTGCTGATTAGTAACATTAATATGATTTATATTATTGACCCTAACTATAATGCAAATCGATAAAGATGAGTATTCATGTTTACCATTCTTATATGATGGAATGACGGTGGAATAACCTCTTAATATGATCATAACCTTGATATGTTAATTGGGGGTTATCATAGCCACATGATTGATACTTTCTTATGCTAAGCATGTGCATTATGAATATGATGAGGGTTAATCATATCTAGATTCCTTGCATGTTGATGTAGTACGGGAATATTCTTAATGTTAATATAACCCTTCTATGATTGTTTATGAATATCTCCTAGCTCATTAATGCAATATTGTGTTAATCTAGTGTATTACATGTAAGTGATGTTTTTGAGCCTTGTTATAATGCATGAAAAGATAATGATGATCTTACAGGGAATAATATGATGGTATTAATGACCTTTTGGCACGGTTGAGCCATGAATGAGGTGCAATCCTCTTATGTTGATAAGGGTCGATGCCCTGTGATATTGTGAAAAGTATTTATATCTTGTGATAGTATGCTAACTAGTGTGGTATCATGAATGGTAAGTGAATAGTACCATGTGATAATGAGATGAGAAATTATGTTTCACACATTTTATATCTTTTAAAAGTTGTGATATTTATATGCTTGCTAGAAGTGAATTAGGGTTTGCATGTCCACTTGTTTGATGCAACCTTAATTCACCCAATTGGAATAACTACTCAAGTGAAACTCTAATCATGTAGTGCCATGTGCCATAGATCTATCTGAGTGTCAGAACTTGCCAGATGGTGAAATGAGTATTTCTAAGGGAAACTCAGAGCGCATACTATTGAGTAGGTGGGGGTGGCAAGTTGAAGGTATATCCTTGTCATCCACAATGCATGCTGTGGAGGTTGTCTATGGTCATGCCTCATACATCTGATGTGATTGAGAATAGCTGTGGTCATGTCTCGGTGATTATATATGTGCCAAGAGTGGAGGACAACAATGGTTGTACCTCGGGTGGTAGGGTATGCATACCCACCTCCTTTCACTAGTGTTGCGACTTGTACCTAGGACATACTAGACTGTTAGTAGCTTGACCTTATGTGTCGTTGTGGGGGACCCATACTGACCGAGGGCGGAGAAGATCTTAGGAGTCCAGCTCTTCCTAGATCTTGTATGGCACTGATTTCGACTTAGCAGTGGTCAATTGGATTTTGAGTGGTATCCTCAATTTCCTCAGGGCATAATAAAAGATGTAACATAGTCGTGTAGAATATTTGTTTAGAGTTATACACAATGTTTCACATTGGATGATAACCCTTATTTGTTATCTTTACATAAAGATGATGCTTAGTCCAATTAAGAGATAGTAGATATACTTATGTTTTGGATATGCTTAAGATTGCAGATGCATACATACAGTAGCCATGCTTATGTTGATAACTATACTTCTTAAGATTGTAGATGCATACATACAACGCATGGCATCCATCCGAGAGTTGCATAGGATGAAATTGGCAAGTGTTGCCTACCTAAATAATCTATATTGTGGGTGATCAACCAAAGCTGACTCATGATTGGATGAAATATGGATCTTGGACCCACTAGAAGGTTGTACATTGCAATCTTATGAATTGATGGTGAGGGCTGTCAATTGGAGCAAAAATAGTGAGAGTGATAATTAATTAAATTCCTAATTGTATCGTAAAACTTTTTCAAATCAATCAAATAAGTCAAAAATGAGTTTTTGGACTAAATTGCATATGTTTCCTTTTGTAGTACAAATGGCCACAAACAACAATAACGGTTCGTTGCGATCGGTCCTTGAGAAGGACAAGCTGAATGGGACTAACTTCCACGACTGTTTAGGACATTGAGAATTGTTCTCTCTCAAGAGCGAAAGCTCTATGTCTTAGAAACTCCAGCTCCAGAGGAACCTGCTCCTACCACAGCAAAGGTAGAAAGGGATGCTTTTACGAAGCATTCTAAAGATGCCATTGATGCAAAGTGCTTGACGTTGTGCTCTATGAACCACGAGTTGCAGAGACAACAGGAGAACATGGACGTCATTGAGATGATTCAACATATCAAGAACATGTATCACAACCAATCACGGTAAGAGAGATATTATGTCTCCAAGGCACTGTCCTAGTATGTCATGACATAAGGAGATTCAGTTGGTTCTCACACACTCAATGTGATTGGGTATGTGGAAAACCTGACTAGATTGGGATTCCCTCTAAGTCAAGAGTTGGCTACTGGTATGATAGTGCAAATGTTGTGAGAATCATACAGTTCATGATGAACTACAACATGAAAAACTTTGACAAGCCATTGTCAAAGTTGTTGGACATGTTGAGGAAAATAGAGGCATAGATGAAGAAAGACAAACCCTAATCTTTGATGTGATCAATGAAGGGTAAGTCTAAAAGGCAAGGTCAAGGGTAAAGCAAAGAAGTGTTCTGATGCTAGCCAGAAACCCAAGTCGTCTTCAGTCTCGAGGAATATGGGAAGGGTGAACGAGGGAGGAGAAATTGCCCTCAATATCTGGAAGAACAAAAGAAGATGAAGGAGAGGATGGAAATATCCACCTTAGGTATCAAGATATGAACACTTCTTTATCTGAGGTATGTGATACCAAGATATAGATCTGACATTTATGATATGTATGGTCTAACAAAGAAGTGATGGCCTTTGTAAAAGGGCCTAGAAAGAGCACTCATCATTGGATCAAGTGTTGCTACCATAGATAGGAGTACCTTTCAATTTATTTCAACATAAAGGGCACGAAATAGAGTTGAGAACTGCTATTTCAATTTTCCAATAAATAGAAACACTTTATTTTTTCAAAGATGGCTATCAATATAGTTGATGTTTCAATTTCAAAGACATGATCTTTGTGGCAATGCCTTTCTTTATCTTGTGGTACTTCATATGCATAAGATAAAATGTTGCCTAAAAGTTATTGATAACTCAAACAACGAATCAACATTATCATGAGAAATTCATCTCTAGTTTCCATATTGATGGACAAAGCTAGACGCTTTTGGTTCTGAACCATTAAGAGACATGAATATCTTGGACATGATGATAAATCAATCTTCACTAGTGGTAGTGGGAGAATGATTATCATATGCGGTATAATACATATGATGTATTTACATACCTATTGGAGAAAATGCTAATACTTCAAATGGTGTTTAGAGAAATACCAATATGAATGTCTTGAAGTGTTCAAGAAGATCATGAATGAAGTAAAAATTTGGTAAAAGTAATAATTCTTGATGTGTTCAATGAATGAGATACTTAAACCAAATGTTTGAGAACTGTATGAGTGATCATGATAGTGTATCATAGAGAACTCATGATTAAGACATAGTGATGTCTAAAAGGGAGTCATACTCATAGGAGTTAGAGGATGATTAATAAATAACTAAATTCTTCTTAAATAGAGAATACCTTAAACTAATAAATGATATTAAGAATCACAAAATGTTGTGAGTTGTCAAATTCATTAACAGATACACCTCAAATATCTATATGATGAGTTGGTCATATGATGAGCCAACAATGTGGATGATATTGAGGAACTGGATTTTGAGTTACAGTTTATGACCATTAGATCCTAAATGACTTCCATGTGAACCATAAGGTATGACCTTGATGGTCACACCCATTGGGATGAAACCCATAAGTGCATATAAGTCTTAAGTGTTAAGACACATGGATGACATTTTGAGAAGGATCATGCTTGTTGATTGCAACTTAATGACTAAGAGATTTGGCATATGGATATTAAAACTGCATTCCTATGTGGAATAACATAAGGATGTGTACGTGACACAACCTATAGGGTTTATGAATCCGTTGATGCAAATGAAGTTTATAAGTTACAATGGACTAATCAATGTGATTGATTGAGTACAAGCAACTCAGAGCTAGAATCTTTACTTTGATAATATGGTCAAAGGGTTTGACTAATATGACAAAGATAGAGAATGGATATGTGATTCAGTGGGAGCGTATTTGCATTCCACATGTAGATGAGGAATGAGATGTTCTAGAATGGAATCCTTTGTGGAAATTATCTTTAGGGAATATAGATAAGTTTACTATGTGATAGGAATAGAGATCTATAGAGATAATTCACAAAAACCTCTTGACCTAGAAAAGAGAGAGCATACATTGGCAATCTGTACTTAAGGGTTCAGTATACACAGATTTAGTGGGAGAAAACTTGTCCATGTTACATGGAGTTAGTATCCCAAGGCCAAGTGTCCAATTCTTATGAAGAATGGGAACACAAAGAATAGATATGGATCTATCATGTACGTAATCATCCCATTATCTTGCATGTATGGCATAGCAAGATCAAAATGCATTTTTCATCTTGTATGTAGGACATGACAATATGATATGCTCTTCCTGATAACTCGTAGTGGGGACATGACAAGTGGATGTCTGCCTAGTTCTAGTAAGGGTTACTGGAATACCATGAGAACTTGCTAAGTACTTGAGAATTACTAGTTCTATGGAAATAATGAAGGGTTCACTGTAAAGGGTTACACTAATGTGAACTATTAGAAAAGACAAAGAATTTATCGCAAAATATATATGGATATATAAAAGTGAAAGTGTGTTGAAAAATGGAAACATTCCAACAAAGTCGTTTTAAAAGGAAATGTGGAGTATCCGTGTGTTAGAGAACAATAGTGGATACAATATGGATCTGGGAGTTCACAAAGATGAACTTATAGATATTTCGGTCAATGATTACAAGTAGGGAGTGTTTGGTCATGCAATGAGGCTAAAGGTTAGCAAAGGAATATTGGATCACATATTTTGGAAACTCCATCTCATACGTAAGAAGTACAACGAAGAGATGTGATACATGTAATAATATTGACTTAGGCAAAGTATTGCCATAACTCTCTATGTTAGCACTAGAGCATAGTAACATGTGGGACATGTTTGAAGATCATTGAATATATGATTCAAGGGTGATTGGCTCACAGTGCAATTGGGAGTCTGTTGGTATGCCCTGAGAGCCAATCATGGGATGATTGATGGGATACATTATGATTGATTTGATAAACATCAAAGGCAAGCTTCCAATTCATTCTGGTTCAGTCAGTTGTAAGATAATGACAGAACAAATTGAATTTCTAGAGAATGACAATACTCAATGACGAATGCCTTTAAATACATGACTTGAACAATGAGATCATATGGATGTTAAGAGTTTTACATTTTTGTTATGTCCCTAGTCAGATGTCATTGTGGAAGGATGATAGACAAAAATGACACACAAGACTAGATTATGTATTTTTTTATGACAAAATCTCATTAGTCATGATATAGTGATATCAAACCAAGCACATAGGTACTTGTTAGAGAACAAGTGTATCAGACAGACCCACCGTGACAGTGACACATGGAACCATGACTTGGTAGTCACAGTCATCTCTCACAGTGATGGCGGTGAGTGTGATTCTTTGACCTGAAATCACTACACTCAACACATGTCGTTGGGCACACTTTGACATCATCAAACACAGTCCTGAAATATAGATTGTTATAAAGGTGATGATTGAGTGACTTTGACACATGGGGCTTTTGAGGGGTGAGCGATAGATATGAGATTTGTCCCTCCTGAAGGAGTCATGATATGTTAATCAATATGTGATATGGATGTCACACATATCTCATCCAGTCTGCTCTGAGATCAAGGAAGTGAATGAACATTGAAAGAATGATTGTTCCATGCCTTGAGTTCATTCAGGATATCAGTGATAAAGGAATTATACATTAAATATAACACCAATCACGAATTGTAGGATTGAAATTTGTTCTCCAACTTTCTTATTCACTTGGGTAGCACTGATGTGTGACTAGGCACCGCTCTTTGCTTGTGAAGTCATAAATGTTATGGACTATCTCTTCCAACGTGAAAAGGGCCTGCAGGGTCACATACATAGGATTTAACATGGAAGAGGAGTTTATCCACGAATGATGTTTAGATTGTTTACTAAATGTGTTTAGTAGTTTAATTAAACATTCAATCAATTGACTTGACTCAGAATCACCAAGTTCAAGTGTTGGACTAACTGATTTGGGTGTTAGATTGATTAAGAACTGCATTAACTGATTTCTACACAACCTGGACTGCCAACTGACCGGTTCAAGAAGTTGACCCGATCGGCTCAGGGTCAAGTGAGATGACTAGTTCAAGTTTTGAACCAATCGGTTCAGCTGGACCAAATGAGCTAGTTTGGGAAAGTTAGGTTGGTGAGAAAATATTTTCATTTCTCTTGTACAATTCGATTGGGACAAGTATTGATCTTTGGATTAATTGGAATTAGAAAGAGGAAAGTCAATTGGGAACTACCCTAGGAAGTGAAATGACCGGTTCATGAATGAACTGATCGATTCAAGTCCACAAATGGCCAGTTCATGAGATGAACCGATCTGTTCAGTTCCCAAATGATTGGTTAATTTGTGGAACGACCGGTTCACTTGCCGCAGTGTATCATTTCATGGAAATTTCAGACCCTTCTACTCCCACTTTAGTTCCGCATTGCCTGAGGCTGAGAACCCTGATCCCGACCCCTCCTATATATAGAGGAGTACTGGGGGCTTCTCAGATAACACAACTTAGAACATTAGTTTCTCTACAAAGTTGTCCTCTCTGGTTGTGGTAACCAGGAGAGCCCAAGCAAGTGCTACGTGACTAGGGAGGCACATCAAGGAAAAAACAACTACAGGATGACAAATGAAAGTGGGAGAGTGTGTCAATTATTAGTATGATGACAAAAGGGGATGACTCCTTCTAGTTTACTATAGGACAAGACGATTGGAGTTCCCGATGGTCCATGTGGACTACTATAGAGGTGGGAGATTTCTGCCACTCAAAGGACATCTATCAATCCATAAGTCTGGGTGTGACCAGGAGCCATCAGTCCGGGGGCCACTAGGAGCTGCACAGATGCCGACCAAGATCAGAGGTGAAGATCATGCTAGCCATGTGGTAATGTCCCCGAGCAAGCCTCGGGACAATGTACGACTCTACAACCCATCCTTCCTAGTGTATAGATGTTGACGAGATCTCTTTGGGTTCAGGGTTTGGGGAGAAAATTTTTTGTTTCCGCTGCCATCTCTACCTCCCCTAAAACCCAATAGCTTTCTCTTTCCTTTAACCTGGTGCAATGACTCCCCTCTATTTTTGTATAGAGACAAGTGCTCTAAGGTAGAAGACAACCTCTTTTTGGAGAAGAAGGTCTCTTAGAGCTCCATTTAGCCCTACCTAGGGTTTCTAAGCTCATCTTCTAGGGATTTCAATCAAGGCAAGTTATTTTCTTCCTTCCTTCTCCATTTCTCTTGCTCTTCTCCTTCCTTAAACCTTCCATCAGGTCGGAACATTTCTATTCCATGGTAGAAATTGCTCTAAAGCTCTAAAACCCTACCTTTCTTGCTCCTTACGCTTAGGGTTTGCTCATTTTATGAAGAAAGGTGCTAGATGGACAAATTCATTGCTTATTCTTGGATTTTCTACCGTACCTGCTTGAGATTTCTTCTGTGTGGGGTTTCATCTTCTCATTAGAGGCAAGTTTTATAACTTGCTCCACGTTTATTGATTACCATAAGCTTGCTAGCTCATGTTCTTGCTTGAAAATGATGATTCATACACTAAAAAGCTATGCTTGACTTGGATTTGGATTTTATAACGTTCCCTATTCTTATTTTAGTTCTAGATAAACCTATGATCATGTGTATGTCATTCCTAAAGTAAAATATTACTTGGATCAGGTTGGTTGTACAACCTATGGTGCTACGCACCTATCAACCAATGGTCAATTTTAGGGTTAAAGCTGATTTCATGTATAAATCCATGACCCGATGATGTTACCATTGCAACAACCCTATGGTGTTGTCTTCATGACAATTAATGGTCATGATAAAAGGTGTCAAATGATGGTGACATCCTATGGTCACCCCCTTAGGTCATGTTTTGGATCAATTAGAAATCTTAATGATCAATCATTAAGTACCCTACTGATGTTATTAATCAATGATGACATTATCTTAATATTTGATGTTTACTAATGAATATAGTGTTGATCAAACAACCTATGGTGATTTAATGGTCACTAATGATTGTGGATCAGGTCTCTACAACCTATGTTAAGTTAAGCATTGTAGTTGTAGCATCAATTAAGCCTTAGACCAGTGGTTTCTTGGGTCACTTGATGCAATGGTCGGACCTATACTGTAATTGACAGTTTTAACATATGAACTTGACCCAATGGTCAAGATCTACTATATATTCCTCCAATAAAGTGGAATGATGGCTAATGTAATATGTTGGTCTTGATAATGTGATTTAGATGGTTTCCTTTATATGATCAACTTAAGGAGCTTACTTGTTGACAATTTGATGGCTTGTTTTAAATGAACAATAGATTGTGGGTTTTACCCTACTCTCAATGGAACATTTTGCATTGTCAATCAAGGGATGTCTAGGGTTAGATAGTGACTCTTTCTAATGAACAAATCAATGACTTCATAGGTGGTTTATCCAAGGTGTTTACTTACGTAAACAAGCAATGGTCTTACCTTTTAAGCATCCGTTGGTTCTGTGTGACATTGTGGTATGGGTTGAATGATGAAGGAACAAATGGAGGGTTACCCTTAATAAGGTAGTATTACCTATTCACTCATATGAATATAAGGGATGATAATCATATTGTGTTGCTATGTAACCCTAATGAGGTATAGCTTGTTATACCTAGCTTTAATATAATTCAATGATGATAATTGGGTATGAATAATCCTTCTATGACTAATACAATCATGGAGTACTCTCTTATTGTTTTTGAAACCCTAGTATGCTCTAAATTGATTGTTACATCTTGATTTATGTGTGGGTTTATACTTGACAATGGTATGGAATGTGATGGTGATGCTTCACCTTATGCATCCATTATCCAATGAGGATGCCGTGAGTTAGGGTTTGGGTGTAAGTGCTGATTAGTAACATTAATATGATTTATCTTCTTGAACCTAACCATAATGCAAATACATAAAGATGAGTATTCATGTTTAACATTCTTATAGGATGGAATGATGGTGGAATAACCTCTGAATATGATCATAGCCTTGATATGTTAATTGGTGGTTATCATAGCCACATAGTTGATACTTTCTTATGCTAAGCATGTGCATTATGAATATGATGAGGGTTAATCATATCTAGATTCCTTTCATGTTGATGTAGTACAGGAATGTTCTGTCATGGAACCAGAATCCCACTCCCATGAAACAAATGTATACCAAAGATGACATGCGGAAGCGTAAAGCTTAGCACTCATCAACAAATAACAAGATACAACCACCAACATAATCTCAACCATCAACAAGATATATAAAGCAACATTATTAAATTACATGATTTGAATTACATATTCAAGAGTCACTTTGTACAAGTCTGCTCATGTATACTATATCTGGATCTTACAATAAGTACACCTAACATAACTCACTAAGCCCATCAACCTTCTAGCCATCTATGAACCTAAAAACAAAATATGAGAAATGGGTAAACACACGAGGTGTTGAGTATGGGGTAGAAAGATACATACATATATATATATATATATATATATATATATATATATATATATATATATATATATATATATATATGCTTTGCATAATTTGAAAAGATTTCAACACTAAATGAATAAGAATAATCATGTTAGTTGTTTAACAAATGCGAAGCCATATTTTATGTCATTTCAATCCATTATACCAACAATATCAAGCATGTTTAAGGACTTTAACCATCTTCCCGTTAGAAGGGTCTGTAAGGGTGCTCAAGCTTAGCTAACCCTTTTATACGAGAGGGACCTCAAGGTCGTAGCCAATAGCTAACCCTTTATCAACAATATTATAATGGAGTTCTATATATATGTTCAAGTTATAAAACTAACGAGGAAAACATCGAGTAGGACATAGCAATACTACATGGCAATATTTGAGAAAATAGACAAACAAGCATGCAATATATGTCTTTTCAAGCAAGAAAGAGGTAGTCATATAACTAGATAAGGCCCATACATGATTTAGAGATTTCATAACCTAACATATCCTTCACCATCTAGCCACATGCCAAACCTGGTTAACAACAAGATTAAATATATGCATTAGATTCTCATCATTAACCTTAATTAGATGTATTTTAGGGTTTTGTCCAAGATGTGTTCCAAGTTGCTTATTGGTTCATTATGTGATATTGTACTGATCTATAGGTCATCATGATGGTGTGGTTCTAGTTTCATATCATTCTAAGGTTCCACGGATTACATATGACCATTTCAAGGTTCAAGTTCCTTAGTACATTATAGGATCAAAGACTCATAATAGAGTAATCAAGGTGAAATATTATCAATTCAAGTGGACCAAGCATCAAGGATGGTCAAGATCAGCAATATCAAGACATAGAGACATTCATAGGTTAGGTCAACCCAACATTGGTTCAAAGTATAATCAAACATTCACATAATAGGGGCATATACATGCATTAGATCTCAAAAGAAACAACCATAGCAAGGAGGATTCTAGGGGTTGATATTAAGGTCAATAAGAGACATATATTACTTATTTGGGGTTTATTAGACATTATTTGATCATTAAGTAGCTATATTATCAATTTAGGGTAGGGTACATCATTAGAATCTCAACACTAGTATATATCTACAACTAGAGTAATGTATAAGAAATAGGGATGATGATGACTCCCATTTAACTCAATATGTACCAAAGTTATTTACTTCAAGGTTAGGAGGGTAGGTATACATCAAATATTCAAGATTCATCACAATTATGCATTAAGCATGGTCAAAGAAGTCAAAGATCAAATATCTAGCATTATCAGAGATTTAGAAGAAGATTCAGGGTCTGAAACCATTCTCATATTGTAGAACTTTTTGAGTTGATCAATTTGATATATAATTTCATATATTTTGGCCAAGGGAATTGAGAGTTATGATTTTTACAAGAATAAGCAAATAATCTGAATATTGAGTAGAGAGGGGCTATTTACCAGAAATGACGAAAAACGACGGTCGTTGATCCTTTGGTCAAAGCTTGACCCACGTGGCAGATCAACGGTTGAGAGATGCCCCACTTGTGGCACATGCTCATGAAGGAAATGAGAGAGGGGGAGAGGGACGCGAACTGTGGCCGTTGATCTCCAGTCTTGGTCAACCTTTGACCCTAATTCGATGGTCACGGGTCATAGTTCAAGGAGCAGCAGCCCGCACACAAGCCTGGCGGTGCCGCGATGGAGGGTGTCTGGAGCAAAAGGAGAAATAGAGAGAGAGACTATGAGAGGGGATGATAGTGTGCCGAATGAGTTGGTGGGGGCATGCCCCAGTCTATGGTAGGGTTTTTATAGCGTTTCGAAGCTATCTTTAGGGTCTGCGAAGGGGGCTCGTGTTGCAGAGTTGGCGACGGGTTTCCTTGGCCTCCAAGGTTTGTTTTTGAATAATTAATAGGTGGGGAATATTTGAGAAGGTGAGGGGAAAAGAAATCATCACAAAAGTGGGGTGAGAGGGGGTCCAAGAGAGGGTCGGGTCACACGCTCAAAGAGTAGGGTCTGTGACAGACTTTCCATTTTGGGCGCAAGGTAGAAGACGACCCGATGATGTTGGATCTCCATCCGACGGTCGTTGGGTCGTGCGCCTGGCTCAAGAGGAGGGGGTTGGGTTCACGACCGGTTCAGGGGATTGAACCCCATTTCAAAGGCATTAGACCCAGGTCATATCGGGGAAGCGCCCAAGGGACAAATGGGCCAGGCCTAGTAGGTATAAAAAGAGGGAAAACAAGGGCTAAAAAAGTATATCTTAGGAAAATCATAAAAAATCATAGGAAGGTCCAAAATGTCTCAACTTTGGACCATAGCTTTATAATAGGGTCTAGAATAAGTGTGAAAAATATCACATCAAAATAAGTATGTATGATTAAGAAATTAATCAAAGGGTTCAAGGGTATAACAACACTAACATTTCATGCATATATGTGTATCATATTGACTCAAAATGTGAAATCTTGACTTTGGTGGACATTATAGAGTTATTAAGTCAAAGGAGAAATAAATAGTGATGACTTAAAATAACAAGAGTAATTATGCACAAATAGGAGAAAATCCACTTTATCACATCCTTCCCTCCTTACAAGAAATTTCATCCTCGAAATTCATCAGAGATCATATCTAAAAGTCAAAGTCAAAATCTACCGAGTATAGATATCCCTCCATGGTTGTCAACAAATTATTCACATGGGATGCACACTTAGGTTACTGCCATCAAGGGTGGTACTCATATCGATGATATACACATTTACTTATTATCCCACCATATTATGACATCATCTTGGCATCAGGGTTTTCCATCGCCTAGTATCCATACATTAGGGTTTATGTTCATATCTTTTTATGAGACCAAAGGGTATCATCAAAATCTGTGTTATCAATTCTCAAATGATTCTATTCATGGTCCTGGCTTCAAACGAGACTATCATTGAGTGTATATGTCATCTTTACTCTAGATTTCATGCATGTTTTTGCTTTCCCACAAAGTTCTACCAACTTTACCCAATCATGTTCATTATTTCTCATTTTTGGATCTGATATAAGCAATGTTTTCATTTTATTTATTAGAAATATCACCCTGAGAGAAACATATCGCGTTGATTTGTTTTCATTTGGGTAATGATATAAGGCTTGCTACCCCTTACTATTCAAGCTAAGATCTTTAAACATCATCATATCAAGTTTAAGATTTCAAAGCTACATATTTCATGTATAGTATGATTTTGTATTAGGTCTAGCTTACAAGAGTGACCATTGCACATTTATCAAAATTTTAACTTAAGTGGGATTCTTTCATGTATCGAACATCATTCGAGGAACAACATTATTATCAAAGTCAAGGTTTTTGAAACTTTCTCACTTGTATCAGAAAGAGCTCCACAAGCTCAAGCCACTCAAGCTAAGACGTATATATGTCCAACAAGACCTGCTAGCCACAAACTTCTACCCATACCAAAATTTCTACCCATCCTTCGAGGAACTAGGGTAACCACTAGACTCCTTTATATACTATTACTAACCCGAGTATGAGGATCATCATGGATATCACACATCATGTACATCATCTTAGGGTCTTGGGACATCTCCCTCACCTACATAGCAATCATCAAATATTCAATTGCCTCTTTCTCTTGGGTTAAATATTTTCATAGGACATCTAGGGTTCATTATTTTCAAGGAAACCGCCCACTCGGTCACTCAACTCATATACTTAGAAGTATTCTAGCTAGGGACTCATCATCAAGTATTTCATCATTCATATTTTCAACATTCGAATATTTTGGAGTTTAAATACTCTAACCTTCTCCTGAGGTTGGTCGACTCATATCAAAAGGTCACCCTATTCATATGTCCCATGCTAGAGGTCATCCTTTGTAAAGAGATTGGGGGTCATGTTGGTCTCAAACTATATGTCACATATCATATCTCAGCATGCACAAGACTAGGTACAAGCAAACATGCCAACCTACTAGCTATGTTTAGCACATCAACCAAGTCATATGTACCAACAAGGAACTAGGTCTAGCTAGGGTTGCATGGTCAAACTAATTCCATATCATCAAACTACTTGTCCCTCTCAAGGGAAAACTTGGATATTATCAACATCAACATCATCCTCAATATCAACATCAACATCAACATCGAGATTGACATTAACATCATTATCATTATCTTAGGTTATCTATGATACTTACTATCCTATCCTTTATCATGGCTCTAGTCAACTCTAGTTACTAAAACTATCATCTAAACTCTCATCTAGACTTGATGTTACATCTCTTTGTCTTAGGTTACATAGACACTCACTACCTTTCTAGGTGCGGTAACATTTTTATAGGTACATATACTAGTACTTGAAATAGATTTTCTCCAACATTGAAAAATTCGATGAAACCACCATACTCCATTCGAATAAAACCAAAACCAAAATGAGTTACCACACTCATTAGGCAGTCTAGTATCATGATACCTTGAGAACTAGCAAGAACATGGTGCACACTTGTGTAGACATCCTAAGCACATGTCACGAATTATGTCTAGGGAGGTAATTTATACAAGTCTACACCTAGTTCTAGAACATCTAGGTTCTAACCTAGAAGCTAAGTCAACCTAGTCCACAAAGGACATATTATTAAGTTTCTAGGGTTGAGATGTAAGGTGAGTTTAGTTTGTGTTTCATGTGAGCAATGTTTGTTGTAGTTATTATACATGCTCTGATACCATCTGTCACAGAACCAGAATCCCAGTCCCATGAAACAAACATATACCAAAGGCGACATGCGGAAGCGTAAAGCTTAGCACACATGAACAAATAACAAGATACAAGCACCAACATAATCTCAACCATCAACAAGATATATTAAGCAACATTATTATATTACATGATTTGAATTACATATTCAAGAGTCACTTTGTACAAGTCTGCTCCTGTATACTATATCTGGATCTTACAATAAGTACACCTAACATAACTCACCAAGCCCATCAAACTTCTAGCCATCTCTGAACCTAAAAACAAAATATGAGAAATGGGTCAACACACGAGGTGCTGAGTATGGGGGCAGAAAGATACATATATATATAAGCTTTGCATTATTTGAAAAGATTTCAACACTAAACGAACAAGAATAATCATGTTAATTGTTTAAAAATGCAAAACCATATTTTATGTCATTTCACTCCATTATACCAACAATATCAAGCATGTTTAAGGCCTTTGATCATCTTCCCGTCGGAAGGGTCCATAAGGGTGCTCAAGCTTAGCTAACCCTTTTATATGAGGGGGACCTCAAGGACATAGCCAAGAGCTAACCCTTTATCAACAATATTATAATGGATTTATATCTATATGTTCAAGTTATAAAATTGACGAGGCAAACATCGAGTAGGACATAGCAATAATACATGGCAATATTTGAGCAAATAGACAAACAAGCATACAATATATGTCTTTTCAAGCAAGAAAGCGATAGTCATATAACTAGATAAGGCCCATACCTGATTCATAGATTTGATAACCTAACATATCCTTCACCATCTAGCCACATGCCAAACCTGATTAACAATAAGATTACATATATGCATTAGATTCTCATCATTAACCCTAATTAGATGTGTTTTAGGGTTTTGGCAAAGATGTGTTCCAAGTTGCTTAGTGGTTCATTATGTGATATTATACTGATCTATAGGTCATCATGATGGTCTGGTTCTAGTTTCATATCATTCTATGGTTTCACAGATTACATATGACCATTTCAAGGTTCAAGTTCCTTAGTACATTAAAGGATCAAAGACTCATACTAGAGTAATCAAGGTCAAAGATTATCAATTCAAGGGGGCCAAGCATCAAGGATGGTCAAGATCAGCAACATCAAGACATAGAGACATTCATAGGTTAGGTCAACCGAACATTGGTTCAAAGTATAATCAAACATTCACATAATAGGGGCATATACATGCATTAGATGTCAAAAGAAACAACCATAGGAAGGAGGATGCTATGGGATGATATTAAGGTCAAGAAGAGACATATATTACTTATTTGGGGTTTATTAGACATTATTTCATCATTAAGTAGCTAGATTATTAATTTAGGGCAGGGTACATCATTAGAATCTCAACACTAGTATATATCTACAACTAGAGTAATGTATAAAAATAGGGATGATGATGACTCCCATTAAACTCAATGTTTACAAAACTTATTGACTTCAAGGTTATGAGGGTAGGTATACATCAAATATTCAAGATTCATCACAATTATGCATTAGTCATGGTCAAAGAAGTCAAAGATCACATATCTAGCATTATCAAAGATTTAGAAGAGGATTCAGGGTCTGAAACCAATCTCATATTGTAGATCTTTTCGATTTGATCAATTTGATATATAATTTCGTATATTTTGTCCAAGGGAATTGAGAGTTATCATTTTTACAAGAACAAGCAAATAATCTGAATATTGAGTAGAGAGGGGCTATTTACCAGAAATGATGAAAAACGACGGTCGTTGATCCTTTGGTCAAAGCTTGACCCACGTGGAAGATCGACGACTGAGAGATGTCGCTCTTATGGCACATGCTCGTGAAGGAAACAAGAGAGGGGCATAGGGAGGCGACATGTGGCCATTGATCTCCGGTCTTGGTCAGCCTTTGACCCTGATCTGACGGTCACGGGTCGTAGTTCAAGGAGCAGCAGCCCGCGCGCGAGCCTGGCGGTGCCGTGACGGAGGGTGTCCAGAGCAAAAGGAGAAATAGAGAGAGAGACTATGAGAGGGGATGATAGTGTGCTTATTGAGTTCATGGGGGCAGGCCGCAGTCTATGGTAGGGTTTTTATAGCGTTTCAAAGCTATCTTTAGGGTTTGCGAAGGGGGCTCGTCTTGGAGAGTTGGCGTCGCATTTCCTTGGCCTCCAAGGTTCGTTTTTGAACGATGAATAGGTGGGGAAGATTCCAGAAGGTGAGGGGAAGATAAATCATCAAAAAGTGGGGTGAGAGGGAGTCCAAGAGAGGGTCGGGTCACGCGCTCGAAGAGTAAGGTCTGTGACAGACCTGCCATTTTGGGCTCAAGGTAGAAGATGACTCGACGATGTTGGATCTCCATCAGGCGATCGTTGGGTCATGTGCCTCGCTCAAGAGGAGGGGGTTGGGTTTGCGACCGGTTTAGGGGATTGAACCCAGTTCGAAGGCATTAGACCTGGGTCAGATCGGGGAAGCGCCCAAGGGACAAATGGGCCAGGCCCAGTAGGTACAAAAAGGGGGAAAACAAGGGCTAAAAAGAGTAGATCTTAGGAAAATCATAACAAATAGTAGGTAGGTCCAAATGGTCTCAAATTTGGACCACAACTTCATAATAGGGTCTAAAGCAAATGTGAAAAATATCAAATCAAAATAAGCACGCATGATTAAGAAATTAATCAAAGGGTTCAAGGGTATAACATCACTAACATTTCATGCATATATGTGTATCATATTGATTCAATATGTGAAATCTTGACTTTGGTGGACATTATAGAGTTATTAAGTCAAAAGAGATATAAATAGTGAGGAATTAAAGTAATAAGAGTAATTATGCACAAATAGGAGAAAATCCACTTTATCACATGTTCTTAATGTTAATATAACCCTACTATGATTGTTTATGAATATCTCCTAGCTCATTAATGCAATATTGTGTTGATCCAGTTTATTACATGTAAGTGATGTTGTTGAGCCTTGTTATCATGCATGCAAAGATAATGATGATCTTGCAGGGAATAATATGATGGTCTTAATGACCTTTGGGCATGGTTGAGCCCTGAATGAGGTGTAATCCTCTTATGTTGATAAGGGTTGATACCTTGTGATATTGTGAGAAGGATTTATATCTTGTGATAGTATGCTAACTAGTGTGGTCTCATGAATGGTAAGTGAATAGTACCATGTGATATGAGATGAGAAATTATGTTTCACACATTTTATATCTTTTAAAAGTTGTGATAATTATATGCTTGCTAGAAGTGAGTTAGGATTTGTATGTCCACTTGTTTGATGTAGTCTTAATTCACCCAATTGGCATAACTAATCAAGTGAAACTCTAATCATGTAGTGCCTTGTACCATAGATTCATCTGAGTGTCTGAACTTGCTAGATGGTGAAACAAGTATTCATAAGGGAAACTCAGAGCGCATACTATTGAGTATGTGGGGGTGGCAAGTTGAGGGTATATCCTTGTCATCCACAATGCATGTTGTGGAGGTTGGCTATGGTCATGCCTCATACATCTGATGTGATTGAGACTGGCTGCAGTCGTGTCTTGGTGATTATATATGTGACAAGATTGGAGGACAACTATGGTTGTACCTCGGGTGGTAGGGTATGCGTACGCACCTCTTTTCACTAGTGTCGGGACCTATACCAAGGACGGACTAGACTGTTAGCAGCTTGACCTTATGTGTCATTGTGGCGGACCCGTACTGACTAAGGGAGGAGAAGATCTTAGGAGTCCAACTCTTCCTAGATCTTGTATGGCACTGATTTTGACTTAGCAGTGGTCAGTTGGATTTTGAGTGGTCAATTTCCTTAGGGCATCATAAAAGATGTAATATAGTCATGTAGCATATTTGTTTAGAGTTATACACAACATTTCACATTGGATGATAACCCTTGTTTGTTATCTTTACATAAAGATGATGCTTAGTGCAATTAAGAGATAGTAGATATACTTATGTAGTGGATATGCTTAAGAATTTAGATGCATACATACAATAGCCATGCTTATGTTGATAACTATATTTCTACTACTGATTATAATCATGATGCTAGCTATCTCATGTTGTTAGTTATGTTTAGCGTGCTAGCCATGCCTTTGTAACTAGAGATGCATATACTGCTAATCATGCGTATCCAAGTAGTTGTGTTTATGTTGTTAGATCTTCTTATGATTTTGATATGTTCAACCAATTAGACATGCTCAGGTTGTTTTTATTATTCTATGTTACTAGACTTGCTCATGATGCTAGAACTGCATATGCTACTAAATTGCTTATATTGTCAACAAGATAAAGGATGATAGTCTGGCTAATTATGACAACTATTATCTACTCCTTTATGTATTTTGTTAATCATCAGTATTGTTGATCTTATTTGTTATCTCTGATTAAACTTCTTAACTATTTAATTGCTTAAAAATGTTGTAATCAATAAACATTGTTGTAGGTTATATCTCTTGTTGGGACATGGGTCTCACCCTTGTGGTTTGCCACATTTTTTAGGTAATCGGAAATGATGAAAACAAACATGTGGCAGCAAAGAGGAGCTATAGTAATGAATCTTTGATAAAGTTGATTAGATTTCTAGTGTGTCCTAGAGTCATCCTTGTACTCATAGGTTCAGGAAAAAAGAAAGTTTGTATATGGTGTTTCGAAAGAATTGGACTTTTGTTAGCATATTAATACTTGTTTGTGTGGCATAGTATGGATATAATAAAGTTGTTGGGCCCTTATGCAAATGTTTCTGAGTGGGTGCTGATGCTGAAATTAGTTTTAATTTACCCATATTTTTGGGTATGTGATTAATTAGTGCTTGATTGTGTTTTATGTTTTGAGTAATCTCATTTAGTGTAACGAGTTCTCACAAGTTGGTATTAGAGCATTAGGTTCACTGAGTCTATAGGGAAACAAGGACATAGGACTAGGATGATGTCTAAGTTAGGAATATGACATAAACATATGGTGCATACTGTCTAATCTCAAAACTTGGGTGCCCTGGCCAGGTATTCAATTATTGAAGAAAGGTATGTATGAAACTCTTAGATTGTAATCTTTCTGATTACTATGATCAAGTGGTCATATTGAGACAATCTAAAGAGCATAATGAATAACAAATCATGGTGTGAAATCTCAATCCTACCTTAAAGAACATGAGAATTGCATCATTATCTATCAAAACTTGAATGCTTGGTAAATATAAGAGAAAGATACAACACCATGAAATCTAAATCTGAATACAAATAAGGAAAAGAGGAGTTCTTGAAGATGTGATCCAAGAAGATAATAAAGTAAATGACAAACAAATCTATGCTTATAAAGTGAATCAAGGTATGAAATCCACATAAGATAGAGAGAACTCCTATAACAAGTACAAAATGAGAAGATTAATGGGAACAATGACAAAGAAATAAGGTGGAACCTGAGTTAATCTCAGACCAACCTATGTGTGTAAGAAAGTGTTAATGAAAAATCAGCATGGCATGTGAAAGAAATTAAGGGAGATGATCCCAATTTATTGAAGAAAATTTGGAATATGATGATTTACCTATCGATACGTGGTTGAAAAACATAATAAAATAAGAGAACATACCAAGTGTGATAAATAGTCATCAAGGAAGGAGTAATGAGATATGTTAATCATGATGGTTCCAATTCTAATAGCAATGAACCCAAAATTAAAAAAGGTAAAATTATACATAAGAAGTTGTAACTTGCATAATGAAAATAGAATTGGTTACCTTTTTGCTAGATACCCTTGAAAAATACTACTATGGTATGGGAAGTGTGTTTCCCTTTGTGTCTTTTCTTTCCATGGCACAACTTCCAAGTGGATCACTTCCACTTGGTACGTATAGATTCACTACAAACATGAGGGTGGACAACTTATTATAGCATAAGGTTGCTTGGACTATGGTTCCAAGATCATAAAGTTTGTGATGAGTTTGCTTTTGAGCCTGTTCAAGAATAGTCCCAAACCGGGGACTATCCAATATTTACTCCTAATGAGTAAATCTTGGATGGGTTTCTAGGCCAACAAATACATGTGTTTTCATTCTTATATATAATAAATGTGTACCACCTATCCCATTCTTGAACACCTAATCTCACTAGTAAGTGTATAGTATTGGGTTTTCAAAAAAAGTTTGGCAGCATTTCCCCACTGTTCTCCAAGTACATATGTACTTAGAGAACAAATGGGGAAATGCTATCGAAATTTTCTTGAAAACCAAATACACATTATACACTTACATCCTAAGTGAGATTAGGTGTTCAAGAACAGTCCCAAATTGGGGACTATCCAAGATTTACTCCTAATGAGTAAATCTTGGACGGGTTTCTAGGCCAACAAACACAATGATAGATATGTAATGGGCATTAATTCTAAAAGTATTACAATTGAACATGGAAATGGGCATTCTCTATTATATATCATGTAATCGACATTCCATTCAGTTCAGGATCAATAAGATTGTTTTTCTTGTGATAAATTTTGAACATGCAAATGGGAATTAATTGTCTTGTATATTATGGAATAGGAGGACATTGAGCAAGAATTCCTAAAGCATGACACGAAACCAATTCTAAGTTTTAGTAGATTAGCAGGGACAAGAACAAATATTGAGCATCTAAATGACATAAACCAACCACATCCAAATTTGAAGTAAAAAAATCATGAACTAACTAAGGAATGATCAATCATGAAAAATTTGAATGACATAAGCTACAAGATCCATTGAACACAATAAGTACACTATCTAAGAAGTAACTGAACCCATAATAAATACTTGCTACAAAGTCCATTGAAACTGACACAGTACTTGCCTATGGGATACAACTACATGCTCATTTCTTGAACAACCATGGTCGTCAACTATTGGTTTTCAAATACACCACGACCTACCAAGCTACCAGTCCACTCAAGTAATTAAATGAGTTCCTAAAATGACTGCTCCAATACATAGCAACAACCAATTAATAAGAAGGTTGTTTTCTAGTATGATAGAAAAAATGCTCTGGTGGGCATGAGCTCATCAGCCAAGACCGAATCAGATTTGTCATGCATGCAAATTGAATTCAGAACTATCTTTGGGACACTAGAGGATTAAAGGATCAATGCATTCAACAATTCATTTAGATTTGCATTTGTTTCCTTCATCCCATACATGGCTGGAAAACATCAAGACCTTATGAATAAGAGAAACCTAGCTAAACAATCCACTAAGATTGTAATCCACCAATCTGCAACTGCCTAGATGGAATATATATGTAATCAAAACAAATCAATGGTTGATAGAAGAGGGGCATGGAGGAAGAAGAAGAGGGCTACCTGTGGAGCGGCTAGCAGCGTGGTGAGAATCGAGCAGCGAGCTGGCAGCCGGAGCAGCTAGGCGCGCGTCCCATAGCCGGAGCAGCTTGGCGCAGTAGGTGTCCGGCCAACGGAGGCAGAGGGAAGCAGAGAAGGAGAGGCGTCGACAGCGAGTAGAGAAGGAGAGATGGTGGTGCGGTGGCGAGTAGAGAAGGTAGGCGGCGACGGAGGCAGAGGGCAGCAGAGAAGGAGACGTCGGCGACGAGAAGAGCAGGAGAGGCAGCGGCGTGGTGACGAGCAGAGAAGGAAGGCGGAGGCGGTGGCAAGTAGCTGCAGGAGTAGCAGGTGGCGGCGTGGAGGTAGGAAGCAGGTGATGCAACAACAACAGCAGCAGGCGGCGGCGACGGTCGGGAACAGAAGAAATTGATCGATGAAACAGAAGAAAGGGGAAGAGTCTGCTATGCGTTGGGGCTATAAATTACTAAAAGGCGTCGGTTATCCATAAAAACTGACACCTTTATTATTAAGCATCGATTATCCAAATACAACCGACGTCAATTGGACATTCCTTTACCCTAATTTTTTTTGGCGGGGACGGCGCACGCACCCTTATCACGTCGGTTATGCTAAGAAAATCGACGCCTATATTGGAACTTTTGGCGCAAATTTTATCTTCATTCAGCATCGGTTATTAGGTAAAACACTGATGTTGTATCGGATACTTTGGCTCATTTTTTTTTTGCTCGAAAAATTGGATTTCGTGGGCTACTTTAGGCGTTGGTTTCATTTCTTCAATTGACACTGAATGAAAAGTGATACCCCTGTCTAGCTGGTCTTCAAATATAGACGTCAGATGTCCTTATTAACCGACATTTATTGTTAACAACATTGGTTTGATGAAACAACCAACGCCTATAAAAGCGACGTTGAACGCTGTTTCTGTAGTAGTGACCCAAAATAATGGGAATATTGAGGCATCAACTTCTAACCATTAAATGTTGAAAAGGTAAAGCCATTGGTCGTTTACATAGTAAACATCCTGAACAAATCACCTATGAAGTCATTGTGTTGTTCTCTAGAAAGAGTCACCATATAACCCTAGACATCCCTTGATTAACAACATAAACAGTTCCATTGAGAGTAGGGTAAAACCTACAAACAATTGTTTATTTAAAATAAGTTGTCAATAAATGAGCTTCTTAAGTTGATCTCAAAAAGGAAACCATTTAAATTACTTTATTAGGACCAACATATTACATTTATGCATCATTCCAATTTAATTGATGAAGAAACATTAGATCTTAACCATTAGGACAAGTTCATATTTTAAAACCATCAATTGGAGGATAGGTCTGACCATTGCATCAAATAACCCAAGAAACCATTGGTTTAAGGCATAATTGATGCTACAACTACATGCTTAAATCACCATAGGTTGTGGAGACCTAATCCACCATCAGTAGTGACCATTAAGTCACCATTGATTGTTAGATCAACACTATATTCATTAATCACCATCGAATATCAAACTAATATCACCATTGATTGATAGCATCATTAGGGTACTTAGTTGTTAATCACTAAGCTTCTAACTAGGCCAACATCTGATCTAAAGGGTGAACGTTAGTTGACACCCTTGGTCACCACCATCAGTTGTCATGAAGACAACTGTTACAACCCCAATTTTTGGGTTCATCTGGTGAGAAATGTAATTTCTTATATTAAAGATAATTGAACAGAGAATGGTGTAATTTGTTTTGAATACATGGATTTTGTTTTGCAATAGCCTTGATGTCTGTGTTGTGGGCTTTATTGGCTATTAGGCCCAAATAACCAAGAAAAATTCAATAAGTAATTGAATAATTGAATATTTGAGAAAAGGAAGAGGTAGAAACCTCTAGAAGGCAAAGAGATGTAATCCAAGGATGGATTTCGTGCCTCTTGGGTTCCTTGGGTTCTAAGGAGTCCAAAGTTGCAAAAAGAAAGTAATTAGAAAAGAAAAGATTAATTATGTATTTCTTTATTAAGAAAGAATTTGAAAACAATGAGAAAATGTGGAAAATAAGTGAAAAGAGGTATAATTGAGTTATCCTTGGTGGAATTTTGTATCCCAAGGATTTCTAATGATAAAAGGAATACCAATGAGGAAAATGAATGAGAAATAAAGAGAAATCCTCAAAAAGGAAATATTTTGATAAGAAATAAACAAGATAATGTGAAATAATGCATATTGATGCATTTAGAAGGATAATGTATTTCTTAAAAAGGAATTACGAATTATTTGAGTTTATTGGGATCCAAGGAGTCCCAATGAAGAAAGAGGAAAGAGAAAATACCAAAATTGCAAAATAAGAAGATAATATGTTATATTATTAATGGTTTTTGTAGCTTTGTTAAAGAAGAGGTATTTTCTACTTAAGGAAAACATAGTTTCGTGATTAATGGATTAAAAAGCAAGTCAAAAGAGAATAAGGGAGAATATTTTCCTATTCCTAGAAATCCTACGAATATGTGGTTTTAAGAAGAGGATTAAGAGAGAGAAGCTAGCTTTTAATGAAGGAATCAGATTCCTAGTAGGAAAGAACATTTTTCCTTCGTGAGCAAGCATTGTAGGGCGTTGTACCCTCATCTATAAAAGGAGAAAGAGCCCGGGACTGAGTCCAAGAGAGAGATCCCACATACTCTCCTTCCATCTTGTTCTTATTCTTCTTGTTTTCATCAAAACCCTAACCAAGAAAATATAGGGCTGTTTTGGGGGCTCTTGATGGCTATGGTGGATCGTGATGAAGGCATGATGCAACACCAAACGTTTCGGGTAGCCAGCTATCATCCCCTTACTTCCATCTCTGTTCAAGATGGCCAACGAGCCTGTAGGTGCTGCCGCAGTGGGCGCTGCTGCTAGGCCGACTCCGGCCACCTTGGCCATAGCTGGAGACTGCCGCGGGCAGGGTGGACGGTGGCGGAGGTATTGGAGTGGGCGCCGGTGCTCTAGGGACCAAGAGGGAGAGGAGGAAGATTCCCCCGAACTGCACCGGGCGGCAGTGCTAGGTCGGCGCAAGGAGGAAGAAGCACAGGAGGTGCGTTGGACAAGAATACCCCTCCGGGTATTACTGAACAAGCGACTAACGTGGGGCTAAAATAGTCAATTGGTTATGTTTCCCAAACCAGAAAGCGTTGCATGGTAAAGGACGATGTGGCGCCATCTGATTGGCCAAGAGGTACTTTTCCTTGCAAATTTCATAAATAAAGATTGGTAACTCCGATTAGGACAAGTAATATAAGAATTTTGGTCAGGAGAATGCAAGGAATCCAATAAAAATATATTTAGAAGCTAATACCTTTTTCTATTCGAAAAGTAGTATAAATTGTCGTCTTTAATGAATTAAAGATTAAGAAACCCTATTTTGAAATAAATAAAGTGTTTAATAGGGTTTAATGGATCACTAGAGTTGGCGTTAACCTGTTAAATGTAAAAAAGTACATTATGTTCAAAAAGGAAGAAATTTGCACATTATTTAGAGATTATGTGCTTAAATATGCTTAAAATATGAAAAGGACATAAAGTTATCATCTTTAATGATTTAATTAAGGAAAAACCCTTAGATTTGATTATAGATGGACTTAATGATGTTATTTGGATAATTCAAGATGATATTAACATGTTGTTAATAAAAGTGAAAATAGGATCTAAAAAGATGATCTTTTTATATAATTGGCTTAATTTAGGGTTTCGTGCATGATTATGCATTAATGAGCTTGAAAACCCTAATTTAGGAGAATATGTCTTTTAATTGGTTTAATTGTTCAAATCCATGAATAAATAGGGATATGATGATCCTAAGTCAATTTGGGTATAAATGACTATTAAAATGGATAATTGAGCAATTAAGGTTCATATAAGTAGAAAAGAGTAATTTAGGGTTTGTTGACCTAAAAGGGATAAAGTTTGAGAAATTAATCTCAGAAACCCTAATGAATATTAATGAAACATTAATATGGATTAGAAACCCTAGAAAGTGAATCCAAGTCAATAAAGTAGATTCTTGATAAAGTGTGTAATAAATAGAGTGCATATTCTTTTCAGGAATTATGTGATGATTGAATTTCTTGCTTGGATTTCATTCTTGATTGGGTTTACTTAATGCTTGTGAAATCATCAAATCATGTATGTGGTTACGCTTATGAATATCTCGAGTTAGTTTTCCGAGATTTACCTAAGTTTTCATCGATGTCATGAATTAAATGTTGGATGATTTTAATTCATGCAAACTATAATGTGGCTATGACTATCACATAATATATGTTCCTACTAGCTCAGATCTTGGTCCCCTCTGTGGCTTAATAATTGACCTAGTAAATGGCTACCAATGGAGTAGGTCCATCAGGTCATTAGATGACTTAGTAAATGACTACCAATGGGGTAGGACCATAAAGTCATCATGAGTTAGATATTGGGCTACCTACGGGTAGTGCAATGTGACTCTATTACCCTAGGTATTGGCTACCTGTAAGGTAGGTCCATGGGGGTAAGAAGCTACCTAAAGAGAGGTAGCATACAAGGGATAGCACAGAGTTAGGGGATAGGTAAGGATTGAGTAGTATGGCTTATTATGTAATCTTGGTTGTTAAATGATTAATTGAATGATTACGTTGTTAACATATTTGCACGATTATTGTTTCCCTCACATACCATCTTCAGCTGACCGACGTTTTGTTTGTCGGGCGTTTTAGGTACAATGAAAAGAACAAACAGTAAAGTGGCATATGTGGTACTAAATGAGAATTAAAGTGCAAAGGAGGATTAGATAGATTAGTATATGTGTGGATAGAAGTTTTGAAATCCCAGTTTTAAAAGGTATGCAAAAGCTTTTACTTTTCTCCATATTTCAGTATAGTTGGTAGAATTTAATAATTTTTAATGATTATTTGTCGAACCTTTGATCCAGGTTATTGGTTAACGGCTCTGTCCTTTCGGTCTCCCTTAATTGGGGGTTACCAAGAGGCGGGGTCGTTACAATTGGTATCAAAGCCTAGGTTCCTCACTTAACCATTAATAATTATTAAATTTTACAAACTCCATAGAACCCAAGGGAATTATTAGAGGATTATCTGAAAGATGGAGGTGTCTAGAAAAGGATCACAACTAGGGGCTGGTAATATTTTCCTCCGCACCGCTAGTCGGAATATGAGAACTCTCAGATCCGTGTGACTGCCTAGCCAAAGTCTTAGGGTATGAATCGAAATAAGATACCTTTAGGACTTTCTCATCTTATTCATCTCTTCTCATCACAAAATTCTGTTAAGGACCTAAAGGATTAAGGTTTTCTTTCTTCTCCTCACCCTCTTGAGGTATGGGTAAGGTTAATAAGGTTTAAGGAATCCTCCACCAAATTAATGAAAAGCATGTAAATAAGATGTCATGGACATAAGCTTAGTAGATTAAGCGCAAATTAAAGAATAAATACATGCTTAGGTCGTATGATATAAGTTGTCATGTCCTCAGAAGAGACCTGAGGCTAGACCTTCTTGTCGGGAGGATAAGACAGTCTTGGAGATAGAGATCTCCATTGCAAGTAGAGACCCTGGCACATCCTCTGAGGATGATGCTAACCCTAACCCTAAGTGAAGGTTAGAGAGAGATGAGTTGGACCAGGTGTTTGAAAGGATATGCCTTTGGGATGCCATACGATCTATGGGTGACCTAGCACCTTTGGCAACTCAACCCTGGGAAGGGTCGTGCATGTTAGGGTAAATGATAGCTCCGTAGATGATGATGTTAGTGAAGGACCTTAGAAACCCTATGGGCTTATGCGAGTAGGGCATAACATGCACCCAGGGTAAGGGTTGAAACCCTGACCATGAGAGTATGAAGGATGGCTTATGAAATAAGAATAAAGAACTATGGATAACCTTGAGCAAAACATAAGTTGAACATAGGCTTCATCCAGGTAGGGGCATGCTTTTGAGGTCGACCCTTCTTGAAGAGAGGACCTCTAATGGTGAGGTTGGTTGTAGGGTTAGAGCAGGACACCAAGCAAGAAGGTCATAAACCTAGACCCCGAGATATGAGGAACAGTGGGGAGTCGAGGATGATGCGACCTAAGTGGATGATAGTGGTCGCCACATGCTTGATCCCTAGAGGTTGTTGATGCCTTGGTTTCCATGAGAGGAACCAAACCCTAGAGAGAGGATGAGTCTGTCGGTACCTCTGTACCTATGGTATAGATGAGAAGAAGAGTTCCTTAGACCTGGAGAGGTATAGTAACATATTATGAGGCCATGTACCTTGTTGGTTGTCCTTAAGGAGGACCCAACTCTAAGTGTTGCTCGAGTTGAAGGATGACAAGGAGTGCATGTCATGCCTTTTACATGCTTGGTTCATGGTTAAGAGATAGAGCATGCAGTTGGACACCTACAAGTGAACCTAGGGTTCCTAGACCTAAGAGGGGAAGTAGTGTACCTAATGCTCATGACGAGAATTAAGTTGCTATAGTTTCGAGCATGGTACTCCTCATGTATAGAGGAAAAGGGAAGTCCCTTAATTTTAAGGTATGTTTGATGAACCCCTCACAGCTAGGTTGATGATAAAGGAAGGTATGATCTTGATCCAACATTGAGGAAAGAGGACAAGTATGACCTAGCATGGTTCAGTAGGTGATCTTCTTGTGCCTTGATAGCTTGCTAGGGTTAAGTAGGCTCATGTGGATGTAAACCCTAGGCCTAAGAGCTTTTGTGACCTTGTTGTCAAGAGATAGTTTTCCTCCCATCCTGGGAGAGGGACCCCTTGGTAGGGTGTATATCAGTTTGTTGGTTTAAGGTAACCTAATGAGGTCTCAAAGGATCTTGAGAAGCTAAGTGAAAAGTACATGGTATGAGAATGAACCAGTAGACCCATAGATATCCATCTCTAAGTGCATACGGATGTGTTACCATGGAGGTAACTAGTAAGGGGCCTGACCAAGGTAGACAGGTCACCATGACCCCTATGAAAGGATGGATGTCAGCCCATGTATACAAAGAGAGATGATGAAGGCTTGGGAGAGGTTCTAAGTTGGACATGTACTATAAATGGAGAATCCTAAGTCTATCCTAGGGTCAGGTAGGGATAAGACCGATGAAAGTAGGAGTTCCCTAATTCCCCAGTTGCACATGACCATAGGGTCGGGAGGTAACAACTATCATTGTCTAAGGGCCATGGGTTAGGAGATTGATCACCTTCATGAACTCATGGGACCCAAAAGGCAGATGAGTAGGGCACTCTCTTAATGTATGAGGGAAGAGGGATGACCCTAAAAGTGCCGACACCCTATAGACCTAGAGGAGATGACCAAGGATTGTGAGGTGACCCAAGTAGGTTCAAAACCAGTTTTCCATGGAGGTAACTTGGATATCAAGATGATTGTAATATAGAAGCATAAACAACACGTTTCAACTTAGATTTAAAGGTGTACTGGCAAGGTGGGATGTACCATCTCTACTCTTGGAATAGGAAGAACTCTGTATTTGGATTGCAGCCAAATGCTTATTTCCTCTTGTTATGGGAGTGAGAGATAGGATAGTATGCATGCCATACACCAAGGATAAAAGATGATGTGAGTTGGAACGTTGTTGTGAGGCATGAGGATAGAGAGGATAGCATAACCTGGTAAAGTGAATGATACATGGATGGTTTGCAAATGCTAAAGAGAAATAAGGTTGTCATCTTATAAGTATGTTTTTAGCATGAGTGATGAGTTATACCAGGTTGAATTCAAAAACCAAGAGGTGAGTCTTACAAGGTTGAGTTTGATCACCATGTTGATGAGATCAGAGAGTGTACTTGATGAATACAGACTTAGAATTTGAGTTTGGGATGATAAGTGAAAAACATGGGAGTGTATGTCTTAAATGTTACCTAATACCTAAGGATGTGAAGTGGTAATGGATGTTCTGGTTGAGATGTAACTAACTAGTTTGGGTTGACCCTAAGTTTGGAAAGAAGATATGGTTGGCTAACACTAATGTAATGAGATCAGCTAATGGTTGTTTGGTTAGCCAATCTAGTCCTTAATGCAATGAAAGGATGGTGGTAGAACCTCAGATGTACTCCTCCACAGTTTCTGCACCGAAAATGATTTGATGATATTCCCTTAGTTGGTCCTCCTCGGCCTCGACCTCCCCTGTTTGGTCCTCCTCGGTGTGATTGACCTCTATGGTGATTTCCTCCTCCTCTGCCCATGCCATGGCTGTTAGGCTTCTTCTTATCATTTTCCTTCTCCTTACCCTTGGTGATGCATGCATCGGTTAGACCCAGGTATCTCAAGCTTGGTGCTTTGCTTTTTCCTAAGGTTCTCTCTTGGGTAAGGGCATTGTTGATGGCAGCTTCAAAGGTAGGATGGATGGAGGTGCAAAGGTGAACTTTGATTTCTTGGTTAAGGCCATCTATGAAGTGTTCAATCTTTTCATCTTCATCCAGGTTGCGAGCATGACGCTCTAGGAGTCTAAAGGCTCTAACATAGTCAGCAACAGATAGGTTTCCTTGGGTGAGGTTATTGAACTGTTTCTTCTTCTCCTTCCTAGCTGATATGGGCATGAAACGGTTGGTAAAGATCCCCTTAAACTCCTCCCAACCTATGGGAGCATCTGGAAGTTCTCGTGTATGGTAATAATTTTCCCACCACAACTTCGCGGACCCCCTAAGTTGGTAGGTAGCAAAGGTGACCTTATCTTCCTCAGGACACTTAAGGGCTCTAAAGGCATTTTCAACAGATATGATCCATGCATCGGCTTTATCTAGGACTTCACCTAAGTCTTCTCCATGAAAAGTTTCGGGTTTGAGTTTAAGGAAGTCACTAATGGTGGTTTCATGGTTTGTCCTAGAGGATGAGGCACTATTGCTGGTTTCTTTTAGGGCTAGGGCATGCATGCATTCCAACATCACCTTCTTTTGTTCTTCCCAATTTCCTACAGCCATGGTCTTATTAGGACGGGATTCAGATTCATCACCAGAACCATCACTAGATCTTGTTCTCTTGGACCTAGTTTTTGGAGGCATCTGCAAGGTTGGTATAAAAGACAGTTTAGAGATTTATTTGTAATAGATCATAAGGCAGGTGTTAAAGAATTAACAATCATATCATATATTTTTTTCCAATTTTTCATGTCTTTTAGTTGTTCCCATTTTCCTAACCTACCCACATAATAGAGAGAGTATGTCATCGATCATGGTCATGAGAGAGAAAATAGATGAGAAACCTAGTGTATATTAATCACTAAATAGGTTGGTTGGGGGGGGTAGTCCTTAATTGAGAAAAGATGAGAGGAAGGATCTTTCTAGGGTAAGGGTGCCCACTTTAACAATAATTTCGTTAGCCAGGCAGATAGCTTGCGACGGGAACCCTCGCACCGTGAAAACGGATGGGGAGAGTATTATGTCAGAACCCTCCGCAAGGTACCCTTCTAGACACCTCGGCAAGTTACTGCTAAATGTGGGTTACCCTAGGTCTAGGTAAGGTTGCCAATTATTTGATACATCTATATTGATTCATGTGACCGCTCTGATACCATCTGTCACGGGTTAACAACCTAACTCCACTGTACACCTCAGGCGCCAACATAAGGGGTACAATAGAGTTAAAGTTGCCCGTCCCTGAGTGGATCAAACACATGAATATATAAATGCACCGAATAAAAAGCTTCCATACATAAACCAAAAGTGTTCATTACATAGGGGCCCGGAGGCATAGGAGTTCTACAGAAGAAACTTAATACATGAGAAACTATTACAGAAGAAAAAGAAACATAATCTAAGAGTCCCATTTAGCTTTAGCATCCCCATGATAGATCCGATTTTTGTGAGCCAGCATATAGAGTAGCAACATCATCTTTCTTTCATCATAAGCATCATAAGCAGAAGGTACCTATAAAACATATGCAATTGGTACGCGTCAGCACAATATATAAGTATATTGTACTGAGTACGCCTACGCGTCATTTGATTTACCTCTTTCATACTTGGCAATAAGGATAAAAGTAAACTTGGCAGTAATAAGCAATTACAACAATATATCCATTTTAAGGAAGAGTTTATTAACAACATCAACATGTATCTTTTAAACATTTTTCCCCATCATGTCTATCATGCATTTGCCACCAAAGGGAATAATGCACCATCTCAGCTGCCAAAGAGTATGAGATGTAAGGCCTTATGATCTACTACTCAAGAGTGAGATCATTGTACAAACGTGATCTGCTACCAAAGAGAATGATCACTTTCCAAGCACTACGCTACCAAAGAGAATTAGTGCTTTCACATGATGGGGCATATATATTATGTTTGCAGGTATTATAACTTACATATACAAAATTCAGATAATTCATTAAAACCATACAATAACAAGTCATTTAAGCATCATACAAGACATTCATTTCATTCAATATCTTATGCCAAGTGTCCTACATATTCATATATCTCAAGCATTAAGTATAGTAGGCCAAAAGGAGGTAATGGCGTACCTTCTACTCAGAAGTGGGGAGTCCAGAGATGCTCCTCACTGGTACCTTTGATTTCCTGAAATTATTAGAGATTTGGTATTTATTAGATATATTGTTTGAATTACACATATTCTAAAGAGTATATAAAAAGGCCCTTTATAGGTTTGGAGTCATGAGATTAGAGTATGGGTCTTAGAGTATGGAGTTGAGTCCAAGATTATCATTGTCTCATCAGAGTAGGATCATAAAGTCAGAATCAGGGTTTAAAGATCATAATAACTATTTATGCACATTTTGATAGGTCAAAGTAGGGAAAAGAAGAAGTAAATAGGTTTTACTGGTAATTGAGTCATAATAAAAGGATCTGATTGTCCTAGGATGATAAGGGTGCAAAAAGATGATTATCACAGATTTTTGGTGATTTAAAGGAGATTCGAGCATTTTCTAATTAATTAAACAAGATATGAGCATAATAAAATATGAGAGTTTACTCGAGTCATAGTTAGGGTCAGCTGATGCCATAATCGTGATCCTCGTATTTTTCTGATCAAAATGGAGTATTTATTCGTATTTTTCTGACACTCCTACTAATTTCTACAAATTTCCCAAGATTAGGTCTAAAACTGAAATTCAAGGAAATAAAAGAAAAGAAAGGAAAAACGCGGACCGTTGGATGTTCAGATCCAACGGTCGAGATCGCGCGCGTCTAAAACCAAGCCGGCTGAGGCGGGTCACGGGCGGCTAACCTGGCGAACCGTGGTTCGCGCGATCGGCCCAGCTAAACCGACCGGGTCCTTCTCCTTCTTTGCTTCACTCGCGAGCAACAGGTAGGGGAGAGGAACTCCGGCGAGCTCGAGCGACGGCTGCGTTGCTTCTCGCGAGAAATCGAGGTCAGGAGCACCTTCGCGGGGATGAGCCGAGCTCGGACAGCTTGTTTGGGGACCGTGGCTCCCCGCGAGGCGTCGGGTCGACTAGGAGTCCGGCGAGGTGTAGAGCTCGCGGCGGAGGGTGAAGGGTGAGGGAGGAGCAGGCGATGAATCTTCGCGGTGAGGGGCCGCCAAGGTAGGTGGAGGTGCCTCGGAGCTTCGGGTGTGGTCAATTGGGGACGAGCAGGCCGATAGGGGCCTCGTCCAGCAATTCGACGGCGGCGGACAGACCGGAGGAGAAGAGTTTGAGGATGGAGCGATGCCGGGTTGCTTTGGGCAAATTGGAGGCAGGGGTGAGCTAAAGAGGCGTCAGGGGAGCTTCGCGGGGGTTTAAGTAGGCGCGAGGTTGATTGAGGAGTATATGCCCAATTGGGCTCAGCTGCGGTTGGAGACGGGGACTCACCGGTGAGGTCGTGCGAGGCGACATTCTCGTTTCTGGAGGTCGTGTGAGGGGTCAGCGAGTTCGTGGAGGTGAGGTGGAGGCAGTGCCTCGGTTCGTTTGGCGCGAGGTGGCGCGTAGAGGCGGGGAGTGGGTCGCCCCTTGCTCGAGGTGGCTGCATCCACGATCTCGCGGATTGACCGGAGGTTAGGGATGACCTCATGGCCGTCCGATCTCTGGGCGCGCCATCGGGCGGTCGGGATGGCTCGCGAGGAGAGGTCCGCGGATTGCTGACGTCAGCACCGCGTGACAAAGAAAAATGAAAGGAAAGCATAGGTTAAATGATCTTAATCGTGACCATATATAGGTAAACCTTAATCAAACTTGTAAAAATCATAGAGGGAGCTAGGAATGTCCAAATGACATGAAATTTGGACCATAGCTTCACCATAACATACCCCACCTGTTGATAAAGTTTGGGGTTGAGATTCTTATCATTGAATGACTAATTAACTTTTAGGAGAAAAAGGGTTTTAAGATATATTGAAGATTAAGGAACAAAGTATAAAAGGATTTAGAAAATTCACTTTATCACATCCTACTCACCTTAAAAGAAATTTTGTCCTCAAAATTAAACTGGATAAAAGAGGTGAGGAAAGCGTCGTTCCATGTCTGCTCGTAGCTCCCAGGTGGCATCTTCTGCACTGTGATGGTTCCACTGTACCTTCACCATCGGAATCTGTTTATTCCTGAGCTCCTTTACCCTAGAGTCGAGAATCTTTGTAGGTTGTTCTGGATAAGATAGGTTCTCCCGTAACTCAAGAGGCTCATGATTCAGCACATGACTATCATCCTTTACATACTGTTTCAAGTTGGATACATGAAAGACATTATGCATCATGCTGTACTGCGGAGGAAGAGCAAGTCGATAAGCACATTCGCCAATGCGCTCCAGAACTTCGAAAGGACCCACGTATCTCGGACTAAGCTTCCCCTTGTTCTTGGCTATGGCACGGATAGGTCTGATTTTCAAGAATACATAGTCACCATCATTGAACTGTCTGTCCGTTCTGTGTGCATCTGCATATGACTTCTGACGATCCTGGGCCCGTTTCAACCTCTGCTTGATCAAAGACACCTTGTCAGCATATAGTTGTAACTCCTCGGACTTTAGCATCTTCCTTTCCCCAACTTCATCCCAATGGAGAGGGGATCTACATGGCCTACCATAGAGAGCTTCATAGGGTGGCATATCAATACTAGATTGATAGCTATTATTGTAAGCGAATTCTGCTAATGGAAGGTAGTAATCCCAAGATCCTCCCCAATCTAAGACACATGCTCTGAGAAGATCTTCTAAGATTTGGATAGTACGTTCTGACTGGCCATCAGTTTGGGGATGATATGCTGTGCTGAAGTGCAACTGTGTGCCCAGTTCATTCTGCACCTGCTTCCATAAATGTGATGTGAACTTTGGATCTCGATCTGAAACTATCGAAACTGGTACTCCATGCAGTCGTACAATCTCCCTTATATACAACTCAGCAAGCTCAGGAACCTTGTTCGTAGTCCGCATAGGTAAGAAATGTGCAGACTTGGTCAACCGGTCTACTATGACCCAAACCGCATCATGACCCTTCCTGGTCCTGGGTAGTCCCACCACGAAATCCATGGTGATATTTTCCCATTTCCATTCGGGAATTGGTAAGGGTTGCAATAGACCACCGGGACGTTGGTGCTCGGCCTTAATCTGCTGGCAGGTGAGACACTTAGAGATAAACTCAGCGATATCATTCTTCATACCCCTCCACCAAAAGTGTCTCTGCAGGTCCTTATACATCTTAGTAGATCCAGGATGTATGGAATACTTAGACCCATGTGCCTCTTGCAGGATACGCTTCCTAATCTCTGATTCTTCAGGTACCCACATCCTATGCTTGTACCTTAGTCCACCGTCCATACCAACGGATAGATGTGTCTGGGGCTTTGCCACAAGAGCTTTCATCTCCTCCAAACTAGGGCTGTTCTTTTGAGATATCAGGAGTTCAGAAAGAAGACTAGGAATAATATTGATGTTCGCCAAAATAATAGAGCTCGATTCTGCTTGCGATGACTCAGAAGATGAAGGTTCCAGATGCATTGATGCACAAATCGACTTCTTACGACTAAGAGCATCAGCCACAACATTGGCTTTGCCTGGATGATATGCAATAGTGAAATCATAATCTTTAAGATACTCCAACCATCTCCTCTGTCGAAGATTGAGATCTTTCTGAGTCAAGAGGTATTTGAGACTTTTGTGGTCTGTGAATATATCAAAGGTAGCACCATACAGATAATGTCTCCAGATTTTGAGAGCATAGACAATGGCAGCTAATTCCAAATCGTGAGTTGGATAATTGACCTCATTAGGTTTCAACTGTCTAGAGGCGTAGGCAACAACTTTACCGTTTTGCATGAGGACACAACCCAGACCCATTTTAGAAGCATCAGAATAGATTACAAAGCCATCATTCCCAGAAGGTAAGGTCAAAACAGGAGCAGAAGTCAAGAGAGATTTCAATTCTTGGAAACTAGCTTCACACTCAGGAGTCCAAATGAATTTTGCATCTTTTCTGGTAAGTTTAGTCATGGGTAGGGCTATTTTACTAAAATTAAGGATGAAGCGACGGTAATAGCCAGCTAGACCAAGAAAGCTACGAATTTCAGAAGCATTGGTAGGGGCTTTCCAATCAAGGACAGCTAGAACTTTGGCAGGGTCAACAGAAATTTTCCCACCCGAAATGACATGGCCAAGAAACATGACTTGGTCAATCCAAAACTCACATTTAGATAATTTAGCATACAATTTCTGGGCTCTCAAAACATCAAGGACTTTCTGGAGATGTTCACGATGTTGATCAACAGAATTTGAATATATAAGAATGTCATCAATGAAGACCACAACAAAACTGTCAAGGAATGGCTGGAAGACAGTGTTCATCAGGTTCATAAACACTCCAGGAGCATTAGTCAAGCCAAAAGGCATCACCATGAATTCATAATGTCCATATCTAGTTCTGAAAGCTGTTTTTGGAATATCACAATCTTTTACTCGTAATTGATGATAACCTGATCTAAGGTCAATCTTGGAGAACACAGTGGCAGTGCGAAGCTGGTCAAACAAGTCATCAATTCTTGGAAGGGGATATTTATTTTTAATGGTGGCTTGGTTGATCATGCGATAATCAATACACATTCGCATTGACCCATCTTTCTTTTTGACAAAGAGAACGGGAGCACCCCAAGGAGAAGTACTAGGACGGATGAAGCCTTTATCAAGAAGTTCCTCTAGTTGTTTCTTGAGCTCTGCAAGCTCAGCAGGTGCCATCCTATAAGGTGCCTTAGAGACTGGTGCGGTGCCCGGTGCTAACTCAATTGAGAACTCAATCTCACGATCTGGAGGCAGCCCTGGAAGCTCCTCAGGAAAAACGTCCGGGTAATCTCTCACCACATCCAAGCTCTCTATAGGTCTCACCTTAGGATCAGGCATGGATACAACAGCAAGATAGGCTCTACATCCTCTGGCAATCAAAGTTTCGGCTTTAAGAGAAGAAATAATCATATTTCGATGTCTTTCTTTTCTCCCGGAAATAGTCAAAGGTTTCGAATTGGGTGCACAAAAGATTACTTTCTTGCCTCGGCAATCAAGCATAACAAAGTTGGAATAGAGCCAATCCATCCCCAAAATTAGATCAAAATCTTCCATATCAAGAAGGATAAAAGCAGATTGAAATTTATGACCACCAAAAGAAAAAGGCAAGGTTTTGGTTTTCTGAAGAGAAGTATAAATTTTGCCACTGGGAGTTGTCACATCCAAGATATAACCTAGATCATTGATCTCGAACTTGAGCATGGAAGCAAGATTTCTAGATATGAAAGTATGTGTTGATCCTGAATCGAATAGGGCCACAACAGGATGATCTTGGAGACATATCATACCTACATTATGATTTTATATGAGATCATGGTTTTCAAAGATTTATTACAATAAAGAAATTTTAACATTATTACCTTCAATCAGACGGTTATCATTGGCTTTAGCTTCCTCTGCGTCAATTGCAAAGACTCGGCCCTGACGATGTTCTGGTTGAGCCTGAGCTATCGGGACAGCTGGTTGAGCAGGTGGAGCTCCAGGCTGAGGTAATGGGGTAGGACGATTCTGAGGTGCCCCTTGGACCAGATTTGGACAATTATACCTCATATGCCCTTCATTCTTGCAGTAGTAACACACTGGTTTCTCAAACCTGCATTTTCCTGGGTGTACTCCTCCACAGTTTCTGCACCGAAAATGATTTGATGATATTCCCTTAGTTGGTCCTCCTCGGCCTCGACCTCCCCTGTTTGGTCCTCCTCGGTGTGATTGACCTCTATGGTGATTTCCTCCTCCTCTGCCCATGCCATGGCTGTTAGGCTTCTTCTTATCATTTTCCTTCTCCTTACCCTTGGTGATGCATGCATCGGTTAGACCCAGGTATCTCAAGCTTGGTGCTTTGCTTTTTCCTAAGGTTCTCTCTTGGGTAAGGGCATTGTTGATGGCAGCTTCAAAGGTAGGATGGATGGAGGTGCAAAGGTGAACTTTGATTTCTTGGTTAAGGCCATCTATGAAGTGTTCAATCTTTTCATCTTCATCCAGGTTGCGAGCATGACGCTCTAGGAGTCTAAAGGCTCTAACATAGTCAGCAACAGATAGGTTTCCTTGGGTGAGGTTATTGAACTGTTTCTTCTTCTCCTTCCTAGCTGATATGGGCATGAAACGGTTGGTAAAGATCCCCTTAAACTCCTCCCAACCTATGGGAGCATCTGGAAGTTCTCGTGTATGGTAATAATTTTCCCACCACAACTTCGCGGACCCCCTAAGTTGGTAGGTAGCAAAGGTGACCTTATCTTCCTCAGGACACTTAAGGGCTCTAAAGGCATTTTCAACAGATATGATCCATGCATCGGCTTTATCTAGGACTTCACCTAAGTCTTCTCCATGAAAAGTTTCGGGTTTGAGTTTAAGGAAGTCACTAATGGTGGTTTCATGGTTTGTCCTAGAGGATGAGGCACTATTGCTGGTTTCTTTTAGGGCTAGGGCATGCATGCATTCCAACATCACCTTCTTTTGTTCTTCCCAATTTCCTACAGCCATGGTCTTATTAGGACGGGATTCAGATTCATCACCAGAACCATCACTAGATCTTGTTCTCTTGGACCTAGTTTTTGGAGGCATCTGCAAGGTTGGTATAAAAGACAGTTTAGAGATTTATTTGTAATAGATCATAAGGCAGGTGTTAAAGAATTAACAATCATATCATATATTTTTTTCCAATTTTTCATGTCTTTTAGTTGTTCCCATTTTCCTAACCTACCCACATAATAGAGAGAGTATGTCATCGATCATGGTCATGAGAGAGAAAATAGATGAGAAACCTAGTGTATATTAATCACTAAATAGGTTGGTTGGGGGGGGTAGTCCTTAATTGAGAAAAGATGAGAGGAAGGATCTTTCTAGGGTAAGGGTGCCCACTTTAACAATAATTTCGTTAGCCAGGCAGATAGCTTGCGACGGGAACCCTCGCACCGTGAAAACGGATGGGGAGAGTATTATGTCAGAACCCTCCGCAAGGTACCCTTCTAGACACCTCGGCAAGTTACTGCTAAATGTGGGTTACCCTAGGTCTAGGTAAGGTTGCCAATTATTTGATACATCTATATTGATTCATGTGACCGCTCTGATACCATCTGTCACGGGTTAACAACCTAACTCCACTGTACACCTCAGGCGCCAACATAAGGGGTACAATAGAGTTAAAGTTGCCCGTCCCTGAGTGGATCAAACACATGAATATATAAATGCACCGAATAAAAAGCTTCCATACATAAACCAAAAGTGTTCATTACATAGGGGCCCGGAGGCATAGGAGTTCTACAGAAGAAACTTAATACATGAGAAACTATTACAGAAGAAAAAGAAACATAATCTAAGAGTCCCATTTAGCTTTAGCATCCCCATGATAGATCCGATTTTTGTGAGCCAGCATATAGAGTAGCAACATCATCTTTCTTTCATCATAAGCATCATAAGCAGAAGGTACCTATAAAACATATGCAATTGGTACGCGTCAGCACAATATATAAGTATATTGTACTGAGTACGCCTACGCGTCATTTGATTTACCTCTTTCATACTTGGCAATAAGGATAAAAGTAAACTTGGCAGTAATAAGCAATTACAACAATATATCCATTTTAAGGAAGAGTTTATTAACAACATCAACATGTATCTTTTAAACATTTTTCCCCATCATGTCTATCATGCATTTGCCACCAAAGGGAATAATGCACCATCTCAGCTGCCAAAGAGTATGAGATGTAAGGCCTTATGATCTACTACTCAAGAGTGAGATCATTGTACAAACGTGATCTGCTACCAAAGAGAATGATCACTTTCCAAGCACTACGCTACCAAAGAGAATTAGTGCTTTCACATGATGGGGCATATATATTATGTTTGCAGGTATTATAACTTACATATACAAAATTCAGATAATTCATTAAAACCATACAATAACAAGTCATTTAAGCATCATACAAGACATTCATTTCATTCAATATCTTATGCCAAGTGTCCTACATATTCATATATCTCAAGCATTAAGTATAGTAGGCCAAAAGGAGGTAATGGCGTACCTTCTACTCAGAAGTGGGGAGTCCAGAGATGCTCCTCACTGGTACCTTTGATTTCCTGAAATTATTAGAGATTTGGTATTTATTAGATATATTGTTTGAATTACACATATTCTAAAGAGTATATAAAAAGGCCCTTTATAGGTTTGGAGTCATGAGATTAGAGTATGGGTCTTAGAGTATGGAGTTGAGTCCAAGATTATCATTGTCTCATCAGAGTAGGATCATAAAGTCAGAATCAGGGTTTAAAGATCATAATAACTATTTATGCACATTTTGATAGGTCAAAGTAGGGAAAAGAAGAAGTAAATAGGTTTTACTGGTAATTGAGTCATAATAAAAGGATCTGATTGTCCTAGGATGATAAGGGTGCAAAAAGATGATTATCACAGATTTTTGGTGATTTAAAGGAGATTCGAGCATTTTCTAATTAATTAAACAAGATATGAGCATAATAAAATATGAGAGTTTACTCGAGTCATAGTTAGGGTCAGCTGATGCCATAATCGTGATCCTCGTATTTTTCTGATCAAAATGGAGTATTTATTCGTATTTTTCTGACACTCCTACTAATTTCTACAAATTTCCCAAGATTAGGTCTAAAACTGAAATTCAAGGAAATAAAAGAAAAGAAAGGAAAAACGCGGACCGTTGGATGTTCAGATCCAACGGTCGAGATCGCGCGCGTCTAAAACCAAGCCGGCTGAGGCGGGTCACGGGCGGCTAACCTGGCGAACCGTGGTTCGCGCGATCGGCCCAGCTAAACTGACCGGGTCCTTCTCCTTCTTTGCTTCACTCGCGAGCAACAGGTAGGGGAGAGGAACTCCGGCGAGCTCGAGCGACGGCTGCGTTGCTTCTCGCGAGAAATCGAGGTCAGGAGCACCTTCGCGGGGATGAGCCGAGCTCGGACAGCTTGTTTGGGGACCGTGGCTCCCCGCGAGGCGTCGGGTCGACTAGGAGTCCGGCGAGGTGTAGAGCTCGCGGCGGAGGGTGAAGGGTGAGGGAGGAGCAGGCGATGAATCTTCGCGGTGAGGGGCCGCCAAGGTAGGTGGAGGTGCCTCGGAGCTTCGGGTGTGGTCAATTGGGGACGAGCAGGCCGATAGGGGCCTCGTCCAGCAATTCGACGGCGGCGGACAGACCGGAGGAGAAGAGTTTGAGGATGGAGCGATGCCGGGTTGCTTTGGGCAAATTGGAGGCAGGGGTGAGCTAAAGAGGTGTCAGGGGAGCTTCGCGGGGGTTTAAGTAGGCGCGAGGTTGATTGAGGAGTATATGCCCAATTGGGCTCAGCTGCGGTTGGAGACGGGGACTCACCGGTGAGGTCGTGCGAGGCGACGTTCTCGTTTCTGGAGGTCGTGTGAGGGGTCAGCGAGTTCGTGGAGGTGAGGTGGAGGCAGTGCCTCGGTTCGTTTGGCGCGAGGTGGCGCGTAGAGGCGGGGAGTGGGTCGCCCCTTGCTCGAGGTGGCTGCATCCACGATCTCGCGGATTGACCGGAGGTTAGGGATGACCTCATGGCCGTCCGATCTCTGGGCGCGCCATCGGGCGGTCGGGATGGCTCGTGAGGAGAGGTCCGCGGATTGCTGACGTCAGCACCGCGTGACAAAGAAAAATGAAAGGAAAGCATAGGTTAAATGATCTTAATCGTGACCATATATAGGTAAACCTTAATCAAACTTGTAAAAATCATAGAGGGAGCTAGGAATGTCCAAATGACATGAAATTTGGACCATAGCTTCACCATAACATACCCCACCTGTTGATAAAGTTTGGGGTTGAGATTCTTATCATTGAATGACTAATTAACTTTTAGGAGAAAAAGGGTTTTAAGATATATTGAAGATTAAGGAACAAAGTATAAAAGGATTTAGAAAATTCACTTTATCACATCACCCATAACTAATGGTTAGTATGATCTAGACTAAAGGGTCTGATGAGAGCATATGTTCTCATTCGAGGTGATAGCTTGAGATAGTTCTTGTCCTATGAAAGATGTAATGATGACCAACATAGCCAGTATTGGGATTTAAAGAAGCTCTGTAAGGGAGGTTGTGTCAGTCACCACTTCAGTAAGTTGATGTTGGTGAAAGGACCACAGTGTGTGTAGATGAAGTCGCTTTGATCGTGCAATGGCTGAAAGGAGCCTAGATATGACAAAAGTCATGAGCGGATGCAAAGTAGTCTGACATGCAGTTCACTATGGGAAATATGTGACATGAAAAATCCGACCCCTCTAAGCTACAACTAAGGAAGCTGGGTCCTCTATACATGGGTCCATTTGAGATTGATTGGTGGAGAATATTAAGATTGACCTTGCCCCTCAGGATAAAGTAATGTGTGATGAGTTCCACGTGTCCAATTTAGAGCGCTATGTGAGGTGCCCCGACCATGTGCTAAGCAATGAACCTAGTGAGCCCCAAGGGAGGATGAAATGGCATGAGTCACCTGTGCAGTTTATAGACGCCAGGATGAAAGAACTCAGAGAAAGGGATATGTGATGATAAAGGTTCTTTGGAAGTTCCATGAGTACGTTAAAGCCACATAGGGGCCAATGATGGACATGGAAAAGTATTATCCTGAATTGTTTGTTTGCTTGATAGAATTTTGACGACAAAATTCCTATAAGAGGGGAAGGATGTTACAACCCTGATTTTCGGGTTCATCTGGTGAGAAATGTAATTTCTTATATTAAAGATAATTGAACAAAGAATGGTATAATTTGTTTTGAATACATGGATTTTGTTTACAATAGCCTTGATGTCTGTGTTGTGGGCTTTATTGGCTATTGGGCCGAAATAACCAAGAAAAATTCAATAAGTAATTGAATAATTGAATATTTGAGATAAGGAAGAGGTAGAAACCTCTAGAAGGCAAAGAGATGTAATCCAAGGATGGATTTCGTGCCTCTTGGGTTCCTTGGGTTCCAAGGAGTCCAAAGTTGCAAAAACAAAGTAATAAGAAAAGAAAAGATTAATTAGGTATTTCTTTATTAAGAAAGAAATTGAAAACAATGAGAAAATGTGGAAAATAAGTGAAAAGAGGTATAATTGAGTTATCCTTGGTGGAATTTCGTATCCCAAGGATTTCTAATGATAAAAGGAATGCCAATGAGGAAAATGAAAGAGAAATAAAGAGAAATCCTCAAAAAGGAAATATTTTGATAAGAAATAAACAAAATAATGTGAAATAATGCATATTGATGCATTTAGAAGGATTATGTATTTCTTAAAAAGGAATTACGAATTATTTGAGTTTATTGGGATCCAAGGAGTCCCAATGAAGAAAGAGGAAAGAGAAAATACCAAAATTGCAAAATAAGAAGATAATATGTTATATTATTAATGGTTTTTGTAGCTTTGTTAAAGAAGAGGTATTTTCTACTTAAGGAAAACATAATTTCGTGATTAATGGATTAAAAAGCAAGTCAAAATAGAATAAGGGAGAATATTTTCGAATTCCTAGAAATCCTATGAATATGTGGTTTTAAGAAGAGGATTAAGAGAGAGAGAAGCTAGCTTTTAATGAAGGAATCAGATTCCTAGTAGGAAAGAATGTTTTTCCTTCGTGAGCAAGCATCGTAGGGCGTTGTACCCTCATCTATAAAAGGAGAAAGAGCCCTGGGTCGAGTCCAAGAGAGAGATCCCACGTACTCTCCTTCCTTCTTGTTCTTCTTCTTGTTTTCGTCAAAACCCTAACCAAGAAAATATAGGGCTTTTTTAGGGGCTCTTGGTGACTATGGTGGATCGTGATAAAGACATGATGCAACACCAAAGGTTTTGGGTATCCAGCTGTCTTCCCCTTACTTCCATCTCCGTTCAAGATGGCCAATGGGCCTGTAGGTGCTGCTGCAGTGGGCGCTGCTGCCAGGCCGACTCTGGCCACCTCGACCATAGCTGGAGACTGCCGCGGGAAGGGGGGACGGTGGCGGAGGTATTGGAGTGGGCGTCGGTGCTCTAGGGACCAAGAGGGAGAGGAGGAAGCTTCCCCCAAACTGCAGCGGGTGGCAGTGCTAGGTCATAGCAAGCAGGAAGAAGCACAGGATGTGCATTGGACAAGAATACCCCTCCAGGTATTACTGAACAAGCGACTTACGTGGGGCTAAAATAGTCAATTGGTTATGTTTCCCAAACCAGCAAGCGTTGCATGGTAAAGGACGACGTGGCACCATCTGATTGGCCGAGAGGTACTTTTCCTTGCAAATTTCATAAATAAAGATTGGTAACTCCGATTAGGACAAGTAATATATGAATTTTTATCAGGAGAATGCAAGGAATCCAATAAAAATATATTTAGAAGCCAATTCCTTTTGCTATTCGAAAAGTAGTGTAAATTATCATCTTTAATGAATTAAAGATTAAGAAACCCTATTTTGAAATAAATAAAGTGTTTAATAGGGTTCAATGGATCACTAGAGTTGATGTTAACCTGTTAAATGTAAAAAGGTACATTATGTTAAAAAAGGAAGAACTTTGCTCGTGATTTAGAGTTTATGTGCTTAAATATGCTTGAAATATGAAAAGGACATAAAGTTATCATCTTTAATGATTTAATTAAGGAAAAAACCTTAGATTTGATGATAGATGCACTTAATGACGTTATTTGGATAATTCAAGCTGATATTAACATGTTGTTAATAAAAGTGAAAATAGGATCTAAAAAGATGATCTTTTTATATAATTGGCTTAATTTAGGGTTTCGTGCGTGATTATGCATTAATGAGCTTGAAAACCCTAATTTAGGAGAATATGTCTTTTAATTGGTTTAATTGTTCAAATCCATGAATAAATAGGGATATGATGATCCTAAGTCAATTTGGGTATAAATGACTATTAAAATGGATAGTTGAGCAATTAAGGTTCATATAAGTAGAAAAGAGTATTTTAGGGTTTGTTGACCTAAAAGGGATAAAGTTTGAGAAATTAATCTCAGAAACCCTAATGAATATTAATGAAACCTTAATATGGATTAGAAACCCTAGAAAGTGAATCCAAGTCAATAAAGTAGATTCTTGATAAAGTGTGTAATAAATAGAGTGCATATTCTTTTCAGGAATTATGTGATGATTGAATTGCTTGCTTGGATTTCATTCTTGGTTGGGTTTACTTAATGCTTGTGAAATCATCAAATCAGTTATGTGGTTACACTTATGAATATCTCGAGTTAGTTTTCCGAGATTTACTGAAGTTTTCATCGATGTCATGAATTAATTGTTGGATGATTTTAATTCATGAAAACTATAATGTGGCTATGACTATCACATAAGATATGTGCCTACTAGCTCAGATCCTGGTCCCCTCTGTGGCTTAATAATTGACCTAGTAAATGGCTTCCAATGGAGTAGGTCCATCAGGTCATTAGATGACTTAGTAAATGGCTACCAATGGGGTAGGACCATCAAGTCATCATGAGTTAGATATTGGGCTACCTACAGGTAGTGCAATGTGATTGTATTACCCTAGGTATTGGCTACCTGTAAGGTAGGTCCATGGGGGTAAGAAGCTACCTAAAGTGAGGTAGCATACAAAGGATAGCACAGAGTTAGGAGATAGGTAAGGATTGAGTAGTATGTCTTAAAATGAAATCTTGGTTGTTAAATGAATAATTGAACGATTATGTTTTTAACATATTTGCATGATTATTGTTTTCCCCACATACCAGCTTCGGCTGACCGACGTTTTGCTTGTCGGCGTTTTAGGTACAATGAAAAGAACAAACAATAAAGTGGCATATGTGGTACTAAATGAGAATTAAAGTGCAAAGGAGGATTAGATAGATAAGAATCTGTGTGGATAGAATTTTTGAAATCCCAGTTTTAAAAGGTATGCAAAAGCTTTTACTTTTCTCCATATTTCAGTATAGTTGGTAGAATTTAATAATTGTTAATGATTATTTGTCGAACCTTTGATCCGGGTTATTGGTTAACAACTCTGTCCTTTCGATCTCCCTTGATTGGGGGTTACCGGGAGGTGGGGTCGTTACAACAACACCATCGGTTGTTGCAATGGTACCACCATTGAGTCATGTGTTTATAGAAGAAATCAACTTTAAACCCTAAAATTGACCATTGGTTCATAGGTGTTTAGCACCATCAATTGTCAAACCAACCTGATCCAAGTCATATTATACCTTAGGAATAATGTACACATTATCGTAGGTTCATCTATAACTGAAATCAGAATCGTGAACATTATAAAAATCAAAATCCAAGTCAAGCATAGCTTTTTAGTGCATGGATCATCATTTAAAAGAAAGAACATGAGCTAGCAAGCTTATGGTAATAAATAAACATGGAGCAAGTTATAAAACTTGCCTCTAATTAGAATATAAACTCCTAAAAATAAGAAAAAATGAGCACATAGGGTAGAAAATCCAAGCATAAGTTGTGAACATATCCATCTAGCACCTTTCTTCAACAAATGAGCAAACCCTAAGCATAAGGAGCAAGAAAGGTAGAGTTTTAGAGCTTTAGAGAAATTTCTACCATGGAACAACTAGGTTATGACCTGGACAAAGGTAAGAGGAAGGATAAAAAAGAAATAAATGGAGGAAATAAGGGGATTCTTACTCTTTTAGGTCATGATCACTAGAAGGAAGCTTTTTAAATCCTAAAAGGAAGTCAATTGCAACCCTAGATGCTTTTTCCCCAAGAAGATTCCCACTTTCTTCTTCCTTGGACAGGAACTTCATAGCAGCATAGAGAGAGAATGAGGGTCGTAGGAGGAGGGAAGTGGTGGAGAGCAAATTGTTCGTTCTGGTACTTTGGGATAAGTATATAAAACTTTAATATAAAGAAAAATAAAAAGTTGATGTTCTAGTATCTTTCCAAGTGTCCATGGCCTTAAACTATTAAGAATATACAAGAACATACACAAGAAGTTGCCCCACATATCATAGAGACCTGCTTATCCCTTGTTTCTTGAATTTCTAAGTAAAACAAATAAATCATTAGTTGATAGCTCCTAAAGGTAGCTCATCCATAAAGGGGTAAACCCGAAAACACCCTTGGAGAAAAAACCTTCAAACAAAGGTTTAACCAAGAGCCCCATGGCTCAAAAATATCAAGAATGATAAGATAACATCTAGGAAACATAAAATTCATGTGAAAAATTGTAAAAAAAAAACCCTCTATTGGGTAAATGATAGAAAAGTCCAAAATGTACATAAAATTACATAACTTGCTCAAACAGTGTCCAAATTGGACCAAATTTGAAACTTAAGCTTGTATTATGATTTCAAAGCATATCAAAAGGTTAGATTCAGGTTATACGAATTGAATTATGATAATTAAGATTGTTCAATAGTTTAATCAATGTTAGGGGTCTCACAATCATAAATCCCTAATAGGGGTTTGGCCCTTGAAATCCAAGGTACAGATAGATGGACACTTCTCATGCACATCATCCTCAATATTACACATGGTTACTTCCATATTATCGTAATGTCACATCACTCTTATAGAGGTCATGTTCTTCTCTTTCAATTCATACATATCTTATCTTGGGCCAGCACAATAACCCCCACATAAGAAGACATTTACAAATATGGAACATAGAAAGTTGTTGTGACACCTGTACATATCTAATTGTAACTTTCTACTTTAAATTATAGCTATCATCCTGAAATTATATCTATTGTATCAATACATTACTCAAAAGTCATACTCGTTGGCTCTTATCAAACATATAACGTTATGTATCTCTAGTCATATGTAACTTTACAAGGTTTCATCTTTATGCTCCTTTAATGGTTGTTGTAATTAACAACTCAATCAACCATGTAGGCATCACTAATTTTCAAGAACTATGAGGAATATGTTTTTAGAGGATTCTCCAATCATCCCAATGGTGGACTGACCATCTGTTTGGTTGAACAATCATACATTTGTATGTAACCGTTAAAAAATAAAACTTCCAGATTAACCTTGTTAGGGATGGAGCAACAACATTGTCTTCATCTAATCAGGACTCACATAACATACTTAACAGAGGTATCATAACTCCAATAGAATACTCTAGTCAACCCCCAACTCACTCCTGCTAGAATTGTCACACATAAGTATAGTTGCTTCAACATTCTTAAGGTTTAGCAAAGATGTTAACCATGTTAATGACCATCCCTAAAATACTTTGAGATTTTATCATTCAAAGCTTGCTAGAACTTATAAGACATGACCTGAACACTTTGGTTCTCCTATTCATAAATTCTATTAGTACATTGGTTAGTTTAAAGGACATAATCCTAAACTCATCATGGTCATCTTAATTGTGCCATCCACTCTAACTCTTATCCATTGATATTATGATCCGAGGTTTATCATAAAGGAACATGGTAACACATGTATGCTAATCAACAAACCATCAATCCTTGATAGTGGTCTTGCACGACTATCACTAGACCATACACAACATTATACAATCACTTTTGTTTTTCCTTCCAAACAACATTTAGAGGGTCATCATGAACTCTCTCTCTATATATAGGGGTGAGGAATACTTAGAATGTTCATTTAATAAACATATCCGACCTTCACATACTTCCCATACTATTGATACATCTTGGATACTAGGATTCATTACCTTGGTATCCACCTCATGTGCTATAAGGAACTCACGTCCTTATCTCATCTACTTTTACCAACATAATTAAATCTTAAAACATATAAGAGGAGTCTTCCTAATTATTGGAAGGCTCAAAAGCATACTCATCACAGACTTTATGATCTTGAAACCATAGTCCAAGCAACCTTATGCTATAATAAGCCAACCAACCTCATGTTTATAATGAATCCACACATACCAAGTGGCAATGATCCACTTGAAAGATATGCCCTAGAAAGGAAAGACACAAAGAGAAACACACTTCCCACATCATAGTAGAATTGTTTAAGGGTCACTAGCAAAAAGGTAACCAATTCTATTTTCATTATGCATGTTACAACTTCTTATGTATCATTTTACCTTTTTAATTTTGGGTTCCTTGCCATTAGCATATGAATCATCATGATTAACATATCTCATTACTCCTTCCTTGATAACTATTTACCCCACTAGGGTATGTTCTCTTATTTTATTATGTTTTTCAACCACTTATCAACAGGTAAAGAATCATATTCTTCATTTTTTTTAATTAAATAGGGATCATCTCCCTTAATTTCATTCACATGCCATGCTGATTTTACATTAACACTTTCTTACACGCATAGGTTGGTCTGAGATTAACTCAGGTTTCACCGTATTCCTTTTTCATTGTTCCCATTCATCTTCTTATTTCATACTTATTATAGGAATTCTGTCCATCTTATGTGAATTTCATACCTTGAATCCCTTTATAATATAAGAACATGCTTATCTATCTTTTACTTTATTATCTTCTTGAATTTAATCTTCAAGAACTCCTCTTTTGCTTATTTGCATTCGGATTTAGATTCCATGGTGTTATATCTTTCTCTTATAGTCAACAATTCAAGTTTTGATAGATAATGATGTAATCCTCATCTTCTCTTGAGGTAATATTGAGTTATCTGCACCATGATTTCTACTTCATTATGCTCTTTAGAATGTTTCAAAATGACTACTTGATCAGAGCAATAAAAAATATGACAATCTAAAAGTTCAATACTTACCTTTTCTTCAATAATTGAATACCTGGACAAGGCACCCAAATACTAAGGATTAGGTAGTATGCACCATATTATTTGTCATGTTCCTAATTTTGACATCTTCCTAGTCCTAAGTCCTAGTGTCCCTATAGACTTAGTGAACCTAAAGCTCTAATACCAACTTGTGAGAACCTGTTACACTAAATGAGACTACTCAAAATATAAAACACAATTGATCATTAATTAATCACATACCCAAAAATATGGGTAAATTAAAACTAATTTCTAAATCAACACCTGCTCAGAAACATTTGCATAAGAGCCCAACATCTTTCTTGTATCCAGACTATGCCAAGAATTTAATACAAATTGTTTTATCACCTTAGCCACAACATATGTTCACAGGAGAACAATATTTGTATATGTCACATAAACTAGCATTAAATGTCTGATTTGTTTGAAACACCATATACAAACTTATCCTGCCCAGACTTGAGAGTATAGGGATGACTCTAGGACACACTACACATCTAATCAACTTTATCAAAGATTCATTACTGTATTTCCTCTTTACTTCCATAGTTTTGTTATCATCACTGTCAATTACCTAAAAAGATGTGGCAAACCACAAGGGTGAGACCCATGTCCCAGCAAGAGATATAACATCCAACAATGATTATTAATTGCAAAATTTTAAATAGTAGATAACTGAGCAATTGGAGTATCAATAATCAATTCAACAGATTAAACAGTTTAAGTATGCTAAATAGATTAAACAAATAATCTTAGCAACAAGTATGATTATCAATGTATATATAGGTAACAAACAAAACCATTTCTCTGGATAGCTATCTACTCAAATTTCATCAAATTGCATTTAATAACAATCATCATCATTAATCTGACTATCATCAAATTTCTTTGCTAACAACACAAGCAATCTAGTAGCATAAGCATCCCTGACATCATGAATATGTCTAGTAACATAACATGGCTATCAATATTGGCATCTCAAATAAAGAAAATAGATCTATATCATAAGTAGAACTAACATCATAACACAATTAACTGTATAGGGATGATTGGTAGTTTAAGCATTTATAATTACATATGCATGACTAGAAATATTAAACATAGATAGCAGCATCATCTTAACCATCAGTGTTAGTATATTTGACAACATAAGAATGTTTACAACATGATCATAACTAAAATATAAGCATATCTATTATCTCTTATTGTACAATACATGATCTCAATGAAAAGAAAGCAAACAAGGGTTATCATCCAATATGAAGCATTGCGTATAACCCTAAACATATATACTACATGGCTATCTTACATCTTTTATTATGCCTTGGGGAGTTTGAGTTGTACCACTCAAAGTCCAACTGACCACCGCTTGTTCGTAATAAGATCCATATAGGATCTAGGCAGAGTCAGACTCCAAGATCTTCTCCATACTCAGTCAGTACGAGTCTACACCGCAGTGACATATAGTCAAACTGCAAAATAGTGACATATAGTCGTGTAAATAGCCCACCTTGGTATAAGTCACGACGCAAGCATCTAGGGTATTCTAACCCAATCACTAAGGATAACTGCAGTTTTCCTCTAATCACATCATGTTATAATCACTGAGACCTGACCAAAATTGTTCTAAAAAAGAAGACTAGGTATGACCGCAGTCATCCTACCAAAAGACTTTGTATAAAGATGACAAGCACCCAACATACTCAATAGTATGCGCTCTGAGTTTCCCTTAGGAATACTCATTTCACCATCCAAGAAATTCTGACACTGAAGATGGTTCTATGGCACATGGCACAACATGATTAGAGTTTCACTTGATTAGTCACCTCCAATTGGGTGAATTAAGGCTGCATCAAACAAGTGGACATACAAACCCTCATTCACTTCTAGCAAGCATATAAGTATCACAACTTCAAAAGACTTCAAATGTGTGAAACATAATTTCTCATTTCATCATCACATGGATTATTCACTTGCCATTCATGAGACCACACTACTCGTCATACTATCATAAGATATAAATTCATTTTACAATATCATAGGTTATCAACCCTTGTAAACATAAGAGGATTACACCTCATTCAGGGCTCAACCATGCCCAAAGGTCATTAAGACCATCATACTATTCCTTGCAAGATCATCATTATCTTTTCATGTGTTATAACAAGGCTCAACAACATCACTTACATATAATACACCAGATCAACACAATATTGCATTAATGAGCTGGGAGATATTCATAAACAATCATAGTAGGGTAATATTAACATTAAGGATATTCCTTTCTTACATCAACATGCAAGGAATATAAATATGATTAACCCTTATCATATTCATAATGCACATGTTTATCATAAGAAAGTATCAACAATGTGGCTATCATAACCACCAATTAACACATTAAGGTTATGATAATATTAAGGAGGTTATTTAACCATCATGCCATCATATAAGAAGGTTAAACATGAATACTCATCTTTATCTATTTGTATTAGAGTTAGGTCAATAAGATAAATTATATTAATTTTACTAATTATCACTCATACCCAAACCCTAACTCACGACATCTCCATAGGATCATGGATGCATAAGGGGAAGCATCACCATCACATTCCATACTATTATAAAGTATGAACCCACACATAAATCAAGGTATAACCATCGAGTTATAGCATAATAGGATTTCAAAAACAATAAGAGAGTACTTTATTATTGTATTAATCATTCAAGGACTATTCATATCCAATTACAATCATTTAGTTATAGTAAAGCTAGGTATAACAAGCTATACCTCATTAGGGTTACCCATTAATTTATTATTGTGATTATCAATCATAATCATACGAGGGAAAGGGTAAGACTACAAGTTTAATGCATTGAACCATCAAAATTCTTATCATTAGAATCATAACATTAAACTATAGGCTTCACCCAAAACAATGGGATTATTGAGGCATCAACTTCTAGCCATTAAATGTTGAAAAGGTAAAGCCATTGGTCATTTACACAAGTAAACATCTTGAACAAACCACCTATGAAGTCATTGAGTTATGCTCTAGAAAGAGTCACCATCTAATCCTAGACATCCCTTGATTAACAACATAAATAGTTCCATTGAGATTAGGGTAAAACCCACAAGCTATTTTTTATTTAGAATAAGTCTCCGATAAAAAAAAACAAGTCGTCAGTAAATGAGCTTCTTAAGTTGATCTCATAAACGAAATGATTTAAATAACTTTATTAGGACCAAGATATTACATTTAGGCATCATTACAATTTATTGGATGAAGAAACATTAGATCTTGACCATTAGGTCAAGTACATATATTAAAACCATCAATTCGTGCATAGGTCCGACCATTGCATCAAATAACCCAAGAAACCATTGGTTTATGGCTTAATTGATGCTACAACTACATGCTTAACTCACCATAGGTTGTGGAGACCTGATCCACCATCAGTAGTGACCATTCCGTCACAATTGGTTGTTAGATGAACACTATATTCATTAATCACCATCGAATATCAAACTAATATCACCATTGATTGATAGCATCATTAGGGTACTTAGTTGTTAATCACTAAGCCTTTAATTAGGCCAACACCTGACCTAAAGGGTGAACGGAAGTTGACACCCTTGGTCACCAGCATTAGTTGTCATGAAGACAACACCATCGGTTGTTGCAATGGTACCACCATTGAGTCATGTGTTTATAAAAGAAATCAACTTTAAACCCTAAAATTGACCATTGGTTGATAGGTGTTTAACACCATCGGTTGTCAAAGCAACCTAATCCAAGTTATATTATATATTAGTAATAATTTACACATGATCACAGGTTCATCTAGAACTGAAATCAGAACAAAGACCATTATAAAAATCGAAATCCAAGTCAAGCATAGCTTTTTAGTTCATGGATCATCATTTAAAAGCAAGAACATGAGCTAGCAAGCTTATGGTAAGCAATAAATGTGAAGCAAGTTATAAAACTTGCCTCTAATTAGAAGATAGACTCCCAAATAGAAGATGAGCATGTAGGGTAGAAAATCCAAGCATAAGCCGTGAACTTGTCCATCTAGCACCTTTCTTCATCAAATGAGCAAACCCTAAGCATAAGGAGCAAGAAAGGTAGAGTTTTAGATGTTTAGAGCAATTTATACCATAGAACAGAAATGTTCTGAACTAGAGGAAGGTAGGAGGAAGGATAACAAAGAAATAAATGTTGGAAAGAAGGGGATTCTTACTCTTTTAGGTCAAGATCACTAGAAGGAAGCTTTTTAAACCCTAAAAGGAAGCCAATTGCAACCCTAGATGCTTTTTTCCCCAAGAAGATCTCCACTTTCTTCTTCCTTGGATAGGAACTTCGTAGAAGAACAGAGGGAGAATGAGCTTCATAGGAGGAGGGAAGTGATGGAGAGAAAATGGTTCATTTGAGAGCTTTGGGATAAGTATATAAAACTTAAAGATAAAGAAAAAGAAAAAGTTGAAGTTCTAGTATCTTTCCATGTGTCCATGGCCTTAAACTATAAAGTATATACAAGAACACACACAAGCAGCTTCCCCACATATCATAGAGGCCTCCTTATCCCTCATTTCTTGAATTTTAAAGCAAAATCAATAAATCATTAGTTAATAGATCCTAAAGGTAGCTCATCCATAAATGGGTAAACCCTAAAATACCCTTAGAGAAAACACCTTCAAACCAAAGTTTAACCAGGAGCCACATTGCTCAAAAAGATCAAGAAAGATAAGATAACGTATGAGAAACATAATTCATGTGACAAATTGCAAAGAAAACATCTCGATTGGGTAAATTACAAAAAAGTCCAAAATGTACATAAAATTGCATAACTTGCTCAAACAGTGTCCAAATTGGACCAAATTTGAAGCTTAAGCTTGTATTATGATTTCAAAGAATATCACAAGGTTATATTAGAGTTATAAGATTTGAATTATGATAATTAAGCTTGCTCAACACTTTAAGAAAGGTTAGGGGTCTCAAAGGACCAGAGAGTAAAAGGACAACAGTAGGACTCTACTACTAACATCTACAACTGACCAACCTTCTGAATCTATTGATCACCAGGTTAGTTCTCTTCCACAAAATGACCTTGACCTCATTTCCCATGGCCACCTAAAAAGACGTGGTGACCCACGGGTGAGACCCAGTCCCAACTACAGATTGAATAGGTTAATTGATAGTAAATGAACTGAGAAGACATAGTAATGAATAAGAAATTTAAGTAGATTGAATAGGTTAATCATACTAGGCAATTAAGAAAATTAACTTGACAATATGTTTAATTACTCAAAGGTCATATGATAGCATCTTATAAACACTGAGTAGTATAAAGACAAGTTAAAGACTAATCAAACAATGTGAGATGTATTTAGCCATATCCAATATACTATGCGGCTTATATTACTTATTTTATTACATTGCCCTGAGGGATTTGAGGAATACCACTCAAGTCCCAACTAACCACTACTAAGTCGAAATCAGTTCCATACAAGATCAAGGAAGAGCTGGACTCCTAAGATCTTCTCCACCCCATGTTAGTACGGGTCCGCCACAACGACACATAAGGTCAAGCTGCTAACAACCTAGTCCATCCTTGGTACATGTCACAACACTAGTAAAAGGAGGTGGGTACACATACCCTACCATCTGAGGTACAACTATAGTTGTCCTCCAATCTCAATATATATAATCACCAAGACACGACCGCAACCATTCTCAAACTAAGACCTAGGTATGATCACTATCATCCTCCTTAACACATGAATTTAGGATGACAAACACCCCTCATACTCATCAGTATGCACCCTCAATTTCCCTTATGAATACTCATTTCACTATCTGGCAAGTTCTGACACTCAGATAGATCTATGGCACATGACACTACACGATTAGAGTTTCACTGCATTCATTATGCCAATTGGGTGAATTAAGGCTAAATCATACAAATGGACATACAAACCCTATTCCATTTCTATCAAGTGTATAAGAATTGCAACTTTATAAGATATAAAATAGTTGAGATATAAATCTTAATCACATTACCACATGCTATCATCCATTGCATTGTAATGAACCACATTACATCATACTATTTCAAGATACCCATTTCTTATAAGAAATTCTAGGGTTTCAACCCTTATTGGAACATGAAGAGGATTTCACCTCAACTAGGGCTCAAACCTGCCCAAAGTTCATTATGACCACCTCATCAATTCCTGCATAATCATCATTGTCTTTTAATTCCTTAAAACAAGGCTTAATGGAACATCAATCACACATGTGACATATAAGATTAGCATAGCACAAACTATGATGTTCAACTATCATCATATTATTGTTTCGAAACAAGAAGAGAGTATTTCATAATCACATTTAATCACTTTAAGAAGGATGATTACAATCAATCCCTAGAACTTAGTCATATTACAGTTGGTGTTACAAGTCATATTTCATTGGGGTACACATTCACTTGTTATGATGATTTATCAAATATATTCATATGAGGGAAAAGGTAATACTACAAGTTCAAAGGTGTTCTACCATTAAATTTCATTACTAGAATCAACATATAATATCATTGTATTTATTCTAATCCATTAGATGTTAAATCATCCAATCTCATCCATTAGATCAGGCTCATTATTCGAAATCATTAAATTGAGTATGGCTTAACCATTGAATTCATTGAACCAAGAAACCAATGGTTAGGGGCTGAAAAGAAGATACATTTAAAACCTTGATTCACCATTGTTTGATAGGATCAACACTATATTCATTCAACACCAGTAAATATCAAGATAATATCATCATTTATTTATAACATCATTGGGGTACTTAATGGTTGATCATTAAACTTCTAATTGAGCCAAAACCTGACCTAAGCGGGGGGGTGACTATAGGTTGTCGCCATCATTTGACACCCTTGATCACGAACATCAATTGTCAAGATAGCAACACCATTGATTGTTGAATGGTATCACCATCGGTTGTGTGGTAGGAAAGGAAATAGCAACACCATTGATTGTTGAATGGTATCACCATCGGTTGTGTGGTATCACCATCGGTTGAATGGTATCACCATTGATTGTTGATTATCCTGCTCCCACGGATTAGATTTCCTTACTTGATACATGCTCCTTTGGTAGTTCTGATGATTTGCAGCTGTGGCTTGTGGCTTGCATGGCCACCATTATTCCTTATTGCATATGGCGGATGAGATGTGCGACTAGGTATGACAGCAGAAGAATTCTCTAGAACAGGGAGGTGGATTGGTTGATGTATCAGATTAACGCTATGATGAAACAGAAAAGCTTCACCTGCATAGCTGATTCTTCTTTTCATAACAGACTAAAGGTCTATTGTGTGGAGGATCCAAAGTACATTCTGAAGGAGATAAGTTTGGTGAGGTGGATGAATCTTGACATTTATAATCTGAAGCTGAACATTGCGGTTGGGCAGAACTGTGATCCTTATGGTCATAATAGATGGTGGATGGCTGGAATTGTTAGGAACCATCATGCTGCAGTATGTCAGATTACCAGAGCTTGGTTGACGGCTGTTAGTTACCAGATGGCGCTTATCCAAGCTTGCGCAGTTGGTGTCAAGTTTGCGGAAGACCAGTTTTTACGCATCTCTAGTGTGGAGATTGATGATAGTTCGGTTTATGGTATGTTGTGGGGAGTGGATGTTGCCCCTTGGAAGATCGTTAACCTGATCAAGGAGGTGAAGGAGATCATTGCGGAGAAGGACATTGCTGGGTCGTTAGTGCATAAAGTTATCAACTCGATTCCAAAGGAGATAGGTAGATGGGGTGTAAACTTGACTGAACCGCTTGTTGTTTCTAATCTTAGGGATGTCCCAGCTAGGATTAGGGGCATGGTGTTCCTTGAGAAACACAAGACGCCTTATATTGTACTGCGGAGAGGTAAGAGGTGATGTGGGTAGCTTGTGTGGTTTAGTGTCTTTGGTGATATATGTGGGGTATGACCTGCTTTCTAGCAGGAGCTGTATGTTTTTTCTTTGTTGTGCCCACATGAGGGGAGTGGGGTGAATAGATGGTCCCCTGGCTTAATTAAAAAAAAATAGCTTGAAAACTCTAATTTGGACACCAGTAAATATCAAGATAATATCATCATTGATTGATAACATCATTGGGGTACTTAATTGTTGATCATTAAACTTCTAATTGAGCCAAAACATGACCTATGTGGGGGGTGACTATAGGTTGTCACCATCATTTGATACCCTTGATCACTAACATCAATTGTCAAGATAGCAACACCATTGATTGTTGAATGGTATCACCATCGATTGTGTGGTAGGGAAGGAAATAGCTTGAAAACTCTAATTTAGACCATCAATTGTTTTGTGCTGAGCACCATAGGGTATTACTATCAACCTGTATCATATCATATTATACCTTAGAAAGGTCGTACACATAATTACAAGTTCATATAGAACTGTAACAGAACATGAAACACCATAAAAATTCATAACCCTATACAATCATGATTTATCTATGCTTAGATCATCACATTAAAACATAAACATGAACTAACAAGCTTCTAGAAAGAAATATAAGTGAAGAATGTTATATAACTCGCCTATATAGAGTAGGTCAGACCCCAAATAGAAAGAAACGTGAGCAAATAAGGCAATTTTCAGATCCAAACTTGGCCAAGTAGGCACTTCTCTCCATAAAGAAGTAAAATCCTAGAAGAAGAAGAAAAATAGATAGATGCTTGAGTTCTAGAGCCACTTACACCATGGAACAACAAGGTTCTGACCTAGAGGAAAATAGGAGGGAGAACAACAGAGAAATAAATGGAGGAAATAAGGGAATATTTACACTTTTAGGTCAAGATCACTAGGAAGGAGCTTTAGAAACCCCTAAAGGAAGTCAATTGCAACCCTAGATGCTTTTTCCCCAAGAAGATCCCCACTTTCTTCTTCCTTGGATAGGAACTTCATAGAAGCACAGAGGGATAATGAGGTTCATAGGAGGAGGGAAGTATTGGAGAAAAAATGGTTCGTTTGGGTGCTTAGGGATAAGTATATAAAACTTTAAGATAAAGCCAAAGAAAACATTGAAGTTGTAGTATCTTTCCAAGTGTCCATGACCATAAAATATTAAGAATATACAAGCACACACACAAGAAGCTTCCCCACATATCATAGAGACATTTTTATCCCTCGTTTCTTGAATTTCCAAGCAAAACAATTAAATCATTAGTTGATAACTCCTAAAGGTAGCTCATCCATAAAGGGGTAAACCCTAAAATACCCTTGGAGAAATACCTTCAAACCAAGGTTTAACTAGGATCCCCATGGCTCAAAAAGATCAAGATTATATGATAACATCTAAGAAACATAATTCATGTGACAAATTTCAAATAAAACCCCTCAATTGGATAAATTTTAGAAAAGTACAAAATGTACATAAAATTGCATAACTTACTCAAACAGTGTCCAAATTGGACCAAATTTGAAACTTAAGCTTGTATTATGATTTCAAAGAATATAAAAAGGTTATATTAGGGCTATAATCACTCAATTATGGAAATATTATTCAACTCTTTAATCAAAATTTAGGGGCCTTACAGTATGTTTCCCTTAGGTTTGACATTCGGGCCTCATAGGCCTATACTACTCAATGCGTACACTTGCATTTTTCACACATAGTTTAGGTGTGCTAGCTAGTCATACATACTTTATTGTTTCTTTTTCTACCATTTCTATACCTAAGACTACAACTCAAGATCTTGAGCATCCTACTAGAAGTCAAGTCATGCAAGCAAAAATGTAGGTGTTTACCACACATCATACTTGGCATCTGATTGATCCACCTGCTATGTGTTGTGATGTTGGATGTCGGTGAGCATGTACTATAAATATCAACCTAATGAGAGTATTGAATTCTTGAAAGCATGCTTTGTTGATAAAGGCTACATATATGTATTGGGTTGATTACTTTGAGACTTTTCTCCTATGTCCCATCTATATTATGTTCACATCCTGATCTTTGTTGTTATTAATCTAGATTGGCCTCTATTTTAGCATTATGTCAATAATTTTTTTATGTATTGTGATTGTGATGGAGTGGATTTTTAGGACCCTAAATGTCCAACGACACAAGTGAAGTCACACATGTTGAGTTGTTTTGAGAATCCCAAATGTTTTAATAAGTTGGGAGCGTTGTTGAGGTTTATACAATGTTTTGGATCCATAATTTTTATGCCTTCTTGAGGAATTTAATTGAATGGTCTAGTAGATGAGTTTGGTCATCAAATTTGTGTACAAAGTATCTTGAGTTGTGAGGAAGCTATGATTAAAATTTGGTGGCATTTGGATGCTCCTAGAGGGAGTTATTTAGCTTTGTATATTATGAAATAATGTGCATAATTGAGGTTTATGGGCCTATGTTTCCATCTTAGGCCTGGTATATAACCCGCCTAAAGCTTGCTCCTTGAGCTCCAAGCTTTCAAGATCCAAGCCTTTCATGGCGTCCTAGAAGCTCCACAGGTCGGCCAAGGTGAATCCTACAAGAAAAGTTGAGAAGAGATGGCTAGAAAGATAGAGCTAAGTGAGCTAGCCATGAATTTGACCTTGAATTCGAGTTTCATCCAAGAATTTAAGAAAAAGAAAGGATCCAAACCTACCTTGCACTCCCCTGGTCGTCCTTCTGAGCTCCAGAGCTCTCCTTAGTGGGTTTGAGCAAGGGGAACAGTGAAGTAAATGAAAGAAACATTCCTTTGCTAAGTGAGGAAAAGGGCTTATATACTTGGGGTGGAATTTCTACATAGGCACATAGGTTTTCCTCACTTTCAACTAAGTCCCTCCTTTCTTCTTTGCTCGTCCCTTCTTCTTATTTCTAAGGACAACCTTCTTCTAATGGTCAAGAAATGAAGGCAAAGAAGATTAACCTATTACTAAAGCACACACATAAAAGGCTATAGTACTTACACCTTGATTATTCAATCATAAAGGTGTTTTCCATTATATGATTATTCAATTGAAGTGACTTCTTCATCATTTCTTCTCTAAATTATGACAAGAGTCTTACAAGATATTTTAGATGGTGTATTTTACAAGTTGCACCCCTCAAATTGGGTAAATTGCACTTTACTCCAATTTAGGGTTTCAAACACAGGGATTGCTTCCACAGCTGCACCTTGGTGCTCAAGCTTGGGAAATCCCTCAAACTTTACCATAATCATTCTTATGATGTCTCAACATTAGAGGAACATCTCAACATGTGCAAATTGCAAATTAACCCTTCTAACTGGGTAAATTGCACATAGGTCCCTGTACTACAAAACAATTAATTCAACATTGTTTAAAAGGGACAGAAAAGGAAAAGTATGTTCCTCAGGAACTTAATTACATGCAAAAAGATAATCATCAGTATCTTATTTACATAATTAGGCAAAACACCTAGGGTTAACTCATAACCCAGGTCAGGGATGTTACAAATTATCCACCCCTTACAAGGATTTCGTCCCCGAAATCGATAAAACATATTACGAGAAAAGCGCATGATACTTCCTTCTCATCTCATCCTCTAGTTCCCAAGTGGCTTCTTTAACACCACAGTGGTCCCAGAGGACTTTCACAAGGCTTATATCTTTCTTCTTTAACTTTTTAATTCTGTTATCAAGGATTGACACTGGTCCTTCCTCATAAGATATATCATCATTCAATTCTACCTCCATAGGTTGTAGAACTGACTCAGTATCAGGGTGACATTTCTTTAGCATAGAAATGTGAAACACAGGATGTAACCTCTGTAACTCTGGTGGCAGCTCTAGTTTATAAGCTACTTTTCCAATCCGTTCAATGATTGGATAAGGCCCCATAAATCTAGGAGCTAACTTCCCTTTCCTTCCAAAACGAAGGACTCCTTTCCAAGGCGAGACCTTGAGATACACTCTGTCTCCAACCTGGAACTCTAAGGGTCTATGACGTTTGTCAGCATAAGATTTCTGCCTATCCTGTGCAGTCTTAATCTGTTGTTGTATTACTTTAATCTTCTTTGTGGTCTGTTGTACAAGATCAGGACCTAACAACTGATGCTCACCAGTCTCAAACCAACACAAAGGTGATCTACAACGTCTACCATATAAGGATTCATAAGGTGCCATATCAATACTATGTTGATAGCTATTGTTATAGGCAAACTCTATCAAGCTTAGGTGTAGATCCCAACTTTCGGTAAACTGGAGAACACATGCTCTCAACAGGTCTTCTAAGGTCTGTATGGTCCTTTCCGACTGTCCATCAATCTGTGGATGAAAGGCCGTACTAAACCTTAGCTTGGTGCCTAAGGCTCTGTGTAACTGTTCCCAAAAATGACTTGTAAACTGAGGACCTCTGTCAGAAACTATTGTGACAGGAACTCCGTGCAAACGCACTATCTCTTGCACATACAACTGTGATAACCTTTCAGCAGAATAGGTTGTTTTGACAGGTAAGAAATGCGCTGTCTTAGTCAACCTATCTACAACTACCCAAATGGAATCATGTCCTTTGTTTGTCCTGGGTAGGCCAACAACAAAGTCCATGGTAACATGATCCCACTTCCACTGTGGTATGGGTAAAGGTTGCATTGTTCCTGCAGGCTTCTGGTGTTCAGCTTTAACTTGCTGACACACAGGACACCTCAGAACAAACTCTGCAACATCCTTCTTCATTCCAGGCCACCAATATAGATCTTTCAAATTACGATACATCTTGGTGCTCCCTGGATGCATAGCATACATCGAAGAATGAGCTTCTTCCAGGACTAACTTCCTCAAGTTATCCACATCTGGCACTATCATCCTCCCATGATAACATGTTACATGATCATCTGAGTCATGGAAACCATCTCGCTTCTCATTTCCATACTTTGACCTAATCTATTGAACTTCAGCATCAACCTGTTGTGCTTCCTTAATCTGCTCTCTTAGGGTAGGTTTAATATGCATCTCAGCCAACAACCCGGCTAACAATGACACCTTCAACTGTACATTGTCTTGCCTTAAAGAGATAAACATATCTCTCTTAGAGCACACTAAAGATTTTAATTGTGCTCTATTCATGGTTGATGTTGTTGATTTCCTACTCAAGGCATCTGCAACAACATTGGCCTTGCCTGGATGGTAATCAATTGTACAATCGTAGTCCTTGATTAACTCCATCCAGCGACGTTGCCTCATGTTAAGCTCATGCTGAGAGAAGATATACTTAAGGTTCTTGTGGTCTGTGAAAATCTGGAATGTCTCTCCGTAGAGATAATGCCTCCAGATCTTCAAGGCATGAACCACATCAGCTAACTCCAGATCGTGTGTTGGATAATTCTCCTCGTGTTTCTTAAGCTGTCGAGAAGCAAAAGAAATCACTTGTTTATCCTGCATCAACACACATCCAAGTCCATTCTTGGAGGCATCACAGAAGACTACATATCCTTTTCCTTGTTCAGGTAGCACAAGCACAGGTGCACTTGTCAACCTCTCCTTCAACAACTGGAAAGACTGTTGACACTTATCACTCCAAGAAAAAGGAATATCTTTCCGGGTTAACTTGGTCAAGGGTAAGGCTATAGAACTAAAGTTCTTAATGAACCTTCGATAATAGCCAGCTAACCCCAAGAAACTTCGAATCTCCGTCGGTGTCTTTGGTTGTTCCCACTGTAGAACATATTCTACCTTTGTAGGGTCAACACGAATTCCCAAGGCAGATATCACATGTCCTAGAAAAGATACCTCCGGCAGCCAGAATTCACACTTGCTAAACTTAGCATACAGCTTGTGTTCTCTTAGCAAGGTCAAAGCTTGGCGAAGATGCTGCTCATGCTGCTGAGCATCCTTACTATAGATCAGAATGTCATCTATGAAGACGACAACACACTGATCAAGGAAAGGTCAAAAAACTCTATTCATGAGTTCCATAAATGCAGCTGGTGCATTGGTTAGTCCAAACGACATAACCGTGAACTCATAGTGACCATACCTTGTCCTAAAGGCAGACTTGGGTATGTCACTATCCTTAATACGAAGTTGATGATATCCATACCTCAAGTCTATCTTTGAAAAGACTGTTGCACCACGCAACTGGTCAAAGAGATCATCAATCCTCGGCAGAGGGTACTTGTTCTTTATTGTTACTTTATTGAGTTGTCTATAGTCAATGCACAACCGCATTGACCCATTTATTTTTAACAAACAAGACCGAAGCACCCCAAGGTGAAGTGATCGATCGGATAAAACCCTTCTCAAGTAACTCTTGAAGCTGTTTCTTGAGTTCTGCCATCTCGGCAGGCGCCATCCTATATGGTGTTTGGGCTATGGGTTTCGTATCTGGAATCAGATTGATTTCAAAATCAATCTCCCGAGGTGGTGGTATACCAGGAAGTTCTTCAGGAAACACATCCTCGAATTCCCTGACTATGGGAACTTTGGCAGGATTGGAACTTTCCTTGGTAACATCTACCACATGGGCCAAGAATGCATAACATCCTTGCCTCAACAGCTTATCAGCAACCATAGCTGACACAAGATAGGTGGGCAGAATCTTTCTTTCACCTTGAAAGATCAATGTGTTGCTTTCATCAGCAAACACAGCCAACTTGGACTCACAATCCAAGACAACTCTATACCTCTCTAAGGTATCCATCCCGAGGATTATATCAAATCCTTGCATATCAAGCGGTATAAGATCCACTTGAATGCGATGGTCAGAAAAGAAGAGGATGCAGGGAGAGCATACCTTCTGCAAAACGACAGACCCACTCAACGGAGTCTCCAACAACAAACTATCTGCCCTATGACTAACAGTCACATTGCAGTTATGAATCACTCTATGAGTGATGAAAGAGTGCGTAGAACCCGGGTCAATCAGAACAGATACAACACATGATGTAGACATATCAGGATATAAAAGTTCCATTTGACCTGCCACTACCCATGGATTGACCACTGCATCTGGTGGGTTCATAGCATAGAACCTCGTTGTCGCCTGGTGTTGAGGTGGTGCTGATGATCCAGCTTGAGACGCTTGTCCACGTCCTCGAGATGCTCCTAGAGATTGCATTCTCTGAGATCCTTGTTGATTCTGTCTTAGAGGCTGTGTCACACTGACAGGCCTAGAACAGCAATCCTTCATCAAGTGTCCCACCTTACCACAGTTGTAGCAACTCCTCTCCTGTTGTGGTGGTCGGGGTGGTCCAGTAACTGACATCGATGCAGAACTGTGAGTCCCTTGAAGCGGTTGACTCCGTCCTCTACCTCTGCTTGGTGACCATTGAGTTTGAGAACTCGATCTGGGTGGTGGAGGGTTAGGTGCAGAGAATCTAGGTTTCTTGGAATCCTAGATGAAGAACCCTGAATTGTGGATATCTTTTCTGGGTTTGCCTCTTCTCAACCACAGATCTCTCTATCCTTCGGACTGACTCAACGAAGGTAGAGAATCTCTCTCGGTTTTCTAAGGCAGACACAGGGGTTGACATATCAGCATTCAAACCCTTCTCAAATCTCCTGATTATTTCCTCATCTGTGGCAGCCATGTGTGGACAGAACCACAGCAATTCCATGAACTTAGCTTCATACTCGCTAATTTTCATCATACCCCGCCTCAATCTCAAAAACTGAGAGATCTTCTCATCTAGGAAGGTCTTTGGAAAATATCTATTGATAAATTCCCGACAAAACTCTTCCCACGAGAACTCTATTCCATGTCTCTTATGCTCTTCCATGTTCCACCAGTGACCAGCACTGCCTTTGAGAAGATAGACAGCATGTCTAACCTTCTCAGCCTCCAGGATAATAAGAATCCTGAAAGCCATTTCCAACTCTGTTAACCACAGATCAGCATCTACGGGGTCAGCAGTCCCAAAGTACTCGGTAGCTCCGACACGACGAAGTCGCTCAAACTTCTTACTGATACCTTGTCCTTCGGGCTGGGCAGGTGCCCTAGGTGCATGCATGGGCATCCTATCGGTGATGTGTGTCATGGCAGTCATAAACTGCCCAAACATCGTCTGAACTGCTGGGTTACCCATATCAGCTGGGTCAAACTGGGGTGGCTCAGGTGCAGGCTGTTCTATTCTTGGAACTCTTGCACCGTCTCGAGCTGCACTAGTACTACTCTCTACCACGTACTCATCATGTGGCTCTGCCATCCTTATGTATCTTCTTCTCCTGAGGAGCAGAAGATTCTATTAGATAAGGAAGAGATACTAACGATAGACTCGACATCCTAAGTCCTATGCCTCTGTAGACTCAACGGACCTAGAGTTCTGATACCACTAATTGTGGGCTCTGATCTCCAAACCACGATATAAACATGATTTAAACTTAGCGGAAGCGAATCGATTAACAGCGGAAGACAAAAATCACGGAAAATTAAAACTTTTCGAGACAAGAGCTTGAATCCATAAAGCTTCATTCATAAAAGGAGATAAACTGTTTACATCTCATGATAATTACTTCTTGAGTAATTATATACAATAGGATACAAAATCTCAAGAACTCATAACCAAAAGACTCCAAGACCTGAGAGTACAGAGGATACATAGGACTGACTCTAACTACACCACATGGCAGGCTAAATCTCCACCTGAGATTTACTGCTGCTCCTGGTGCTGCTGCTGCTGGAACTGGTCACCTGTAGACCTGTTCCTCCGTCTTCGATGTCCACCTAAAAAGTTGAAGTCTACGGGGTGAGACAATTGTACATAATTTTCCCAGCGAGAGTTATAACTCTCCGCCAGAAGCTTTATTATAACATCAAAGAATAACTTAAGCAGTAAAAGCCTACAAAGTATTCAATAGCAGATGCAGTTGTAAACAAGAGTTCAACATTTATCAAGCATGAAGAACATATGCACTATATAGTGTAACATCAATCAACTAACTCGTAGTTATCTCTAACAGGTATACTACGTTGTAGAGTATGTTTTTCAAACATTACTTTTATGCCCTGTGGAGATGATGTTTACCACTCATACTCCAACCAATCACTTCTAAGTGCCTCGGTATCATACTAGGTCATCGAAAGAACCGGATTCTCATGACCTTCACCTTCCTCAGTCAGTAAGAGGATCACTTGTAGGACATCTCGTGTCTCTACTATAATAGCTCACCAGGGTAATCTGGTCCTTCGCTATTTTAGAGTTACAGTGGCGTTCTGTACTCTCTTCGTCATCAGGAGATTTCAAGTTTATCTTCCACTCATACAGATATCTATGCTTTCTTCGTCATCAGGAGGTTTCATGTTTACCATCCACTGATACGGTATGGGAGTATAGTGAAGGATTGATGGATTATACATCTACATCAAACACCTACACTAGGATGTAAGGTTCTACACATCCATATACCCCACATACTCAAAAGTATGTGATCCAGGAGTTTCCTTAGGAAAACCTGTTTCACCATCATTTGATCTCTGACAATGATGGATCTATGATCAGGGCTCTACATTTCACTTGATTAGTTAGGTACATTCAATATTCTTTTACATTATACATTGTTCTTCAAACAATAATAGTAGCATAACAGCTATGAAAGTAGAATACTAAATGTAACAAACCTAACTCACATCAATCATCATTTCTCAGTATACTCATCACAAGTCATCTCTAAAGCATGACCTTGATGGTATTCATGGCTCTTACAGTCCATTAAAACATAGGATGCCACTGACAAGGCATCAAGATATTTTACTATTCATAAAGCTAACAACATGCTTTCAATGAATATAGTATCATCATCCATACCTGGATATGATCACCTTCATATCAGAACCTGCATGGTTAATTCAACTGATAAAGGTAATTCAAAATAAGAATATGCTTTCCACTCTTGTCATAAGAGCTAAGTTCTCTGATTCTCATCAATTAGAGTTTGCTACTCATATTGCATGTCATCACCCTTGAATTAGGGTTTACTATTCACATTACATGTCATCACCCTTGAATTAGGGTTTACTATTCACATTATGGTGAATTGAACTCATAACATCATTATGTATGAGGAACATCATCCTTGATGCTCTCAGATTAGTTTAAGATTCATTATTTATCATAATTAGGGTTCCATGATCTCACAGGTGGATCATACCCTAATCATGCACATTCATGTGTATTGAAGGTACTTTACTTGAATTTCCATCATAAAAGGGTACTTTCTCTTTCTTAAGATACTTTCTCTCTCCTCATACTTGTAGATGGTGATAACACCAATCTAGATCAGGTTGGGTTAAGTCCACTTTGATTAACATAGACCAAATCACCACTATTGAGTGATTAGGGTTTGATTAGAACAAGGTTTCACTCAATTGAACCTTTCAAGGGTATTATGGTAAATTACACATTGATCATCATCATGGTTTAATTTACTAACCACTTGACCCTTAATGTATTTTGGTATCATAAGGGTTTAGGTTGAACAAATATTAAACCATTTAAGCCTTCAAGGCATTAGGCAGACTTAACTTCAAAAGTCTCCAATAGGTTTCACACCTTCAACCTTCAAACGATCCTGAGATCGTATAAGGTTGTAGACCGTTTAAGCTTTGTAGACCGTTTAAGGTTTGGTTGACTTCAAGACCGTATAACACTCAAGACCGTTTACCCTCATTCGGTCTTGAGGTCGAATGGTCTCATTCGGTCTTGAGATCGAATGGACTCATTCGGTCTTGAGGTCGAATGACCTTATACGGTCTTGAGGTCGAATGACCTTATACGGTCTTGAGGTCGAATGACCTTATACGGTCTTGAGGTTGAATGACCTTATACGGTCTTGAGTTCAAATGACCTTATACGGTCTTGAGGTCGAATGACCTTAAAAGCTCAAGATCGTATGGACCTCCAAGGTGGTTCAAAGGGTAAACTCGATTAGGGTTTCCTATGTTGAAGCCTTCAATTGGTCTCAAGCTTGCTAACCACTTACCAATTGAGACAATTTGGGTTAGCCTTAACCAATTGGTCACTCAATTGACCCTCAATTGATATCCAATTAGGGTTGGAGTTGGTTCAATTAAGGTCTATAAACGTTCAACCATCAACACTCAACAATGTGAATCAAATCGAAGTTGAACCCATCAATTGACCTCCAATTGGGCTCAAACTTGGCCCAAACGGTCTTGGGATCGTTTGGATATCCTCCAAACGGTCTTGAGACCATTTTCCCAAGAATTCATCCAAATCTAGATTGATTTGATAGTGGTTGAACCTTAATTAAGTCACAAATCAGCAATTTGATTATTTTAATAACCCACTGTAATTGGGCCCTCAATTGATCAAATTACTTTAACCCTAGACCTCCAAACGGTCTTGGGTTGACACCAAACGGTCTTGAGACCGTTTGGATGAGTTCCAAACGGTCTTGAGACCGTTTTCCCATCCATCCTTTGGACTCTAGTGAAAATTCATCAAGGTTTGAATTATTGAGTTGATTATTACATCAATACTTAATTGCAATGTAATTTGGTATCTTTGTACCTTCAATTGGTCAACTATACTTGACCCCAGACCTCCATTCGGTCTTGGGTGATCCCCAAAAGGTCTTGAGACCGTTTGGATGATTCCCCAAACGGTCTTGAGACCGTTTGGGCTATTCAACCCAAAATCTCAAATTAGCTCATTGTGATTTCAGCACTGATTTCAATTAGGGTTTGCCCTAGTAATCAACCTTCAACTCTTAACTCGTTTGGATTTAGTCCATCAAATTTGGTGAGTCATTAATTAACATTATTATGAACAGTAATATCATACGGTCAACGCTTAGTCAACCATCTTATACGGTCTTGAGACCGTTTGCCCAAAAAGGGCAAATTAAGCAGATTGAAAAATAGAACTCAATTCAATTGAATTTGCTAATTTTTTTGCCTATATCTCACGCTTCTTTTGGAGTTAACCTCTCAAATTTTGTGGGTGATTAACCTACATAATTTTGAACAGGATTCCCATACGGTCCACGCTTGGTCAACGCGGCCATACGGTCTTGAGACCGTATGCCTTCATACGACCTTGAAACCGTTTGCCCACCAAACGGTTTTGTAAACCGTATGGGCAATTGGTTGAGGTCATATGGTAAAGTGGAAAACTGTGGATAAGCTTAGGAAATAAGTCCCTCATCTTCTAGCTCAAGAACAGCAACAGTTTCTCACGGATTTTCTTGCAAGGAAGCAAGGGAAGATAGGGAAGAAGAAGAACTAGCAACTAAAAGCATAGAAAAGATGTATATAACAAAGCATAGGTTTAGAGTTATAAAACCCACCTCAAGCTTGCTCCTTGAGCTCCAAGATTTCGAGCTACAAGCCTTTAATGGCGTCCTAGAAGCTCCACAGGTTGGCCAAGGTGAATCCTCCAAGAAAAGTTGAGAAGAGATGGCTAGAAAGATAGAGCTAAGTGAGCTAGCCATGAATTTGACCTTGAATTCGAGTTTCATCCAAGAATTTAAGAAAAAGAAAGGATCCAAACCTAACTTGCACTCCCCTGGTCGTCCTCCTGAGCTCCAGAGCTCTCCTTAGTCGGTTTGAGCAAGGGGAACAGTGAAGGAAACGAAAGAAACATTCCTTTGCTAAGTGAGGAAAAGGGCTTATATACTTGGGGTGGAATTTCAACATAGGCACATAGGTTTTCCTCACTTTCAACTAAGTCCCTCCTTTCTTCTTTGCTCGTCCCTTCTTCTTATTTCTAAGGACAACCTTCTTCTAATGGTCAAGAAATGAAGGCAAAGAAGATTAACCTATTACTAAAGCACACACATAAAAGGCTATAGTACTTACACCTTGATTATTCAATCATAAAGGTGTTTTCCATTATATGATTATTCAATTGAAGTGACTTCTTCATCATTTCTTCTCTAAATGATGACAAGAGTCTTACAAGATATTTTAGATGGTGTATTTTACAAGTTGCACCCCTCAAATTGGGTAAATTGCACTTTACTCCAATTTAGGGTTTCAAACATAGGGATTGCTTCCAAAGCTGCACCTTGGTGCTCAAGCTTGGGAAATCCCTCAAACTTTACCATAATCATTCTTATGATGTCTCAACATTAGAGGAACATCTCAACATGTGCAAATTGCAAATTAACCCTTCTAACTGGGTAAATTGCACATAGGTCCCTGTACTACAAAACAATCAATTCAACATTGTTTAAAAGGGACAGAAAAGGAAAAGTGTGTTCCTCAGGAACTTAATTACATGCAAAAAGATAATCATCAATATCTTATTTACATAATTAGGCAAAACACCTAGGGTTAACTCATAACCCAGGTCAGGGATGTTACACTAAATGTCTAATGACACAAGTGAAGTCACACATGTTGAGTTGTTTTGAGAATCCCAAATGTTTTAATAAGTTGGGAGCGTTGTTGAGGTTTATACAATGTTTTCGATCCATAATTTTTATGCCTTCTTGAGGAATTTAATTGAATGGTCTAGTAGATGAGTTTGGTCATCAAATTTGTGTACAAAGTAGCTTGAGTTGTGAGGAAGCTATGATTAAAATTTGGTGGCATTTGGATGCTCCTAGAGGGAGTTATTTAGCTTTCTATATTATGAAATAATGTGCATAATTGAGGTTTATGGGCCTATGTTTCCATCTTAGGCCTGGTTATATGCAATGTCACGCGCCCTGGACCTGACTGAGCCACGGATTGGCTGTGTGGGCCCTTTTCAGCCCTTGGATATGAAGATCGGATGGCAGCCAGTTATCCCCTACCTTGCAGTTAGAGCAAGGTAGTGGAGATGCTTGCAACCAAGACCAACCCACGATCGCACGCTGAGGAACGACGGACTAGGTGTGAGATTGACCGAACAGTTGTACTCGTCTCATCAAAAGGAGACCACAGACCCTCTATCTATAAGTTTTGGTTCAGTAAGCAGAGAGAACGAACCAGCATCCAGTGCAGCCTCTTCACCATTCTCCTAGAGCAGGTGGTAGACGGGACTAGAGGAGAAGAGAGAATGCAGGAGGGACCCTAGTAGTCGAGAGCGAAGCTGGAGATCTGAGGATAAAGAGATCGTGGCTATGGAGCTCTGGAGCATAGGAACACAGGCTCCTGCAGGTGTCCTACGGTGCCGAGAACGGACGCGCGCAAGCCATGGCATCAGCTAGGCGGCAGGCGGCGGCCGTGTCTCAAGAACCGTGGTGAGATAGAGCCTCGTCGGGTGGGCTGGCGTTGAGCGGCGTCCTAGGACTAGGAGCACAGCAGTGTCCTGAGTTGGCCTCACACTGGCGGTGCATGCGGAGCGGGCGGTTTAGTTCTGGAGCGCAGCAAAAGCTAGACGGCGACGCCTTTACTGGGAATGAGCTCCCCAGGCGATGCCTAGGAGAGGTGCAACCGCAGAGGAGAGCAAGTGGATTCCGAAGATGATGAGGGCATGAGGGGCTGACGAGGAGTGCTCCAGCTCTACTGATTGCTCATCGGAGGCCTTCCCTCACAGCGGCAGCCTGCGGAACAGAGGAGGCGGACCTTGGGCATCTGTGAACCAATTTACGCGAGAGACAGAAGGGGGGGAAACAGATGAACCGGGTCCAGAGTCGTGAACCAGAAAGCTAAGACTGGAGCAGCTCAACAAAGAACCGGCCCACAGCAAACAGGAAGTTGTGCCCCCATATGGGCCACGTGTCGGCCTTTGATTGGCCCATGAGGTAATTATCTTCAAAACTTATCAGATCTTGTATAAATCGTAATAATTAGCTCGATCATCAGAAAAATATGTATAATATACCAAAATTCTCAAAAAAATGCGTAGAACATCATGGAATGATAATATCAGTGTTTTGATGCTTAAATCTCAGTGATATCTTGTAAGATGTATAATGGTCTTTTCATGTATAATAAATAATAAACGAAGATCTAAAATTATGGAAAAATGTCAGTAAGTCTATAATCGTGTGTATAATGTATATGATGTCAGATATGGTTACGTTGATGCACATAAGCATATAATTTGATTAATATGTCTAATTAGGGATAGTAACCCTAAATAAAATGTAATAAATACATTGATGATCAATAAATGATGAAATTTACAGAAATCCCTAATATTAGTAACTAGAAGCTAATGTGGAACTCTGATATCAGTTAGATACACATAATCCATGTTATATGATGATGTTGCTCTTAATGTGATATAAACCCTAATATGATTAATAAATGTGACATAGGGTTAACATGTGCACATAATCATTTGTAATCAAGTAATCAGATTATGTATCCTAATCTGGAATATAAGATCAGTAACCTAATCATAATAAGATAAGACAAGTAATCATGAGAATATCCAAATGAGTAAGCTAAACCCTAATGAACACGATTAGGGTTAAGATGAGATGTAAGATGATGAGAACCTAATGATAGCATGTGATCTTGTCTTGATCAGGGTTGACCAAGGATGTAGTTGACATCAGGAATATATGTGATGATTAGGTTTCTCTTGATCAAGGTACGCCATTACCTCTTGCTTGGCTTATTATACAATATGCTTGTGTTATTTAGTAGTAAAGACTTGGCATATGGAATTGATTGAAATGATTGTTCTGGTATGATATATTGCCTGATTTTTTTGTACTTATGTCTATGAACACATGAAACATAAAATATTTGATCCATCATATGATAGAACTAAACTCTTTGGTAGTACAGTGCATTGACAAACATCAAAGCCCTAGGGGCAGATGTAACATCAAAGCCCTAGGGGAAGATGTATGATTTATATGACAAGGCCTAAAGACATCAAAGCCCTAGGGGCAGATGCACGAGATATATGATGGAAATAAGCTTAAAATATGTGTTCTCTTTTGTTAATGAACATCTTTGTGCAAGTATATGCTTTTCTTATATTCTTCTGTTACTGCCAAGTATTAGTTTTATCTTATTGCCAAGATATGATGAGAGGTATATAAAAAGACACGTAGGCGTACTCAGTACAATATTCATGAAATATTGTATTGACGTGTACCACATGTAATCTTTTGTTTAGGTTGTGGTTATGCTCTTGAAGATCCAGGATATTATGAGTTGTGTGTCGAGCTGATGTATAGGTGGACCTGTTGTCTTAAGATCCTGTAGTTTAGTTGTAGTACATGTATATGTATTGGTTTGTTGTTCAATGTGTAATATCAAATGTTGTAACAATTCATGTTGTAATTATATGTTGAATGGTGAACATGTGTTTTGGTTTTATTATTGTTCATGTGCATGTGCTACTGTTGTTTCCTTTTGACTTCCTATGATTTTCTTCTTCTTAGCCTTGTGTGGGATGTTTAAATTGGGCTTCTCGCTGAGATGAGTGTTTCAATTTGGACGTCACACATCAGATTAAGTTTTAGAAAATCTGGGGACGTCACAGTGATCTATTAGATGAAGTCAACATGGAGAAACCATGTGGATTGTTTGCTCAGGGGGAGTGCTCTAAGGTCTATAGACTTCATAAGGAAATCTATGGACAAAAATAGATCGCAAAAGTTTGGTTTAAACTAATCCAAATTCTTATTAAAGTTTAGTTTATGTGCTCTCATTCTGATGATTCTATTTTATTTCAAAACTAGCTTCTGGACTTGTGATTCTCACAGTCTATATTGATGAGATTATGTTATCTAGTTGGAAGAGTAGGTATCCAAGTCATTGACGAATATTTGTACAAACATTTTATAACTAAGGATGTTGGGGAATTGCACTACTTGTTGGGAACTAATGTTTTTGATTGATCCTCTAGAATTTATTTGTCACAACGAAAAATTGTTCAAGACTTATTACAAGATACTAGTATGTTGGGAGCTTAATCCAGTAAGCACGCCCCTCAACCCTAATATAAATTGAGATGATGATTTTTCAAGAGCTTATCCTAACAATAAACAATATAAACAAATGGAAGGTAAATTGATTTATTTGACAGTCGCTTGAGCTAGCATTACTTTTGTAGTTGGACTGGTTATGAGATATATGGATTTATTACAAGAGACTAGTATTTTGTGAGAAAAACTAGTAAGCTCTCCCCTCAATCCTATTGGAAGTTAGGATGGTGATTCTTCTTTGTCTTATCATGAGGATAAACATTATATATGAGTGGTGGGTAAATTGATATATTTGATTGTCACTAGAATTGACACTACTTCTATAGTTGGAATGGCTAGCATATATTTGTATATACCTTTTCTTTCTCACTGGGAGGCAGTGTGCTACTTCCTAAAATACTTGAAAACCTCCTATTGAATAGGCATGTTATATAGAAGACACGAGGACTACATGATTATGTGCTATTATGACTATAATTACCCAGGTAGTAAAATTGAAAGACAATCCACGTCTGGAAATTTCACCATTTTTGGGAGCAATATTGTCACTTGAAGTAGAAAAAAAGCAGATAGTAGTAGCACGATCGAGTGTTGAGGCAATTTATAACTATGGAAGATATATTTCCTATGAGATAATATGGGTCCAAGGCCTATTAAAGGAACTTGAAATGCATCATTCTAGTCCTATTCCTATGATCAGTGATAACAAGGTTGCCATATTCATTACTAGAAACCTAACTTTTCATGAACGTCTTAGGCACATATAAGTGGATTTCCACTTTTTAGAGAATAAATAATGGTTGGACACGTCTTGAGTCCTTATCTCAAACTAAAGAATAACATGTTGATGTGTTCATGAAGACATTGTCAAAGAGTAGATTCATCACTATGGTAGAAAATCTCAGCATTAGAACATATATGCTCCTACTTGAGGAGGGGAGTAAGAAGTTATATTCTCTTACAATTGTTTTGTTTTATTTTATGTTTTAACACATATCTACTATCGCATACTTCATCTCTATGTTAACCTCTTATATTAAGTGAGGTATGTATCACAATTTTATTCAACCAATACAATTACATCCTTTTCTTCACTCTTGAATATTTTGACATCCCAAAGATAGGTTGGTGGGACCATAATAGAGATCCAGGCAACACTACTATAAGTATCATACTCAACTCCAATATAAAGGGACCATCCTAATATAGTAACCTAGACAAAGTTCTAGCTACATGGAATGGAGATCACTAATTTGGGAAGATGATCAATTTTTGTACCTTTGGTGAGGGTATAAAGAAGAGGGTGACCACAAGAATTTTCAGCCTAGTGAGAGTACACCATAGTATGAGAAAAACACATGTACAAGCAAGATCAAGAACGCTCACAGTTTTGACTTCTTTTTCATTATGGATTGTGATAAGGAGACTGACTAGTGAAGAATTGATGAGTCACATGGAGTTGATATGAAGGTATAATGACCCTGCCTCTCAGTAACCCCAAATTTAGGGAGACCAAGGAGTCAGAGCCGTTATCCTAATTTCCGGATCAAGGGTTTGACAAATAATCAATAATAATTATTAGATTCTTCCAGAATATACTGAAAAGTTGTAATAAATAAAATTTTGCATACCTTTGAAAAGTTTGGATTTATAAACTTCTATCCACAACTGAAAGTAATCTAACTAATACCTCCGTGTACTTTAATTCATGTATTCACAATATGACGAATTACTGTTTGATCTTTTGGGTTTTTACCTAAAACACCGACAAACAAAACGTCAGTCAGCATAAAGCTGGTATGTGGGGGAAATAATAATCATGCAATTATCCATAACAATTAATTGCAATCAATTACAGTTTAACAACCAACTTTACATTTTAAATATAATTGCACGATCCATACATACCCTATCCTCTGTGTTGTCCCTGCAGTGGACTTGGATGCTACCTTTCTTATGGTAGATCCCCATTAAACCCCTCATGATCCTACCTAATCAGTGAATCAGTTTCTAGGGTTCAGTCACATGGCAGTATCCGTAGGTAGCCCACTCCTTAACTCATGGCGTGCTATAACTCATGATAGCCCAGACCTTACTCTAGGTTACCCTTTTTAGCATTTGCAAAGCCACATAGGAGGATCTAGATCTAAGCAGTGATATATATACATGTATAGTGATAATCATAGTCACTTTATAGTTGCTTGGAATAAAAGTCATCCAAGCAGTTTATTTCAAACAACCGATAAAATCTCTGGGAATCACCATGAAATGGAGGCGGTTAATCATACACATAACCACATACCTTAATGTAGATCCATGCAGATCACTGAATCACATTTCAAATAATCTCAACATATCATCCATTCAAGCAAGCAACCAAGCAACTTATCATTTAAATATGCATATATGTAAATCCTAAAGTGTCACTACCACATTACTCACAATAATGACACTAAACCCTACTTAGACCTAATCTAGGGTTTAAGGTTTCCTTAAGTTCATCATTAGGGCTATGCTTCGAAACCCTAATTCACATAAAATGAAGCCATGATTATCAAATCAAACTTATTATTATGTTAGGGTCATTAATATTTGATTAGGCACATTAAGGTTATAGAAAGTCTCTTTATTGATGTTCAAGATCTTCATCACTAATTTTCAGTCATGTTCATTAACAATATTGCAAAAAGTGAGCTTTGCCCTAATTCCACATATTAAAGATTATCCATATTAAAGACCCTCATCACCTTATCATAATTACCATCATTACATCTATTATCACTATTCTCACAAATTCAGATAATAGCATAAGAGGAACACTTTTACTAATTTCATCATTATAATTCCCAAATCTAGGGTTTCTAGGTGTTAATCACATACTAAAGATATACCCCTATCCCTTTTGAAATTAGATACAAAATTGGGGTGCAAATATATTTTATTCAAGTTCCTCTCATTTTTTTGATCAAATTGATATATAATTTTACTATATTTGGGTAATCCTAGCCTTTTTTATGAATTAAACAAAATCAAGATATTTACCTTGAACCTTGGCCATGTGGCGCTTCCCCATTGGCCAGCGCCAGGCTGTTTGATTTGTGGCATGGTTCACGTGTTCGGTTCACATTTGGACCAGATACTAAGGTTTGGTTCACTTGATTGAATCAGCATGGACCACCATCCTTCCATCCCAATGAGACAGCGTCTGCAGAAGCAGGCCCACGACGCCAGCGGCCAACGCCCGTCGACGCTCACCCTGTAGCGACTGATGCAACGTCATCCTCCTCCATTTCCCTACTTAAGGCCTTCCTCCAAGCTTCCTTCTCCACTACTCATGGGCCTCCTCTCGACTTGATGCCGTTGTAGCCATGGCCAGCAGACGTCGTTGTAGGCACCGCACCGCAGATGTCATGGAGTGCCCTCTCTCTTCCTGCCAACGCCCTCACTGGCTCCTCCCCGTCTCCTTCTGCGTCAGCCTCATGCCTCCTTCTCCTCCGTCGAATCATGGTAAATCTGCCTCCCTTGCTTCCATCTTCCTTCTTCTCAGCGAGTCCGGCAGACGATACTCCCTCTCATGATCTCTTGCATGAGGCTAGGCGTCCATTGGGCCGGCTCTATAGAGCTCGGAACTCTGGTAACATACTCTGATCGATCCTCCCATATCTGCCTCCCTACAGGAACCTTTCAAGGCATCCAAAAAGAGCCGTCCTTCCTAGCAGTGGTCACCTCTACCTACACGTGCTGCTCGGCACTCAAGATCCCCGATGAGGGGTCATCACCTCAAACCTTCCTCTCCTAGAAGTTACGGTGGTTCTACAAGGGTGGAGGAGGAGTCGATTTGCTGATGTTGGTCGAACATAGGGGGATGAAGGTGGCATGAGGGAATTTCTAGAGAGTAGACGCCTGCCCTCTTCAGTTCTGAGCCAGGACCAGGCTTCCCAGTTACCTGGTCGTGCAGTGCCGTTGCTGCAATGTCCTTCGATGGAGGTCACCAGTAGATCCCTTGCCTTGGTCATGGTGGCAGTGAGCATTTAGAAGGGAGGGGTTTGTGGTTCCTTGGACCATGGGGTTCGAGACCCTATTCTAAGGTCGAGGGAGGACCATCGTTCCTCTCTATATATAGAGAACTAGAGGAAACCCCAATGGCTTCCAAGTATCAAGAAAAGGAAGGGAGAGAAAGAAACTTTATGGCCTAAAAGTAGAATCATGAGTTCCTTTCCTTATATAATCCCATTGCAAAAATCAAAAGGAATAACCCCCTTTTCTTCATAAGCAAGTCAAGTACCTATAAGGCACATATTGTGTATGAAAACACCTATTTTCTCTTTCCTATTTTCCTATTTTCTTTATTTTGACTATTCTTTCCCTTAGTAATCACATGTAAACGAAATCTAATCAATTGTGTCCATTAATGCCACTTTCTAGAGATTTCTATATATTTCTCATAAATACATTTCTTAATATCCATTATATTTTATCTTTCTTCATTATTTGGACTCTTCTTCTTTTTTTCTCTTTTTATTTTACTTATTTGGATTCCTTGCATCCTAAGAGATCACATGAATTTGAAATCCATCCATAAGGAGAAAACTCCTAGCTTTCTAGATAATTCCACCTAAGTAATTAATAATACTTCAATTTCATTTATTAATATATTTCTTAAATCCTTATTCCCTTTTAATGATATTGGTCTTATTATAAGGCAAGGCCCATGAAGACATACATGCAAGGACATTTAGAAAATATAACCACACAATACACATAAATTATACAAATCCCATAGTTCTACATTTAATGGGAAAATTGCATTTCCAACCTTATGAATCCAAAAATTGGGGTTGTAACATCCTTCCCCTCTTATAGGAATTTTGTGATCAAAATTCCATCAAACAAACAAACAATTCAGGATAAGACTTTTCCATGTCGCTCATTGCCCCCCTATGTGGCTTTACCTTATCCATGGCGCTTCCAAAGAACCTTTATCATCACATATTCTTTCCTCTGAGTTTTTTTTCCACCTTGGCATATAAAGACCTCACAGGTGACTCAGGTCATTTCATCCTCCCTTGGGGCTTACTAGGTTCATTGCTCAGCACATGGCCCGGGTACCTCACATAGTGCTCTAAATTGGACACACAGAACTCATTACACATTACTTTATCTTGAGGGGTAAGATCAAACATAACCTCCTCCACCAATCCATATCAAAGGAACCCATGTATTGGGGACTCAACTATCTTATATATAACTTAGAGGGGTCAGATTTTCCTCCCACAGTGAATTGCATGTCAGTCTGCTTTGCATCATCTCACGACTCATGTCGCCCCTGGGCTCTCTTTCAGCCATTACGCAATCAAAGCGACATCATCTGCACCCACTGTGGTCCTTTTCTAACCTTTATGAGGTCCATTCCCCAACATCATCAAGTGGTGACCGACACAACCTCCCTTATAGAGGTTCTTTACACCCTGATACTGACTATGGTGGTCATCATCACATCTTACATTGGACAAGAACTGTCTCCATGTATCCCTCTGAATGAGCACACATGCTCTCATCAGACCCTCTAGTCTAGATCATATGAACCATTAGTTTGGGTGATAAATTGTCCTAATATGGAGTTTTTCATGTATCTACTTCCACCTTATCGAAGTGTATCTTTAGGTTATACTCAAGAACTTTTGAACTCGCATCATGGTGTAGTTGAACCATCTCTCTCTCACAAGAAGTTCAACTGGATCTATCCCTTGACAATACTCTTTCATTCTCTTAGTATCTAGGTAAGGCGATTGTAAAGACTAAGTCTCTACTAAAAACATGATAAACAAAAACACCAAAAGTATGGCAGCAGAAGAAATTAAATCTTGACTTCATTCAAAAAGTATAAAGAGTACATTATAAAATTTTTCCAATTGGGAGTACAACTTTATACAAACAACTAGGATCTAGGTAGAGGAAGACTTAGACTAATGCAACATTGTCTCCAAACAAACAACTATATATCATAAAAGCAAACATGATCACTCAAACTATATATTCCTTTCTTCTTATCCTATCCTTAGCTTTGGGTTCACCAAGCTTCCATGCGCACTCTGATTCCTATCCTGGATGGTTGGGGTCATCCAGCAAGAGAGAGATAACAAGGTATGTGTTAATAAAAAGGAATAGGACAAATAATAATAAAAAGCTTTGCAACATAAAAGATTCTCCACAAGAAGAGATTTCCAAAGAAATGAGACCAATATATGAATATGAGAGAGAGAAACTGCCACATTTAAATATCAACAATTATCACATTTGCATGAATATAAATTATGACTCAACGTCCTATCAATGTAGGGTGAGGCACCTACCGGACCTCACCAATGGCAGGGGGACTAAAACCCCAGTGCCTAAAAAGTGGCAGGGGGAATAAAACCCCAGTGCCTAATATATAAAATGGCAGGGGGACTAAAACCCCAGTGCCCGGCAGGAGGACTAAAACCTCAGTGCCCTGTGGGTGGTTTGTACTCATGTACACTACATTGTCAATTGGCCAATAACTATATCATGCATAAACATTCACTTGGCAGCATAGTGAAAAGTATAACAAGATGCAACAAGCATTGGGAATAAAACCCAAACAAATAAGTAATAAGACCATCATAGGTCACAACCATATCCAAGAGTTCCAAGAATAGTCAATGAGCATCAACAATATATAATGTTCCAAATAATTCCAAGAGAATGAGCCACATAGGCAACAACAAGATTCATGAGTTACATTCAAATGAGCCACAAGAACAACCACAATATATATAAGATTTCCAAGTATTTCAAAAGATGATCCAACAATGGTATTAGAAGCATAAAATCAGTTAAGAGCCAATAAATGCAATTAGAGGGAAAATGAGGCTAGCACAAGTATAATCGGTGGGGTTGGATAAAAGCCCAACTGAAAGTTTAGGATTGTTTGCACATTATGTATTCCACACATTCATCATAGATGTCACATACATAAAATAAGATTCACATACATAATAGGTTGCACATACTAAATAAGTTTCACATACATAGGAATCACATACCTTAGATATAACATTACCATCATATCCATCAAACAGATAGCAAACCATCCATATATCCTAGTTATGAACATAACAAATGTATTAATATATATAAAACATAAGTCATAGGAAAAACCCTAATTTTACAAAACTATGATTTAGAACTCAAAACCAAGTCCAAACGATTACTCATAATCTCCTGATTAAGAAAACATATCTTATTATATAAAACAGAGTTAAAATGAATTAATTATGTATTTTAAAACATTTACATATTAAAAATGACATTCAAAGTAAACTTCGGAAAAGAAATCCAAATCATGTCTCAAAAACCATAAAATCAGATTCTATGTTAAAAATCCTTTCCATCGACTATTTATTCATATTTTTCTGATAAAGGATCGATTTACTATGGATTAAGTAAACCTGACCACTCAGAAATTAAGAAAACTATAGCGTGACAGTAATTAAATCAAAATGAAACTCGATGTAAATATTAGAGGAAAAGACCAAACTGCCCTTGCTCGTTAAAACAAAACAAAATAAAAATACGAGGGCATAAGAGTCATTTGCACAAATCAATTGCTTTGCAACCGAGAAGCAAGAACTCAGGGGGGAAAAAGACGAGGTTGCCCCTGCGTCAAAAGCTAAGGATGGCAGCAGCGGGGGACTCCAGGGTCATTTGACGCCCTGGATTGCTTCCCCTCGCAACCATGGCTGCGAGCAGCATCAGGGAGACGGAGGTGGGAGCCAACTCTGAGCTCCAGAGACGCCCGATACTGGGAAACGAAAGCATCACCTTCGCCGGACCCTGGCGATGTTGAAGGAGCAACACACAAAGGGATGCCGGGTGCAAAATAGTTAAAGACCACCGCGGACAGGAGGAAACAGGGGAAACATCTCAAGATCGAAACCCACCAAAACCGCGATGAAAACGAGAAGGGAGAGCACATATAGGGTCGTGGTTACCTTCGTGGGACCAAGGTGAGTTGGAAGGCTGCTTTGCCGTGGGCGCAGAAGCACCATGGCCAGGAAAAGCCTAGCGCCGGAGGAGCTCGACGGCGGCTCTAGAGGTTACGGTGGTAGGGGACTCCACGAGACAAACTGAAGAAGTGAAAAGAAAGGAAAGAGGCTAAGGATGGTTACCTAGCCCATGATTGCACTGAGGAGGTCGGAGGTGTGAGAGGCTGGCTGCCGTTGCCGGAGAAGAAGAGCGAGTAGGTCTGGGTGGCTGAGGGTAACCTAGGGCCAATTGATAGTGGAGGAGTGACGTGCGGAGGCTGAGGAGGGTTTTATAGGTCTCAGATAGGCAATAGGGTATATCTACCCTATTCTGTAACTCCTCCGCGAAGAGGAGGCAGGGAGCCCAGTTGGGCGTTTTGCCAACTCGAGGAGATAGGCGGTTAGCTAGGGTTCATTCGAACTGGCGTGAGAAGAGGAATCCAATGATACAGGAATCATGAAAAATGGTTGAGAAGGGAGAGAGATCGGATCGGGAGGCGAACTGCCGTGAAAACGGCTTCTGTCTCGCATTGAGCGGGAGGTAGGGGACAAAGTCCCAGTCGTCAGATCGCGCCTGGGTCAAATCGTAGCCGTTGGATCGCTTCCAAGGGGCGCGTGACAAATTAAATAACTGGACTATAGGCGTTACAGAGATATTAATGAAATCGATTCAATTATTATAACACACTATAATAAAAGCTTGTAAAATCAATTTGGGGGGTCAAATGAAGTCCAAATGACACCAAATTTGGACCACATGCTCAAATTAACATATAGAACGATGCTATATAATTAAAATCTCGTTTAATGCATAATAAGGCCATTAATAAATACATAGCTCATAAAAGAGTATAATAACACATTAAAATCAAGGAATTATATGAAAAGGCTATTAATAGGAAACATGTGAGCAAATTCGACATATAAAACATATTAGGGTATAAATACTCATTACTCCACAAAATAACATATTAATGTGCACTAAAATCATATTTTGAGGAGAGAGAAACAATAAAGGTTAATATACACATATATGAACTCAAATACATATTATTAATAATATATTTATCCAAAAAGCTCCAAATAAATATAATCTACTATATAATCTCATTAAGGACCAAATTACAACATTAACCCTAACTTATCTCCTAATGTGGGTTATTTGTGCAAACACCCCTCAACTTACATCAATGAGGGTAAATAGTGATTTCAACCTCAGATTGTGCTCAAAATGCACAAGAAGTCCAAAAATGATCCAAAAGGATGGGAAATTTATGGAAAAGGTCCAAATGGACTAAAAGGCAAGGAAAAGCTCAAGAATGGGTAAATTGCAGGGAAGACCCTGAGATTCAGTATGTTACAGCATACCACCCCTTAAAGAGGATTTCGTCCCCGAAATCACAACAAGAGGAAAGAGAGGGTGAGTGTGTAACATCCCAACCATAAACAACTAGGTTATAACCCTTAATATAGGGTACAACATAAAATCTACATAAGTCAGGTGTTACTAAGGTTTCCACAAAACCTATAGCCTTATATCAAACCCAACATAACCAACATCTTGCTACATAAACTCTTTCATGAAAAGGCAGCATATCTATTATACTAACACTTGTGCCACATTTTATTACAAAACAATTATATCTCAACTATATATCAAGGGTATCACCCTCATTAAGGGTTTTAAGCACAATTAGGGTTTACAAGGCCATTACATCCTATATTAATGCATTAGGTTAAAAACCTAAATAACTCAACATTATTACCCAATAACTACATCATGTGGGATTATGCCATATAATATCATCCAACCAATTATTACCCTAATAACAGGTCTAAGGGTATAAGGCTTATCTCCAAGGAACATATGGTCACAACATCTAACATACTCATATCCATGACATCACTAATCATATTCTCTCACAACACTAGTTACTATGAATTAACCTCACATTATATGAATCTAATTACTCATCATCTTATTACTGATTTGATTCATAAACCAATAAGATGATTAATGAGATGTATTTTAGTCAACGAGGTGCTATGCCTAACATGTGTGGATAATTAGGTCACAACTATGATTAAGGGATTATAATCCATTTACATGCATTAAGGTATATCATGTGATTACACCTAATGTCACTAATGTGTCAAGAAAGGCATGAAGGGTATATATGTATTGTCAAGGCTAGGTGATTACATCTTAGGGTTTAGGTCAACCTGACCCTTATATATCAAGGCATCCTAAGGGTGCACTTTACCATACACATTTTATCATTAGGGTGACCAAACCCAAGCTATGTGTATCCACATATGAACAATTAATGATTAGGTGCAACAAGAGTATATTAGGGTTCAAGCATAAGGATTACATGACTTATCCATTAGTTATAAACAAACAAGATGAATTACAAACATATTAGGTTTATTAAACTCTAAACACATAAGCTTTCTATTCCCATGTCTAAGGAGTTAAGGTTACTTGATTTCAAGGCATTGAGGGACTCCAACCCCCCTAAAGAGGATTTCGTCCTCGAAATCAAGAACTCCAAAAATCTACAAGGTACTAACACTACCTCTTCACTCAAAGGGTTGACTAAGTCAAACTATTTTAAGGGTATAAGATCCAACATAAAAGCCTTACTAAACTCTATCTTCCAACTCAAGGTGTAACATAGGGCACACTAAACCCTAACATGGAAATCTAAGGCTCATATAAGATACTAGATGATTTTTGTTTGAGAAAAGAAATCAAATCATCATATAAAGGATTCTAAGGTTATTCAACAATAAGGCAATATGTCTAAGGGTAGACTATTTCGAGCTGTCCGTTTCAGATCAGGCCAGGCCAGGTCATATGAGCTCAGGAGTCCTCGTGACCAAGCTAGTGGGGCGGAGGAAAATATTGCCAGCCCCCAAGCTCTGACCCTTTCTAGACACCATCACTTTCAACTTCTTGCTCTAATAGTTACTCAATAGGCATTTCACCAAAAAGTTGACAAATTTTATTTCTAATAAATAATTATTATGATCCTAAATCAAATATTCTTTATAGGTCAACTCTAAGGTGAAAACCTAACTAAAGAGAAACTATATAAGATAAGGGTTATATCTAGGAGACAATTTTGAACTAGTCAAGAATCCGACTACCTTGATGCTCTGATACCATGCTGTACAGACTAAGTCTCTACTAAAAACATGATAAACAAAAACACCAAAAGTATGGCAGCAGAAGAAATTAAATCTTGACTTCATTCAAAAAGTATAAAGAGTACATTATAAAATTTTTCCAATTGGGAGTACAACTTTATACAAACAACTAGGATCTAGGTAGAGGAAGACTTAGACTAATGCAACATTGTCTCCAAACAAAAAACTATATATCATAAAAGCAAACATGATCACTCAAACTATATATTCCTTTCTTCTTATCCTATCCTTAGCTTTGGGTTCACCAAGCTTCCATGCGCACTCTGATTCCTATCCTGGATGGTTGGGGTCATCCAGCAAGAGAGAGATAACAAGGTATGTGTTAATAAAAAGGAATAGGACAAATAATAATAAAAAGCTTTGCAACATAAAAGATTCTCCACAAGAAGAGATTTCCAAAGAAATGAGACCAATATATGAATATGAGAGAGAGAAACTGCCACATTTAAATATCAACAATTATCACATTTGCATGAATATAAATTATGACTCAACGTCCTATCAATGTAGGGTGAGGCACCTACCGGACCTCACCAATGGCAGGGGGACTAAAACCCCAGTGCCTAAAAAGTGGCAGGGGGAATAAAACCCCAGTGCCTAATATATAAAATGGCAGGGGGACTAAAACCCCAGTGCCCGGCAGGAGGACTAAAACCTCAGTGCCCTGTGGGTGGTTTGTACTCATGTACACTACATTGTCAATTGGCCAATAACTATATCATGCATAAACATTCACTTGGCAGCATAGTGAAAAGTATAACAAGATGCAACAAGCATTGGGAATAAAACCCAAACAAATAAGTAATAAGACCATCATAGGTCACAACCATATCCAAGAGTTCCAAGAATAGTCAATGAGCATCAACAATATATAATGTTCCAAATAATTCCAAGAGAATGAGCCACATAGGCAACAACAAGATTCATGAGTTACATTCAAATGAGCCACAAGAACAACCACAATATATATAAGATTTCCAAGTATTTCAAAAGATGATCCAACAATGGTATTAGAAGCATAAAATCAGTTAAGAGCCAATAAATGCAATTAGAGGGAAAATGAGGCTAGCACAAGTATAATTGGTGGGGTTGGATAAAAGCCCAACTGAAAGTTTAGGATTGTTTGCACATTATGTATTCCACACATTCATCATAGATGTCACATACATAAAATAAGATTCACATACATAATAGGTTGCACATACTAAATAAGTTTCACATACATAGGAATCACATACCTTAGATATAACATTACCATCATATCCATCAAACAGATAGCAAACCATCCATATATCCTAGTTATGAACATAACACATGTATTAATATATATAAAACATAAGTCATAGGAAAAACCCTAATTTTACAAAACTATGATTTAGAACTCAAAACCAAGTCCAAACGATTACTCATAATCTCCTGATTAAGAAAACATATCTTATTATATAAAACAGAGTTAAAATGAATTAATTATGTATTTTAAAACATTTACATATTAAAAATGACATTCAAAGTAAACTTCGGAAAAGAAATCCAAATCATGTCTCAAAAACCATAAAATCAGATTCTATGTTAAAAATCCTTTCCATCGACTATTTATTCATATTTTTCTGATAAAGGATCGATTTACTATGGATTAAGTAAACCTGACCACTCAGAAATTAAGAAAACTATAGCGTGACAGTAATTAAATCAAAATGAAACTCGATGTAAATATTAGAGGAAAAGACCAAACTGCCCTTGCTCGTTAAAACAAAACAAAATAAAAATACGAGGGCATAAGAGTCATTTGCACAAATCAATTGCTTTGCAACCGAGAAGCAAGAACTCAGGGGGGAAAAAGACGAGGTTGCCCCTGCGTCAAAAGCTAAGGATGGCAGCAGCGGGGGACTCCAGGGTCATTTGACGCCCTGGATTGCTTCCCCTCGCAACCATGGCTGCGAGCAGCATCAGGGAGACGGAGGTGGGAGCCAACTCTGAGCTCCAGAGACGCCCGATACTGGGAAACGAAAGCATCACCTTCGCCGGACTCTGGCGATGTTGAAGGAGCAACACACAAAGGGATGCCGGGTGCAAAATAGTTAAAGACCACCGCGGACAGGAGGAAACAGGGGAAACATCTCAAGATCGAAACCCACCAAAACCGCGATGAAAACGAGAAGGGAGAGCACATATAGGGTCGTGGTTACCTTCGTGGGACCAAGGTGAGTTGGAAGGCTGCTTTGCCGTGGGCGCAGAAGCACCATGGCCAGGAAAAGCCTAGCGCCGGAGGAGCTCGACGGCGGCTCTAGAGGTTACGGTGGTAGGGGACTCCACGAGACAAACTGAAGAAGCGAAAAGAAAGGAAAGAGGCTAAGGATGGTTACCTAGCCCATGATTGCACTGAGGAGGTCGGAGGTGTGAGAGGCTGGCTGCCGTTGCCGGAGAAGAAGAGCGAGTAGGTCTGGGTGGCTGAGGGTAACCTAGGGCCAATTGATAGTGGAGGAGTGACGTGCGGAGGCTGAGGAGGGTTTTATAGGTCTCAGATAGGCAATAGGGTATATCTACCCTATTCTGTAACTCCTCCGCGAAGAGGAGGCAGGGAGCCCAGTTGGGCGTTTTGCCAACTCGAGGAGATAGGCGGTTAGCTAGGGTTCATTCGAACTGGCGTGAGAAGAGGAATCCAATGATACAGGAATCATGAAAAATGGTTGAGAAGGGAGAGAGATCGGATCGGGAGGCGAACTGCCGTGAAAACGGCTTCTGTCTCGCATTGAGCGGGAGGTAGGGGACAAAGTCCCAGTCGTCAGATCGCGCCTGGGTCAAATCGTAGCCGTTGGATCGCTTCCAAGGGGCGCGTGACAAATTAAATAACCGGACTATAGGCGTTACAGAGATATTAATGAAATCGATTCAATTATTATAACACACTATAATAAAAGCTTGTAAAATCAATTTGGGGGGTCAAATGAAGTCCAAATGACACCAAATTTGGACCACATGCTCAAATTAACATATAGAACGATGCTATATAATTAAAATCTCGTTTAATGCATAATAAGGCCATTAATAAATACATAGCTCATAAAAGAGTATAATAACACATTAAAATCAAGGAATTATATGAAAAGGCTATTAATAGGAAACATGTGAGCAAATTCGACATATAAAACATATTAGGGTATAAATACTCATTACTCCACAAAATAACATATTAATGTGCACTAAAATCATATTTTGAGGAGAGAGAAACAATAAAGGTTAATATACACATATATGAACTCAAATACATATTATTAATAATATATTTATCCAAAAAGCTCCAAATAAATATAATCTACTATATAATCTCATTAAGGACCAAATTACATCATTAACCCTAACTTATCTCCTAATGTGGGTTATTTGTGCAAACACCCCTCAACTTACATCAATGAGGGTAAATAGTGATTTCAACCTCAGATTGTGCTCAAAATGCACAAGAAGTCCAAAAATGATCCAAAAGGATGGGAAATTTATGGAAAAGGTCCAAATGGACTAAAAGGCAAGGAAAAGCTCAAGAATGGGTAAATTGCAGGGAAGACCCTGAGATTCAGTATGTTACAGCGATCCACCATAACCCATATTTCTTTTTGACCTTCCTTAGTCTAGGGGAGACTTACAACATCCATAGTGATGAACTCCCATTCCCTCTTGGGGGCTCTTTATCCTCTATATCAACTCATTGGGTTACTGGTGTTCATCCTTCACCTCCTGGTTTGCATGGTGACAAGCCACGTGTAACTTCATCTTAAGCATCCAATGTATTACTGCAACTTACTATTTTAGTAGTACCACGGTGTATGATGAACTTAAAATCATGATCTCCTATATGCCATGATTCCTCAAGGTTGATTCCTCAGAAGCCCTAAACCATTCTAATCAGGGTTTCATTGCCTTCTTTTCCAGAGAAGTGTATCTGAGACTCTACAACCATCCTTTTATTGCAACCACTAACTTAATCAACCATTATCGTTACATCTGAGTGTTATCCAAACTTATCTCTTTTTCAAACTTAGGGTTAACCTAAAAACCTCTTCTAGCCTCTATCTAAACTAGGCAGATGCATCTCAACCAGAGCATCCATTACCACTTCACATCTTTAGGTGTTAGGTAATGTTGAAGAGATATACCTCCATGTATTCCCCTTATTATCTCTTCATCAAGAAAACTCTGAGCTCATTCTCTTGGTTTTTGAACTCAATCTTGTATAACTCATAGGTCATGATAAAAACATCCTCATAAGGTGACTACCTTATTTCTCTTAGTGTTCATAAACCATCCATGTATCGTTCACTCCACAAGGGTATGTTATCATCTTTGTCCTCATACCTCATAGCAACGTTCCAACTTACATCATCTTTATCCTTGGTGTATGACATGCATACTATCCTATCTCTCACTCCCATAACAAGAGGAAATAAGCAATCGGTGGTCGTCCAAACACAAAGTTCTTCTCATTCCAAGAGTAGAGATGGTACATCCCACCTTGCCAGTTCACCTTCAAATCTAAATTGAAACGTGCAACATATGTCTCTACATCACAATCAGTTCGATATTAAAGTTACTTCCATGGAAAACTGGTCTCAAACCTACTTGGGTCACTACACAATCCTTGGTGATCTCCTCTAGGTCTATAGGGTGCTGGCACTTTTGGGGTCATCCCTCTTCCCTTATGCATCCAGAGAGTGCCCTACTCATCTGCCCTTTGGGTACCATGAGTTCATGAAGGTGATCAATCTCCTAACCCATGGCCCTCAGACAATGATAGTTGTTACCTCCCGACCCTATGGTCATGTGCAACTAGGGAATTAGGCAACTCCAACTTCCATCGGTCTTATCCCTACCTGACCCTAGGATGGACTTAGGATTCTAACATAGTACATGTCCACCTTAGAACCTTACCCAAGCCTTCATCATCTCTCTCTGCATTCATGGGTTGACTTTCATCCTTTCATAGGGGTCATGGTGACCTGCTTACCTTGGTCAGGCCCCATACCGGCTACCTTCATGGTAACACATCCATATGCACTTAGAGATGGTTATCTATGGGTCTACATGTTCATTCTCTTACCATGTACTTTCTACTTAGGTTCTCAAGATCCTTGACGCAGATTTACGATGCGCAGAAACGCAAGTGAACGCGTCGAAGTCGTACAGGCCTTTGTGAGGCTCGAGTCGAACTCAGGGATACGTGAATCGTCGGGGACTCCTACTAACTACTCACGATCAGCTAAGCTGATTAAATAGTTGAGAGTTGTTGTTAAACTTAAAAGAAAATAAAAACAAAACAAAACAAGCAATCGATTAAATGTTGGTTTAATCAATTCAAAAGGAGATCTTTAGGGTTACAGTTTCACTGTGGGTTTTCATTGTATTAAATTCTATATAGTTACTCTATTTTATCTCTCTATCCGGGTAGTGGCCTGAAATCAGAATTGCCCACTGTCGTGGTACAATTCACTACCTATGTCTAGGTTGGTTCCACCGTCGTAGTAACCTATACCCTAAACTAGGTGCATTAGAAACGACCTCTCGGTATCCACCATTAATCTTACACCGCCTTGTTCAAGGGATTTGTCAATTAATGTAAATTCCATCTCTTTTCAACCGTTAATTCTTCTTTCAAAGCAATTAAGGGCATTAGGTTATTATTATGGTGATCAAGCATAACAATATATTGGAGAACACGAAATTATACCACGGATTTAAGAGATAAGATATGAATTACTACTATAAAATCATCATACAATGAATCCACGGGCTACTCCCGGTCCTAAAGATAAAGGGGATTAGCCCCGCATGTTCATCTCAGAGTACAATGTGGAGAAGAAAAAGGGAAACATGAAGAAAAACATGATTGAGTGATTAAACCCCTGAACGGAGAAGGTCCAATCGATCCTTGGCATGGAATCTGCGTTCTGCCGCCTTTCGGTGGTGGAATTCATCTTCTTCAGCATCCAGATCGGCTGGGGTGTGCTCTCGTACTCCGTCCTTCTCTCCTTTGCTCTCCGGGATGTGTGCAGAAACTAATGATGTGACTCCCCAGTCAAGGGCGCCGTCATTAGGTATATCTCCCGAATTAGGTCGCCAATTAACCACAGCCGTCCGATTAAGATTAATCTGAAACAAACTCATATCTGACGGTGTGGATACCATCGACGCGGGTCGATGGTATCGACCTAGCGTGATAGCGGCAATCCTTCTTTTCTTTCGTCTATGCGCCTGATGTCTTCTCGATACCATCGACGCGGGTCGATGGTATCGGCGAACCTGTAGCGACGGTTTTATCGTTTTGTGTCATTGTCGCTCCACCATTCGATAATATCGACATTTTGGTCGATAGTATCGACACACTTCTCCGCCAGAAACCTGATGGTATCTCGATACCATCTACATCCCTGTCGATAGTATCGACCTTCTTTTGGTCCTTGCGGCTGGCAGCCTGTGGTCCGGTCGATGGTATCGACCACCGTCGATGGTATCGATGACAACAGATACTTGTTTTTCCTGAAATTAACACACAGAACCACATAAATCCACACAAAATATATTCTTTCGATAATTAATGCTAAAAATGCTTAAATAAAGGGAATTTGACATAAAGAAGTAGCATAGACCAAAATGAATGAATTATGCAACATTAACCATGAAAATGACTAATAAATGCATAAAACACATATCAAACAAGTCTATAAATGCGACTCAAAATCATCGCATCAAACTCCCCTAAGCTTGAACATTGCTTGCCCTCGAGCAACTAATCCTTAGAATAGAATTGCCAGAGTCAACTAAAGAACAGAGCATCACAACAGACATCCCATATGACTCCCACCGGACATTCACATACCGGCCCTCGCTAACCACAAAATGATAATTACCCTAAAGGCGACAATAATCATCCATAAAAGATATTAACCTCAAACTGATGAACACTATCACATAAGGCAGTTAACATAATAAAATTCGCCGGTCCAGACTTAGTGCATCTTGTGATCTTCTATACTACGTTGCTCGCCCTAACTACCATCTACATGGAAGCAGTTCTCCTGATATTCATTAGTGAGGAGAAATTCACGGTGGCCTACCAATCTGAGCAATAGGTGGATGAAATAGGTGGCTCATGGAAGAAGTGGAAGTATTGTATGATTTCAACATGCATAAAACAAAAATGCTCTAAATGATGCAAATGCACATGAAAAATGCCCTAATGCCTAAGATTAGGTGGAATGATGCATGCACTAACCATCCATCTCAAAATGAGATGGATATCTAATTAAGCTACATCATGTACTCACTTATCTTGAAATACAGGTGAAATTATGTTCCTTTCTCCTTCTTATTTTTGTTGCTTCTGAATAACTTTTTTTTCAATTTCAGATTGTTTTCTTTTTTTCAAACCCTTATATCCATGATTGACAATGAATACTTATTGGGCTTATTTTTCCTGCATAACTCAATATTTGCACTATTTGGAAGGTATGGAACAATTGAATTCACCATTAATTAATAAATAAAGTACATGACATACTTTATGCATAAAAGTTATGAATGCAACTACTTGACATGCACCTAAGGGTAATGTGCATGTATACCTATTCTAATCTTTTTTTTTTCATTTTCCATGCAAAACATATGCAGATGGTTGCAATGCAAGTCCTATCTACATGCCTTGCAATCAAAAAGAGTTAAAACCGTACTTTACTTCCAAATCTTGGGTGGATTGTGAAAACGATGAGGTGGACAGATCACAAGACTAGTTGACTGAACCTTAGAAAAATATTATGTGTCCCTCCTTACTGACCTGTGTAGTAGTTAAGAGGTTTTTTTCTCTCTTACTTCAAATTAAAATCTCATTATCATTTGGTCAGTTTAGGCTCAAACAACCATTTTTGTCCACTTTCATGAATCATTAACAATATACAGTTGTGATTTTCTATTTTAAAGTTGACAAAACCAATCATTTTCTAAGTTAAGTGATCAAGGTTAAACAACACTCAAGCTTGTGAACACTGAAAATTTTTTAGTTTCCCTCAGTTCCCCATGCACATGCAACTGAGATGACTCAACATTAAAGACATCCACAATTACACTAGATAGAATGTGGATCCTAAAACAAACTAAGATTGCAGAAAACAAATGACAGGAAACAAAAGCAATAAAACTAAAAATAGAGAAAATGAAAGATAGAACTGTTCCAACACCCCCCCTAAGCTTGAATTCGACTATGGCCTCATAGTCAAAAACAATCTTAAAGGTTGGAACAGAGATACCGATGTTACTCTTCAGGTGGAGGCGGGTACTGCGGAGACGTAGGGTCCCAAGACGGATACTCCCCCTGGAAGCTTGGATCAAACTGGGCCCTAGGTGGAGGTTGTGGATAGCCTCCAAAGCAATTTTGGCTCCAATAGTGGTCGTAGAAGGGCTGTTGTTGCATCTCCATCTGTTGCAACTGATCATGAATTTGTTGTTGGTTGTCAAGGAGAAGACGCTCATTCTCGAACATTGCAGTTGGTTGTCTAGTAGTCGGTTTGTAGTGTCTTGAATACCATCATACGTCGTCATATGATTCTGTTGTGTCTGCTGAATCTCCTGTAGCATAGCATACATACCCTGCATAGAATATGCTTCCTCGCTTGGCTGCAGGGGCGGTGGTGGTGGCGGCATAGGCTGTGATGATGAAGATGCACCCGGGTGCATCCGAGGACGCTTCTGTGGTGCCACTCGTGCTTGAAGAGGTTTAAATGCCTCCTCTTCCTCCTCAACCTCGTCGTCATTGTCGTCGCTACCGTCGTTGCCGCCTTCTTCATCGGAGTCGGCGATGGCTATGATTGGCCATCGGAAGTGGTACGCCCCTTCAATGTTGAAAACCGGATCGGGCAGCGAGCATTCCTGATAGGCGTGGTTGACGTGGCAATGCGCATACGCCAAACCATCTCGAAGAAGAATGAGATTGGACCGGTGCAGATGTTGCAAGTTCACCTTGCTCCTAGTAGATAGAGAAGTGAGGGTTTGGAAATTCAAACCGAGGTATGAAGCCAGCTTGGTGATGAGCCCGCCGAAGTGAATCAGCGCTTTCCTAGTACTCCTCTTCACCGCCAAAACTCTCTGCAGAAAGAAGGCACCCCAATTGCATTCTTGACGCTTCAGGAGCCTATACAGAAAGAATAAGTCCGTCTCCTGAAACTTGCTGAGGGCCAAATCACCCCGAGCAAACAATGTCAAACTGAGCATCCGGTGTAGAACCCAGACGAAAGGGTGCTCGAAATCGGCTACCGCAGCATTATGGTAGCTTACTAACTTTCCTGGCGGCACCATAACCAGCTCGGCGAAGATGGCGTCATAATCTGTGTGGTTCTCCGGGCACCGGTACTCGGACCGCGAGTGATTCCAGTTGAAAATCACGTTGAACTGCCGAAGTGTGATGGTGTAGTCATTGTTGTATAACCGGAACGACACCCGACCTTTGATCCACTCGCGGTCAGTGGATATTACGTCGTTGGGCATGACGCATATGTCCAGAGACGCCATGAACTCAGCCACCAATTCCTTGTACGTGGGCCACTCACTAAAGAACGGCTGGCCATCAACATGATACTCCCGCTCATCAGGCCGTATCTCCGTGTGTCGGGCCTTTCCTTTCAACACGTAGGCAAGGTTCGCTTTGAACCCGAAGTGGCGGATTGTATCCCGATCAACATATCGGGTCGGCTCTATCTTCCTCTTCAGAATCTCCTCGTATATCTTCTTCACCTCCGTAGATGGATGAATCAGCCGCGGGCATGCAACTGATGCGGTCGGAGGTGGCACGAACTCTGGGATGTCTATCGGATCCGTGCGTGAAGATGACGCACCAGCTACGTGCACCATGATTGCGAGAGAAGGAGGAATCGAAAGGGATCTCAGTGAAGATAAGAGAATGAATCTCTGCTCGATGAAGAACTAGCTCGGTGTTGCTCGTCGTCGGGCTTGCACAACTCTTGAACACGCTCGGCCCAAGTGGAGGAAGATTGCACTGAAGGTGTGATGTCATCTGACGCAACTACTCCTCGTATATAGTCGTGGCTGGCGCTACTGTCTGCCCGTCGATACCATTGACGCGAGTCGATGGTATCGACTCGGGTAGCACGATCCGTACCGCCACGAGTATCGATGGTTGTCGATGGCTGGATCTGCGGGGCCCGGATTGCTGATGCGTCGATACTATCGACGCGGGTCGATAGTATCGACCCATCCCCCAGATCGACTTCTTGGCTGATGTGATCGTCGTTGATCTTCCTTCGCGGATCGTTGACGTGGCGCGTCGATAGTATCGACTCTCTGATTAGGGAAAACCCTCGCGAGGCCCGGCCGCCACCATCTTTGCATGAATGTGTCGATACCATCGACACGCCCGTCGATGGTATCGACTTTCCTGAGACGATTTGTTCTGAAAATCTTCAGAGATCTCGATAGTATCGACACCTATGTCGATACCATCGACTTCTTCTTGCGATCTGCCTGTTGGTATGTCGATACCATCGACGAGGCCGTCGATGGTATCGACGCAGTGCGATTCTTGTAGTCGCCAACCTGTACCATGGTCGATACCATCGACACAAGGGTCAATGGTATCGACTCTGCCTCAGCCCTGCACATGTAGCAAACAATCACGGTATCTTTTTTTACACTACAAACTAAGTGAAAACAAATTAACTACGAATGTAAATGAACTAAACTAAGGTACCAATGGTTGGGTTGCCTCCCAACAAGCGCCCTTATTTAACATCTTAGGCTAAACGACTTGAATCACATCATGCATTCAAAAGTGAAATGAGTTTGACCTCATTCACCTTCCTTGTGTAATCTTTGCCAAAATATAGCTTCAACCTCTATCCATTCACCAAAAATGTCGTCTCACCATCGCACACCAAGATTGCGCCATGTGGTTTGACCTCTTCCACCGTGAATGGCCCACTCCATTGGGATTTTAGCTTCCCGGGATGCAACTTCAGCCTTGAATTAAACAACAACACACGATCTCCCTTCTTGAAGGTTCGCATCCGAATGTGGCGATCGTGGATCAACTTAGTGCGCTCCTTGTATATCTGAGAGTTCTCATATGCAGTCATGCACAACTCATCCAATTCATTTAATTCAAGCAATCTCTTCTTCCCCGCTTCATCATAACTCAAATTGAGCTTTCTTAGCACCCAATGTGCTTTATGCTCTAACTCCACCGGTAAGTGACAAGCCCGGCCATACGCCAACCTAAAAGGCGTGGTGCTTATAGGTGTCTTGTATGCCGTCCGATATGCCCACAATGCATCCGGCAGTAAGGCACTCCAGTTCTTCCTCGTGGAAGCCACCATACGCTCCAAGATCTTCTTAATTTCCCAATTGGAGACCTCCACCTGTCCTTGAGTTTGCGGGTGATACGGGGTACCTATGTTATGTTTTACCCCATATTTCTTCAACAATGCCGAGAACTTTTGATTCTTAAAGTGTGTACCCCCATCACTGATGATCATTCGGGGCACTCCAAACCTGCGGAAGATATTTTCTTTTATGAATCTGCACACTACAGAAGAATCATTAGTCGTTGTGGGTATTGCTTCTACCCACTTTGACACATAATCAACAGCTAAAAGAATGTATAAATTCGAATTTGAGGACACAAAGGGTCCCATGAAATCTATACCCCATAGGTCAAATACCTCAACCTCTTGGAAAACATTTAGGGGAATCTCCTATCTCTTTGAAATGTTACCCGCCCTTTCGCAGGAATCACATTGTCTCACGAACTCATAGGCGTCTCGGAACAAGGTAGGCCAATATAGGCCACTTTCCAACACTTTGGCCACCGTACGAGAGCTCGTGTGGTGTCTGCCCGTAGGTAGAGTGTGGCAATGATGAAGAACACTCTCATATTCCTCCTTAGGTACACACCTAGATAGAACACCATCCCTGCATTGCTTCAAAAGAATGGGGTCATCCCAAAAATAATAACATAGAGAATGGAAAATTTTCTTCTTCTCTTGATATGTCCAATCTTCTGGGATGATCCTTCAAGCAAGATAATTCACGATATATGAAAACCAAGGATCTTTAGAATTCACTTTCAACAATTGTTCATCCGGAAATGTCTCGGTTATGGGTATGTGTAAATCTTTTTCATCCACCCTCTCTAACCTAGACAAATGATCCGCCACGACATTTTCAATCCCCGCCTTGTCTTTAATTTCGATATCAAATTCTTGTAGGAGCAAGATCCACCTAATAAATCTAGGTTTGGCATCTTTTTTCTCCATCAAATATTTAATAGCGGCGTGATCAATCCAAACAACTACTTTCGATCCAACTAAATATTGCCGAAATTTTTCAATAGCAAAAACAACGGCAAGCAATTCTTTTTCAGTAGTTGTGTAATTTAATTGAGCATCATTCAAAGTCTTAGAAGCATAAAATATTACGGCGGGTTTATTGTCCACCCGCTGTCCCAACACATCTCCTATAGCAAAATCTGATGTGTCACACATGAGTTCAAACGGCTTAGTCCAATCCGGTGTTTGAACAACCGACGCGGAAATCAATTTCTCCTTCAACACGTTGAACGCGTGTAAACATTTGTCATTGACATAAAAAACGACATCTTTCTCGAGAAGCTCAGATAGAGGTTTGGCGATTTTAGAAAAATCTTTTATGAACCGACGATAAAATCCGACGTGTCCTAAGAAACTTCTTACCCCTTTTACCGAATTTGGTGGGGGCAATTTAGAAATTACTTCAATTTTCACCAGATCTACCTCCAAACCTTTGCTAGACACCTTTTGTCCTAGCACTATCCCTCCACTTATCATCATATGACATTTCTCCCAGTTGAGGACCAAATGTGTGTCCTCACATCTCTGTAATACCTTATCCAAATTATAAAGGCATTCATCAAATGAAGCACCATAAACCGAAAAATCATCCATAAAGACTTCAAGACAGCGTTCTACCATATTAGAAAAAATGGCGAGCATACAACGCTGAAAAGTCGCTGGTGCATTGCATAATCCAAAGGGCATGCGGCGATACGCAAAAGTTCCATAGGGACAAGTGAAAGTAGATTTCTCTTGGTCCTTAGGATCAATTGAAATCTGATTGTATCCTGAATACCCGTCCAGAAAACAGAAATGAGATCGGCCAGCTAAACGCTCTAGAATTTGATCAATAAATGGTAGAGGAAAGTGATCCTTCAGCGTAGCGGCATTAAGACGTCAGTAATCAATACAAACTCGCCACCCAGTTACCAAACGGGTGGTGATAGGTTCATTTAAAATATTTTGAGTGACAGTAATACCCCCCTTTTTAGGGACTACCTGTGTGGGACTTACCCATGTCGAGTCTGAAATCACATAGATGATACCTATGGAGAGAAGCTTAATCACCTCTTTCTTCACCACCTCCACCATGCTCAGATTCAGTCGACGTTGCGGTTTGATCACTGGCTTGGCTCCCTCCTCGAGCCGAATCTTATGCTGACACAAGGTAGGGGAAATCCCCTTGATATCTGCGACAGACCACCCAAATGCTCCCCGGTGGTTCTTCAGCACTATCAACAATTGGTCCTCCTCTTCCGCACTCAGATATGTAGAAATGATCATAGGTAACTTTTCTTCCTCCGCTAGAAAGGCGTACTTAAGATGCGGTGGCAGTGGCTTTAACTCTAACTCTGGCGGGCTGATCAAGGATGATTGAAGCAGAGGGGGAAGTTCACCTAAATCTTCATAATACCTCGCATAGAAACATGGAAGCATCTTGGCACACTCCTTGAGTGATTTGCTTCTCATCCAATCATGAGTGATGTTAACTAAACAAGCCTCCAATGGTAATTCCGGATATGCATCAAAAACTGAATTTTCTATAGCATCATCCTCCGTAGATGGAGGAATGTCCTCATGCTCATCATTCGGGAACCCGACAGCCTTGTAAAGGGATACTACTTTAGTCTGCTCCATGATGTCTACAGCCAAAGTCCCTTTGTCCACCTTGGTCATTACATGAGCCATATCCAGAAATGGCTTCCCTAGACAAAGTGAGATAGTATTATCAAAATGTTTTACCATGTGGCATTGCTCCTTGGATTTAGGTGAAGTGGCGCTGGTAGGCATGACCATCTCAAATCGGTCATCGGCTATACCCAAGGTCAACCGACCTCTCCCCATCTTGAGTATCATGTCGAATGTAGCTTGGAATGGTCTTCTGAGTAGTAGCTCATTGCCTTGTTCATCTTGCATCTCCATGATGACAAAATTTGCAGGAAATACAAATCTATCCACTTTCACAAGCACATCTTCACAAATCCCATACAGTTTCACCACAGAGTTATCCGCCAATTGAATTGTCATGTTACTTGGCCTTGACTCCTTTAATCCCAACTTTTTGAATGTAGAAAGGGGCATTAAATTGATGCTTGCTCCTGAGTCACATAATGCTTCACCAAATTTGACTTTCCCGATATAGCACGAAATGTTGAAACAACCCGGATCTTGCCTCTTTGGTGGAAATGTGCCCATGATGAAGGCACTCACCTGCTCCTTAAGCACAACTACTTCCGTGTCCGGAATTTTTCTCTTCTTAGTGATGATGTCCTTCAGAAATTTCCCGTAAGAAGGGATTTGCTCAATAGCTTCCAATAGAGGGATGTTGACTGAAAGCTTCCTGAAACTGTCTAAGAACTTTTTGAATTGATCATCTACCTTCCTTGCCTTAGCACTGTTCGGATAAGGGACCGGTACAGCCTGTGCCCTTTGATGTGGTGGCACATAGGGTGTCCTTTTCTGAGGTTCATCCTCCCCTGCAATAGGGTCTTCAGTAGCATCCACAACTGTGTCATCGACTGGTTCTATGACCGGTGCAGGCAGTTCCTCAGTGGCCTCAACTTCAATTTCAGCTTGGGGTTTGCTTGCTTCATCAGCCCGGGGATTTAACAATTTCTTGCCACTTCTTAGCAAGATGGCCTTCGCTTGTTGGTTCCCTCCTGGAACATTAGTATTTCCCGGGAAACCTGGATGTGCCGGCTTCTTCAAACTGGCTATCTCCGCAGCCATCTGTGCCATAGATGTCTCTATTGTTCTCATTTGAGCCCCATGGCTCTGCAGTGTCTGCCCGAATTGGTTCATGAACTCCCCTTGTTGCTTTATTTGCTGGCCGAAAGTAGCCATGAGTTCTTGGTTTTGCTTTATAACTTGATTGAGCAGCTCTGTGCTCTTATCCTCCGCTGCTGGCTAAGGTTTAGCATCCGGATCCTACAAGAAGTTATTTGGATTCTTCCAGGAGAACTTCTTGTCTTTCCTCCATGCATAGTCGTTGTTCCTGTATCCTGGCTGCTGCCTCATGAATTTCACTTGAGCCTCGTCCTCAGACTCAGTATCCTCCTTTGCAAGCAATTTCTTTGCGAGAAGATCCATCTTCTCATTCAGCTCCTTTATTGCTTTAGATTCACCTACAACTCGAACCTGCTCCACGGTGCCTCTTTCTCCCCATGATTGTTTCTTTGCCATGTTCTTTAAGATCTCCCAACATCTAGTGTCTGTATTATTCAAGAAGAATCTGGAACCGGCTGAATCGAGGTTGCTTGTATCATGCTCAGAGAGAGCAAAATAGAAGATCTTGAGTTGGGTCTCCTTGTCAAGCCCATGATGCGGGCATCTCCTGAGCATGATCTGAAACCTTTCCCAGGTCTCAGAATAGGTTTCTCCTGCTTGTTGGGTGAAGTTGTGGATCTTTCTGATCATATCATTGGTCTTCTCGGGTGGAAAGAACCTCTCGAAGAAAACCTCCACCATGTGGTCCCAAGACTCCACATATTCATCATCTAAGTTATGTAGCCATTCGCACACAATTCCCGCTAGAGAACTCGGGAAGAGCTTCAAGTAGAGCACGTCTTGTGGAAATCTGTAGATTTTTACCATATCACAATTCTCCACAAACTGACTTATGTGCGTGACGGGGTCTTCAATTTTGAGCCCATGGAAGGCATTAGACTTCACCAAGTTGATTAAAGCTGGATCAATCTTGTATGTCGGAATATTCAGCACTTGCTTCTTTATCGGCCCCTTGGAAGCGGACGAGGAAGAAGCCTTGATCTTATCCCATATTGTCTGTGGCTCGTCCATCTCTTCTTGTTCGGGTTCAGAAATTATATCTTCCAGCTCGTCTTGATTATACTCGCACTCGTCTTCTAGTCCCGGCAGCGGAACCTCTGGTGCGCGACCCGCGTAGTCAGTACTACGCGTCTGCACCATGCACAATACCTGAAAATAGAAAAAATAAATTTAGTACAGTGCTTGACGATTGCAAATATTTAGAAAATAGATTATAAATTTTTGGAATGATAAAAAAAATAAAAATGTGGCCTAGAGTGGTCGCTTACAGCACTCGAAGTGCCAACAAATTGCCGTATCCCCGGCAACGGCGCCAAAAACTTGACGCAGATTTACCGTGCGTAGAAACGCAAGTGAACGCGTCGAAGTAGTACATGCCTTTGTGAGGCCCGAGTCGAACTTAGGGATACGTGAATTGTCAGGGAATCCTACTAACTACTCACGATCAGCTAAGCCGATTAAATAGTTGAGAGTTGTTGTTAAAATTAAAAGAAAATAAAAACAAAACAAAACAAGCAATCGATTAAATGTTGGTTTTATCAATTCAAAAGGAGATCTTTAGGGTTACGGTTTCACCACGGGTTTTCATTGTATTAAATTCTATATAGCTACTCTATTTTATCTCTCTATCCGGGTAGTGGCCTGAAATCAGAATTGCCCACTGTCGTGGTACAATTCACTACCTATGTCTAGGTCGGTTCCACCGTCGTAGTAACCTATACCCTAAACTAGGTGCATTAGAAACGACCTCTCGGTATCCACCATTAATCTTACACTGCCTTGTTCAAGGGATTTGTCAATTAATGTAAATTCCGTCTCTTTTCAACCGTTAATTCTTCTTTCAAAGCAATTAAGGGCATTAGGTTATTATTATGGTGATCAAGCATAACAATATATTGGACAACACGAAATTATACCACAGATTTAAGAGATACGATATGAATTACTACTATAAAATCATCATACAATGAATCCCCGGGCTACTCGCGGTCCTAAAGATAAAGGGAATTAGCCCCGCATGTTCATCTCAGAGTACAATGTGGAGAAGAAAAAGGGAAACATGAAGAAAAACGTGATTGAGTGATTAAACCCCTGAACGGAGAAGGTCCAATCGATCCTTGGCGTGGAATCCGCGTTCTGCCGCCTTTCGGTGGTGGAATTCGTCTTCTTCAGCATTTGAATCGACTGGGGCGTGCTCTCATGCTCCGTCCTTCTCTCCTTTGCTCTCCGGGATGTGTGCAACAACTAATGACGTGACTCCCCAGTTAAGGGTGCCGTCATTAGGTATATCTCCCGAATTAGGTCGCCAATTAACCACAACCGTCCGATTAAGATTAATCTGAAAGAAACTCATATCTGATGGTGTCGATACCATCGACGCGGGTCGATGGTATCGACCTACCGTGATAGCGGCAATCCTTCTTTTCTTTTGTCTGTGCGCCTGATGTCTTCTCGATACCATCGACTCGGGTCGATGGTATCGACGAACCTGTAGCGACGGTTTTGTCATTTTGTGTCACTGTAGCTCCACCAGTCGATAGTATCGACATTTTGGTCGATAGTATCGACACACTTCTCCGCCAGCTACCTGATGGTATCTTGATACCATCGACATCCATGTCGATAGTATCGACCTTCTTTTGGTCCTTGCGGCTGGCAGCCCGTGGTCCGGTCGATGGTATCGACCACCGTCGATGGTATCGACGGCAGCAGATACTTGTTTTTCCTGAAATTAACACATGGAACCACATAAATCCACACAAAAATATTCTTTCGATAATTAATGCTAAAAATGCTTAAATAAAGGGAATTTGACATAAACAAGTAGCATAGACCAAAATGAATGAATTATGCAACATTAACCATGAAAATGACTAATAAATGCATAAAACACATATCAAACAAGTCTATAAATGTGACTCAAAATCATCACATCAATCCTATGAGACCTCTTTAGGTTACCTTAAACCAACAAAAACCGGTATACACCCTACAAAAAGGTCCCTCTCCCAGGATGGGAGGAAACTACACCTTAATAACAAAGGTCACAAATGCCCTTATGTCCAGGGTTTACATCCACATGAGCATGCTTAACCCTAACAAGCTACTAAGGCACAAGCAGACCATCTACTAAACCATGCTAGGTCACACTTGTTCTCATCCTCAACATTAGATAATGATCATACCTTCCCATGTCATCAACTTAGCTGTGAGGGGTTCATCAAACATACCTTAAACTTAAGGGGTTTCCCTTTCCTCTAAACATGCGGAGTATCATGCTCAAATCTACAGAAACTCAAACCTTGTCATGAGCATCAAGTATGTCACTTCCCCTCTTAGGCCTAGGAACCCTAGGTTCACTTCTTTATGCAACAGCTGTCCAACTGCATGCTCAACCTTTAACTGTGAACCTAGCATGTCCAAGGTATGTCATGCACTCCCATGATCCTTTTATTCAATAAACACCTCAGAGTTGAGTCCTCCTCAAGGACAACCAACTAGGTATAAAGCCTCACAACTTGTCACTAAACCTCTTCAGGGTCAAAGGAATTCTTCTTCCTATCTCAAAAGGTAAACACCTATACCATAGGCACATAGTTACCAGAAACCTCATCCTCTCTCTAGGGTTTGGTTCCTCTAAAGGCAACCAAGATATCATCAGCCTCCAAGGATCAAGCATGAGGCAACCACTATCATCCACTTAGGTCACATCATCCTCAACTCCCCACTATTCCTCATATCTCAGAGTCTAAGCTTCCAACCTTCTTGCTTGGGTCCTGATCTCTCTTTCTAGAGCTAACCCTACAAACAGCCTTACTATTAGAGGTCCATTCTCATGAAAGATCAAGCTCACAAGCATACCCCTACATGGGTGAAGCCTATGTTCAACTTATGTTTTCTTAAGATTATCCAAAACTCTTCTTGCTTAACTCATAAGTTATCCCTCATACTCTCCTGGCCAGGGTTTCAACCTACTTCCTACACTACTGATGTAATCTAGGTGCATACTATGCCATGCTCATATAAGCTCATGGGGTTTCCATAGGTGGTTCACTAACCTCATCATTGAAGTAGCTATCCTTCACTCTAACATGCACGTCCCTTGTCAGGGTTGGGTCACCAAAGGTACTAGGTCATCCAACCTCACATGGCTCATAACTTCATGGGCATCCAAAAGCATGTCCACACACCTGGTCTATCATGACATCTAACTCATCATGCCATCTCTCTCTCTAACCACCACTTAGGGTTAGGGTTAGCATCATCCTCAAAGGATGTGCCAAGTCTCTACTTTTAATGGAGGTCTCTACCTCCAAGACTAACTTTCTCTAATCATCCTCCTGACAAGAAGGTCTAGCCTCAGGTCTCTCCTGAGGGCATGACAACATATGTCATATGACCTAAGGATATATCTATTCTTTAGTTTACGCTTAAACTATTAAGCTTATGTCCATGACATCTTATTTACATGCTTTTCATTAATTTGGTGGAGGATTCCTTAAACCTTATCAACTTTACCCATACCTCAAGAGGGTGAGGAAGAGAGAGAAAACCCTAATCCTTGAAATCCTTAATAGCATTTGAGTTGAGAAGGGATGAACAAGATAAGAGAGTCCTAAAGGAATCTTATTTCGAGTCAAATCCTGAGACATTGGCCAGGCAGTCACACTAATCTGGGAGTCCTCATATTCTGACTAGCGGTGTAGAGGAAAATCTTGCCAGCCCCCAGACGTGATCCTTTTCTATACACCTCTATCTTTCGAAAAATCCTCTAATAACTCCCTTGGTTCTACAAAGTTTGTAAAATTTTATAATTATTACAGATTAAATGAGGAACCTATGCTTTGATACCAAATTGTAATGAACCTGCCTCTCGGTAACCCCCAATTAAGGGAAACCAAGGAGTCCGAGCCGTTATCCTAATTTCCAGATCAAGGGTTCACAAATAATCAATAATAATTATTAGATTCTACCAGACTATACTGAAAAGATGTAATAAATAAAATTTTGCATACCTTTGAAAAGTTTGGATTTCTAAACTTCTATCCACAACTGAAAGTAATCTAACTAATACCTCCTTGTACTTTAATTCATGTATTCACAATATGCTGAATTACTATTTGATCTTTTGGTTTTTTACCTAAAATGCCGACAAACAAAACGTCAGTCAGCAAAAAGATGGTATGTGGGGGAAACAATAATCATGCAATTATCCATAACAATTTATTGCAATCAATTACAGTTTAACAACCAACTTTACGTTTTAAATATAACTGCACGATCCAGACATACCATATCCTCTGTGTTGTCCCTACAGTGGACCTAGATGCTACCTTCCTTATGGTAGATCCCAATTAAACCCTCATGATCCTACCTAACCGGTGAATTAGTTTCTAGGGTTGAGTCACATGGAACTACCCGTAGGTAGCCCACTCATTAACTCATGGCGTTCTATAGAGTCTCATGGCACTACACGTGGGTAGCCCAATTTCTAACTCATGATAGCCTAGACCTTACTCTAGGTTACCCTTTTTAGCATTTGCAAAGCCACAGAGGAGGATTCAGATCTAAGCCAGTTATATATATACATGTATAGTGATAATCATAGTCACTTTATAGTTGCATGAAATAAAAGTCATCCAAGCAGTTTATTTCAAACAACTAATAAAATATCTGGGAATCGCTATGAAACAAAGGCGGTTAATCATAAATGTAACCACATACCTTAATGTAGATCCATGCAGATTATTGAATCACACTTCAAGTAATCTCAACATATCATCCATTCAAGCAAGCAACCAAGCAACTCATCATTTAAATCTACATATATGTAAATCCTAACGTGTCACTACCACATTACTCACAATGATGACAATAAACCCTACTTGGACCTAATCTTGGGTTTAAGGTTTCCTTAAGTTCATCATTAGGGCTATGCTTCAAAACCCTAATTCACATAAAATGATGCCATGATTATCAAATCAAACTTATTATTATGTTAGGGACATTAATATTAGATTAGGCACAGTAAGGTTATAGAAAGTCTCTTTATTGATGTTCAAGATCTTAATCACTAATATTTAGTCATGTTCATTAACAATATTGCAAAAAGTGATCTTTGCCCTAATTCCACATATTAAAGATTATTCATATTAAAGACCCTCATCACCTTATCATAATTACCATCATTACATCTATTACCACTATTCTCACAAATTCAGATAATTGCATAAGAGGAACACTTTTACTGATTTCATCATTATAATTCCCAAATCTAGGGTTTCGAGGTGCTAATCACATACTAAAGATATACCCCTAGCCCTTTCGAAATTAGATACAGAATTGGGGTGCAAATATATTTTATTCACGTTCCTCTCATTTTTCTGATCAAATTGATATATAATTTTACTATATTTGGGTAATCCTAGCCTTTTTTATGAATTAAACAAAATCAGGATATTTAACCTTTGCCATGTGGTGCTTCCCCATTGGCCAGCGCCATGCTGTTTGAGTTGCGGCGCGGTTCACATGTTCGATTCACATTTGGACTGGATACTAAGGTCTAGTTTACTTGATTGAATCAACATGGACCACCCTCCTTCCATCCCCGCGAGATAGCGTCTGTAGAAGCAGACACACGACACCAGCGGCCAGCACCACTCGATGCTCACCCTGTAGCGACTGATGCAACATCATCCTCCTCCATTGCCCTGCTCAAGGCCTTCCTCCAAGTTTCCTTCTCCACTGCACGTGGGCTTCCTCTCGACTTGATGTCGATGCAGCCATGGTCGGCGGGCGCTGCTGTAGGCATCGCACTGCAGATGTCGTGGAGCACCCTCTCTCTGCCTGCCAACGCCCTCACTGGCTCCTCCCCATCTCCTTCTGCGTCGGCCTCATGCCTCCTTCTCCTCTGTCAAATCATGGTTCATCTACCTCCCTTGCTTCCGTCTTCCTTCTTCTCTGTGAGTCCGACGAATGGTACTCCCTCTCACGATCTCCTGCGTGAGGCTAGGCATCCATCGTGTCGGCTCTATAGAGCTTGGAACTCCGGTAACAGAATCTGATCGATCCTCCCATCTCTACCTCCGTACAGGAACCGTTCAAGGCATCCATTCGCTAGCAGCGGTCACCTCTACCTGCACGTGCTGCTCGGTACTCAAGATCCCCGGCGAGGGGTCATCACCTCAAACCTTCCTCTACTAGAAGTTACAGTGGTTCTACAAGGGTGGAGGAGGAGTCGATTTGCAGATGCTGGTCAGACATAGGGGGATGAAGGTGGCATGAGGGAACTTCTAGAGAGTAGATGCATGCCCTCTTCAGTTCTGAGCCAGGACCAGGCTTCCTGGTTCCCTAGTCATGCAGTGTCGTTGCTGCAACGTACTTCGATGGCGGTCACCAGTAGATCCCCTGCCTTGGTCGTGGTTGCAGTGGGCATTTAGAAGGGAGGGGTTTGTGGTTCCTTGATCAATGGGGTTCGAGACCCTGTTCTAAGGTGGAGGGAGGACCGTCGTTGCTCTCTATATATAGAGAACTAGAGGAACCCTAATGGCTTCCAAGTATCAAGAAAAGGAAGGGAGAGAAAGAAACTTTATGGCCTAAAAGTTGAATCATGAGTTCCTTTCCTTGTATAATCCCATTGCGAAAATCAAAAGGAATAACCCCTTTTCTTCATAAGCAAGTCAAGTACCTATAAGGCACATATTATGTATTAAAACACCTATTTTCTCTTTCCTATTTTCTTTATTTTGACTATTCTTTCCCTTAGTAATAACATGTAAACGAAATCTAATCAATTGAGGCCATTAATGCCACTTTCTAGAGATTTCTATATATTTCTCATAAATACATTGCTTAATATCCATTATCTTTTATCTTTCTTCATTATTTGGACTCTTCTTCTTTTCTTCTCTTTTTATTGTACTTATTTGGATTCCTTGCATCCTAAGAGATCACATGAATTTGAAATCCATCCATAAGGAGAAAACTCCTAGCTTTCTAGATAATTCCACCTTAGGAATTAATAATACTTCAATTTCATTTATTAAGATATTTCTTAAATCCTTATTCCCTTCTAATGATATTGGCCTTATTATAAGGCAAGGCCCACGAAGACATACATGCAAGGACATTTAGAAAATATAACCACACAATACACATAAATCATACAAATCCCATAGTTCTACATTTAATGGGAAAATTGTATTTCGAACCTTATGAACCCAAAAATTGGGTAACAGAAGGTCAAGAACTAGTTTGTCTACAGAAAAGGATTGATCATAGGCCATGGAAGACTATATACTTTCACAAAACCTAAAGGAATGTTGGGTAGAAGTCAAGTCATTATCGGGATTATGGATCTCACACTCACTCTAATTGATAAGCTCTATTTCCATGTGGTGTGGTGGGGATGGATAACCTTCCTCAACTTTTGTATATGGTATTGTGTTGAAGAGTCCCTTGGAATGGAAGATTCATGTTGTTCATCATATACATTTGGCATGAAGAAGTTAACATTAAGGATCAACAATTGTAGAGATTTCATGCATGCCTCCTATAGTGATTATGTTCGACGAGTAGTGACAATGTTTAGGACTAAGGTAAAAAAGGTTTGACATGGAGATAATACGAGATCTTGCAAATCTCTTGGAATAGGAAGAAAAATTGTGGTCTTTGATAGTTCAAAGTTTTTATGCCCAAAGTGATATGTCTCTTATATATATATATATATGTGTGTGTGTGTGTGTGTGTGTGTGTGTGTGTGTGTGTGTGTGTGTGTGTTTGTGTGTGGTTCACTTGTGGTTTATACTTTCTAACAACCATAATCTATGTATATGTATGATAAGAAAATGAAAGGTAGCACAGTTGAGATGTAAACTTGAATCCTTCTGACAATCAGTAAGAATAGAAAATTAGCAGTAATGGAAAAGTTTCTCCTGCAAGATGAGTCTGGTGCATCACTAAACATAGGAGATCTATTACAAACTGCATTATTGGAATTAGAGGTAGAATGGGGATAGAAGTTTAGTAGTCATCCATCCCCATACTAGGATTAGTGTTAGAGGAGGGTGAATATGTAGAGGTGGTAGATGATAGAGGGGAAATCTTAGATGGTTTGGTAATCACAACCTCATAATATTGTCGATCTCTAGCATGAAGATGGAATTAGTGTGGAGAGATGTAAAGATTTTACACTCCCCAACATGCCTAGGAATGCAGGAGGATAGAGATCTTTGGATCACAATGAGATCACATGTCCTCATAATGGTCAATTGCAATGGATATGAAGGTATTGATCTTTGTGCAATAAACCAATGTTGATGGTTTATAAAGAGGTAATAACATAGAGTCTAAACGATAGTAGGAGTAGGTCACCAAAATTGTGTGGAAAGGGTGTAGTGATAGAAGACGGATATATCAATAAGCATAGATTACAATGTATATCATTAAGGGTGTAGATGACTGGGATATCAAAGTCACATCACAATACCTGTGAAGGGAATAGGTTCAGTTGGTCAAAGGACTATTGGTGGTGTTCAGGTGGTGGAAAATAGTCCTTGGACTGTTTATAGTGTAGTCGAAAAGACTCAAAGAATCACAAGGATGATTAAGGAATACATTGTAGGAATAGTAGTGAGGTTAAAGAGTATCATACGGAAGATACTATCTTCATCGCCATGTTCCACCAATGCTTCTCTATAGTTTGATCAAAACATATATCTGTTGTGTTACCAAACAATTTTTTTTAAACAATTTATCATTTCCCTTCTTTGTCCGTGTTCCCTTCCCCATCCCCCCGTCTCCAACCCGTTCTCCATCAATTTTATTACCATGTTCAAACGCAACACAAAGAGCAACTAGTTTTATTTCCCACATTTGCTTCCATATCAGAAATAGACCCGGTTCATTACGGACACGAATATGCAAACTCTCAACTAACCCATGTTGACAATACCGAAATGTGGAGTTGTCTAGTCCGGCTCATGGGTTCAAATAAAAGTTTGACAGGCTAGAGGGGCAAGGAAGAGATTAATGACAATGTATTTAGTTGCTACAATATATGAAAGAATATGAAGGGAATAAAAAGAACATGTTCATATGAGGTGAGAATCACCCGTTAGACCCGTCTCCTTTGTTTCCTTTCTAGCCATCGCGATTACTATTATTATTCACCATAATATGATCAGTCTTAATGCCATAATGAGAATTGATTTTTTCGTTTTCATAGACCGATGTTTACAAACCATTTACTTTCTGATCAAACGATGAAAGAACAAAACATCAATAAGGTTTCCTGTTTCGACATTCACCAATGACTAAGTCGTTACTTTTTTTTTTTTTTAAAGTCGTTACTTCTTTTCACAACCAATTATCGACTGTATTGATTATTTAAGGAACGTAAGTGCTGGTTTGTTGAAATCAGCCAACAACTTAAACGTAATAATTAAAAAAGTTCAGAATATTATGTGGCTATGGCCCACTACGTTGGATGCGTCACGCGTGATCCTGTGAGGTTCCAAATTGTTATTTCCTCCATGTCTGTTGATGTTATATTCCTGTACATTTCAGGTGTGAGTCGTACTGTTAGTATGTCTGTCCTGTCGGCACTACAAAAGTTGGCATGCGATAGTAAACAACGAAGAACAAAACTTCAATGAGGTTTCCTGTTTCGACATTCACCAATGACTAAGTCGTTACTTCTTTTCACAATCAATTATCGACTGTACTGATTATTTAACGAACGCGTGTAAGTGCTGGTTTGTTGAAATCAGCCAACAACTTAAACATAATAATTAAAAAAGTTTAGAATATTACGTTGGATGCGTCACACATGATTGTGTGATGTCCGAAATTGATATTTCCTCCATGTCTTTCGATGTTATATTCCTGTACATTTCAAGGGTGAGTCATAATGTTTAGTATGTCTGTCCTGTCAGCACTAGAAAAGTTGACATGCGATATTAAACAAGCTGCTAGTGAGGAAGGGAGAATTTCTAGCGCTGCATTCATAATAAACAAAAAAAAATATTGATGCAGATAGGGGTGAGCAAATGATGGTTCAGACCGTAAAATCGGATTAGATTGCTCAGTTGGGTCAAGTTTGGCCTTGGACCGGTCTAAGTGCGGTCCGACCCACAGTCTAAAAACTTGGAAGTTTAATCTGTGGCCCCTACGGTCCAAAGCTGGTCTGACCGCGGTCCCGACCGTAAACTGGTTTATATGTAAAATATATTGATATTTGAATATATATTATGTCACAAGTACAAACACATTTAACATATAAACACTATTAGTGTAAATGTTTGATATTTATATTATACGATTGTAAAAAATAATTAAGATTATCTATTTTTTTACTATTAAATAAGTTGTGAAATACATAAAAATTTGATTGCGGGCCAAATTTTTTGGTCCCGGTCCGGTCCAACTTCAAAACAGTAATGTCTACGATCAATAAATTTGTTGCAATTCAGTCCTTGGTTCAGTCCGATCCAATCCGGTTCTGGACCGATGCTCACCCCTAGATGCATAAATAGAGATGAGAGGAAAGAATGAAAAATTACTATCTAATATGATCCGGTATTGCAATGAACATACAATTAATTTCATGACAGAAAAAGTTACATACAAGTGTTGGAATGCCGTCCAAGTCGCTAATACCATTATTCCCACAAATACTAAGTAATTCATCTTTTTTACTCGTGCTGCTTCCATGCCCATTTGCTACATCGAAATCGGATAAATAAAGAAAGCATATATGTAGAAAATGAAGATGCATAATTTGAACGTCAAATATATTCCAACTGCGACAGCGCCACTACCCGCGCAACTACTAGAACATATAGGTAGAGCGGGCGGCAATCGGGTAAGTCATATCGGATTTGGGTCGGGTCATTTCAGGTCGGTCATTATTGGTTGAAGATCATTTGGGTTATCTTATTCTTTTGGACCGGGTCGGGTTGGGTTTGGGTCGCGTTAATATTGGGTTGGATCCCTTCGGGTTATTTTATATTTTTAGGTGAACTAGGATTTGGGTCCAGTCAATTTTAGTATAGATATTTTCAAGTTACTTTATTGGTTCCAGTCATGTTCAAGTCAAATCATGTTGACTTGTCTTAATATCACGTCAAATCGATTTGCACTCTTTCATCAAGCTATTTCGGTTTTGAGTCCAGTCATTTTCGGGTTGGGTAGTAATCGGACTGGGTCTTCTTGGGTTGTGTATTTGGTTCAAGTCTAGTTGTTTTAGGTTGAGTATCAATTTGTTCAGGTTGGAGAGTTGGCAATAGACGGGTCAGTTCGGGTTTGTCCAGGGTCATTATGGGTCAAAGTTAATTGAAATTATTTTATCCTTTCATGTCGAGTCGGGTTAGTATCAATTTGGTCCCTTCAGTCCATTTTGCATTATTTGGTCAACTCACGTTTAGGTCGGGTCAAATTTGTGTACAAGTTTGTTCAGATTCATTTCTTGGGTTGGTTTGGGTTCACATCAACTCACTTCAGGTCGTTTTAATTTACACTATTCCACATGACTAACTCGAGTTCGAATCGAATCATTTTAAATTGGATAGTTATCAAGTTGGGGTTGCTTGAGCTGTATATTTGTATAATCAAGTTGTTTTGAATCAGACCTCGTTCTGGTCGCATTGTGACTTGTAATAATGATTAATGACTTTTATGTATCATTAATTTAAAAAATAAAGAAAATATTTTTTACTTGTTATTTTCTTCTTTTACTATCCATTACCCCATATATTTCCCCTTCTTTTTCCTTACTATCAATTATCAAGTAAAATATTTCTTGTTAAATAATATACCCATACAGCCATATCAAAATCTATTATAAAATTAAAGTTGACTTCTTGGCTTCTCACTAGTTGCTACTCGCTAGTACTCGGTCAGGTTGACATTGGTTCGGGTCGGTGTTGGGTTGGATTGATTTCGGATCGGGTTGACATTGGGTCGGTTGGTGTAAGCTCTGTTTGATGTCAAGTCAGGTTGATATTAGGTCGGTTTGGTGTTGGATCAGGTTGACACTGGGTTGGGTTGGTGTTGAGTTGGTTAACATCGGGTCGGGTCAATGTTTGATCAGGTTGATATCAATTCAGGTCAAGTTGGTTGTGATTTTTTCGGTTGATTTAGGTCACACAATATCATCGGGTGGAGTGTCGAGTAAGGTTTGGGTCTGACAATTCTTGGTCATATTGAGTTTCGGATAAACATAGGGTTGGGTCGGGTTGGATATGAGTTTATATTTTCTTCAAATTTAATCGGGTCGAGTTGCGGGTGGGACATGTCGGATTTCTCGGGTCCAGTCAGCTTTTGCCATCTCTACATATAGGTATACCAATGCAGCGAAACCCATCCAGATCGTGTCTGGCATTGTCCAGTCATGCTCTTGCTGTCTCGTATATGTTGTGGCACGTTGCCTACGACGGCAGCCCAATCACAGGTTGCAGCGGTTGCACATAGTTGTTGTTGTCATTGTTGTTGTTACATCCAGTTCTTCCAACCATCCCTAAAATCAGAGGAGAATTATTAGAATATCAATATCAAAGAATTCAAGTAAACGTCACAAAGAGAACAGCTCTCATACCAATTTGCATCTCTATCGACTAACATTCTTTCTCTATTTATACCATATACGGTCAACAATGGCTATGAGGAATTGGACGAGTTTAGCAATAAAGTAATCAGTGGGGAAATCTTGTAAAGTTTATCAATGCAGTTTGAAAATTTTAATTTGATGGGAATATGATAACTAATATCTACGCATAACTACAATCCGTTATGTCATTGGCGGTGTACGTTGGCACGAACTCATTTGGTTCGAAGGACATCCGACACATTTCGGTCATTTCGGTGTCAAAAAGTTGTAATGAAGTTTGATTAATATGTTCTACTATAAGAAAATCAGTCGGTAAAAAGAATATTATAAGCATGTCATTACAACAGACATAAAAATTAACGAGTCAATCAAAATACGGAGGTTCTACAACCCGACACTCTCCTTAACTACCTCTTCTTTTGTTTTTTGCTCTCTTTTTATTAAATTATGGCAACAAAAATAATAGCAATGAAATCAATTTATCATATCCATTTATGTTATATTCTTTCTTTTTATCATTGTCATGGGGAGTTATTCCTACAAGGACCTATTTGTGTTGTTCTAAGGACATCCCACAAGATTCACTGTCAATTTTTTTTTGAAGAAGTTAGATTCATATGTTCTACTACAAGAAATTGAGTTTCTAAAAAAGGTTGTAAACATATCATTACAATGAACGTAAACATCACTTAGTCAATCGAAATATGTCTGTTCTAAAGCTATGTACTCTCCTTAATTGATTCCTGTTAAGTTTCTTTTCTCTTTATCAACAACATCATATCACCGCAAGTGTAAAATTGAGTCTTATATTTTTATAAAATTCTCCTCTCTTCTTTTTGGGTGCTCCAACTAGGAATCGAACCAGAAACTCACTGCTAACAAACTTACTAAGGTTACCGGTTGAGATAATTGACAAGTGTTATGTCACACCCTGATCTTTAGAACCTAGAAAGTGCATGATTAAGTTATTGATGAAATCTATATAGGGTTGATTTATGCTAGAATAAGGTTCCATCCAATTTTCATGATATGTGGATCTAAAAGAAAAAGCATTTAGAAAGGGTCTTTTGTGCAATTGGTTAGTTTTTGTAACATCCTTAAAGTTGGGCATCACATATTTAATATGATGATACGGGGTGAAAATCAAAGTTGAGCAATGAAGGAAATATATGACTATAGTTGATGGTTTGAGACCTACATCTAGCTAGGTCTTCATATTAAGTAAATAAAGTCATAACCATCAAATGTATCATAAGGAACATTCAATTGAGAAATTATGTCTATTCAAAAGTTTAATTTTTTAATTGAGGATATGATTAACCTTATGAATCATTTTAGAGATCAAGAAAAGGGCCATTGTCCCTAGGAACCAATTCAAGCCTAATTGGGCCAATTCAGATTGACCAATGGGTCCTTGGAGTAAAACATTAGGAATGGAGTTTTTCATGCTCATAATAAATGCTCAAGATATTGTTAGAAGATAGATAAGTGGAATATGATGTTATCAAAGAAATTTTATATCATTATGACTTAACTCGTGGACAAGGTAATTAAATAGGTAATTATCTAGTATTTATTTAAAACACACATTTGGAGTGTCTATACAATTAATTTTAACTTGATTTTTTTTCTCTTGTAAAGATGATAACAATATATTGACTATTCCAAAATTTGGGATCAAATGGAACTATGAGGTGGGCTATATAAATACTTCTTGAATTTGGACTTTTATCAAATATTAAAAAGAAAAAAGGGGTGACTCCAGTCCAGCACGGACTGGAGAACATTGCCCAACAAATAGGGCTTGTGTAGGGTCTGACAAAGGAGATGACCTCACCCTTGGTCTCGGATATGGGAGGCTACAAAAGCGTCCAATTTCAGTGTATGAGAGGCAGACAAGTTAGATGCTAGGGTTTCACATGAAACAGAGAGCGAGAAAAAGAGAGAGAGCGTGAAGAGTAAGGCAAAGGGGAGCCATGGCAGAAGAAGTAGGGCAGAGGCTAGGGTTTTTCTTATGACCTACATTTTCTCAGCATTAGCACCATCCAGGCCAATGGGTCGGTGTCGGACTACGCGGAGGCCTTAGGGTGCGAACCAATGTTCTATCCATCTCCCTCGCAGTTTTCGGAGGGGCTCCAACTGATGGTATCATGTTTTTCACGTGAAAAAGGGAGACACGATCCCTCTTATCGTTCTTGATGATGGAGAAGTGGTGCCCACTGAGGTTGAGCCTACTGGGCGTGCAAGTGTCACTAGATCTGGATGACCAATTTCAATATCAATGGTCTATATCGATCCAAAATAGGTATTCTTCTAAAAATTATATCTTGAGATCAGAATTTCTATGTTTAGCAATCAAGATACCTATGGAAAGCTCTTTGAGCTTACTATATATCCATCCTGTGGGAATTCTCATACATCTCCTTCCAAAATTCCTAAATCCATCTTTTTTTTTATCTAGGCAAATGAATATTCAAAGAGGTAGGTTCCAGAGTAGCGTGCCAGTCGACATTTTCTTACTAGAAATATTTGCAAAATATAAATTTGATGTTTGTTAATTCTTTTATGTTGTGTATTAATAAATATAAGATTTTGATGTTTTGACAATTAAAAATAACAAACAAATTTAGAAATTAATTAATATTTTAGAGTAAGTATATTTTGTTATGTTCAACATGAAACCAAGGCCTGATCTTTTAGATATGATATTTTACTAAGGTTTTGATGTAAACTCTAATAAGGGTATTTTGGACATTTCATCCATATTTTGACAATCAGATGACCTGATATTATTATATGGATCCTATTATGATATATGATTACTATTTTCAAGGTTTTAATAGAGTTTCACACATTATTATATTAGTATTTGATTTTTGGGCCTAAGTGGGCATTGTGTAAGATGATTTATGATTATTTTTGGGACAACATGTATTTTATGTGTCTATTTAGTATGAAAAATGGTTCTAATTGTTATTTTCATTTGATTTTATTAAATAAATTAGTAAGAGTAGTATATGTGAGTATGCTTGGAGTTTACTCTTCGTATATGAGGTATATACTTATATATTAGTGCATATGATACTTTTTGGTTAATATGGATATATCAGTATGTGTATACTATATTATGTGTGAATCAAATTTAATTCAATGTTAAGACATTAAATATGCTTTAAATCAGAGTTAGTCTTAGTTAAATATGAACCCTGATTTAGTTTAGCAGATTACAATGATAGGGTTTGAGATTTAGAAACAAAGAGAGGAGGATACACATGGACGTATACAAATTTATTGATGAACATGTATATATGTTGTGAATCAAGGAAACTGGACTAAACTAAGGACATCTTTAATATAAAAGGTAAGTGGGTGTTGTCCATTGAACTTCATAATTATTATCCTTCAACCTTTACCTTTGCTAAAAAGTAAAATAGAGATTAAGTTACTTTCAAACATCCAGTTATTAATGTTTAGCTCATATCCTATAATGCTTTTGTTAATTAGAATTTGTTCAGATAAAGTTATGTTGAGAGGATATCATAGATTTTTGGTATTCAAGCTACTTGTAGATATTTAGTATTTATCAGTTCAGTGTAATTCTCATGCCTTTAGGTGTCATGTATCTTATATTAGAATAAAATTAAGTCCTCTTGTTAAATCAGAGTTTTTGATTTAGAGCTTCTAATTAACAAAAGTAACAGATTTAGATTCAATTCAAAAATTAAGAATAGAGATTCAGATTAAGAATTTAGTTTAGTAAAATTCCATTCCCTAATAGGATAATTTCAATGCATCAATTAAGTAAGAAAAACTTTCAGAAATTTTCAGATTAGATTCAGATTCAGATTTACATCCAGATTCATAACATATTCAGTTATCATTGTTTAGTTTCAGTGTAAGTTAAGTTCAATTTTAGAATCAATAATTTCAGATTTAAGATAATTAATTTGAAACCTTCACATAAGCATTATATGATACGTCCTCATTCAGTTAGTGACGGGATGATTCAGATGCATCTTTTGTCAATTCAAAGGTACTTTGATACCAATTCAGGGCATAACCATGCTAATTTAGAGATACCCCAATATCATTCATAGGTATGTAGTGCCAATTTAAAGGTACTTCAGTACCATTTTAGGGCGTAGATATGTCAATTCAGGAGGACTTATCGTATAATAGTGGCCACGAATCAGATAAAAAATATAAATAAAAGACACGATGATTTACAGTATAAATTTATAAATTTCATATATTAGTTCAGGATTCAGTCACATCATGTTTATATTTATCTTATGAGAAATTCAATACTACTTACTCTAACTTAGATTTTCCTTTGTGTATGGCTGGGGACGAGATGTCCACATGTACATATTTTCAGGAGATAGTCATGATAAGCTAATGCAACAATAATTTTAGGATGCTTGCTTGGTGGGGTGCCATCTACACGGTCCTATATGTGATGTGAGATTCATATAAGGTAGTACATGGTATTAAGTTTCTTGTGTGATAGAGTTTCTTTTCTAAGAATTTATGAGAATAAATTTTTACACCAGTTTGTATTGATTCTTATCTATCATTATTGTAATGCATATCATTTTAGTAACACTCCCTAGTTAAAAAATAAATTGCTTCCGCTCATGTGGTATGTAAATCGGAATGTTACATGCTCTCTTTTCCAATCAATCATATTCATAATTGCTTGTATATATTCCCCTACTACACTATCAAAGTCATTTTTGTCATTTTGACCTTTTTCCTTCTCATGTTTAACAACTAAGTCAATTAAAACACCTACTAGATGAGTGTGGAAGTTGGGGGCTTATATTTTTCTCTTATTTAATGTTTCCAAACTCTTCAGATATTATAATTTTTAACATGAAAATTAAATGTTAGAAATCAATATGATAGAAAAAGGTTAATATGTGAATTTGTTATGTAATGCAATCTATTGAAACCAATGTAATGATCTCTGTCCCGGTCAATACTATCCATAACTACTAAAGAATATTTTTGAACTCTCTTACACTCAAGTCATATTAGTAACTGTGATCATTTCTCTTCCAATGTGTTTCAACTCATCCATTTTTTTTGCTACAACAAAATCAACTAACACAGATAACAAAGAGAGTACAAAGTAGATTGCCCTTGTCTCTATTCTTTCATTTCAAATTCTTCCTAAACTACAATTTAGTAACAACAAAATCAAATTACAAAAATTAAAATGATAGGAGAAATTAATTAGATGAAATCATGTACATTACTCACATTCTATCTCTCAATTAATATTATTGTGTAGAGTCCCACTACAATAGAGAGATTTCGTTTTCAAAGTTCATATTTTGTTAAATTTATTCTTTTTTAAATATTAACCAATGAAAATATATTGTTATTATCAAAACATAAAGGGGCCTCTGGAGAGGCATAGCTACACATTAGACTGTCAATTATTTTTGCATGCCAACTCCAATGGTTAAAAAAATTATGATTTTTTTTTAATGTAAAATCTATTAAAATCCCTACATCCTCCACATCTCTATCTGTCCATCTTTTTTTATTTTTTTACTTTTTTTTAGAAACTCATCACCTTACTAATAACAAAATCTTAAAACCCCAATAGGCTTTTATGGCCTATGTTCACATCATCCGGTACATAAAAGACTCCTCGCTCCTCTCTACATTCTCTTTCCTTCTAAACATAGACTCAAAAATACAAAAACAAATTAACGTTATTTTAATTAAAACTCAGTTAAAAATTTATAGTTAAATATGCTTGGGCGAGATGTTTTTATCATCTTTGCAAAGGCGAGCATCGGACAGATGAAAGTTATCCTGAACTGCTTCAGCAGTTTTGAAAGGGCGTCAAGACAGACTGTCTCACTGAGTAAAACAAGGTTGTTCTTCTCAAGGAGTGTAGACAGGAAAATGAAAAGAAGGATTACCAGAGGGTGTCGCTTTCAGGAGACGGATGACCTGGGCAAGTACTTAGGAATCCTAATTCTACACAATGGAGTAAACAAGGACACCTACAGTGATATCCTTGGTCGGTTGAACAATAAAGTGAATGCATGGGCTGCGAGAAGCCTCTCCCTTGTAGGGTGGATTTACCTAGAGGTAAAGCTACCTTATCATCCTTGCCGACATACGTCATGCAGTCCACCCTGCTACCGCTCCAACTATGTGACAAAATCGATAACTGTATCCAAAGATTTATATGGGGCGGAGCTTATAAGGCTCACCCACAAGCGCTAGTAGCGTGGGACAAGGTCTGCTGTCAGAAGGTGGAAGGTGGGCTGGGGTGTAAAAGAATAAGGGAATAGAACTTAGCTTTGCTATATAAGCAGACTTGGGACCTTAGCAACGACAGGGAGTCACCCTGGTGAACCGAATTGAGGGAAAGGTACAGGAACTCTATACCAGGGAAGACAGTTCAGCTTTCTAGACTGGGGAAAGCAGTTGTCTCAGAGGACAACTTGTATATGATCCCCATGAACGGGGAGAGCATTTACTTCTGTACTGACCGGTGGTGGAAAGGTGGTCCTAAGCTGATATATGTGGCCATGAGACCCATACCCCCTGATCTGCTTGACCTGAACGTGACACACAACAATGGGACGCCGAGTTTCTCAGGGAGTGGATACGACAACAATGGGTGGACGAAATACTTGAACTCGTTGTGTTGGCAGAACAGGATGGGAAGGATAATAGAGTTTGGGGACACACAAACCATGGGGAATGCACCTCGAAATCTGCCTATGTTAAGCTGACAGAGGGCAAAGGAATACCAGTAGCGGACAGATGGAAGGATATTTGGCAGCTGAGGACCTCGTCCCGAATAAAGGTTTTTGCATGGTTAATGCTACATGAGGCACTGCTGACCAATGAGAAGAGAACACTGAGAGGCATGGCGACCAGCAGGAGTTGTCCCAGATGCAGGAGCGAGAACAAGACCATTCTTCACGCTTTGCGGGACTGTAAATTCGTAAATTCGCAAAGGAAGTATGGATGGGCCTGCAGATGAACACCAGCAGCAAAGTCTTCTTCAGAGTTAGAAGTGTCAAGGCTTGGATTGTAGTGCACCTACACAACAGTGCGGAGGAGAAAGTTAAATTCTTTACGGCGGCCTGACACATTTGGCAATGCAAGAACAAACACACATTTAGTGGGGAGATAATCCATACTATACAGCAGGTACGCTACATTACTAGAGAGACCAGTAATCAGATGGAAGCCTTCAAGGAGGAAGCTGCGAAGGGGATTGCTATCAAACCTGAATGGGAGGCACCTCCCCCGGGGTGGATCAAGTTCAACTGCGATGCTGCAGTGAAGAAACCGAAGGCAAGCGGAGCAGTGGTGATCAGGGACGCCGTAGGCAAATGGGTGGGAGCTGCTTCATCCGACCTACAGGCTGTAGAGGTGGTAGAGGCGGAACAGTCGGAGTGTCAAACTAGCGATATATCGAGATAGCGGAAGAGAATGGGGTCGAGTATGCTATATTTGAAACAGACTCGAGTACCGTAGTCAACATGGTGACCGGACAATGGCGGGCGTACCCCAAATATGCTAAACAGCTGGTCAAAATTCAGAGCTTGAGAAGGGATGGATGGAAGGTGAAGTTTGCACACAGGGAAGCCAACACTGTAGCTGACGGTCTTGCTAAAACCCATAGAAACCAAGGAAGGGGGTATGGTTGGTACTCCCAGCCCCTCGCTGTGATCCATGGTCTTGTATCTAGATAAATGTATAAGGGTAGTAGTACTACCTCATTTAACTCTTCAACCTTAATTAGTGATTGTAATTTATATTCAAATATGCTCACATGAGGAGGGCGGGATGAATAAGATTGCCTCCTGACTTCGTTAAAAAAAAAATGGTTGGGCGAGAGTAATACTAAGTTAGGTGAGCTCCTGAAAAGTCCTCAAGTTGCAACTTTTATGATGAGGTACGTCCAAACTGTCAAAAGGTATGTTAAACACTTTTTTTTTTGAAAAATGTGGGTCATTGCAAGGAGCTCTCAGATTTTAAGTACATTATTTTGGTAAGTAAGAAGTGGTATTAATGAAATGAGAATATAGAACAAGATAGGGGGTGGCGCAGGGGACCTATCTGAACACTTTCTAAACTATCAAAATCAAGCTTGATGGTAAGCCTAAGTGGCTACAACGTCCAGTTTACAATTATAAAAAATGATGCTATTCCTTACCTTCCATATATGGTACAGTTCTAAGAGGTTGAATAGGTGAGATCTGTTGTCCGCCATCTTTATAAGGTCCTCGTATTATCCAGGCTCCATAGAGATGTACCCGTGCTTGCAGTCAAGGTTCCATATCCGTTTTGTGCTTGATCAGGAGAAAAGTATGTGCTCATTTGTCTTAGATTTGTTGTTGCAGAGGGCGCACCTCAAGGCCATGTTGATGCCTCTCTTTTGAAACTTGTCATCAGTCAGAAGCTTTTAATTCAGTAATTTCCAAGAATTTACTTGTAATCTTTTTGGGGCAGGCTTCGCCCAAACTCATCCACTCCATTCAGGTTCTGGACTGTGCGAGCGGATGATATCCCAAGCATCCTTCAGGGACTGGATCATATTACCTTTATCAAGGAAGGAGTCCATTCTTGTCGAGGGTGGAGGGAGCTTCTCAAACAATGCAGCAAATTGGCTAATTCTTGCTTCCATTGGGAGGCTCCATTCTCCTTCTATGTTAAGTTCGGCCAACTTGGTATTTTGTTGAATGCCTGATTTCAATCTTACATTGTTGCCGACCATGTCTTCTAGGGATGTACCTTTCTCAAAGATAGTGTCTAGCCAGATAGCAGTAGATTTCCCATTCTAAATAGTGCAAGTAACATGTTGTTTGATCACATTCCTGAGCTTGAGGAGTTGTTTCCACATCCAAGGGAATTGATTTCAGATAGGGCCTGACCAGATATAATTTTGTGAGGAAAATTCTCTATTACATACTTAGACACATTGGAGTTGATGTAAAAAAAGAACCACTTGTGGAATTCTTTTATAATATATAGGAGTGAATGTCTTATTTTTTACTTAGGTTGACGGAAAGAATACGTGTGTAAATTGAACAAGAGTTTTTTCATTGGTGGGCTTGAAAGATAATTTTTTTATTGTGGGATATGTTATCCTAAAAGTTATCGACAACCATGGTGGTTAAGCATGAGAAAATTGTATTGACAATCGGTATAAGTTTATATCTTTTGGATTTGATATTTTTGAGTTCTTATCACAATAGTTCTCAAAAGTTATGCATAATAATAATATGACCCCCCATGTTCTAGACATAGTGTTTTGAAAGATGAGTTTTTCTATCTAAAAGAGCTTAGCAATGCACCTTATTATTCTTCCATCTATTACATTGTGATTATTTTTATCAATACAATGATAAAAAAACTGTATTGAAAAATCTTGAGTATTGTGATATACAAGACCCTATAATCCAACAAATTTAATGTTACATGTAAGGCTTTTTGTCTAATCCTTCTATTTCCCGAGTATTGTTGTAGTTCTCTTGTGTTGTGAGTTTTGGTTTCTAACAAACTTCCTAGACTCTCTTTTAAATATCTATCCATCCTTTTAGAATAATGTTATCCCATTTCCCATTATTAACTGTTCAAATATCAATACATTTTGCTCTGAGTACCTATTTGACGTTTCCCTATAATGTAAACCATCAGTTGCACATCTAATAGTAAAAGAGAATGCTTAGCGGATTGGTAGGCTATTGTGAAAGATAATTGAAAATATTTACAAAAAAAACATTTTCAAGAGAAACAAAAAATTTATCTTATTTCAAACCACATGCCTTCTATCATTCTAATTGAGAAATTTATATCTGAAATCATTCAAAATCTTTTAGCAAGGCATCAGAATTTGACTTGAGCCTATTTCCATTTTTGCAAAAGGGACCCCTAATTATTTGAGTCACTCCTCAACTTGATTATATGCAATCTTATATTTCTCTATTATATGTAAGATTGTCACTGAGAGTCTAAATGTTATATTCAATCTTTTCCCAAGAACAACTTTCCAGAGTAGTGTACCAATTCCTCTATATTTGATCGTTTGATTCATTGATCAACTTTTCTGTAAGCAGTGTCACTTTTTTATGCAATAAGCAGGATAGATACTAGACTGTGCCATTATATTCATTCTTTTATAAAAGTTAGCGCATATCAAACAAGTTTATTATAATTAGAAAAATAAATGCCACTAATCAAACTTTCATACATTTCTAAACAAATCCAAAGATTTTTATTCATTTTGAGTTATTTAAATAAAATTATTGCAGTATCTTATTGATCTTAGCCTCTTTTCCTCCTCAAAAAAGCAACCAACAAGTCTAATTGTTAATGAAGATAGTCCATTCCTTCTTTCTAATATACCTATTTTTTGAACTTCTTTATAGAGTTCTTAGCAATATCTAGATATCCACTTTGTCGACAATAGGTAAGAAAAAAAATCATACCACCCTCATTATTTATCAGCAAATACATTATGATTGAAGAAGCACTCTAAGTAGAGACAATGATCCATTTGTACATGCTAAATAAAAATAAATTATCATCCTACTATTAAAGATGAATACCATGCGACTTTTTCATTTTCCATATATTACTTGAAAGTATTTGTTTTACATTTTTTATACTCTAAGACGGAACCTGATAACTTCCTAGCCATCGTTGTCTAAATAAGCCTTAATGTTAGTGACGTCTCAATATGTGAAAATAAAAGCTTCTTATGGATGAAATCTTGCTACTATAGAGAAGGCTTGGGTATAATTAATAACAAGTATCCAAAATCCTATCTTTGAAAAAGCATGTTCTTCAATCAAGTTTAGTCTTTTGTGCTATTAGTGTTTGGACTTACACATTAGATCACAAATCATATTATATATACGCAAATGCAAGCTCAATTTTTGTCCTAAAACAATAATATTATTTTGGTCTTCCTTTTATTGCATGGTGTTAAATTATATAATAATATAAACTACAGACTATCTCTTTCTATCTCTCCAACTTACTGATAATAATATTTCACTTATAATATGTAAAATATTGTCACTCCACATTTAGTTATCTCCTCTTGTAGTAGTTCTTACACCATCTATTTTATATTGTAATAGGTAAGTCATATCATATAAAACATTTTTTAAAATATAAGATTTGGGTTACTAGTTAACTATGAGAAACATGTCAAGATCAATATCTAACATAAATGAGAAGAATGTGAGAATATGTCAATCAAAATTTTCATACCAGCATCTTAGGCCATTTGATATAGATGTTTTTTTACAATCAGATTGCTAGTTAGTTTGTGCTGCCATTATAGATGTCTATGTTGTAATTTATTAATTATATGGAATATATAATCCTTTGTTTCATAATATAAAGCAGAAGGAGTATGAGGAAATGTAATTTATTAGTGAAACAATTTTTGTTTTTGTTTGAAATTTTTAACTTTAGAATTGGGGTATGGTGCCATTATTTTTAAATCAATTACCCCTTTTTTATTCTGTTAACTTTATATCAGCTATTATATTATGGATCGTACAAGTTGGCCAATGGCCAAGGTGCTTCATACCATATGTATGAAATGTAACTAGAGCTAGAGAATCATAAACATGCACCCCCAACACCAGATTATCAAACTTTGTACTTTTCAAATAAAATTAACCACACAATTAAGCTAAGTATGCAAACCTGTATTGTGTGTGTTGCCTACATGACAATAAATTTATTTATGTGATGTATCTGTATACAATTGAGACAAAAATATCAATGTTTATATTTTCTTTTAGAAAATTTTATACATCTTAGTATGCAACTCCTACCATTTTGTTCATCAAAACCTATTTCATCTCTCACTCTTAGTCATATATAGAAGATTGATCATAAACAATTCATAATCTCTATAATATTAGACTTTATAATGTAGCATGGTATGTCTTTAATGTATACAAGCATGTGTTTCGTATGACATAAACTAGAGAATTATTATGAGCAATCATGTCTCTTCAACAATAATCCATTTTTTAAGCATTAGTGGATAATCTTAGAATTAAGCGACACTTAGGATGTGTTTTGTACATGGTGAAAAATAGATGATCATAGGAAAGGGGGCTGTGATGGGGAAGGAGATCGTGATGAGGAAGGGGATATTGTAAAAATGTGTTGTTTGGTAACATAAGAACGGTGAAGGGGATAGGGATGATGAAAAATATAAAAAATATTGTTTGTTACATTGGTATAGTGACAGGGAGGGAAAACTCTTTATAAAAAATATCCTATACAAGTAAAATTCCTATCTATTAGAAAGTTTCTTGTGTATGTGTCTAAATAATTAGTGGAGTTTTGAAATAAATTTATTTTACCATGATTCACCATGACTTTTCATGGCAGAAAAAATCAACCAAATTTCACCATAGATTCACTATGGAATATTTCCTCTTCCTTATCACCATGATAAAAGAATAATATTTTTTAAATCACCTTCATTTTCCTCCCCATGTTTCACAATGCAACAAATGTATCCTTTTCTATACTATGAGTATCATAATCCTCAACATGATTGGTTTAGGGTATACCTCAAAGTGGAAAAGAAGACAAAATCAATATATACATTAAGACCCTTTTCAAAACTAAGGGTATCTGCTTCATATTTATAATGGGCACTCATTCCATTTGAACTCATGAATTTCACTACCAATATCATTCATAGTTTTATTTATAGAATTCATAATGTTATCAAAATAGTTAATCACATGGTTGTGCAATTAATTAACATGGATAGATGTACATATTGAAATTTCAAACTCAAATAAAGTTTACAAAAGATTTCAATTTCGTTTGACATTGATTTTTTTACATTCACTTTTCTTGATATTTTCCTTATTTACTTATGTTTATTTAGAGTTTTACATGACTTATAAACAACAATGTACCCCAAACTTCATAAATAAAATGTAAATTATGTATATGTGCTTATTAAATAATTCACAACCTATCTTTTGCCATATTCTTTCAAATCATTCCCTTTTTGGCACTTGTACAAACATCAACTTTATTATAAATATTGTTCTCCTTAGTTACATGATGCCATTTATTACTTTGTGGTATTTCATGTAATATTACAAATATATTTGATCTCACCCTCCAACTTCCTATATGTGGAATGTGACTACATACCCATATGTGTTATATCTTAATAAATAGAAAAAAGTGTTATCTTAAAGGTAGTATTTACATATTTTGATATAAATCTATTTCTTCCATTAACAAAGTGCTTTAAATACCCTACAATATTAATCATTGTCATAGTGAAATGTTATATATTTCTAATCAATTAGACACACCCAAATTTAGTTCAATTTACTTATAGAAATAATACGAATTTTATTACCTTTTCTAATCGATCTAAGCAAAGTTCATAACTTTATCATTTTCTTCTTTCTCTCTCTTCATAATTTGAACAAACATATTATGTTTCCATACTTTTGAAGGCTTTTTCTTATAAAAACCATTCATATCATCAAAAACAAGGCAGAAATCACAATTCTGTCAATGAATGCAAGGGAAAGAAAAGAAGAAAGATATTGTAAGTACTCTTCAGAAAACATAAAACCATGTTGTTCGGTTGTATGTCCTAACAAAGTTCAAAATGAATGAAGTGTTGGATCTAGGGCTCTAGAGGAGGATTGAATACATCTTCAAAACTTGCACAAGAATAGTTAGACCTTCAAATTATATCAATTAAAACCAAATGCTAAAAGTGAGTTTGAAGTCCTATCTAAACAAGCATAGCATGGGAGAGAGAGATTGAAACAAACACTTGGACAAGGTCTTTAGAGTGGTTCCAATTTTCAAACTAAGAGACAATCTCCAAACTAGGAGACCGTCAATCCAATACCTAAAGAGGTCAACCTCTAGGACTTTGCAACCCATGTATACTTATATTCCATTATAAGACATACAAGTTGACCACCTTATATCCAAGGGCTTATCTATCCAAGACAAGAGTCTTCAACCTACACAAGGACTTACCCACTTGATCAAGAGGTTTTCAACATTCACTAAGGACTTACCTACACTCTCATCAAGTTTTTAGCCTCACACGGATTACCAACTCTTTTTGAATCTTCTGCCTTGTCCTTCTCCTTCACTTGGAGAAGATCTTCAGACCTTCTTCAACCTTAAAGAAGAAGAAAAACTCCTCCTTCACTCAAAGAAGCTCACTTCAACCTTTGCTCTTTGAGAAAGGAGATTGGGAAGATGGAAGGTTGGAGATATTTACAAAGTAACAATAAGGAAGCTCTCTTACAACATTCCTAACTCACTCATAATCTTGAAATACTTTGTAAATGAGAGAGAGAAAGGGGATCAAAGGGGTTTTTCACACTCAACTATAATAAGGACCAAGGATAACATGAATGAACAACCTTGGACTGAACTCTAAGACTTCTTGTTTATAGTTAGGAGTGATCCTGTGAATGTGGGGTCACATAAGAACAAACAATAGCCAATTTACAACTTGTAGTAGATCTATTTTCATTTCTAACAACTCTCTAATGGTTGGAATCACTTTTTCTACATTTTACGTACAGTGCATCCAAATGAGTTTCAATGAAGGTAACTAGACCGATCCACTATCTAACAATGACAATTTTCAAACCATCGGTCGAGTTTGACCTAGGATACCTCGACCGATCAGCCAAAATCAACTTTGGTTAGAAAGTTGGTCGGTCAAGTTTTGTGAGTGTATAACTTGACTGATCCAATCATTTCCAAAAATCCATCCCTGATCGGTCGAGATTCAAACTTGACCGATAAAGTTACTGTGACAAATTTTCCAAAATGATTTTTAAGTAGTCAAATGATGGAATTAAGTGTCCCTGTTTTTTTTCATCTTAGTTACAAGTCATATCATCAATCCAAATGATACAAAAATATTCTAAGGTGGTTTGGAGTGTTTTCCCAAATTACACATTTGTATTTCTTTTGACTTGAACTTTGACAAGCAAGGGCTTGGTGAATTTGATCCTTTTCATGTACCTAAAATCAATCTTAAACAAAAATATTAGATACATATGAATGGAATGGTTAAGTCATTATCAAAATATGGACGATGCATAACTCTCAAGTCAACATTTTCCCTCTTTTTGACAATGACAAACCATTCCTCAATCATGTTGAAAAGGATATGTAAAGTTATATCTTAGCCTTGTGAATTGAAGGGGATTCATAATTTGAACAATGTGAATTGCTCCCCCTCAATATATACTCACTCTTACCTGCATAGTTAGTCTTTCTACAAAAAGCTATATAACATGTATACTACATGGTCCTTTAGCAAGTCACATGATAAGACATGTTCTTGACACGAAATGGATCACATAGGTAGTAAAATAAATATCGTTGAGATTTAAAACATTGAACTTCTCTTCCCCTTTTGGAATTATCAAAAAGTAAGGGGGGTAGAGGAGCACAAAAGTAGGTCTTCTCCAAGCAGAACCAAAACATTCAACCACAAGATAAAAACATGCAACCACATAACACATAACAAACATAGACGAGAGAGAAACAAACAATCTGTGTCATAGTCAAAATTTGGTGAGCATACCAATTACTCATATGATGGAGCATACATAGAGTTAAGATACATATGATTAATATTAGAACACATAAGCATGTTCTTAAAGCAACTACAAGAAAAATGATGAAACCAAACATGATGATAAAAAAATAGTACATATCAGATAATGTGCCCAGATGTCCTAAGTACAAAAATAGTCTACAAAGATATATATGACTAACATCTAAAGACTAAAAGCTAATACATATAAATGTCTATGGCATTGTTGTCCACAAAATCATCATCAACATCATCATCATCATCATCAACAACTCTAGGCTCATAGTCCTCATCTCCATCTGAAGGTGTAGCAGAGACAGCTGATTCACCTTCATCACCAGAGCCACTAGAAAAGCCATCATCATCAAAACCATCCTCAAGGCCATATACTCAAATGCCTCCTCATCATCAGTAGCAACTTTCTCATCAACCTGGTCGGGCATCTTGTCATCGGCAAAAGGACCCAAACAATGACCAGGACACATGGCATTCTTCTCATCCCATGTCATGCCAAGATCATGGATCTCCTTGGCCTGAGGGAAAGTGGGAGCAGAAATGCGAAGGCATGCAAGCAGGGTAGCTATGGGGTAAGCATGTAGAGGTAGCACTCTAGTGGTAGAAGCAGGGGCAGGTCCATCAACAACAGAGGGTGTAGCAGCAGAAGCAGCAGGTGGTGGGGCCGGGTAGAAGTGGTTGTATGCATATGAAGCATAATCACCACTGGGTAGGGCTGGTAGGAATGGTAAGTATGGGCACATGATGGGTTCATGGTCGACATGATCTAACAAAGATCCAGAGGCAGATGCTCCTGAACATGTAGGTTATATTCCTTCTGATGCACCATGTAACCCATGAGGGCTTCATTGGATACATGAAATGAGGCACGGGCAGGACGGGATGGTGGAGGGGTGGAGGTAGAGGCTCCAGGTGTGGTGGAAGAAGATATAGGAAAAACTGTTTTCTTGATAGTGCTCTCACTGATGTAGACTCCTTCTCTAGAGGGTTTGTAATGAAGATCACAAAAAAGAGACTTCTCAGTCGTAAAAGTGAAGAGACCATAGATCAAAGCTGGGTAGGGTGGGTGGGTGCTTAGGGTATTCTTCCAAGAGTCAAAGTAGGTCATATGGTGGAGAATGTATATGGCCCACTGGACTCCTATGTTCTTCAAAAGACAATACATAATTACTATGGTATTATCTACAATTTCAATTTGATTCTTCTTGGGGTGAATATTGCAGTTGACTACCAGAGCAAGTATGGAGTTTTTGAGACCCAATCAAGAGGAAGGGATGATGGATTTCTTCTTATAGGGTGTCTGAGGATTCTTCAAGAACTTATGGATATTAGGAAGAGTAAGTGCACATAGCTTGTTGAAGTACTCAGGGATGAGAAGGTCAAAATACACAGGATAATCTTTCCTCCACGTGTCGGTTACCTCAGTACCATTGAGAAACATGTTCACAGTATCTTTTGGGATAGTGAACTTCTTATCGGCAATCATGGAAGTGATAATCACTTGAATATTAGGAGGGGGTACAAGAGTTTCATAATTCCAAGACAAATTGGTGTAAAATTCATGAACTACCTTAGTTCTTGTAATGGAATTGTGAAAAAACCAACGTTCGACACTCATGGCTGCAAGGTCATGGTCATAAAGCAACTCGGCAACCTCATCTATTACCTCTTGTTGATGTGCTTGAGGCTCAAACAAGGCACCAAAAGGGAAGGGGTTCCTAGGAAGGAGCTCCATGTACCCATTTAGAGTTTCAATCAAAATAAAGAAGGTATCATCGTAGGGAATGAGCGAGAGTTGGAGGAAGATGATGGTGTTGTGGAAGGTGCGGCTCTCTTTCTTCTATTGGAGACCATGGAGGTAAAATGGAGAGGATTGAGAGATTAAACGCAAGAGAAACACCACCAGATTCTGTCTAACCACCTAGGGCAGATAGGAAGAGGTACTAGGTAGGTAAAATGAATGCTATCTAGGCCTAGTAGAGGGAAGGTTAGGGATAGGGTTGAGAGCTTGAGAGAGCAGGAGGAGGACCGATTGACTTTTATCTAGTTGAGAGGGAGAATAGTCGACCAAACCCTACTTAAGAATTGATCCAGCTCGGCCATAGGTCACGTTCTGAGAGAAAGAAACTCGACCGAATGGCTTTTTACAAAAGCCCTCAGCTACCAATCACTCAAGTTGGCAACTCGACCGACAGAAGTTCTATTTCAACTTTAGAAATTCTAGTATATAGCCTTTTGAGTACTAATTAAATTTTTTTTCTAGTCCATTTTTCATTTTAGACATACTTAGGTACATATCACTCATCATTAGGTACTATTTAACAATAAAACAAGTGTTTGCAAAAAATACCTAAAACAAGCGAAAACAAGGTACAAAAATAAGAAATTTTAGCACTTTAGCAAGCAAGAGGATAGCTAGCAACTAACTAGAGGGAATATCAGATTCATCCAAAGAAATTATGAGCAGTTTAGATCTAATAAAATAAAATTTCTCTCTAGGTGGAGGTTTAGTAAAAATATCCGCCAACTGATTTTTTGTATTTACATGTGTGATATTAATATCCTTTTTGGCAATGTGATCACGAAGAAAATGATGACGAACCTATATATGCTTGGCTCTACTATTCAATATAGGATTGTAAGATAAATTGATTTCACTAGTATTGTCACAAAAGATAGGAGAAGCATCAAAATAAATGTTAAAGTCTTGGAGCATTTGCTTCATCCATAGAACCAAGGCACAACAACTCCAAGTTGCAATGTATTAAGCCTCAGTAGTTGATATAGCCACTGTTCTCTATTTCTTGGAAAACCAAGACACCAAGCAGGGTCCTAGGAGGAAGCAAGTGCCACTTGTGCATTTTGTATCAATCAAACATCTTGCGAAATCTACATCACTATAAGCAGTAAGAGTAAAGTCCCTTGACTTAGGATTTCATAGTCCAAAATTTTGGGTTTTGTCTATGTACCTTAAAATCCTCTTAACAACAATAAGATGTGATTTCTTGGTATTTGATTGAAAGCGAGCACACAAGCTAACACTAAACATAATGTCAGGTCTAGAGGCATTCAAATAAAGTAAACATCCAATCATACCTCTATAGAGCTTCTCATCTACTTCCTTACCTTCTTCATCTCTATCAAGTTTGATGGTGTTTGACATGGGGGTGTCCATAGGCTTGGTGTTCTCCGTCCCAATGTTCTTGAGTAGCTCACTTGTGTACTTGCTGATAACCTCTCATTTTGTGACGTTATCTTATTAGTTATCTTTAGTTTTCCATACTCTTTCTTAGATAAACTAAATAGAATCATTAAACCTTCTTACTTTATTGCAGATACGTCAATAAACCAACTTTTCCTCTTTTTCATTACAGAAAACACAAAAAAAAATTACAAAGACTCCTCATGGTCCCAAGACCGCGAGAAGCCTCACGGTCCCAAGACCGCGAGAAGCCTCACGGTCCCAAGACCGCGAGAAGCCTCACGGTCCCAAGACCGCGACAAGCCTCACGGTCCCAAGACCGCGACAAGCCTCACGGTCCCAAGACCGCGAGAAGCTTCACGGTCCCAAGACCGCGACAAGCCTCACGGTCCCAAGACTGCGAGAAGCCTCACGGTCCCAAGACCGCGAGAGGCCTCACGATCCCAAGACCGTGAGAAGCCTCACGGTCCCAAGACCGTGAGAAGCCTCACGGTCCCAAGACCGCGAGAAGCCTCACGGTCCCAAGACCACGAGAAGCCTCACGGTCCCAAGACCGCGAGAAGCCTCTCGGTCCCAAGACCGTGAGAAGCCTCACGGTCCCAAGACCGCGAGAAGCCTCACGGTCTCAAGACCGTTTGGGCTTAACTTGAGCCTATAAATAGGACCTCAGGGGCCACTTCAAAAGGATCAATTTCCAAGACGCCCAAAGGCTGCCTCTCCAGATCCAGAGCACTCTGGTCTTCCGTCCACTGCCCCAAGGCTGCCAGTTTTGAGATCTGTGCTCATCATCAAGCTTCCTTCTCTCTCTTCTTTCCATCTCTTCAACAAAGAAGGTGGGAAGAGAAAATCCTTCATCAAAGCAACCATGAAGTGCGAAGATCGTTGCTCTCTTCACCAAGGGTTCAACCTTCCCTCCTCCATGGAGATGACGTTCTTTCTCTCTCTTCTCACCTCCTTCTTTGCCATGAGCGAGTAGTTTCATTCACTAGGGTGTGGGGAGTAGCCCCGCTACCCATGTTTTCATTTCATGCGATGTAATTCAATAACTTGTAATAAAGATACTCTTCTTTTCAGTTTGACTTCAATCGCTTAATGAATACTAGTTGCTTGATCATCAACTTGTGTTACATATTGTCTTTTGGTATGAATTGTCTATGTTTGTACCCTTAGATCTAAATATTGATTGAATGTTGGTTATGGATGTATGTAGTCACCATATGTCTGTTTTGGTGTCTAGAAGTGTTTTCAGGAGTGGAGTAAACTCACCTCCATCGTTGCACTTTCATACTATGAAATGGAATCAGTTGACGTATGGAAGTGCAACCTTGGTAAGGTCGAGGAACACATTTCATGAAGGAGTAATGCAAAGCATGTGACCATTCATTATGGAATGGCTGGCATTGCAATACTCCACACTTCTCGTAGCTAGTTATCCGAAAGGAAGCTAGGACTACAAGATACTAACTGATTTGACTCTTTTTGCAGGTTGTTTTATTATGTTGCATGACTTGATCCATGTGTAGTGGTGTGAAACCCGATAACATCCTAGTGGTTTTTATCAATTGTTTACAACCTTAATCTTTACTTTCTTGCTTTACTTTCCTCGCATTTAGCTTTAAAACCAACATCAAACTTTCGATCTAAATATCAACTGTTAAGTAGTTAAGTAGAACTAAAACATTTTTATCTTGATTTCGTCAAGACAGTTGTCCCGAGGATTCGACCCTTAACTATACTACGATAAGACTTCCGCGTGTCTTAGCACACGTGGGTGGAGTTCTTACCATAGTACTAGCAAGGCAAAACCTAAGGATTCATCACTTTAGGATTTTTAGTGGTGTTGCAAAACTCCATCAAAAATTGGCGCCGCTGCCGGGGACAACGGAACTTTTTAGTTTTTACTTAACAACTTCTTGGTTGATTAGGATTTTACACTTTTTCTTGATAACTACTCCAATACTTCTTGATTTCTTCATTTCCTTCCATTATCCTAACGTGTGATTTTCCTTCTACTCAGGTAGAAAACGTGTATGCAACCCCCGCATAGCATCGGATTCTCCCCTGAACCAGAATACGATTCTGAGGTAGAAAGAAGTTTCCACCGAAGGAATAGACTTAACCGCCAAAGAGCCAGACAGATGGCCGAAGAGCAACGCCTTGTTGCAGAAAGAGTCAACGCCGCCATAGCAGCACAACGAGCACAACTTATTGCCGACACTCGTGCTCAAGTGCAAGCTGAGATCCGAGCTGAGGAACAAGCCCGCATCCAAGCAGAGCATGCTGCTGCTCAACTTGCGTTAAGAAACAAGCAACTTCGGGACTACGCAGTCCCAAAGAATTATGAAGACGATCATCCTGTCCGACCACCGATTATTAACATACCACACTTTGAAATTCGGACGCAATGGATCCAGATCATGCAAGGCATCTCTTTCTCCGGAGCACCCGGAGACGATTGCATGGATCACCTTAAGAGATTCAAGTCACTCTGCCGACTTGTACCCCAAGCAGGAATTGCAATGGAAGCAATCATGTTACACCTTTTCCACTTCACCTTATCTGGAAGAGCACTAAGCTGGTACAACGCTTTGGATAGACACCCCATCATCACTACTTGGGCTCCCTTAGAAGAGAAGTTTCTTGAGAAATTCTTCCCACCTTCACTAACCTATGAGATTAGGGGACAGATTAATCACTTTTCCCAACTACCTGGAGAAACACTTGCTGAAGCTTGGGAAAGATTTAAAGAACTCATGAGAAAGTGTCCTCACCATGGCATATCTCAAAATCAACTGATAGAAACATTTTACAGAGGAGTAAGTGATGATATTAAGCAATTCCTAGATTCCTCATCTGGAGGAAACTTTATGAGAAAGAATTATGAAGATGCCTGGAATATAGTTACGCTGGGGGCCGAGAACCAATCCAATTGGGGAAGGTCATCTAACCAACCCAAAGGCGTTCTCAAGGTTTACAAAGCAGAAGAATCCATGGAACTCAAGGCCATTGCTGAGGCTTTGAAGACTATTGCTAGCAAGCAACAAGCCCTCGAAACTTCTTTCAGGGAATATGATAAGAAGGAAAGCTCTCAGGTTCAACAAGTTAAGGCAGCTACTGGAACTTGTGAAGCCTGTCATGCATCCGATCATCCCACATTATCATGTGGCCTGTTATACAATGTCATGATGGATTTACAACCACCTATGCCGCAATATGAACCCATTATCGAGCATCCCGAGGACCAAATGCCAGAGCAAGTCAACTCCATACATTCAATACCTGGCCAAGTGTATTACAACCCAGATAAACCAAGGAACCATCCTGGTTTTCAATACGGGAATCCTGCAGGGACTGCCAACCCACAGCAGCAGGCACAAGGTGGATCTTTCAATAGACAACCACCAGGATTTCAGAATAACTTCAATCAAGGGAATTACAGACAAGGTTTTCAAAGATCTAACTATCCCAGGAATCCTTCTTACCAATATGCCCATTCAGGACTGCACCCTCAGTTGCAACAACCCCAGTTGCAGCAGCCACAGCAAGCCCAGTTGCAGCAGCCCCAGCAGCCACAGTTAACTGCACCTCTACAACAACCAGGACAGCAAGTCACTCAGTATCAACAAAGGGGTGCTCCTCCCCAATCATCTGATGAGATATCCTTGATTAGACAAATGCTTCAATCGCAACAAACCATGCTTGCAAACCAACAAGCTCAACAAAAGGCCGTAGAAGCCCAACTGGCACAGATTGCCGCTCAATTGAAACCTCAAGCCGGCACTTTTGCTGGGCAACCAGAGGCAAACCCCCGTCATAACCCAAACAGACCAGAACAACTTAATGCCATCACCACGCGGTCTGGTCGTGTCCTGCCTGATGTCACAAGAATCGACCATGATGATGATGACGTAGCCATTCTTTCCCCAACAGGGAATTCAAGCAGAGAAACAAAAAATTCTGCAGAGAAAGAAAAGGAAAAGGAACCAATCTCAGAAGTCCCACCAAGAATTCCTTACCCAGACAGACTAAAAGGAACCAAAATGGACACTAGGTTCCAAAAATTTAAAGCTATGAAAAAGTTATACATTGATATTCCTTTTCTTGATGCCCTTTCCGAAGTGCCCACTTGGGCAAAATACCTGAAAACCCTCTTGTCGAGAAAGTATATGACAGAGGAGCATGAAATAGTGAAACTTGCTCAGACCACTTCAGATATTCTGCTTAATAAAATGCCAAAGAAAAAGAAGGACCCAGGTTCCTTCGTCATTCAGTGTTCCATTGGAAATGGCCCCAGCAAGAAAGGATTGGCAGACCTAGGAGCAAGCATATCTATTATGCCCTATTCAATGTGTAAAAGATTAGGCTTCACTGATTTGTTACCTACGACAATGACAATTCAGTTAGCTGACTCTACCATAACTGCCCCTCTTGGCATTATCGAAGACATCCCTGTCAGAATAGGAACAAATTCTTATGTCCCGTGTGATTTTGTTATTATGGACATACAAGAAGACCTGAGATATCCGATAATCTTTGGAAGACCTTTCCTAGCTACCGCCCGAGCTCTCATTGATGTCGAAGCAGGAACTATTATTTTGAGACTTGGGAGGGAGGCTTTCCAGTTCAGAGTTCTAAACAGCATGAAAGGTCCAAGCATTCAAGAGGAAGTCTTTCTCCTGGATGCTATATATCAAATGTCCCGGTTAGAAATGTCTGAACCATCCGACGAATTGGAAAATACTCTTACAAATCCGGATGTAGAATTCTCGGCCAGTGAACTAGTACAACAGTGCCTGCAATACTTAGAAAAAGCTGAAGAAGCTCCGACAGCCACGTTTGAAGAACTTAAAGCCATCACAATTATAGAAGCCACTGAGCCACCTAAGGCTCCAGAAATGAAAGCCTTACCCGAGGGGCTTAAACATGTTTTTCTTGATGATGAGAAGCTTTGTCCAGTAATCATCAACTCCACTCTGGAGGATGATCAAGAAAACAGACTCCTCGATGAACTGAAGAAGCATAAGAAAGCCATTGGCTATAAAATGACTGATCTGACGGGCATAAACCCTGCTTTATGTATGCACAAACTGCCCATGGTTGAAGAGTTTAAACCATCGCGAGAACACCAGAGAAAGTTAAACCCCAACCTCAAAGAGGTGGTTCGCCTCGAGGTCCTCAAGCTTCTAAAGGCAGGCATTATCTACCCAATTTCTGATTCTCAGTGGGTAAGCCCAGTGCAGGTGGTCCCTAAAAAGGGGGGAACCACCGTTGTTCTTAATGACAAAAATGAACTGGTGCCCACTAGAACCATTACAGGGTGGCGTATGTGTGTTGATTATAGGAAACTTAATCAATCAACACAAAAAGATCACTACCCCCTGCCTTTCCTAGATGAGGTCCTTGAGCGCCTAGCTCATCAGAAGTTCTTTTGTTACCTCGATGGATATTTCGGCTTTTACCAAATCCCGATACACCCGGACGATCAAGAGAAAACTACTTTTACCTGTCCCTTTGGGACGTATGCTTTCAGAAGAATGCCATTCGGGCTCTGTAATGCACCAGCTACTTTCCAAAGATGCATGTCTGCTATCTTTGCGGGATTGACAGAGTCTATAATGGAGGTATTCATGGATGATTTTTCAGTTTATGGAGACTCCTTCGACAACTGTCTGCTCAACCTGGTTCAAGTCCTACAAAGATGTGAGGAAACAAACCTCATTTTAAATTGGGAAAAATGCCATTTTATGGTAACAGAGGGTGTTGTTTTAGGACACAGAGTGAGCGACAGAGGGATCGAGGTGGATCAAGCAAAAATTGAAGTTATCTCAAAATTGATGCCACCAAAAGACGTAAAAGGAGTACGTGCCTTCTTAGGACATGCTGGGTTTTACAGAAGATTTATTAAAGATTTCTCCAAAATAGCAAAACCCATGACACAACTGCTGACCAAGGACACAGAGTTCAACTTTAACCAAGAATGCTTGCAAAGTTTCACAACTCTGAAAGATGCCTTGATTTCTGCACCAATATTACGAGCTCCAGATTGGTCGTTACCTTTCGAAATCATGTGTGATGCGAGCGATTATGCCATAGGGGCCGTTTTAGGGCAAAGAATCGACAAGAAACCCCATGTTATATACTACGCATCTAAAACGCTGGATGAAGCACAAAAAAATTACACCGCTACAGAAAAGGAATTTTTAGCTGTCATCTACGCGTTTGAAAAATTCCGCTCATACCTGATAGGAGCTAAAGTCATTGTCTACACTGACCACTCCGCTATACGATATCTGATTCAGAAGCAAGACGCAAAACCTAGACTTATCCGCTGGGTGCTAATGCTTCAAGAATTCGATTTGGAAATTAAAGACAAAAGCAGAGTGGAAAACGTCGTCGCCGATCATCTCAGCCGTATTAGAGTCGAGGATGAAGACAAAGTTCCTATCCAAGATTCCCTCCCGGACGACCACCTAATGAAAGTCTCCAATGGATTTCCCTGGTATGCCGACATTGTCAACTATTTGGCAACAGGAATCATTCACCCATCCGCATCCTATCACGACAAAAAGAAGTTCATTCACGACGCTAAGCAATATTTCTGGGACAAGCCCTATGTTTTTCGCTTATGCGTAGATGGACTCTTTCGTAGATGCATCCCAGAGACGGAAATCACTCTGGTCCTTGAGCACTGTCACTCAGGCCCCACTGGGGGGCACATGAGTTCTAAGAAGACAACCCTCAAGGTCTTGCAATCTGGCTTTTATTGGCCCACCATCGCAAAAGACGCACATGAATACGTGCGATCATGCGACAAGTGCCAACTATCCGGAGGGATAACCAGAAGAAATGAAATGCCATTGAACATATGGCAAGAAATCGAACTTTTCGATGTATGGGGAATAGATTATATGAGCCCTTTCCCCTCGTCTTATGGATTCAAGTATATCTTGGTTGTTGTGGATTACGTTTCAAAATGGGTAGAAGCTCTACCAACCACCTCTTGCGATTCAAAACCGGTAATCAAGATGTTTAAAGAGATAATATTTCCCAGATTCGGCGTCCCAAGAACGATTATATCTGACGGCGGATCACATTTTTTGGAACGGAGCTTTGAAGCCTTATTAAGAAAATATGGAGTCAACCACAAAGTTTCTACACCATATCACCCACAGACGTGTGGACAGGTTGAAGTCTCCAATAGGCAAATTAAAGCTATTCTGGAAAAAACCGTCAATCGACACCGCACCGATTGGTCAACCAAACTATCTGACACTCTATGGGCTTACCGTACAGCTTTCAAAACACCCATCGGAACAACACTGTTTCGATTAGTGTATGGGAAGTCTTGCCATTTGCCAGTTGAATTAGAGCATAAGGCTTGGTGGGCCATTAAGAAACTAAATTTTGATCTCAAAGGTGCTGGTGAATTCCGACAACTTCAACTCCAAGAGTTAGAAGAACTACGAATGACAGCCTACCACAACGCAAGAATCTACAAAGACCAAACTAAGATGTGGCACGATGGCCACATCCAAAGAAAAGATATAATCGTCGGAGACAAAGTCCTCCTATTCAACTCCAGATTAAAAATGTTTCCTGGAAAACTGCGTACTAAATGGTCGGGGCCCTTTACAATCAAACATATATACCCGACATGAGCTGTCATTATTATTGACGATAATGGAGGAGAGAGGACCGTAAATGGCCACAGATTAAAAAAGTACCACACTCCGGCAGACAAGTTATCAAGGCAAACCATCGAGATTCATGACCCTATAAAGTCAGCATAGTCGGAGCAAAAATCTTGTCGAGCCAGCGACGTTAAACCAAGGCGCTTCTTGGGAGGCAACCCAAGGCCTGAATATCACCTTCCCTATTTTTTCTAGCCTTTTCTTTTGTTTTTTTTAAACACCCTTTTGTTTATCTTTGTTTTTCCTTTTTCTTTTGCTTTCTTTAAATCCAAAAATACATAAAAATCCACATGATCTTGACGTCAAACGGTCTAAAGACCATGAGGCCCCTCGCGGTTTCCAGACCGTGAGACCCCTCGCGGTCTCACGACCGTGAGGCCCCTCGCGGTCTCACGACCGTGAGGCCCCTCGCGGTCTCACGACCGTGAGGCCCCTCGCGGTCTCACGACCGTGAGGCTCCTCACGGTCTCACGACTGTGAGGCCCCTCGTGGTCTCAAGACCGTTTGAGCTCTCTCAGTCACCGGACCGAGAGGGCTCCTAAAAACCTATAAATATACCCCCCCCACCTACGCGCCTCTCTTCTTGATTCCCGAATTCTCGAACTCTCCTGTTTCATTCCACTCTGACCTTCGTCTCTACACTCCCGCGCGTCGCTGTTTTAAGTGCTTCGCCAACGACTCGGCTTCGTCGCCGTCGTTCTCGACTTCGTCGTCGTCGTTCCTAGCTCGTCGTCACTCCCGACTTGTCGTCAGCTCTGCAGCAGCTACCCCTTCGCCGACCCACCGACCGCAGCGACAGGTTGACGCATCACCGTTTAAAACTCGCGTTCGAGCTCCCTCCCGCCGTTGTCGCCATCATCGTTTCCGCAGCTCTTAGCCAACGAACGGCCGCGCGGTTCGTCTCCCGTGCGGTTCGTCTTCCTCGCGGTCTCAAGACCGTTTGGATCCTCGCGGTCTCAAGACCGTTTGAATCCTCGCGGTCTCAAGACCGTTTGGATCCTCGCGGTCTCAAGACCGTTTGGATCCTCGCGGTCTCAAGACCGTTTGGATCCTCACAGTCTCAAGACCATTTGGATCCTCGCGGTCTCAAGACCGTTTGGATTCTCACGGTCTCAAGACCGTTTGGATCCTCGCGGTCTCAAGACTGTTTGGATCCTCACGGTCTCCAGACCGTTTGAGACCAAACGGTCTCAGGACCGTTTGAACTAAATCAAACTAATAAAACTCAAATTCAAAATAATTTTACTTTGTTATAATTTCAAAATTTAAGATTTCTAACTTTTATTTCTTATCAATTATTTCAGAATGACTTCACCTGCTAAGCAAGGACCAACATACGCTCCCTTCTGGACAAAAGAGAAGATCATTGCTGAACGAGCAAATCTGCAAAGCTTAGTTGACGACTTCAAAAGGACTGGAAAAGTCCCAGCAGAAGTAAACCTGACTGCTGTCATGAAGGACATCAAGCGAATCAACCGCTGCCTAGATGAAGAACCTTCTGATGAGGAGGTCGAAGAGACCTCATCCGACGAGGCCTCCGAATACCAGCCTTCCCCTGAGAAAGAATCACCCACTACAAAGTCTAAGGGGAAGAGATTGGCTCAAGAACCAACAACTGAGCCCACATCTAAGAAGAGAGCCAGGAAGCAGGTCCACCCTGCCTGTGCAAGAGAACAAATCTTAGCAGGGTACATCCCACCATCCTCCACCACCGTCACCAACCCTGCCACAATAACTGTTCCTATTTTTCCTCCCATCACCACCACAACACCACCACCCAAGAACCTTCACCTCCAAATCATTCCCCCCATCAGACAACTCCTTAAACCAACCAAGTATGTCTGCCCCAGCATACTGATGAAGATGGGGATCTACCACAGAATCCTCACTCTTCTTGACAATTCTAACCTTTCCCGGCTGTGCTTTGTATCGGAAATTTCCTACTCTGAGCCAACTACTGAATTCTTCACCTACTTCAACAAAGAAGTGGTGGACATCTTGCATAAAGAAAGGGACGGTGGTGACCGTAGAATAACCTCCAGAATCTTCAACAATGAGGTGGTCATCACCGAAAATGTCCTGAACAAAATTTTCATCGACAATAAAGTCCAGCTGAAGAATGCCAAAGCTGCTGGCACAGACCACCCCAATTTCAACAAGCATAACTTCTGGAAGTCATTAACAGGGTTACCAACCTTCGATGCAAGGACAAGCAAGGCCTCCAACGTTCATTCTGGCCTAGTGCGCACGTTACACAAAATTATCGTCGGCGCACTTTTCCCTAGATCCGAAGGAGGAAATATTCTCATATCTGACCTTTTTGTCCTCTGGTCAATCCTCAACGGAATGCCTGTCAACATTGGACGGCACATGCTGATCAAGCTATCAGCCTTCACCCTCGGGAAAGAAATCTGCATGGGTGGTCATATCACATCTATCATCAAATATCTCAAGATGGATAGACTTCTACCCAAATGCAGCCCAATAAAAGGCGACATTCTTACCAATGAACAGACACTAAAGAACTCTTACATCTTAAAGGATAAGGATGGAAGGCTGAACTACGTGTTCTGCCCCACAAAATCTTCACGAATCCTGCTGCCACTTCCAGAGCTTGCTGACTATGATAAAGACAAGCTCCTGTTCACTGAAGACGAGATCGCCAAAATCATCGCTTCAGTCAAAGCCAGAGAAAAGAAAGCAAAGGCAGGGCAGGCAGAGCTTAGTATAACTGCCCCAACAGCTAAAACAGCAAAGCTCCTAGTCAAACGACCTTCCAGAAGGCTCGTCAAATCTCATGAGTTGTCAGGGACACCCACATCGAAACCTAACCCTGAAACTGAACCCCCCCTCCCTGAAGAAATTATTACATCCTCATCACTAGACTCTTTTATAATGAGTCTAAATGCTGAGCTCAATACCACCTCTCCACCCTCCACCACCCCAATATCCACCACCCCACCACCGTCAACCACCCTTCAATCTTCCTCCACTCCACCTTCCTCCACCACCCTTCCACCACCTCCACCCTTCTTTACTTCGGGCACCCCATTCTCCACCACAATGCCCGAATTCTCCTCCTTCACATCCACCGACTTTCCATCAACATTCCCGAATCCATTTCCATCTTCGGGAATGCCACCATTTTTTCCATCCTCCACCACCCCGACATCGCTAGTGACTCCATCTACAGTCACCACGCAATTCGTGGGTCCATCAACAGTGTTTTTTCCGCATGACACTATCATTCCACCCCGACCCCATCCACCTCACCCTTCAATCACTGGGGTCCCTTTTACTAACGTCGGTGAGGAATATGGACGTCAATTTGACACCATCCGAAACCTCCTCACCGACCCATCTAACATTTTAAATTCTATTTTTTCATGCGTGCAGGGTCTAACTAAGCAGGTTGCCCAGATCGGCAAGCAGAACCGTGCCATGCCAGGCATCCTCCAAGGAATCCAACAACGTCAAGCTTCAGTGGCCAAGCAAGTCGACCACATCGACGGCCACTGCAACAACTTGCCCAAGTTGATCCAGGGAGTACAACGCCAGCATGAAGTGATGGCAACGCAAGTCGATAGGATTTCCGTGCAGACTTCACCTCTGCCAGAGACCCTACGCGAGTTGCAGCAACAACAACAAGCTTTCAGCACGCGCCTGGACGACATCACCACCACCCTCACGCAACTACATCATCGCCAGGAGGAGTCATTAAATAATGAGCTCATTCAGCTAAGAGCTCAAGTAACAGATCTCACAGCAAGACTCCTCTCGGCCGAACAACGTTATTTCGATCTTAAAGAAACCCACGAAACACTGCTCGAAACACACGAGCACGTGCAAGTGGCTTATGATGAACTCCAATCCATCCATCGTCTGTGCAAAAAGAAAGCACAAAAGAAGACAATTAACGACGATGAAGATGATGCTGATAATGATGACGATTCTGATTCTTCAGCAGACTCCACCAACAGTACCTCCTCAGATGAAGACTCTGACAAACCAGATGATGCTGGGGAGGGTCCAAGCCAAGGAGCAGAACCCAGACAACAAAAAGATCACCATGACGGTGATAAGGATCCCAACTCCCCACACCATGATAATGTTAATATATCATATGGGGATCAATTTCTTGACTACTCTGCTATGGGATCCATCGGGGAAGCTGCTAAAGAAGCAGCCTTCACCGAGTTCCACCAATGCATAATCGGAACCGGCGCCACCCCTCCTACACCAGCTGTCTTACCCCTCTCAGCGCCCACCACGACAGCAACCTCACCCCTCGACGAGTACGAGTCAGAATGAGTGCAATTAGATACTGATGAAGAGCTCGATTCTGCCTCGGACTCAGACAACGACACTATTGGCTCTGAGGAAGCCCCAGAAGTACATCCTTCCCCCCCTCTACAGGAGCTTCCCCCGCCACCACCCCTGCCGTACAAAATGCATGACCTTGATATGGCGGCCATTTCCACTTTAGATGCCCTGGATATCTTTATACTGAATACTATCATGGACGATACAAAAGCAGGAGATGATATTATCTACCACAACACTAAAACGAAGTGCAAGATGACACGTGAAGATTTTCACAAAATCCTGCGACCTGGGTCGACGATGCCAATGTCTATCTTCCGTGTCCTCCTCGCCAACTGTATCGAAATTTACAGAAGCCACAAGAGGAAGCAGCCTGTCTTCAATGCCTCACCCGCCCTATCCTTGGGCCTCCTATACAAGGATATCCAAGAAAAATCCATCGAACGTCTGCGTATCGGGCTAGCACGACGAGCACGTTATCTTACTGTGCCATTCCAAATTTTAAACCATTGGCTAGCTATGATTGTCGATACAGAGGCTCAGGACGCCACAATTTATAACTTCTGCAGCACCGAGCTACCCGCCGACACGATAAACTTTGTGGGTGAAGCAGCCGGCGAAGCAAGATGCATACCCTTTCGGCTGCTTAAGCTAATTTGGGCTGCACGCCCATCTCTCCGCCAAGACTGGAGCCAGCCCTGGTTCAAAATTATAAACCCTCCAGTTCAAGCCGCAGAAGGATCCGGGGATTGTGCTTTCTGCACCATTCGTCACATTCAAGCGCTGAACTAAGAAATCCCTTTCTCTGCCCTGGTCACTGAAGATTTTCATTCCTTGAGAGGACGTTATGCGATGGAGCTCATCTGTGACAGACGGTTCTTCAAGGACCAAACGATGGCACCAGATGATGTCCCTCGCTACCTCTTCTCTGCTATCCAACGACCACAGCGGCGACCCTTCCGCCAATCTCTAAAAGAGTCAGAGAAATCAAAAGGACCGGCCTCCGCTACCGAGCAAAGCAAAGATGCCAAAAACCCGTTGTCTGCCATCACACCATCTTTTCCAGACTTCGATCTCAGTCCTTGCAAAGGCCTATCCAGCTATGAACTACGTCTCATTATGTCAAAGCTTTCCGCCGAGAATGATGAGCTTGTTTTCATGTCTGGTGACATTCTTATAATGGCAGACACTCTGCGAGAATCTTTACAAATTAAAGGATCCCTCTCTGCTGGCCTTATGTCCGCCTATCAACTTCTACTCAGACAAGATCACCCCACAGCATACATGGCGTCTCCATATCTGAAGGATGATCTTTTAAAGCTAAAGAACTTCGGCGCAGCTGAAACACTAATCTCATATCTACAACACACAACGCCGAAGTTCATCATGCTACCCTTCCTCTACCATGAACACTGGCTACTTCTGGCAGCAAACCTACCGGATGGAACAATTACAATTTATAACAGTTCCGATAGCCAGTACAACCCACGAAAGAAAGTTTACGTCGTAACGCCAAAAACACCCACAGAGGTAGTGGCAAAAGAATGTGCTGAAAGATTAATTGATTTCCTTAGTCAGCACACAAAAGCTTACGCCAAATAACACTTTCACCGCCCTTCCTTCTGCCACAAGTGTCCCCAGCAAATCCGACAATCCAACGACTGCGGCTTCCATGTCCTCTACTGGATGTATACCATCTTAGTTCTTCAGAAACCAGTAGAGGATATGACTGACGTAGACTATCACGCCCTGCGTGGACAGTTTGCAGCTAAGCTCCTCCAAGCACTAGGGGAAAGCTCAGGATTAACTGACGCCTAAATGCCCTTGTCCATGCACCTCTCAACCTATCCCTTTGACACTCTGTGGACAGAGTGCGTGATAAGTTAGGGGGGAGTGCACTGGACAAGGGCGAGGTATCATCCTTCTCCAACTCTTCTAACTCATTTTTTCCCGCACATCATTTTCAAACTTTCTATTCGTACTTAGACTTTTTCCAGTATTTTTTTTCAATAAAACAACTTCTAAGTATAACTTTCATCATGAAAAGTAGCACCCTTACCTAAGTTAGAGATAAAGTAGTCCTCATATAAATAATAAGATTAGCTTACAGGCTTGAAATGGCGAATCCATAAAATTCATTCACTATTGGTTTCTATACTTTTGCTTCAATATTATCTCAGACTCTTCACAGGTCAACTTCAGGGCCAAAGCGAACCGAATACTCTCAAAGTCAAGAGGGAAATCAGGGAAATCCAAAATCAAGAAAATCTCGCGAGCGGACCACCAAGTGCATGTCAAGAACCCCAAGAACAGTTTTCTTCTTTCAATAAAAGAGGCTTGGCCGCCCAATCAAAAACCCTAACAAAACCCACTTCCTAAGCCTGTGAGATTCGAATAAAAGCCAGAGTGCTGAATAAAAACATGAGAGTTGTGCCATGCATAAGGACCTATATGAAGAGCCAACAAAGATCTCACCCGGCCGGTACATAAAGCTGCCCTCATGAAGGCAGATGTGTCGTGCCCGGTAATGAGATCCTAAGGTTTCCTAATATATGATAAGGCTGATAAAAAAGCTCACCCGGCCGGTACATTCAGCTGCCCTCATGAAGGCAGATGTGTCGTGCCCGGTAGTGAATCTCTAAAAAGCATAGACAGACCTTTCCCCACTTGAAGGGGGAGTTACACAATAAGCCTTTTAAGCCAGCCCTCATACCCACTCTAGCTACCAATAGGTCTCTCCAAAGAAGTATAAAACTGATTAGAGTCGATGACATGCACACAATAAGAAAGGTGGTCCCAATGTGAGATTCACGATATAAAAGGAACCTGAGATCCATGCAACTTTTGATACTCGAAAGAGTTAGTGTAAGCAGAAGCCGTGATAAGACCTCGGTAGATCTCTGACCTAGAATTGAAGCAAGAGTATGAAAACCCTAATCAAATAAAACCGCCTCGCCATTACTTGCCTTAGCTCTATCTAACTTGAGGACAAGCTAGACTCTAAGTTAGGGGGGTGATAACCTCTCATTTTGTGACATTATCTTATTAGTTATCTTTAGTTTTCCATACTATTTCTTAGATAAACTAAATAGAATCATTAAACCTTCTTACTTTATTGCAGATACGTCAATAAACCAACTTTTCCTCTTTTTCATTACAGAAAACACAAAAAAAAATTACAAAGACTCCTCATGGTCCCAAGACCGTGAGAAGCCTCACGGTCCCAAGACCGCGACAAGCCTCATGGTCCCAAGACCGCGACAAGCCTCACGGTCCCAAGACCGCAAGAAGCCTCACGGTCCCAAGACCGTGAGAAGCCTCACGGTCCCAAGACCGCGAGAGGCCTCACGATCCCAAGACCGCGAGAGGCCTCACGGTCCCAAGACCGCGAGAAGCCTCACGGTCCCAAGACCGCGAGAAGCCTCACGGTCCCAAGACCGCGAGAAGCCTCACGGTCTCAAGACCGTTTGGGCTTAACTTGAGCCTATAAATAGGACCTCAAGGACCACTTCAAAAGGATCGATTTCCAAGACACCCAAAGGCTGCCTCTCCAGATCCAGAGCACTCTGGTCTTCCGTCCACTGCCCCAAGGCTTCCAGTTTTGAGATCTGTGCTCATCATCAAGCTTCCTTCTCTCTCTTCTTTCCATCTCTTCAACAAAGAAGGTGGGAAGAGAAAATCCTTCATCAAAGCAACCACGAAGTGCGAAGATCGTTGCTCTCTTCACCAAGGGTTCAACCTTCGCTCCTCTGTGGAGATGACGTTCTTTCTCTCTCTTCTCACCTCCTTCTTTGCCATGAGCGAGTAGTTTCATTCACTAGGGTGCGGGGAGTAGCCCCGCTACCCATGTTTTCATTTCATGCGATGTAATTCAATAACTTGTAATAAAGATACTCTTCTTTTCAGTTTGACTTCAATCGCTTAATGAATACTAGTTGCTTGATCATCAACTTGTGTTACATATTGTCTTTTGGTATGAATTGTCTATGTTTGTACCCTTAGATCTAAATATCGATTGAATGTTGGTTATGGATGTATGTAGTCACCATATGTCTGTTTCGGTGTCTAGAAGTGTTTTCAGGAGTGGAGTAAACTCACCTCCATCGTTGCACTTTCATACTATGAAATGGAATCAGTTGACGTATGGAAGTGCAACCTTGGTAAGGTCGAGGAACACATTTCATGAAGGAGTAATGCAAAGCATGTGACCATTCATTATGGAATGGCTGGAATTGCAATACTCCACACTTCTCGTAGCTAGTTATCCGAAAGGAAGCTAGGACTACAAGATACTAACTGATTTGACTCTTTTTGCAGGTTGTTTTATTATGTTGCATGACTTGATCCATGTGTAGTGGTGTGAAACCCGATAACATCCTAGTGGTTTTTATCAATTGTTTACAACCTTAATCTTTACTTTCTTGCTTTACTTTCCTCGCATTTAGCTTTAAAACCAACATCAAACTTTCGATCTAAATATCAACTGTTAAGTAGTTAAGTAGAACTAAAACGTTTTTTATCTTGATTTCGTCAAGACCGTTGTCCCGAGGATTCGACCCTTAACTATACTACGATAAGACTTCCGCGTGTCTTATCACACGTGGGTGGAGTTCTTACCATAGTACTAGCAAGGCAAAACCTAAGGATTCATCACTTTAGGATTTTTAGTGGTGTTGCAAAACTCCATCACTTGCCTTGGTTGATGAAGTTCCCATCTTTAGTTTTTTTTCATTTGAAAGCCGAGGAAGAATGTAAGTTCACCCATCATGCTCATCTCGAACTCACTCTACATAATATCACTAAACTCCTTACAAAGATCAATATTAGTTCCGCCAAAAATGATATCATCAACATAAATTTGAATGATAAGAAAATTGTTAGAAATGTGTTTGAGAAACAAGGTAGAATCTACTTTGCCCAGGATATAGCCATGATCTAACAAAAAATCATTAGTTTCTCATACCAAGCTTGAGGTTCTTGTTTGAGACCATAGAGAGCTTTTTGTTGTAGATTAACATGGTTAGGAAAACTAACATGTTCAAAGCCTGCAGGTTGTGCAACATACACTTCCTCCTCAATTATACCATCTAAAAACACACTTTTAACATCCATTTGATAAATAATAAAATTCTTCAAACTAGAAAAAGCAAGAAACATCCTAATGGACTCAAGTCTAGCAACATGTGCATATGTTTCATCAAAATCTATACCTTCCTGTTGATTTTATCCTCGATCTACTAACCTTGCTTTGTTTCTTACCACCTTGCTGCTTTCATCTAGCTTGTTGCGGTAGACCCCCTTGGATCCAATGATCTTTCTATCACATGGTCTTGGAAAAAGAGTCCACACTTTGTTATTATCGAATTGCTCTAGTTCTTCCTACATGGATAGGATCCACTCATCATCCTCAAGAGCTTCTTTGACATTCTTTGGCCCAAGTTGTGAGATTAATGCGTTGTTGGCTTGTTCTTTGTTGTAGGCAGCCCACATCTTCACTATTTCAAATGGATCACCTATGATTAGCTATTTAGGATGATTCTTTTCAAAGTGGGGAGTTGGATCCCTCTTTTCTTCATCTATCTCTTCTTCTTGAGTGGCCACCTATATTCATTTTTGGGTGATGTTGAGTTCTTTCAAGACAGGAATTACCTCATCTGCAACATCATCATTAGAAATATCCTTATAAATAGAGGGGTTAATCTAAAAAAAATTACATTAATAGATTCCTCTACTTTATATAGATAAACATTAAACAGTCTATAAGCCTTGCTAGTAGTGCTATATCCAAGAAAGAAAGCCTTGTACGATTTTGGATCAAACTTGTCAAGAGAATCTTTCATTTTCAAAAAAAAAACACGGACATCCAAAAATGTACAAATACTCGATAGAAGGCTTCATACCACGCCATAGCTCGTAGGGGGGTTTCTTCAAAGAGGGATGTGTTAAAACCCAATTTTTCACAAAATGTGAGGTACTAATGACTTTGGTCCAAAACTTCTTTGGAGTGTCATACTCTAATAGCATGGTCCTAGTCATTTCTTGTATTGACATGTTCTTCCTCTTTACAAACCCATTTTGTTGAGGTGTTTGAGGTGAAGAAAATTATGTGCATAACCCGACTCTTCACAAAAATGTTCAAAAAGATCACTTTCAAATTCTCCCCCATGATCACTATGGATGGAAACAATGTGACAAGAAGCTTCATTTTCAGCTCGTTTGCAAAAGCTAGAGAAAGCATCAAGTGTATTGCTCTTAGAAATAAGAAAGAAAGTCCAAGTATATTAAGAGAAATCATCAACAATAACAAGAGAATACTTGGAACCATGAAGCAAGTCAGTTCTCCTAGGTCCAAATAGATCAATATGGAGAAGTTTAAGATCTCTCTCGGTACTAAGGACTCCTTTGGATATGAAGGAGGACTTAGTTTTCTTTCCTTGTGTACAAGGTTGGCATTCCTCATCCTTCAAAATCCTATTTGGGAAGTCCCTTAACCAAGTCCATTTTGCTCAACTTCTACAATTGATGCATATTTATATGACCTAGCCGACGATGCCAAAGAGAAATGCCATTCAAATTGACTACAAGGCATCTACCAACAACAATCTTACTAGAATCAAGAACAATTACATAAATGTTTCCATTTGTGGTTCCCTTATATATGACACTGTAAGTGAGGGAATCTAGGAGTAAGAATTCAAAAGAAGTAAATAGCACAAGGTAACCATTATCACATAATTGACTAACACTTATTAAATTGTGATGTAGGCCATCCATAAAGAGAACATTGTTGATACACAAGGATTCACCTACATCATCCTTACCTTTTACTTTACCTTTCTTGTTGTCCCTAAAAGTAACTGATCCTCCTTTCTTCTTTATGAAATTGTTGAAATGGCTTATATCACCCGTCATGTGCTATGTGCATCCACTATCAACAATCCATTTTCCTTTTCCTTACAAGAAAGGAGAATGTCAGTTCCCAACTCAAACTTTAGGATCTGGAGTTATCTTGGGGACCCATTTCATCTTTGGGTTGGTCCCCTTAGGCTTTTAAGGATAGTAAATAGAATAACGATCACCACTCTTACAACGAGAACAAATCACAGGGTTCTTTGATCCAATAGACTATCCAATGAACAAAGGAGTTTCCTTACTCTTTTTCTTACCTTTGGTCTAACTCTTGCCCTTAGGAGCCCCCCTACAAATCCCAAACTACTAGTACCACTTTGTTTGATAGAGTGATCGAACATTTCATCTAGGAAGTTCTTCCCTTTGAGGAATTTCTATAGAGAGACTCTATGTCTATGATTGTCATCAGTAAGAGAGATAACAGTAGTAGACAAACTTGCAAGATAGTCTCTAGCATGTACAAAGTTGGCCTCTAAATAGAGGGCTTTAGTGAAATAAGAATATTTCTCAAGAGTAATAGAAGCAACATCATTTCTAGGAAAAAAAGGTCTAGAAGATAGATCATTAACTTGAGTAAGAATCCTAGCATTTTCATATTTAAGTAATTGAATTTCTTTGAGATAAACATCTCTCTCATCTCTACGAGCATCACTAATAAGCATACATTCTACATTTTTGTCTTTCAATAACTCAAGCTCATCAAGGAGTTTTTGTTTATTTTACTTAGGAGAGGAAATATTCTTAAGATAGACACCATTCTCTACTTCAACTCCGCTGGAGCTCAAGAACAAGAAATCGGCCTTGTAAGAAATTGATGCTCTCAAGATGAATTTTCTCATTTTGCTCAAGAATATCATGTTTATCATACAAGTCATCAATGATTTTACCTAGCCTCTTCTTTTTAGATTTACATTCAGAATAAGAATAATGTGTGGTATTAAGCATGTCAATAAGAGTTTTTTAAGCTAACTCATGCAAGCTTACCTCACTTACCTCACCAATGTCTTCACTTGTTGAGGCCACAAGTGCAAGGTGGCATTCTCCATCTTCATCAGAGCTTGAGCAACTAGAGGATGATCCTTCCCAAGCTTCATGAGCTATGTCTTTGTGCCTCCTCTCCTTCTTGTCCTTCCTCTTGTATTTGGTATCTTTCTTGTACTCTTCCTCCTTCTTGGAGATGCTCTTGTGGTGTGACTTTATTGCCTTAGGACATTCACTCTTGTAGTGTCCTTATTTACCACACTTGTAGCATCTTGGAGTAGATGAATAAGATTGCTTCCCTTTGAAGTGCTTTCCCTTAGAGAAGTTAGCTTCATGCTCACTAGGGTCATCATATTCACTAGAGGAGGGAGAGGTCCAACAAGAAAGTTGTTGTTGAAGAATGAGAGCCTCGACATGAGATTTTAAGGCACTATCTTTGATGTTCCTTGATTCTTTTTCTTCTTGATTTGCTTCCTCTTCTTGCTTGTCAAGTCTTGGCTCTTAAGCTTGTGGATTTCCAATAAGCTCCTCAATTGGAAGATCACCAAGAATTCTTACTTCATCTATGGAGGTCACATTTGGAAGAGACCTTAGGATCTTTGAGTTGATTGCTCCTCTATCCAAAGTGTATCCCAAAGAAGCTAGACTAATAATGATGATATTGAGTCTTAAATACATCTCAACAATTCCTTCTTTCTTCCCCATCTTGAAGTTATATAGGAGGCTGTTCAACATGTATATCTTTATCTCCTTCCCTTGCTTTGTGCCTTCATAAGTGATGCACAACTTGTCCCATATCTCATAGGTTGTATCCCATGAGGAGATGTAGTTGAACTCGGAAGGAGTGAGGATGCATACATGATGCTAATTGGTTTGGCATTGAGTTGTACATTCTTTAGATATTCTTCAACCCAAGTTGATACAGCTCCGGTCAGATCCTTATAGGGTGAAATCATCACTTTCGACATGTCAAAGTTCATTCATTGAATGTAAAATTGCATCCGCCGCTTCTAATAGAGGAAGTTGGCGTCGTCAAAGACTGTGGGGCGCATGGAGAAGCTTCCCTAAAGGTTAAGGGAACCAAGTAGGTTCTCACCCATCTTCTCATCTTATAGGAGTTTGTGGAGAAGATCCCTACTCTGAGACCACTTGTTGGATCTAGGGCTCTAGAGGGGGGTGAATAGAGCTTCAAAACTTGCACAAGAACAGTCAGGCCTTCAAATTTTATCAATTAAAACAAAATGCTAAAAGTGAGTTTGAAGTCCTATATAAACAAGCATAGAAAGGGAGAGAGAGGTTGAAACAAACATTTAGACAAGGTGTTTAGAGTGGTTCTAATCTCCAAACTAGATGATCGTCAATCCACTACCCAGAGAGATCAACCACTAGGACTTTGAAACCCATGTATACTTATATTCCATTATAAGACATACAAGAAGACCACCTTACATACAAGGGCTTACCAATCAAAGAAAAGACTCTTCAACCTACACATGGGCTTACCCACTTGATCAAGATGTATTCATCCTTCACCAAGTATTTACCCACACTTGCATAAAGTCTTTGGCATCACAGGGATTACCCACTCTTCTTGAATCTTCTTCCTTATCCTTCTCCTTCACTTGGAGAAGATCTTCACACCTTCTTCAGCCTTGAACAAGAACATCAACTCTTTCTTCACTCAAATAACATCACTTCAGCCTTTCCTCTTTGAGAAAGGGGATTGGGAAGATGGAATGATGGAGAGCTTTATAAAGTAACAACGAGATAGCTCTCTTCCAACTTGCCTAAGTCACTCATAATCATGAAAGGCTTTGTAAAAGAGAGAGAGAGAGAAATGAGGTTTGAAGGGGTTTTACACACTCAAATATAGCAATGACCAAGGATAGCATGAATAAGCAACCTTGGAATGAACTCCAAGATGTCCTATTTTCAGCTGGGGATGTTCCTCTGTGTGTGGCATAACTTAACAACAAAAAATAGTCATTTTAAAACCTACAACAGATCTATTTTCATTTTTAACAACTCTCCAATGTTTGGAATCACTTTTTCTACATTTTCATACATTTTATTCGGTTGAGTTTCAATAAAGATAACTCGATCAATCCACTATCTGACAAAGCTAATTTTCAAACTATCGGTCAAGTTTTTCCTGGGGTAACTCGATGGATCAACCACAATCAACTTTGGTCAGAAAGGTTGTCAGTCGAGTTCTATGAGTGGATAACTCGACCGATCCAATCATTTCCAAAAAATCAATCTCTAGTCGGTTGAGATTCAAACTTGACCAATAAAGTTGTTGTGGTAAATTTTTTAAAATGATTTTTAAGTGATCAAATGATGGAATTAAGTGTTCTTGATTTTTTTCATCTTACTTATAAGTCATATCATCAATACAAATAATTGTAAAAATATTCTAAGGTGGTTTGGAGTGTTTCCCCAAATTGCACATTTGCATTGTTTTTTACTTGAACTTGGACAAGCTAGGGCTTAGTGAATTTGATCCTTTTTATGTACCTAAAACCTGAGATCAATCTTAAACAAACATATCAAATACATATGAATGGAATGATTAAGTCATTTTCAAAATATGGACAATGTATAACTCTTAAGTCAACATGAGGGGCTTCTAACAAGCCCTAAAATGACTCAAAACCATTACAAGTAAAAGGAGAAGACTACCAGTGGAGACAATGTCAATCCTCCTCCTTATGAACATCTAATAGTGACTGTAACAAGAATGCCCCATGTTGAAGCAATTGGCGTCAACTTAAGAAATGAGTCATGCTATCAAGCAGCCATGAATGATACGTGGAGTGTGGACATATCCTTCATCAAATATAAGAGAAAAATATAGAATGTTAACAATCTGCAACACAATAACCACTATTTAAAAATTAAATAGATGAATTGTCATAAAATATTTTGTATCTATCATTCTGTGTAATCTAAAAACACAAGTAACTATCATACAATGGTGAAAGGTTTCCATCAGGAGGAGCCATCAAAAAATCTGTAGTAGGTCTAGAGAGCTATATCACAATGAGTATCATCAGAAATGAAGAAGTAATGCCAAAAAGGTTTTGTATAAGACCAAGTTAAGAACAAGTGTGTAGTATCTTCAAAATTATTTTCAGACATTGAACACATATATGAGTTCTAAGAGAAGTTTGTTATGTCCCTAAAACTCCAAAACATTTCTGGTATTGTTCAAGCATTCCCTTTCTTTCTCCAAGCTGACTCATCTATTGTGTCATGTTGTACGGTCAAATGAGGCTTTATGTTTTTGTGGTTGGATGACATCATTCTTCCAATCTTCCACAAAGGCATGAGGAGAGCGATTACAATATGAGTATCACAAAATCCAACTCAAAATTACAAATCACAAATTTCACCTAACAACCACGTTCCTATCCACAAACATTGTCTACATAGTCGTACTATGCATCGTAAACATGTGAATAGTGCATTTGATGAGTTTACTAACAAAGTAACTCAACATGATATCTTGGAAATTCTACTATGAACTAGAGAAGTGTGGTTCATAACCAATGCAACTTCAAATTTTGAATTTTTAGAAAATAAAAAAATTGGACACCTATGTACAACTGAAGCTTTTGTTATTTACAATTTGGATTGGTGCCAACCCATTCTTTTTCTAGGACATGCCACAAGATTAGATGTTTAGAATTTGTACTTAAGTTGATATTAATTAAGATAAATAAGACATTGATCAAGATATGCAAGGGTCAACTCATTTAAAGCAATAGTAGTGGTTTTAGGTATCCATGAGGAAAAACCTTGATTCAATTTTTCTTAACTTGTGACAAAGTAAATTAGTTTTAGGTTAACATTGAATCTCGAAAAAAAATTATTGGTTGGTTATGTAGTGGATTTTTGTAATGGCTACGGGATCCACACTCCTAACTTTCTTAATATATTTTAAACTATCATACCACATTTGACTTTTATAATGATACTATGACACACAATATAATGTAAAGATGAGTGTAATTCTAATATGAATTGACAATCCACCTAAATTAGTAAAGATATGATAACAATAAAATTTAGTGGGTTACGTTAGTGAATAAACTAAAATTGTAACAACCATTTTTCAAATATCTTGTATTCCAATAACAGTGACATGTTTTATGAAATGGAAACACAATTTGACCATTAAATATTGAATTATAAATATAAAAAATATTCCAGTGCCACTGGCTTATAGATCTTTGGTCTAATGTAGCTAGTGATGAATCTACCCCACCACTCGTCCTCAATACAATTCTCTAAGGAGTAAGGTTCTGTAACACCCCTGACCTGGGTTATGGCCTAACCCTAGATGTACTTCTTAAGTAAGTTCCTTACAACTTGTTCTTATCTTTTGGGAAAGGTAATTAAGGCCTTTGTGAAGTTTATTCTCAAAATTTGAGCTCATATGCAAACTATGTGTGGATTATATGATAATCTAAGTGAAAAGTACAATTTACCCAAGATAAGGGTTATGTTGCAAATGTTACATATATTCTAAGTGTTTTGTATGTCATGAAAGAGAATATGATGCTAAGTAGTGGCTTTTACAAAGCCTAAACCCTAAGTGAGAACTTGTGTAAATAATGCTAAGTGCTTGGTGCATCAATTGTAGTACAAATTGTAATATGTACAAATGTAGGGTTAATATGTAATTTATCACCTCTAGATTGTTTTTACTCTTAACTAGTGTTATCTAGAGGAAAGAGAAAGAAGGAGACAATAAGTTTGAAGCATCTTGAAGTATTAGTACTCTTAATAATGAAGAAAATAAGAAAATGCATAAGTTGAAGTTATACACATTAGTCATATCGATTGTGGGCTTAGGAAAGGAGCCCCTATCGGCCATAAAGCCTTAAGGAGAGCATCCGATCGGATTGTGGAACTTTGGTTTTGCCCATGATGGGTAAGGCACTTCAAGCATCGATTTATCTTGGAAATGATGGAGTGGAATATAATAATATGATAGTGGATGAAAACTTGCCTTAGGACACAACTGAAGAGTTGCCCCTTATCTTTTCTTTATCCTTTTTGCATGGCAAGATAATAGTGGCATGCATGCAAGAGTATGTGTCGACCTTGCATGGCTAGGTGGCATGAGGCACCTTAAGTTAGTGACACCTATGGCACTCTTTCCTATAAACCTCAAGTATAAATACCTTGACCTTCATTTGTTGGCAAGATTTTTGGATCTAACAAGTTCCCTTCACTCTTGTATCATGCAACACCCCTTCTTGTGTCACCCATAGTGAAGAGAGTTGAGTGATATTGGCCAAGGAGGAAAGATATCGACCAAAGAAGGTTGAAGCAACCAATTAAGGTGATATCACCCAAATGACGAAGGATATCGTGCAAGAGCTTGGAGCCCAAGTCTTGGAGCTTGGAGGAAGTCCACCTTCAACCTTGGGACGTGAGGAAGTGAAGTTGGAAGCTTGGAAGCTCTTTAAAAGTCAGGTTATATAACTTAAAGCCTTCAATATTATAATCCTTTCTTCAATATTATTCAATTTGTTGATTACTTGCAAATTAGGGTTTCCTATGACCTATTGATGTAATCATGGGTTATAAAATGTAATTAGGATTGTTATCAATAGTTTTGAATTAGATTAATAATATTGAGGAATTATGATGATGACTTCATAGTTGGATACCTGATATGAGTTGATCACTTTTGAACGACCCGATATGGATTGAAGATCTTGCAACTCAACATGGGTTAAAGACTTGGGGGAAACTGATATGGGACCCACCATGGAGACTTGCTCGATATGTTGGTAAAGCATAGTAGGTCTTATGGACAATATGAAGGATCCTTATCTATCACTTGCACTTAGTACAAAGGACTTACAACATCTTGCCCGATATGGTGCCCAATACACCTACCCAATATGATGTCCAACATGAGATCCAAGGTGGGTGCACGACATGGTAACCCAAGATGGTGCGTGACATGGTAACCCAAGATGGTGCACGACATGGTAACCTAAGGTGGTGCATGATATGATAACCAAGATGGAACCCGATATGATACCCAGAGGTGAAACCTAATGTGGTATCTAGGATATATAAGCCAATATGATAGTTGCATGATATAATGATAGGGGAATATGCCCTATACCCGATATGAGGATGTGGTTATACCACATGATCAAATTGAATACTTGATAAGATGATATATGCATGAAATTATCAATCATACTACTTGATATGGTAGGCATGTCCTGAACTATTAAGATTGACTAAGTGATGAATATGATTAATGTAATATTGAGACACAATGAGCTTAACTATTTATGATATTGATAAGGTTGTAGACCTTAAAGATGTGAACTAAGTAATTTACATCCTAGTGAGGATGAGAGAGAAACCAAGATTTGAAAGATAAGTATTTAATTAGCATACACTAATACTCATGAGGTGAGTGGAGTACGAGTTAGGACATAATCATTGCTAATGAAAATTTGAAACCCTAATTGGTTAATGATAATCCAAATTCATTAGGGGGGGATGTGTTCCTTGGTACTTCATGGTTAAAGACATATGTTGAGATGGTTGGTAACATGATCTGATAATCATGCAAGTATCTTAAAGTAATAAGTAGGGTTAAATAAGAGCTATGTGACTATGTGATACAGACTCGATGAACTATGTGGACTATGTGAACAAATATCTAGATTTGATGATCTAGAGGTAATGATCATCTGCTAAGTGGTGACAATACTCAGTGATGAATTAGGGGTTTGAATACCCAAGTATGATGGTGATGCAAGATTGGGATTCAAAGTGATTTATATGTCTTAGTGAATATGAAAATATTTGATAAATGCAATTATGAGTTTCTTTGTAGTATTTGATATAATTCTTGTTAGAAATATTGGTTGATGAATTAATACTTTCATACATCTGGATAAGATAGATGTTTTACATATTCATTATATTCCTTTTCAAGTAAATAGATGTTTTATAACTCTGTTCAGTTTTATATTATTTACTTTGATAATAATATTGTTGGCAGAGAGTTATATCTCTCGCTGGGACAAAAGTCTCATCCTGTGGGATCCACAATTTTTAGGTAAGACACAAAAGAAGGACTAAGAACCAAACTACAAAAGAAGAAGCGTATCAACAAGGATCGTAGTTGTATCTCAGGTTGAGTACACTGTCTATCATGTCTTGTAGATAGAAGTCCTATGTGTCGTCTCTGTACTCTTAGGTCCTTGGGAGATAGTCCTAGTGATTTTCCTGAGTAACTTGAGATTTTGGTTTGCTTATCTCAATGATTTTTTGTTGATATTGTGTGTATTAAAGCAAAGCAGCTAGTACTTATTATTCTTAAGAAGAGACAGAATACTAAATGTATAATGTGAACCATGTTATATGAGGCCTTGGTTCTTTGTGTGAGATATTTCTGGAAGATGGACCTATGTGCAAAATGGTTTTAATTCTTAGTTTTTTTTCTTTTGTTTAGTCCCACTGATGATTATTTCACATAATTAATAACGATTTGGTTGTCGATTTGATGATGGTTGTTACAAGTTTGGTATCAGAGCTTAAGGTTTGCTGAGGTTACAGAGACATATAACTAAGGTGTTGAGTCTTTGTTAGTGTCCTCCTGTATACCCTATAGTGACTTCTGCTTATGTAGAAGAAAGGGTGAAGTTTATGAATGACTAGAGAACATGAGGAATACGTTGCTAAGAGCAATGTTGTTTGCACCAGGAATGGGTGTAAGGGATCAGGAAAGAGAAGAATGAGTGCCTGAGAATTCCCATCTTAACCCAATCAGGATAAGAGAATCCTGCTTTTTATGCTCTTGTTGGGTAGGTTAGGACAACAGTTATGCATATAGACTGGATACTAGCGTTACAACCTAGGATACCAGTCCTCAATGTAGAAACTTTGGGTTTTGAAGAGAGTCCAGGAATGACATAGTCATGCTAAACAATGGTGAATGTGGGAATTGTTAACATATGGTGAGAAAATGGATTATGCTATAAGTATAGGCGGATAGTACATCTGTGATGGTAGTGCCCATGGAGGAGAAATAAGCTAAAAATTAAGGAGAAGTCTCTACAATTCTAGAAACTTTTGTCTTCTTGTTCTGAAAAAACCAGAGTTTTTGGTGCCAACAGTGTAATAAATTCCTAGTACACCGAAGAAGTAGTCCCTAAGTAAAGGCTAAAGTCCTAACCTTCCACCTATAAGAACTTCTGACTTAGCTTTTACATTGGTAATAAGACTGATAAGACCATGGTACGAGGATAAAACATTTTGAAGATACAGACATGTTGAGCATATTAAACTCTTTTGTCTAAAAAGAAGGAAGGAAATGACCCAACAACCGAGGAAGACTCAGTAGGGCGTACGAAAGTTACAACCCCATAGGGTAAAAAGGAAAAAGCAACAACATGAAACAACTAGACTGTATGTGTTGAGTCATCCTGAGGTGGTAGATGACCACAAGGGGTAACAGTCAGATAGAGCTTTCTCATTTTAATATGCCTTTTGATTTTATCTGATAGACATAAGGGGGATTGTTGTTATTGACTTCTCTATTGATTGGCCTATGGAAACACAGGGGAGAAATGATGAAAACTAGAATAAATATTCTATTTAGTATTCTTTTAAATTATTTATAATTACTCTTATTTGTGTGAAAGAGGATGACACATAGAGTCGATGCCTGGAGAAAATCTAGGGATGCTAAATCCTTTGCTTTGATGACATGAAAAGTAAGGAATAGATTGTTATCTCTCTGATTACTCTGACCAAGTAGTCATTTTGAGACAATCTAGTGAGCCTAACAAAACTGGAAATATGGAAGGGGTATTTTCATCACATCCTAAGTATAGTAAATAGGAATCTGAGATGATCTAAGATCAATCTATGTATATGAGGAAGTAAAAATTATAATCCTCATGATAAGAGGAAGGAGAATGAGGGAGATGATCCCTATTCAATAAACTCTGTGTGAATAGTAAGGATCTTTTCCATAATATGGAAATGGGAAATGTGATAAAATTATAGAATGTTCATAAACATGTTAGACAATAACAAAGAAATGAATGAAACTAAATAAGGATTGCTAAGTGAACTTTGCCAACTAAAAAGGGAATGCTAAGTGAACTTTCCCAACTAAAAAGGGAATGCTAAGTGAACTTTCCCAATTAAATAGGGATTGCTAAGTGAACTTTTTCAACTAAGAAGGGATTCCTAAGTGAACTTTCCCAACTAAAAAGGGAATGCTAAGTGAAATTTCCCAACTAAAAAGGGAATGCTAAGTGAAATTTCCCAACTAAATAGGGATTGCTAAGTGAACTTTCCCAACTAAGAAGGGATTGCTAACTGAAATTTCCCTACTAAGAAGGGGGTTCTAAGTGAACTTTCCCAACTAAAAAAGGATTTCTAAGGGAAGTTTCCAACTAAAAAGGGAATGCTAAGTGAACTTTCCAAACTAAATAGGGAATGCTAAGTTGACCGGCCTAAATCGCGCGTCCAGAAATGGAGGTGGATTTGAAGTAGTCGAACTTTTACATTTATAACCTAAAACCTTCTAGGCCCCCGCAACTTTGCTTACGGGGTCGAAGTAGATATACGGGGTCGAACATAGGGACAAGGGTGGTAGTGTTGATAACACGGAATCGACACGCTACACTCCGGTAGGGGTAAAGATATGGTAGAATTCCCCAAAGGGAACAACAAGATAAAACTCATAAAACAAAAGAAACTATCTCCAACTGGAGCTACAAGGAAGATTTAAGGTTTTAAGCATTTATCCGTTTTTAGGGGTTTTCATGCAACAGAAACAGAGAGATAATACTAAAGCTAAAACAAGGTACGAAGGAGAAAAACTTTAGTAAAACAAGCGGTAGCAGGAACATCATGTACCCCTCCTCTCAGAGCGGGTACCTCTAACCAAGCTTCAACACCCCTCTCGAGGTTGCTGGACTTAAGTTAGAGTGGAAAGGTTACTAAAGCAATTCCGATTCCTGGCACTCTCGTACTCCAAAATCAGACCAAACACTAGAGCCACACCACCTCTCTCGAGGTTGTTCAACGGCAAAACACGGTTCGGTAGCTAATCGAAACGCGATCCAAACATACAAGCTAGAGTTCAAATGTTAAACATAGCAATCATCCAACAAAGGTACCAAGCATAAAGCAGCATATAATTAAGCTCTTCTATTTCCATAAACAAATACATTCCTTGATTACATTGCAGAAGTAAAAGAAATAAATGACTGAAATAATAAAGATAGATGTCGCCTTGTTGATATAGAAGGATGACAGACTACAGCGGACCCTCCAGCCCGATACCGGGCAGGAGCCTAGCCCGATACAACTGTGTCGGGCGGCACACCCTCTCGGGTGACACACCGTGATGGGCAGATTGCATCGTGCGAGGACCCTTGCCCGATACGATCATGTTGGGCGGCACCCTCTTAGGCGACACGCCGTGACGGGCGATGAGTATCGGGGTTCGGTACCATGTCGGGCTAGAGCGATGCTCCTACTATCGGTCACTTATGTCGGGGATCCTTGTCGGCTGAAATCGGCCTGCCGTGTTGCCCGAGACGACCCTAAGTGAACCATTCCCTCCCTCTCGGGATGGGGAAGTGCTCACCTAGAATCGCCCGGCACAAGCACTGAGGCATGATACACTAGCTCTTCGCAGCTTTCCTGAGGTGACTTGCGCAGGGTTCCAACCTGTCTTTTCGGCTTCCTGTAGCTGCTATTTATAGGTAGCAGTTGGAGAAGTTATGGTGCTCAGGGCGCCACATGTCCTTCTTTAGCTCTTATTATCGCGGAGTCGGTGGACGACCGATATCAGTATCGCCCGACACAAGGATGTCGGCTGTCGGTGGACGTGACGAGCGGCGCCTGCCGGTGGGTGGCCTGTGTCGCGTGACAAGCTTCGGTTGTCGTGGCGAGCCCGACTCCCTGTCGGGTAGATAGGTGTATCATCCGTTAGTCCCTTCTTGCACGACATCCTTATGTCACGCGTCCGTGTATTGCGCTACCCTGCCGGGCAGTGTGCATATCGGTCGGTTGGAAGGCCGATGCAGGTGGAATCATGTTTGTGGGCCAGGAAAGCCTTATTGATGATAAATGTGTCAAAAATGGAGGAAAACTCTACAAAAGATGGAAATATTGAACTAAGAGCGTCGTTTGGCCTGTTATTGCAAAAGTACATATAGAAAGAGAGGAAAACCATTTAAAAGGGCAGTTATGATAACAAAATAAGGGTCAAAAACATCACAAAATTTGGTGTTATCAACTCCTTCAAACTTAGCATTTTGATTGTCCTCAATCAATATTTAAACTTTATTTTGTGATGCTCCTTCTTGCGTGGTGTAGCTTTCAGTCCAAGAGGTAAGACAAGTATCGCGATGTCTTTAGAGATAATACTGCCCCACTACGAACAAAAGACCTAGCATTTCCTGCCTTATTATTTCAATAAAAGTTTTCTCTACAGCTTGAGCGAGACTTTGGTGCATGATTCCGAAGTTAGCTTTCACACCAAACAGCTTTAGGGGCAGAAAGTTGTGTGTTGGGTAGGCTAAGGCTTTTTGGGTTTTTCTGGTTTCCCATATGTCCATCCACGTATGGGTCTATTAGTAGGCAAGTGGTCCCTACAGTCCAAGCCAGTTGGCTTTAGAGAAGTGATTTCACATCCTACGTACCACTGCCCCAGATCTACCATGCCTAAAGATGGGTACTTTTGGAAAACAAGTGTGTATATATTTTTTTCTTTTCTTTTATTGGGCACAACTCTCATGCTTTTATTCACTCTCATAAGCCTAATTTCTCTTTTTGGGATTTTTGTTGGGTAAGGGAAAACAAAAGGGATTTTTGCTATTTGGGCAGCTTTTTCCTTCTCCATACTCGTCTCTTAGCTATTTGCGAGATTATTTTTTTTTGAAATTTTTGGCATAGAAATTCGTAGTCTTTTGTTGTTTGAGGCTGCATTATCAGAAAGATATAACAAAACTTGCATCTCGTTGGGCACATAGAAAACAAATTGGCAAGGAATTGTATCAGGTTTTTTCTAATATAGTGACTTTGTACATGTGAAAGGGAACAAGATAAGCAATTTTTTTTCTCGAAATTTTCATATGAGTATTTATACGTACACATGATATAAGGGAAGAAAGAAAGAACACAAAGGGTGGAGCTTGAAGAAGAAAATTTTATACCTCCCTCATTGGTACATGGGTACCCCCCAAACTTACTCCACACTATCCCAGAGTAGTGAAGAAGACAAGGTAAGGTAATGTTAACCCAGTGAGGGTTAGATGGTGGTCGCTCTTGTGCCATGGAGAAGCTGCCATACATTCCCCTTATTTATTGTCAGAGTTGGTCATGCCTCTCCTTATTTGATAGAAGTTCTCAAAATTATTTGGCATCCCCTTAAACCTGGTAGACTTTAAGATACTTCCGTTGTGAACATGAACAAAAGGACTGATCGTCAATCCCAGTTTCAGTCCACTTGACTCCATTTTCTTTCCCAGGAGGATGTAGCCAGAACAAGTGCAAAGCTCTCAAGAAGGAAGCGCAAGGCTTGTGCAGATTATGACAATGATAACCAGCCTATTGTAGACAGAGAGCTCTTGAAAACACTTGTGGATACTATATCAGAAGAAGATACCTCCCTTATGATGAAGGTGGCTTCACGACTGATGGGCCCAAGATACCCACATTCAGTCTAGGGGCCACAGGAGGAGGACTTCCACTGATTTTCTCTTTTGGAGATGGTCCTAAACCACCGCAGAAGACATACTATGATAAGGAAATGGACTTCTCTTGCTCTATTTTCGGCAGGTGGTGGCCCAACTGTCTCGAGATTCTGGCGTTTCTGTCCGACTATTGTTGCTTCAGCTGCGGCCGCAGTTTTGATTCTTCTGCTATGTTTGTCAACTCGTCCGGAGGTTTGCTGTGTATTAGCCATACTTGTTATCAAGTTCATTGATCATTTAAATGTTAGGTAGGAAAAACTGATATCTCGATAAAACTTATCTCGTTGCAAAGTTCGGGTATCGTCCATCAAAAGCAAATCCAAGGCGATACAAGATTGGACGATATGGAGAGAGTTGCGCGTCACAACACGCTGCCCGACACGAGTATGTCAGGTGATATAGTCGCATGAAACAACTGCCCGATAGGACCTCTCGACAGAAAAACGTGCCGCCCAATATGGCTTATTGGGCAAGCGCGAATGGTAGACGTGTCGTGCTTCATACGTGTCGGGCGATACAAGAAAAATCAGCTAAACTCGTCGACCCGATACGCTACGTGCGATATGAAACCCGTGTCGGGAAAATAGGCTTTCGGGCTATACCTTTACTCTTTGAAGCTCTCGCCTGACATGAGGACGAAGGCGAGCTGGCTGACATGCGAGCAAAAAGGGGATTACTGCATGATGCAGGTGGCTGGAAGAGTAAGTGCAGTAGCCCGACATGATAAACCCTCCATATTATATATAGCAATCTCAACCGGGGGTAAAATGGGTAGATCTGGGGCGCGTTTCGGCCGTTAAGACAAGCTATTCCCGAGACGGCCAGTCCATCCATCTAATCAAGGGCAATTACTCATCTTGCACGATACCCAGGACACGGGTGCAAGCCGCCCAGGGATGTCATCCGTCACGGCCCTTGCGGAGCCCTTGATACCCAACATGTTCAGCGTGCCGGTTGAGCGCTTCCCGATACAGTCCGAAAAATAAAGAGGCCCGATACGGTTAGAAAGAGGAGATAAAAGTTCGATATGCGGCCTGAAAACTAAAAACAAGGCGAAGAAAAAGTGATTGACGGGCCAAACATCATCGGCTTAGGGTCGAGTCCCCGACCTCAGATAGTATTACTCCTCAATGCTTCGTAAAATAGAGCGGTGGCTCATAAAATAGAAGAGTCGATACGCTCGCCGCATGCACTGACTCGGGCCTTATTACAGTCCATAATGTTTGTTTTACAAGGAAGAAAAATACATCCTACTCTAGGGAAGAAAGAAAACTTGGGCTGCCTTATGAGGAGCACTGAAGTTTGCATCGCCAGCTCGTCTGGTGTAGGTTCCTCACTTTCAGCCTTCGACAGTACCCATATCCTGCAAGTTGATCTCTGCCCTCCTGACAAAAGCTTCATCTTCATAGTACCTCTTCACTCTGTGCCCATTTACTTGAAAGACCTTGGTCGGATTGTCTTTGTCGTAAAGCTCCATCATTCCTGATGGGTATATCTTCGATACAGTGAACGGTCCCGACCATCTTGTTTGTAACTTTCCAGGAAAAAGATGAATGGAGGATTTAAATAATAAAACTTTATCCCCTTCACTTACATCTTTTCTCCTTAGGTGGGCATCATGCCACACCTTCGTCCTTTGTTTGTAGATTTTTGCGTTCTCATAAGCATTCATCCTCAACTCTTCAAGCTCTTGTAGCTGCAAAAATCTCTTTTCTCCTACTTTCTCAAGGTCCATGTTTAAGAATTTGATTGCCCAAAGGGCCTTGTGTTCCAGTTCCAGAGGTAGATGGCAGGATTTTCCGTAGATCAGCTTGTAAGGGGTGGTTCCAATGGGCATTTTGTAGGCAGTCCTATAGGCTCGAAGTGCGTCGTCAAGCTTCATAGATCAGTCCTTCCTCATTCGGATGACAATTTTTTCCAGGATCTGCTTAATTTGTCTGTTTGAAACCTCTACCTGGCCTGGAGTATGTGGGTGGTAGGGTGTAGTGATTTTGTGCTTGACTCCATACTTACGTAGGAGTGCTTCAAATTGTCTCTCACCGAAATGCGACCCTCTATCGCTTATTACAGTGCGTGGTACACCGAACCGAGGAAAAATCATTTTCTCGAATAGCTTGATTACTGACTTGGTGTTGCACATTTGGGTTGCTACAACTTCTACCCACTTTGATACATAATCTACTGCCACTAGAATGTATTGATACCCCCTTGATGGGGGAAACGGTCCCATGTAATCAATCCCTCATACATGAAAGATCTCCACTTCAATCCAATTCTCCATCAACATTTCCTTCCTCCGCCCTATATTCCCCGTTGACTGGCACTCTTTACAGACTTTTACGAACTATGCAGCATCTTTGAATAAAGATGGCCAGTAAAAACCTGATTGTAGCACTTTTGCAACAGTCCTTTCGCTACCCAGGTGTCCCCCATAGGGGGAGGCGTGGCTCTCCTTCAGAATGTTCGGGGTTTCTTCTTCGGGAATGCATCTCCTGTACAAATTGTCAGTGCATCTTCTGAAAAGGAAAGGATCATCCCAATAGTAATTTTTAACATCCGCGAACAACTTCTTTTTCTAATTGTAGGTAATGTCGGGGGGCAGTTCTCCACAGGCAAGATAGTTGCAGATATCTGCAAACTAGGGCAAGTCCTCTTCTTTGGTTTCTATTGACATAAGAGCTTCATCGGCATAGTCGTCATTGAGGGGCAGTCCTCCCTGTCCTTTGGCTATGATCCTTGATAAGTGGTCAGCGACCACATTTTCAGCTCCTTTCTTATTGATAATCTCATGGTCGAACTCTTATAGCAATAAGGCCCACCTCAACAGTCTGGGCTTAGTATCTTTCTTTTTCATTAGGTATCTTATGGCCCCATGATCTGTATATACTTTGACCTTTGCTCCAATGAGGTACGACCTGAACTTATCAAATGCGAAGACGATCGTGAGCATCTCTTTTTCGGTGGTTGTATAATTTACCTGAGCTTTGTCCAACGTGCGACTAGCGTAGCAGATCACGTGGTGCTTTTTATCTTTCTTCTGCCCCAAGACCGCTCCTACTGCATAGTCACTGGCGTCACACATAAGCTCGAACGGTAAATCCCAATCTGGCACTTAGAGAATGGGTGGTGAGACCAGAGCATTTTTCAAAGCCTAAAAAGCATTTAGACAGTCATTAGAGAAAACAAATTCAACGTCTTTTACCAGCAGATTGGATTAGGGTTTTGAAATCCTTGAGAAGTCCTTTATGAATCTCCGGTAATAGCCGGCGTGACCATGGAAGCTCCTCACTCCCGTTACGGACTTCGGTGGAGGAAGCTTAGATATTGCTTCAACTTTGCTGGTGTCCACCTCGATGCCACGCCTTGAGATCTTATGCCCCAGAACGATGCCCTCTCGTACCATAAAATGGCACTTTTCCCAGTTTAAAACCAGACTGTTCTTCTCACATCTTTGCAGAACCAAAGATAGGTTTTTCAGGAAGGTATCGAAGTCCTTCCCATAGACTGAAAAATCGTCCATGAAAACTTCTACGATATCTTCCAGAAAATCCGAAAACATTGATATCATGCATCGTTGAAACACGGCGGGAGCGTTGCAGAGTCCGAAGGGCATCCTTCTGAAAGCATAAGTGTTGTAGAGGCAGGTGAAGGTTGTCTTCTCTTGATCATCGGGCAAGATGGGGACCTGATAAAATCCTGAAAAACCATCCAAGAAACAGAAAAAGTCATGATGCGCTAATCTTTCAAGAACTTAATCAATAAAAGGTAGAGGAAAATTATCCTTTTTTGTAGCCTGGTTTAGCTTTCTGTAATCAATGCACATTCTCCATCTCATGACGGTTCTGACCGCCACCTCATCGCCCTTATCTCCTTTCACCACTGTCATACCGCCTTTCTTGGGTACTACGTGGATCAGACTTACCCAGTTACTATCGCTGATTGGGTAAATGATCCCCACATCCCTTAACTTAATTACCTCTTTCTTGACGACTTCCTTCATCATCTGATTCAGCTTCCTCTGGGGTTGAGCTAGAGGCTTGGCAGATTCTTCCAGATTGACGTGATGCATACATAAGGCGGGGCTAAGGCCTTTGATGTCTTCCACTAAATATCCTATAGCCCGCCGGTGGAGTCTCAACTCCTCGAGAAGTCTGTCCAGTTGGTTTCTTGAAAGATTGGCGTTGACGATGACAGGGTTTCTTTCTTCTTGATCCAAGAATTCATATTTCATCCCCTCAGGTAACAGTTTCAATTCAGGCTTTGCTCTGGATGCCTTTTCTTGTGGCTCACCCTCAAGGGAGGCATACTTGACCGATTCCACCACCTCATCCTCTTTGCTCAAATCCTCATTAGATAGGGCAAGAAGGCTGAGACACTCCGCGACTTTTGGATTTTCAAAGTCAGAATCCTAACAACTTATAGCCCTCGCAAGGGGATCTACTATATGGATGTCCTCTTCTATCTCCTCGTAGAACTTGTCGTAGCTATCCGTGAAGCAAGCTGACTCAGATAGGGAAGATCCTCTCATTGCCTCCTTCACCTTGAAGTCCAGGTGGTCGTTCCCGACCCTCAAGGTGATTATCCCCTCAGAAACATCGATCAATGCCCTTCCTGTAGCTAGGAAAGGACATCTAAAGATGATTGGGCAGTGGGGGTCCTCCACGGTGTCGATGACGACTATATCACATGGAATAAAGAAATTACCAACCCTGATTGGCACATCTTCAACGACGCCGACAGGTCTTTTGAAGGTATGATCCGCTAGTTCAATCCTCATATTGGTTCTAACCATGTCGGTTAAACCCAACCTTTGCACGAAGCTCAAGGGCATGAGGCTGATGCTAGCCCCTAAGTCGGCAAGACCTTTCTGCTCGACATTGTCCCCGATGGCAAATGGGATCGTGAAAGCTCCAGGGTCTCTCTTTTTGTTAGGCAGGTCAGGCTTCATGAAAGCAGAGGAAAGAGCTTCCAGATGCACAGTTTCGATCCTTCCTCCTCTTCTCTTCTTAGTGATTAGATCCTTAAGAAACTTGGCATAGGTCGGCATCTCCTCCAAAGCGTCTAGGAAGGGGACTTCAAGATAAAGTTTCTTGATGGACTCCATGAACTTTTCTTGATGCTTCTTCAGGTTTGCCTTTATCAATTTATACAGAAAAGGTAGCCTGGGAGAATAAGGGTTTCTCCCACCAGGTAGCTCTTTGGAGGATTTCTGACTAGACTTTCTAGCATCAACTTGTCGATCTTCTTCTTCTGTGGGATTCACACCCACAGTCCTTCCTTGAGGTTCTGGCCTGGCCTCCTCATTATGCTCCACCATCTTCCCGGATCTTAGTACTGCCATTTTGGCAGTTTCGGGGTAGGGGAGTACCTTTCTTGAAGGTTCCTTCATCAAAACGGCCATCTGGGCCAACTGTTGATCAATGTGGAGTTGGCGCGTCTGCATATTTTCCATCTGGTACTGCATGGAGTTCAGAGCTCCTGGACTGGGGAGCGCACCTTGTGCCAGCTGGTTGATGATTGTATCTTGTTTCTTTATAAAGGCAAAAAGTTGCCCAACCAAGTTGGTCTGGTGTGAAACCTCGTCCTGGCCATGATTGGTGCTCGAGAGAGGTCTAGCCCTCTCTTGGCGTTCACCTTCAGGTTGGGGTTGTTCAAAGCAAGACATGATGGATGGAATTGGAGCTCAGTTGAATGGAAAGCCCTTTCCTCTAAGTACCTGAAATAGCATGAAAAAATCAAGTTTAGAAAATCTAATTATTTGTCTCAGGCAAAGAATAATGATAATGAAAAAAGAATGAAAGAAAAGAGTGTTGTCAAGCTCATTTCTAAGCTTGAGGCATGGGTGTGTAGTTAGTGGATTCGGGTCCATCAATAGTACCATTTTGCCTTGTCCTCGGCAACAGCGCCAAAAAGTTGACCGGCCTAAATCGCGCGTCTAGAAATGGATGTGGATTTGAAGTAGTCAGACTTTTACATTTTAAACCCAAAACCTTCTAGGCCCCCGCAACTTTGCTTACGGGGTCAAAGTAGATATACGGGGTTGAACACAGGGACAAGGGTGGTAGTGTTGAGAACACAAAATTGACACGCTACACTCCAGCATGGGTAAAGATATGGTAAAATTCCCCAAAGGGAACAACAAGATAAAACTCATAAAATAAAAGAAACTATCTCCAACTGGAGCTACAAGGAAGATTTAAGGTTTTAAGCATTTATCCGTTTTTAGGGGTTTTCATGCAACAGAAACATAGAGATAATACTAAAGCTAAAGCAAGGTACGAAGGAGAAAAACTTCGGTAAAACAAGCGGCAGCAGGAACATCTTGTACCCCTCCTCTCAGAGCAGGTACCTCTAACCACACTTCAACACCCCTCTCGAGGTTGTTGGACGTAAGTTTGAGTGGAAAGGTTACTAAAGCAACTCTAATTTCGGGCACTCTCGTACTCTAGAATCGGACCAAACACTAGAGACAAAACACCTTTCTCGAGGTTGTTGCAACGGGAAAACACAGTTCGGTAGCTACTCAAAACGCGATCCAAACATACAAGCTAGAGTTCAGATGTTAAACATAGCAATCATCCAATAAAGGTACCAAGCATAAAGCAGCATATAATTAAGCTCTTCTATTTCCATAAACAAATAAAGGTCTTGATTACATTGCAGAAGTAAAAGAAATAAATGACTAAAATAATAAAGATAGATGTCGCCTTATTGATATAGAAGGACGAAAGAATACATCGGATCCTCCAGCCCAATACCGGGTAGGAGCCTAGCCCGATATAACTGTATCGGGTGGCACACCCTCTTGGGAGACACACCGTGACAGGCGGATTGCATCGTGTGAGGACCCTTGCCCGATATGATCATGTCGGGCGGCCCCCTCTCAGGCGACACGTCGTGACGGGCGATGCTATCAGGGTTCGGTATCGTGCCAGGCTAGAGTGAAGCTCCTAGTATCGGTCACTTATGTCGGGGATCCTTGTTGGCCGATATCGGCTTGCAGTGTTGCCCGGGACGACCCTAAGTGAACCATTCCCTCCCTCTCGGGATGGGGAAGTGCTCACCTAGAATCGCCCGACACAAGCACTGAGGCACGATACACTAGCTCTTCACAGCTTTCCTGAGGTGACTTGCGTAGGGTTCCAACCTGTCTTTTCGGCTTCCTGTAGCTGCTATTTATAGGCAGCAGTTGGGGAAGTTATGGTGCTCAGGGCGCCATGTGTCCTTCTTTAGCTCTTATTATCGCGGAGTCAGTGGACGACCGATATCAGTATCGCCCGATACAAGGATGTCGACTGTTGGTGGACGTGACGAGCGGCGCCTGCCGGTGGGTGGTATGTGTCGCGTGACAAGCTTCGGTTGTCGTGGCGAGCCCGGCTCCCTGTCGGGTAGATAGGTGTATCGTTCGTTAGTCCCTTCTTGTGTGACATCCTTATGTCACACGTCCGTGTATTGCGCTACCCTACCGGGCAGTGTGCATATCAGCCGGCTGGAAGGCCGATGCAGGTGGAATCATGTTTGTGGGCCGGGACGGCCTTATTGATGATAAATGTGTCAAAAATGGAGGAAAACTTACAAAAGATGGAAATTTTGAACTAAGAGCGTCGTTTGTCCTGTTATTGCAAAAGTACATATAAAAAGAGAGGAAAACAGTTTAAAAGGGCAGTTTTGATAACAAAATAAGGGTCAAAAACATCACAAAATTTGGTGTTATCATAAGTGAACTTTCCCAACTAAAAATGGAATGCTAAGTGAACTTTCCCGACTAAATAGGGAATGCTAAGTGCACTAAAAATGGAATGCTAAGTGAACTTTCCCAACTAAAAAGGAAATGCTAAGTGAACTTTCCCAACTAAATAGGGAATGTGAAGTGAACTTTACCAAATAAAATGGGAATGCTAGGTGAATTTTCACAACTAAGAAGGGATTGCTAAGTGAACTTTCCCAACTAATAAGGGATTGCTAAGTGAACTTTCCCAACTAAATAGGGACTGCTAAGTGGACTTCCCTAACTAATAAAAGTTGCTAAGTGGACTTCCTCAACTAAATATACGTCTCCTCTTTGATGAACAACCCTGGGTAATGATGGGATGATAAAAAGGAATGTTTTCCTTTATGATTCTTTCCTTTCATGAACATGGTAATCAAGTGAATCTTATGACACTTGATGTACATAAGTTAGAAGCGTTCAATTGATGGGTAGTTAGAAAAGTATCAGTTCGTTTTGGACTTTGGTTCCAAAATTAAAATATGTGTAATATATATAATGCCTCAAGATTTAAGAAAGATCATTTTGTATGTTTAACTTTGGTATTAGTAATAGGGAGATCGAAATAATTAGGACGTAATGAGTTTTTCACACGTGGGAAGGATACCAAGATGAGCAATTCTGGTACCCAAGATATGTCAGGTGGTATGAGAGGTTAAGGATATAACTCCCGATGAGATGAATAATGTCTGAAGGGCCAACCTTGAGATAACTCTAGTATGGAGGTCATATGTTAGGGGTTTATGCCTTGCATAAACATAATATTGATAAGGATGAATTAATTGAAGGAAATATTGTAGAACTATTTTTGAGAAAAAACTTATCAATCTAAAAAATGATTCATTAAAAGTATCCCTGTCTAGATCTGTTGAGGCAACTTATACATAACCTGTAGAGATATGCCCGGGATAAGTTCTTCCTTGACAAGTAGCCTCTCCTTATGACAAGAAAATAAACAATTAACGGGATAGCTGATACAAGTCATAAGAAAGCTAGTGTTAAACCAATAGCTTAGAATGGTACAACAAAGGTATGATTAGACTTGTAGCCTCATATGAAGGACAAAATGTAACTCTAGTCCAGGAAGGACAGTTGAGTATAAAAAAATCTATGATAATCTTGTGTGAAAGAACATTGTGCTGGTCAAAGTTCTTTAGTATCTCCATGACATCAAGATGTTATGTGGACAATTGATGATATGATGCATGAACGACAACTGTCTCCCTTCATTTGGGATTTCAGGGATGAAATCCTTGTTAGGGGTTTATAATTGTAACACCCCTGACCAGGGTTATGGCCTAACCCAAGATGTACTACTTAAGTAAGTTGCTTACAACTTGTTCTTATCTTTTGGGAAAGGTAATTAAGGCCTTTGTGAAGATTATTCTAAAAAATTGAGCTTATATGCAAACTATGTGTGCATTATATGATAATCTAAGTGAAAAGTACAATTTACCCATGATAAGGGTTATGTTGCAAATGTTACATATATTCTAAGTGTTTTGTATGTCATGAAAGAGAATATGATGCTAAGTATTATCTTGTACAAAGCCTAAACCCTAAGTGAGAACTTGTGTAAATAATGCTAAGTGCTTGGTGCATCAATTGTAGTACACTTTTGTAATATGTACAAATGTAGGGTTAATATGTAATTTATCACCTCTAGATTGTTTTTACTCATAACCATTGTTATCTAGAGGAAAGAGAAAGGAGGCAATATGTTTGAAGCATCTTGAAGTATTAGTACTCTTAATAATGAAGAAAATAAGAAAATGCATAAGTTGAAGTTATACACATGATCCATATCGATTGTGGGCTTAGGAAAGGAGCCCCTATCAGCCATAAAGACATAAGGAGAGCATCCTATCGGATTATGGAGCTTTGGTTTTGCCCATGACGGGAAAGGCACTTCAAGCATCAATTTATATTGGAAATGATGGAGTGGAATATAATAATAAGATAGTCGAAGAAAGCTTGCCTTAGGAGACAACTGAAGAGCCGCCCCTTGTCTTTTCTTTATCCTTTTTGCATGTCAAGATAATAGTGGCACGCATTCAAGAGTATGTGTTGACCTTGCTGATAAATATATATTTATCCCTTTTATTTATATATTTTTGATATTTGTTTAGGATTATTTGTTAGTTATTCTCTTAGTTTCATAATTAATTGTGTTATTTTAGATTTTTCTCTTTAATTGGAGTTTTAATTCTATTTTCTTGGGTTTTGTAGGAAAATTACACAATTTGCAACAGTCCTAAAATTCATATATACCCGCCACCAAAAGTGACATAACTCTTGCATTCAAACTCCAATGTGAGTGTACAAGTATTCATTGGAAAAAGAATTTAATTTCCTAAAATAAATCCTATTATTTGGACCTCTTTTGTACTTTTTATGGGAGAAAAATATGTTCGAAATATCTGCTGTGAGAATCTGAATTAAAGGGAGTTATATGGTCAAGATAATTAAAGACAACCAACTTTTGATTTGACCAGATCCATAATTTTCAAAAATTAGTCTCCCTCTCTTTTTTCCCCCTCTTTTGATGGCAGCCTACCCCCTCCCCCTCCTATAAAAGGAGGGACTCTTCACATGTAAAAGTATTCCATTCTTCATTCCATTTCATTCAATTTTTAGTTGTAGACCACATCTTGTATAATGTTAGATCTCATTTTAGTTTGCATTTCTTCTAGTCTTATTATGTCTGAGTAAATATCTCTGGGGAATGGGAGTAGCCCCTTAGCTCAGTTCTATTCAATATAATCAGTTATATTCCTCCATCGAACAAATGTCTTCTGTCTATTTATGTGTGGTTATTTAGATGATCTGATATATTCTTATGGAATGATATGACCGTAGATCTCCGTAAGAATGAAACAATAGTCCCTTAATTGCGATTATCATCTTTTCATCTTTTTAATCTTATTCTTGTTATAATCCTTGGTGATGCGACCACCTGAGCCTTGGGTTTTAATGCCAGTTTGAATTCACATGCTTTTTGATATGACTGTGGATAATGGCATGTTGGACGGTTGGGCAATGATCCGTGAACGCCGGGACCAATGGGTTCAAGGGAAGTCCGACCCTTGTGAGTTTGTCCATAAGGACATCTAACCACAAGGTCCTGATTTGACCCTTGGAGTTTATAATTTGATTAGTTGAATAGGAATGTGGTTTTGGTGGTGATCTTCTGGACCCCAGTTCTTTATTTCTTGATTAGTTAAACTTTATTTCAGCACTTTTATTTTTGTTCTTAGTATTAACAACTCTCTCAAATCAGGATTTAATTCTTGTACTTGCGATTGGATTTGGATTTTGACTTTTCTTTTCTGCCGTCCCTTAGATCGATACCTATCTATACTAAGTTGACTTGTTGTTCACAACAAGTTGACAAACTCTAGGACTTTTTCTAGTGATTGTTGTGTGTACAACGACACACATCAATTTGGCGTCATTTCCGGGGATGGCACAATTGTTTTTCAGATCTGGTTGCCTGTATATCTTGTATAATCCTTATTCATATTCTCTAACTTTCTTAACTTTAGTCTTTTTTATAATTTCTTTTAGATTTTTATAATTTCTTTTTACCTTACGAGCACAATTTTGGATGTGTATCTCCTTTTTCTTCTGAGTTTCCATTCCAGCAATACTACTTTCTAGTTACTTTTTTAGTAAATTTAGTTTATTTCATAATTGTTTTAGATTTATAATTTTTAGTTCTCTTTGTAATTTTTGACTAGCCTCTTATCTCATAATCTTTCTTCTCTCATTCGTTGATTGACATATCTTTCAGAAATTTTACATTTCAAATGGAGTGGGTATCCCAATATCCCCCACAATGTTATTATTGTGGTCTTTACCACCATGCATCTCTTACCTTCTCGACTCTACCCCATGCTTATGATAGCACCCCTTTTTATTGTGAGCCATTTCATCCTGGTGGGTACAATGTGAATCCATATTTTTCTGAGAACCATTATGGGGAACCTTGCTATCCATACAAAATTTTGTGGGGTATAACCAACAAAACCTTGGGTGTTATGAGCATGTTTATGAAACCCAATGTAATCCTCAACAAGAAGAGAGACTTAGGGTCCTAGAGAAGATAACAGTAGAAGGAGAAATAAAATAAAAAAAATAACCAAGACTTCTTAACTGCCCTGCTAGAAGCCCAAACCCAAAATATAGATTGTTCAAATATGTTTCGTCATGATTTGTTGACACCTCATAGTATTGAATCTTCCTACCAAGATGGATGCAATGGAAAATACAATCCACCATCTTCTGAAGATTATTATGAGGAGCAATGTCACAATCAGTATGAGGAGTACAAGGACCAAAACTACCATAAGGGGTATAGTGAGGATGGCCAAAATTTTGCGATGTATAAATCCTATGGTGAAATGCAAATTAATATTGCACTGGAAGAGATACTTAAGGCCATAGAAAAGATGGCAGCAGAAGGACAAGCAAAACTTGAATCCAGTCAAGCCATATTATCTACCTTACTAGAGGATCAATCACAAACTCCCCCTATAGAGCTTGAGCAACCCAAGATGGTTCTTCCTGATGACGATGATGATGATTCTTATTTTGTGTCATATATGTCAGATCCTGAAGAAATATCACAAACCATGGAGACATATTTTGTGTGTGATGAGGATGTTGGTATCCCTGTCTTTCCTTTAGAGACTCTATTACTTGAATATGAAATGTCAAAGAAAGAGAGTCATTCTGAAGATCGAACAACTCCTCCATCCTCAACATAAATATGAATGATACCATAGACCAATACCCTTCTTTTGAGTCTATTTTGGATAATGAGCATCTAATCCCCTTTATGATTTTTCCCAAAGCCATCATAGCCAATTTCCATCCCACACATAGCTGATTTAGAAGGGGAGATACCACCGTTGGAAGAAGCCCACACACACCCATCTATTATTTTTAAGGAAGACATCATCATCCCTCCTAAATACTTGGGGAACCCTTGTACAAAAGCATTAGAGACATATATTATATCAACAATGAAACTTACCAAACCCAATGTTGATGGAATTAATTATAAGGGGAAACAAAACACTATTGTAAATGATTTTAATTTTTTTGTATTAGCATCAATTCTCCCATATGCATGTCATCATGCTGGTTGAAAACCTGAACCAGGTCCTCCACCTGACTCAGTTCATCATGCTCTACTGGCATTACTAGTCAGGTACCCGCCAACCTCTTCCAGTCCACATCCATCTTCAACACTTCCCTTCCTATCGAAGGAAGATCTATGGATATTATTGGAGGGAATGCAAGGTGAAGGAAAATATGAGCACCCCACTGAGCTTCTACAATTACCCTATCATAGGTTACATTATGAAGCTCCTCAGATAAAGGTCCCAGCCCTCATACACATCCCCTTTAGCTGGACAATTTTTGAGCTACCTGGGCCACCTGGAAATCCTGGCTCTTCTCTTCCCTCCATCTCGGGTTTTGATTTTGCTCGGGACGAGAAGAAAATCTAAGTTTGGGGTGGAGGTGGGTGGTATCTTTCTATTCCACCCCTTATCTTTTTTATTTTTGCATTATTTCTACCTTTGTTTTTTTGCATATAGTTGCTTTGTTCATGGCCATTATCAAGTCGGCCATGTTTTTATTTCTTTTGTTGCAAAATGGCCTTTATCTAGTCGGCCAATATGAATAGATATTTATCAGTGTACCCCTTTGAATTTAGTAAATCTTTTGCAAAAAATTGTTACAGATTGCCATGTCTGAAACCACCATGTCATCTAGGATCCCAAAATAGCATCACTCCTTGGAAAAGTTGGCAAGCCGTATGAAATCAATCAAAACCAAACACATTTTTTTTCTATTTTTAAACTGTTGATTAACTTGATATAAATCTTGTATAATGTGATTGACATGAATGTTCTTTCTAATGTAATGACAATTTCAAAAAAAAAGGGAGAAAATAAATGTGTGAAGTTATAAGCACAAGGACATCTTTTATTTCCCCCTTATTTTCTTTCTAAAAAAAAGAGAAGCAAAGAATCACAACCATACAAAAATCAATTCTGGGGTGACATGCTTCCCATAAAAAAAAATTCCATACCCCACAAAGGGGCGTACCATCAAAAGATGCCAAAAGTGCACATGAAAACATTTGTGACCAATATAGCCACAACTCCACAAATCTAAATCCCAAGTCGAATAGAGGAGGGATAAAAAATAAATCATCACTTCCTTAAACAAATCATCACTTCCTTCTTTGTTTTCACACCCCCTAATTTCATCTTGTTCTTGTGCAACAACTCACAAAAAAATACACTTATAAAAATGAGAGTGTCAAAGCAAAAGTAAGATGAAGCATGTTTTTCTACAAAATCTTGATTTAGAACCAAGATATGATATTTGTTTTTAATAGGGAATATAGAATTTTCTGTTTTGTGGTTTTAGGAGATTGGGTTTCTTGGCAAAATTTAGAGGTAAGGAATAAAGTGATGTTACAAGGGTGAGGATAGACATGTTGTTAGTATAAATTGGAATAATTTGTGATTTTATTTGTTTGAGGACAAAGAAGGATTCAAGTCTGGGGTATTTTGATAAATATATATTTATCCCTTTTATTTATATATTTTTGATATTTGTTTAGGATTATTTTGTTAGTTATTCTCTTAGTTTCATAATTAATTGTGTTATTTTAGATTTTTCTCTTTAATTGGAGTTTTAATTCTTTTTTCTTCGGTTTTGTAGGAAAATTACACAATTTGTAGCAGTCCTGAAATTCATATATACCCGCCACCAAAAGTGACATAACTCTTGCATTCAAACTCCAAATTGAGTGTACAATTATTCATTGGAAAGGGAATTTAATTTCCTAAAATAAAATCCTATTATTTGGACCGCTTTTGTACTTTTTGTGGGAGAAAAATATGTTCTAAATCACTACTGCGAGAATCTGCATTAAAGGGAGTTATATGGTCAAGATAATTAAAGACAACCAACTTTCGATTTGACCAGATCCAGAAAATTCAAAAATTAGTCTCCCTCTCTTTTTCCCCCTATTTTGAGGGCAGCCTACCCCCTCCCCCTCCTATAAAAAGAGGGACTCTTCACTTGTAAAAGTATTCCATTCTTCATTCCATTTCATCCAATTTTTAGTTGTAGACCACATCTAGTATAATGTTGGATCTCATTTTAGTTTACATTTCATCTAGTCTTGTTATGTCTGAGTAAATCTCTTTGGGGAATGGTAGTAGCCCCTTAGCCTGGTTCTATATAATAGAATCAGTTATATTCCTCCATCGAATAAATGTCTTCTCTCTGTTTATGTGTGGTTATTTGGATGATCTAATATATTCTTATGGAGTGATATGACCGTGGATCTCTATAAGAACGAAACAATAGTCCCTTAATTGTGATTATCATCTTTTTAATCTTATTCTTGTTATAATCCTTGGTGACGCGACCACCGGAGCCTTGGGTTTGAACGCCAGTTTGAATTCACATGCTTTTTGATATGACCGTGGATAATGGCATGTTGGACGGTTGGGCAATGATCCGCGAACGTCAGGACCAACAGATTCATAGAAAGTTCGACCCTTGTGAGTTTGTATGTAAGGACATGTAACCACAAGGTCCTAATTTGACCCTTGGAGTTTAGAATTTGATTAGTTGAATAGGAACGTGGTTTTGGTGGTGATCTTTCAGACCCCAAATATTTATTTCTTGATTAGTTAAACTTTATTTCAACACTTTTATTTTTGTTCTTACTATTAACAACTCTCTCAAATCGAGATTTAATTCTGGTACTTGCGATCGGATTTGGATTTTGACTTTTCTTTTCTTCTGTCCTTTGGATCGATACCTATCTATACAAAGTTGACTTGTTGTTCGCAACAAGTTGACAACCGGGTAAGAAGGTTAAACTCTAGGACTTTTCCTAGTGATTGTTGCGCGTACAATGGCACACATCACTTGCATGTCTAGGTGGCATGAGGCACCTTAAGTTAGTGACACCTATGACACTCTTTGCTATAAACCTCAAGTATAAATACCTTGACCTTCATTTGTTGGCAAGATTTTCGGATCTACAAGTGTCCTTCTCTCTTGTATCGTGCAACACCCCTTCTTGTGTTGCCCATAGTGAAGAGAGTTGAGTGATATCGGCCAAGGAGGAAAGATGTTGGCCAAAGAAGGTTGAAGCAACCAATTAAGGTGATATCACCCAAATGATAAAGGATATCGTGCAAGAGCTTGTAGCCCAAGTCTTGGAGCTTGTAGGAAGTCCATCTTCAACCTTGGGACGTGAGGAAGTGAAGCTTGAAGCTTGGAATCTCTTTGAAAGGCGGGTTATATTACTTAAACCCTTCAATATTATTATCCTTTCTTCAATATTATTCAATTTGTTGATTACTTGCAAATTACGATTTCCTATGACCTATTGATGTAATCATGGGTTCTGAAATGTAATTAGGATTGTTATCCATAGTTTTGAATTAGATTAATAATCTTGAGGATCGATGATGATGACATCATCGTTGGATACCCAATATGAGTTGATCACTTTTGAACAACCTGATATGGGTTGAAGATCTTGCAACCCGACATGGGTTAAAGACTTGGGGAAAACCGATATGGGACCCAACATGGAGACTTGCCTGATATGTTGGTAAGTCATAGTAGGTCTTATGGATGATATGTAAGATCGTTGTCTATCACTTGCACTTAGTACAAAGGAGAAACAACATCTTGCCCGTTATAGAGCCCAATACACCTACCCGATATGATGTCTAACATGAGATCCAAGGTGGGTGCACGACATGGTAACCCAAGATGGTGCACGACATGGTAACCCAAGATGGTGCACGACATGGTAACCCAAGATGGTGCACGAAATGGTAACCCAAGATGGTGCACGACATGGTAACCCAAGATGGTGCACGACATGGTAACCTAAGATGGTGCACTATATGATAACCAAGATGGAACATGATATGATACCTAGAGGTGAAACCTAATATGGTATCTAGGATAGATAAACTGATATGATAGTTGCATGACATAATGGTAGGGTAATATTTCCTATACCCGATATGAGGATATGGTTATACCACATGATCAAATTGAATACTTGACAAGATGATATATGCACGACATTATCAATCATACTACTTGATATAGTAGGCATGTCCTCAATTATTAAGATTGACTCAGTGATGAATATGATTAATGTAATATTGAGACACAATGAGCTTAACTCTTTTTTATATTGATAAGGTTGTATACCTTAAAGATGTGAACTGAGTAATTTACATCCTAGTGAGGATGAGAGAGAAACCAAGATTTGAAAGATAAGTATGTAATTAGCATACACTAATACTCCTGAGGTGAGTGGAGTACGAGTTAGGGCATAGTCATTGCTAATGAAATTTTGAAACCCTGATTGGTCAATGATAATCCAAATTCATTATGGGGAATGTGTTCCTTAGTACTTCATGGTTAAAGACATATGTTGAGATGGTTGGTAACATGATATGATAATCATGCAAGTATCTTAAAGTAATAAGAAAGGCTAAATAAGAGCTATGTGACTATGTGATACAGACTCAATGAACTATGTGGACTATGTGAACAAATATCTAGGTCTGATGATCTAGATGTAATGATCATCTGTTAAGTGGTGACAATACTCAGTGATGAATTGGGGGTTTTAATACCCAAGTATGATGGTGATGTAAGATTGAGATTCTAAGTGATTTATATGTCTCAGTGAATATGAAAATATTTGATAAATGCAATTATGCTATTCTTTGTAGTATTGGATATATTTATTGTTAGAAACATTGGTTGATGAATTAATACTTTCATACATCTTGATAAGATAGATGTTATACCTATTCTTTATATTCCTTTTCAAGTAAATAGATGTTTTATAACTCTGTTCAGTTTTATATTATTTCCTTTGATAAAAATATTGTTGGTAGAGAGTTATATCTCTCGCTGGAACAATAGTCTCACCCCGTGGGATCTACAATTTTTAGATAAGACGTGGAAGAAGGACTAAGAACCAGATTGTAGAAGAAGAAGCTTATCATTAAGGATCATAGTTGTATCTCAAGTTGAGTACGTTGTCTGTCATTTCTTGTAGATAGAAGTCCTATGTGTCGTATCTGTACTTTCAGATCCTTGGGAGATAGTCTTAGTGATTTTCATGAGTAACTTGAGATTTTGGTTTTCTTATCTCAAGGATTTTATGTTGATATTGTGTGTATTAAAGCAAAGCAGCTAGTACCAGTTATTCTTAAGCAGAGACAAAATACTAAATGTATAACGTGAACCATGTGTATATGAGGCCTTGGTTCTTTATGTGAGAGCTTTTTGGAAGATGTACCTATGTGCAAAATGGTTTTAATTCTTAGTGTTTTTTTTTCTTTTTGTTAATCCCACTGATTATGATTATTTTTCATAATTAAGAATGATTTGGTTTTCGGTTTGATGATGGTCGTTATAGGTTCTTTAGACCCTTGTATTCGTCTCTGTCTAAAAAAAGCACTAGATTGTTTGCAATCTTGTTCTCCCCAAATCTGGCTCTGACCTTCTCTGCTTAGAGTTGTGTCCATGGCGTGTGAGGATAGAGGCAAAGATGAGCCTAGGGTAAATATGATTTTTTCCATCCAATTCTCTTCCATCCATGTTTTATCATTTGGATTTTGTGTAATTCCAAACCACATCTATATTATCTTGCCATGATAATAAATGAATGAATATATGATAATAATATCCCAACCACTGCCTAAGTTGTACATCATAATGCGAGGGAATCTTCGTCATTGTCTAATTTATTTAGTAATCAGTAATGTCAGTAGAATCACTGAATTTGTAAAAATCATAAAGTTTTACTAGAAGATCCAAAAATTATAAAAAATACATTTTACAATTGTGAGATTTTTCTGTAGTTTTTGGTATCGTATTCATCATCTCATTTTAAATCTTTAAAGACATGATTTCAAGGTTTCAATCACTCTTACTCTCTTATTAATAATGAATGAAATTTATAATGAACAAAACTAAGAACTTAGATTGGATCTATAATTAGTAACATTGGACCCTCTAGCTAGATTAACATCATGAATTAATATAGGGTTTTCTAAAGATTTAGTCTTTTGGAGTATTATCATATGTGAGCTAATTAATATATACTTATGTAAAGACATTTTATTTAGGTTTGAGGAGATTTTGGGATTGAAATGGTAGAAATTAGTACCTAATCCAAACACTCAAGTTAAGGCATCTACGTCTTCTCGATTTATCTAGGCATCAATAATATGACCAATAAATTATTCTCAAATGAAACAACTCTTGGATAATCTTTTTGCTTTACTATTTTTTTAAAATCTTCTTCTTTGTATTAAATATATTGATGATCTCATCCTCTTTACTTGAACTAAATTGATGTTGACTAAACATATTTTTTTGCATTTACATTCTGTGTGTGTATAATAGACTAAGCTTATTTGGAGTAGCAATGCGTATGTACTACCATTAGCCTGGATGTTCCATTCTACTGCAAGGGATACTTTCCACTTGTATTATATATATGTATATTGGGCACACCTTTTTGTCCAGGGTGTGCCTTTCCAATCGACTTAGGCTTGAGATTTTTTTTCCTACTTAAATAACATTTCACGAATTGTTTCATATACATTGGTTATGAGTTAATAGTGTTGTTATATGGTAAGAATCCTTTCTGATAATCATATCCTTTTGATAAATGCTTCATTTATTGAATTGTTAGTCATTTATAACTTTTTTTTTGAACAATCCTATATTGATGTTTTTTAGATTGATCTTACATATCCCTAAGTAATTCCTTGTTGTTAATTTACAACACATACACAATTTATATTGACATCCTTTCTTCTATTTACTTCCTCTTCTATATGTTTCTCTCAACCCACGTAGAGGTTTCACAACCTAAAGACAAGAAAGTAGGAGGTAGTTTTAAAGTCTATACTCAGGATGTCTTCTAAGATGAGCATATTTCTCACCACAAACCAATCCTACTAGATTAGATTTCATATCTAGTTAGTTGTCCTTTGTGGCCTCAATGTCAAACTTGGAAAACATTTTTGTAATGGTTAGATTTACCTTTCCGCTTCTACAAAACTATGCTTATTTTACCAATCTATTTGAGAAAAAATTGTGCAGTAATTTTATTTTAAGATTATTATGTGTGGTTGTAAATGAATGGGGTTTTATGCATTTTCTTTCTTAAATTAAGTAAGGAGTGAATCCCCACATTGGTACCACTTTTTATAAGATGGTTATAAAGCATTTTTGGGGTTGGTAATCTGACTATCTCAAGATTTCTTTCTTTAGTATGATTTTCCTTATAAGCTATAACTATAATCTAGGAGGTCTAAACTATTTATTGACACTAGTGTTACCCCTATGTTTGACTTTTCGGACGAGTACACTACACCGAGCAACCCTCATTTCGGAATGCTAGTAGATCTCCCTTTGAGAGAAAATTGAAGCTCTCAAGTTACACCTGTGGCTCAGGGTGTTGTCATCTTCACTGCTACTATTTCCACTGGAGTCTCCCGTGAGCAGTAGTTAGCCTTGATACAATAGTGTTTCACCACAACTATGGTGGGAAAGTTGAACAACCCTCCTTTTTTTATAAGACAAAGGAGTAGACTCTAATTGTCCTTGTGAAGTTTCTACCACTGTACTTCAAGGGTGAAGGAGAAATAGAGATAATTGATAAGGTGGATGATTGGGTTTTATCCTTAGACTGGACTTTTGAGGGTATGACATATTCCCCTCATTAGAAGTTCCTATTTGCCTCTTATGTGCAGGATGGGACAACACAGGTCTGGTGGAATGGGATATCTTGATCTAGTGATACCTCAAATTTATCTTAGGAACCATTCTTGATATGATTTCGTGAATAATACATACATTTCTCTTAGGAAAAAAGAAGTACAGTTCTACAGTCTGAAGCAAGGTTCTTTGTCTAATTCAATGTATGTGTAAAAGTTCCTTTTACTCAAGCACAATGCTATTGGTTTCAGTTAAGATTGTAGGGATACTATGTTCTTAGATGGACTCAACTACCATGAAAATAATGCTCTTATCCCATAGATACCTCTTACCTTCCAACATATGATTCATAAGGCCTACATATTGAGTCCTACCCTAGTTTCAAATCTCCATCTGCTAACAATAAGAGAACGAACTTTGACTATGAATAACATTGCGATAAGTGCAAGTGTTTCTTTCGACATCATTGTCACAAAAGAGGAATCCTGACCCTGTGAACCAAATGTGATATCAAAGATGACATGTGGTAGCATTAAATGCTTAGCATACTTGAACAAATAAAAAGATAAAAGTATCAATTATAATTTCAACATTCAACATGTATTATTAAGGAACATTGTCTCATTACAAGATTTCAATTACAAATTGAAGAGTCAAGGTTGCTCATGCATACTAGGAATGTTCAAACAAGTACACTTGAACACATGCTCATAGGCCATCAACTCCCAAGCTATCTCAGAACCTAAAACATACAAGAAAGAAGCAGGTCAACACACAAGGTGTTGAGTACAAGGCAGAAAGATAAATATATTTAAGTTTTACATAATTTGAAAAGTTTTGTAGAAATATAATAATAAGCAATATCAGAGTTAATTTCTTAGAAATAGAGAACCAATATTTTAGTCAATTTACTCTAATTATACCAACATAATCATCTATCATAAGGCCATTGACCAGCTTCCCATTGGAAGGGTCCATGAGGGTTCTCAAGAATAGCTAACCCTATTTGTAGGGGACCTCAAGGCCATTTCTAGGAGCTAACCCTCGTGTCAACATGGTCCTCCCTATCTCGACAACTCAAGTAAGACACCCATACTTATGTCCTTTCTCCAAGACTATAGGTAGGGCACAAGGTTTGCATAATGGAGATCCATATTATGTGCTCAAGTTATAAAATCAATGAAACAAAGTATCGAGTACAATAGTATAATACTACATGAAATTATTTGAGCAAGTAAACAAGCATACATACATATCAAGGTTCAAGAAAGAAATTCATAGTTAGATAAATATTTTAAAGCCAGTACATGGTCTACATGTTTCTTAACTTATCCTTGATCATCTAGATTAGAGACAAACCTGATTAACAATATGATTGCACACAAGCATTAGATGCTCATCACTGACCCTAGATAGATCAATTTTAAGGTTAGTTAGTTCATTAGGATATTACCACCATTTTTTATCTAATTAATTTACAATTGAAATTACTAGTTATCTATTCTAGGTTATTATTTTTACTATGTATATTATATTTCAAAACTCATATGAATGAAACCTAAAGTTAGGTATGTTATTAAGTCTAGGTTTTCATGTCACATTAGGGGCCACCATCTTGTAACATGCCTTAGATGCATCATTTCGATCTCAAAATCCAATGTTAGGGTTCAAGTACTAAAATGAGGTTAACATTGAATCTTACATAATTTATTTGCTTCATGACATATATATAGCACTTCATTTTGGGTTATTAAGCCCAAATTTAGGCTTTAAACATTCTTACCTTCATACTAAGAATAAACATATTATGATACTTTTGTAGTGATCAGTGGGTCCTTCAAAGTTTCTGGCCGAATTTCCATGTTTTTACCATTTATTTATTTTCTACTAGGATTAAAATATGGTTAAAAGCAAATATTTATATTTGAATATAAAATAATCATTGTGTTCAGTTACACAAGTTTGAGTTTACAAGTGTGTTTTGAATACCTTTGAGGTTCTAATACAATTTTTTGAGAATTTATATCAAATATTCTATTGATATCATTTAATATAGACTACACCATTCATTGTATTTCAAACTAAACTCCAATTTGTTTTTAATATTATAAGTAAGATCTAAGCATCTCATAAGAAACTAGGTACTTTTCTGAGTCTAGGGATATAGTTTGGGTATTTTTTAGATAATGAACTATCTATGAAACATTTTCAAATAGATGGAGATAATAATAGGTATTTACCTCCTCTAGTAAAAAGGGACCATCAGATCCAAGGCTTGAAACCTTATATGCACACCACCTGGCATGAGGCTCACGCTGGATGGATGGACCGATGAGTCAGGGTAAAAGGAGTCAGTACCCGATCGAACCAGGAGTCTGCTTCTTCATCTACTCACACAAAGCGTCATGTGGATGGACACGCAAGGCTCCTTATGGGTTCCTCGGTCAAGTCGTGGGACCGATCTCTAATGAGAGGCATTAGTCATAGACCCTCCCCACCAGAACCAAGTATTTCTCCCTTGCATTCATTGTCTTAGCATACGCCTTCACAACAACTCTGACCAGTAGTTGCGACTCTAGAGCTCTGGATCAATGAGGTCACCGACCACCCCATTCTCACAATATTGAAGGATAAGGAAGAGGTCCCATAAAGCTCCTTCAACCTAGGATCTTCATAGGAAGTCCCATGGATCACTCCTTATTCCTCACAACCATGACATTTGGGTTTTCCTCTGACTATAATAGGATCGACCTGGGGGTCAACCTTCACCCATCTTCAATTGTACTTGGAGTTTCTTTCCCATGCCTTGCACCCCTCTTTGACTCATCTCTCCCCTCTATTCCACTCCACCTGTCCTTTCTACAATTTTTGTAGTGGATGAAATTAGAGCATAGGGAGAGAAGGATAATCCTCACCATGTTTTTTGTTTTGTGTTTAGAGGTAAGGGATGGTGTTGTCGGTTGAGAGAAGATCCATGCTTCTAAGATTTGCAAGTCAAGATAGGAGAATGGTTATAGGACTATTTCCCCATCCTCTCATGAAGGTAGTTTGAGTCAAACAACAGTGACTGTGACCAACTTTTACAACCAAAGGCTTCTCGGTCTAGACACATCAAGTTCATAAGAACAAAGTCAAAAAGTTCAAAAATGCCCAAAGCTCCATGCGTTATTCAAAGAATTAAACACATCTTGTGATATGCATAACTTCTAGCATGAACCGTGGATTCAATTGAAATTTGAAACATAGGTCCTTCATCTCACAAAGCTTATTATTGCCAAGTTTGAAATCAAAATCAAACATTTGGTAATCTAATTTAATTCTTCAAAACCATTATAAATATGTGCACTAACCTTGAATTAAGAGCATTCCGTCATTGAATCTTTGACCAAATGAGTACAAAACACTTTTTGTGACTCCAATGCACTTCATTGTTCATTACTAAGTAGCATGGATCCATTTGTACCTCAATGGAGTATTTAACTTCATCAAATCCAAAATCAGGTTCGACACATCCACCCCACCTTATATGGAATTTCATCCTTGAAATGTAACTAATATCATACTCCAAATGACATAATATAGTTTCTACTTCGTTTAGGACACCACTTCTAGGTTCCAAGGCATCCATAAATATGGGATGCACTCCTAGGTTGTTGTCATAGTAGTTGAAAGAATCTAGGGTTTACTCATATTGATTTATAAAGATTGGAACATTACTTTGTGATTTATTCATAACACATCATCATTAAGAATTAGGGTTTACATCCTTTATTCCCATAACCTTAGTGTGTTTTCCTATACACATATACAAATTCTAGGTGAGGTATCGAAATTCATGTCATTAGTTACTCAGAGAACACATTCATATCCTCACTATCAATTAAGATAATCATTACACTAACACATATCATCATTAAACTACCGATTCAAAAACCACTTGCATAGCTTAGTTTCACCCCAAAGTACTACATATTATCACAAATTATGTACGATATATTTCATTAGAGTTGGGGTTAAGCATGTACACAATGTGATTATTCAAACTAATATCTCAACGACATTATCATATCAAGCTCATAAGAGAAACTTATCATATTCAAGTCAAGTCTCAACAATAAGTGAGATTCCTTCATATATAATGCATTATCTCGAGGAACAAAATTATGATCAACATTGAGGTATCATATTTATCTCAGTTTTAGCAATAAATAGATTTTAAAGGTTGAGCCACTCAGGAAAAGACCTATATATGTCAAAGCAAGACAATACATCTACATACACCTAGTTATATCCAAAATTTTAACCAACTATAAAAATGAGAACAACCACAAGATTCCTTCATGTAGAACCACTTACCTGAGTATGAGGCTCGTCATGATGATCACACACCATATACATCATATGGGGTTTTGGGACGTCTCCCTCACGTAGATGGAAAACATGCATATATTCAAATGCCTCTTTCTCTAGGGTTAAATTTTTCCATATGAAATCTAGGGTTCAACATCATAAAGGGAACCACACACCAGGTGACTCAACTCATATACTTAGAATTAGTCAATCTAGGGACTCATCATCATGTATTTCATCATGCATGTCTTTCTGAATTTCATATAATTTGGAACTTAGGTATTGTGACCTTCTCCCATGTTGTGTTTTCCCACATCAATAGTTCATCATTATCGTATGTCCCTAACTACAGATCCTTCTTTATAAAGAAGTTGAGGCCCATTTTGGTCCCAAACCATATATCACTAACCATATATCAACATGTACAAGACTAGACAGAAACAACCATTCCAACCCACTAGCTATGTTTAGCACATCAACCAAGTCATATATACCATACATGGTGCTAGCTGTAGCTAGGTTTTCATGGTCAAACTCATCTCGTTTTAACAAACATACTTAACATCCACAAAAATCTTAGGTCATCTTAATGCAAGCTAATATCATCATCATTGAAACCATCATCATCACCACCATTGTCATCATCATCACCACCATTGTCATCATCATCATCCTCATCTTCATTATTGTCATCATTGTCTTCGTTATCATCACCACCACCAAAAACAAATTAGGCAATCTAGGCTACTACTAGCGTAACCTTTATCATGGGAGTATACAATTCTAGAGAGTATAACTATCTTTTAAACACTCTCATCTACACTAATGTTAAATCTTTTTCTCTTAGATTATATACACTCACTGCCTTTCTGTGTCTGGTAACATTTTCATAGGTAGATATACTAATACTTGAAATATGTTTTCTCCAATGTTAAAATAGGCAATGGAAACCACCATACTCCATTTGAATAAAACCAAAACCAAAAGTGAGTTATCACACTCATTATATAGTCAAGTACCATCGTACCTAGAGAACTAGAAAGAACATGGTGCACACATGTGAAGCAACCCTGAGCACATGTCAAGAACACATGTCTAGGGTTTTTCATAATAAGGTTTCCCTTTTGTCACCCTCTTGTACCTACAATCCATACTACATGACAAAAAGAGGAGAAAGGCAAGATTGTAGGGGTTACACAAGTCTACACTAGTTCTAGAACATCTAGGTTCTAACCTAAAGGCTAAGTCAAGTAAGTTCACAAAGGACTACTCATTAAGTTTCTAGGGTTGAGATGTACGATTGAGTTAATTTGTGTTTCATGTGAGTAATGTTTGGCGTAGTTATTGTTCATGCTCTGATACTATCTATCACAGAACAAGAATCACAATCCCATGAACCAAATGCAATATCAAAGATGATATGTGAAATCATGAGATTCTTAGCATGAAAGAACATATACCAATATACAACCTCCAATTATAATATCAACCTTCAACAAGTATTGTTAAGCAACATTTTCTTATTATAAGATTTTAATTTCACATTGAAGACTTAGATTGTACATGGCTTCTCATCTAAACTATGGATCTTAGAACATGTAAACATGCTCACAAGCCATCAACTCCCAACATATCTCTGAACCTAAAACATGGGTCAACACACAAGCTATTGACTACAGATCAAAAAAATACATACATATATAAGCTTTGGATAATTTTATAAGTTTTGTAGAAGTAAAAGAACAAGAAATAGATGAGTTAATTCATTAGAAAACTGAGAAACCATGTTTAATCAATTACTCCAATTATATCAACAATATCATGTCTCATAAGGCTTTTGACCAATGTGACATTGCATATCTGAGAAAACTTAGCTCCAGAGCTAGGGCTAGCGACGACGATGGCGATGGAGATTGGGGGCGGGTGCCCCCCCCCCAGGCGGAAGGAAGCTGGTTCACTCCAGAGACGGATGTCACAGTGCCAGGCGCATGGGTCCGTGCGGTGGCTGGTCCCCTTCCGGCGATCAGGAGCTCGTCCTAGGCGGATCTGAAGACCCCCTTTAGGCGTGAGGGTGACTCGCGAACCTGGACAAAGATGACAGACACGATCTTGGAGGAAATGGAGGACTACCACAGGCACTCTTCCATTGTGCAGATCCTTGGGAAGAAGAGTAACCCATCTCAGCTCTAGGGTTTGATGATCAGGTCGTGGCGATCGAAGGAGGAGTTAGATCTTTTCACCTTAGACTGAGGGTTTTATCTAGTTCACTTCTCCAACGCAGCCGATATTAACAAGGCTATGCTCAGAGGCCCCTGGTTCCTCGATGAGCAGCTGGTGGTGGTGCGGAAGTGGACCAGGGAGGTGGATACTAGGCGGGCGTCATTCACCTCGGCCCCGGTCTGGGTGTCTCTGCCTGAATTCGGCTTGCACTGGACACCCCAGGCGATTGTAGTGATTGCACACGCTATCGGCGAGCCGAGGGCGATTGGTCGCAAAGCTAATGGCACCACAATGGGCTGTGCTAGATTCTCTGTGGACATCTCCGCTGCCGTGGAACCACCAAAGGAGGTGATGGTGGAGCTGCCAAACGGTGAGGAATGGGAGGTGAAGGTGAGATACAAAGCCCTCCCTGATCGTTGCTCTACCTGTTGTGTCTTCAAGCACGAAATAGGGCAATGCCCGGGTGAGCGTCAAGCCACAAAACCTTCACCACCTATTGTTCCGGAGGCTCCTAGAGGTAGACCAAGAAGAAGAAAGTCAAAGGCGCCTGTGGCTCAAGGAAGGATACCAACTGCAGGCGGTGAACAGATGGCTACACCGCTGGCGGCAGCTCTAGAAGCGACTGAAAGTGGGGTGGCTACACAGCCTGCGACTGCTCACGAAGCGCCTGTATGCGGAGCGGTGCCCCAACCGGTGGATGCGGTGGCTGTGCTCGACTCAAGGCATGAACCAGCTGCTATGGAAGTGTAGGACAGTGATGTTGGCTCAACAACAAGGGTGGCCCAGGGAATCCAGTCGCCCAACCTGATAGTTGAAGCAGGAGGACCTAGAGGCTTAGGGGGAGTAAGCTCGGCTAATAAGTTTGCTGCCCTTGAGAACCAGACAGTGGGAGGCGAGGTGGTCGACACCACAGTGAGGAGCAGGAGCCCAAGGGCAACCCACAGCATGAACAAGAAAAATAAAACCAGGAGCGACTCCGGTGAGGGGAGTAGCTCCAAACAAGACTAATCATGTATGTCCTCGCATGGAATGTGCGAGGGGCCTCCTTAGCTGAAAAACAAAGGAGGCTACGAAAGGTGGTGACCAGCCAACAGGTTACCCTGCTGTTCTGTTTCGAGATGAGAATAAGGCGAGTAGTCTCAGAACGTACTAGCACCTTGTTCCCGGATGTATGGGAGTCCCTTTCTAACCTAGAGCTAAGGGATGATGCCCGTATTGCAGTGGGGTGGAATCCAAACGTGTGGGATGTGGAGTCGATCTGTGTGACTGACCAAGCAATCATGATCAGCTGTTGCAACCATGGAGGCATGGCGTTCATTGCGACGGGCATCTACAACGACAATCTAGAGAGCAAAAGAAAGAGGTTGTGGGAGAATGTCGGAGCTATAGCTCAAGACGAGGTCCCCTGGCTCGCGTGGGGGGACTTCAACAATATCTGAAGAGCGCATGAGAAACATGGCGGCCTGCCGATGCATGATCGAGTGCTGAAGGCGTTTAACAGTGCTATGGATGCTGCTAGCCTGGTTGAGCTCCCGTCTGTGAGAGGGGGAACCTACTGGTCGAATAAGCAGGAGGGCCATAGGCGGATAGCTAGCATCTTGGACAGAGGGCTCATCAATGAAGCCTAGATGAAGGTGTGGCCAAACTCTTTTATCAGGTATGGAGATGACCCCCTCAGCGACCATAGTTGGATGCGTATGGATTTGGTTAATGCTCCACCCATCATCAAGCCGTTATGGGTCTGCAACTGGTGGTGTGAGTGGGACGGTTTTGAGAAGGTGGCTAGAGAAGCTTGGGATATACAGGTTGAAGGAAATCTGCTATTCGTGTTGGTTAAGAAGACACAAAACGCCAAGAGAGGTCTGAAGGTCTGGTCCAAAGAAGTCATAAACCTAAAGAACACAACCATAGCTACAAGAAGGGTGTATGAAGAAGCTGCTAGGGAGGCCAGAGGAGATCCGGACGACGAGGATAACACCAAGGAATGGCTGCTGGCAGAAACCAAACTGAATAGTTTGCTTATGGCTGAGGAGGTCCTGTTGTGGCAGAGGAGTAGGCTGTAATGGATTAAAGATGGGGACTTGAATACCAAAATGTACCACTCTGCAGTACGGAAGAAGGAAATGCGATAAATAGTGCACCAACTCATAAATGAGGACAGAGAGGTTGTAGACAGTAGGGATGAGATGGCCCGACATATCATCACTTTCTTTGAAAATCTGTACAATCAAAAAGGGTGTCAAGGAAGCATTGAAGAGACCATCTTACCGAGTGCAAGGGTGACAACAGAAATGAATGATGACCTGTGCAAGGAGGTGATAGAGGAGGAGGTTAAGTGCACAGTTTTCTCCATTAGTCCAGAAAAAGTGCCTGGACCAGATGGTATGAACAACAAGTTCTACCAAGCTATGTGGGAGTACATTAAAGGAGACATAGTGGAAGCCATGAAATGGTTGCAATAGGGTGGCGACATGGTCCGTGCAGCCAATCACACCTTCATTAAGTTGATACCAAAGGTAGAGTGTCCAACTTTGATCAGTGACTATCGGCCTATTGCCTGTTGTACCACTGTCTACAAGATTTGGGTGAAGGTACTGGCTGGTAGATTGAAGACGTAGCTGCCTAAGATGATTTCCGAAGAACAATGTACGTTCTTCAAAGGCCACAACATAGTGGATTGCACACTGCTCGCAGCTGAGTACATTACGGGCTTCAACAACAAGCGATCGAATGCAAAAGCGTGCATAAAAATTGATCTTACTAAAGCTTACGACCATGTCAGATGGGATACTTTGTGGAAGATCATGGAAGCTATGGGATTTAACAGGAAATGGGTGGACTTGATCAAACAGTGCATCACCACTACTTCCTTTTCTATCCTCCTTAATGGGGGTCAGGTGGGAATGTTTAGAGCTTCTAATGGGCTTAGACAGGGGGATCCCCTATCCCCTCTCATCTTCACCCTCGTCATGGAGGGACTTACTACGATGATCAAGAAAGCTGAAGATGAGAACCTTATTCGGGCCTTCAAGATTAGAGGTACGAAGGTGAGATCACATCTCATATTCGCCGATGATGTTATGGTGTTCTCTACAGGGCATGCTAAAAGATTGAAAGAATACAAGAAAATCCTTCTGAAGTTTGGGCGATCCATGGGGCTGTATATTAGTGATATCAAGTCCAGGATCTACCTCTCTAAATCCCATGACTCCCGAAGGGGGAGGTTAAAATCTGCAATGGGTCTTGAGATGGGGTTGTTGCCTACAAGATATCTGGGTGTACCAATTGCAGGGAGTAGAGGCCACACTGGCGACTTTTCCTACTGCTTTGACAGAGTTAGGAAAAAGGTTGCTAGCTGGACAAGCATCTGTATGTCTATGGCGGGGAGAATGATGCTGACAAGATCTGTTATACAGGCCATGGTTAGATTCTGGAGTGATATGTGTGTTCTCCCTAATCCAACCTGCGAGAGTATCACCAGGGTTATTACCAATTTTGTGTGGAGTGGCAAGGCAAGGGCCATATCCTGGGATACAATGACTAAATCTTTCAAAGATGGAGGCCTGAACTTGAAAAAGATTGAAGACATTGTTGCGGAAGGGAACCTGCGCAGGCTGCACACATTCCTAACTGACACAGATGGCATTTGGGCAAGCTGGATGATAATGTGATACGGTTGTACGCCTGCAGTCCAACATCACTCCTCACGGATATGGGATGCCATGGCAATGGTGTGGAATGCAGTAGGGCATCATTACGAGGAGAATGGAAACGGGTTCTATGCACTGATGAGCCAACAGAAACCGTGGATCCAAACTGAGGTGAGTGTATAGGCCCCCTGGGTTAATATGTTATGGAGGAATGGCCATGTTCCCAAATGTAGTGTAGTCTGTTATAAGGCAATCCTCGATAAACACATCACGAGGGACAGACTTGCGAAATGGGGCTTGCAGGTTAACCCAAAATGTCCGTTTTGTACCGAGGAGGAGTCCAACCATCATCTGTTTCATACGTGCCCTAGGGCTCGTTACGTCTGGGCGTTGGTTAAAGAACGGATGGGGGCAGTGGACATCCGACAACCTGGTGGATACACTTGAGTTGTCTAGGAGAAATGCCAAGAACAAAGAGGAGGAGAGGTTCGCGGGGCTGTGTTGCACGAACATCTGCTTCAATATTTGGAAAGATCGCAATATGGTGGTTCACGGTCGTGTGTCTTCAAAGGACATCTTCCATTTTGTAAAAGTAGATATCACTAACACTATAATGGCCAACCATACCCTGAGTAGGGGATTAAATCCCACAGAAAGGTTATACTGGGGTTTTTTGTAGTTATTTACACCCCGTATACACTCACCTTTTGTTTGTTGTACAGTGTAGCTTAGCTACCCTTTCTCTTTTGGCAATCTATTAACCTATTTCAAAAAAAAAGGCTTTTGACCAACTTCCCATTGGAAGTGTTAATGAGGGTGCTAAAGATTAGTTAACCCTATTTGTAAGGGACCTCAAGGCCATCGACAGGAGCTAACCCTTGTATCAACATGGTCTGGCCTATCTTGACAACTCAAATAAGAGGCCCATCCTTATGTCCTTACCCCTAGACTATATACAGGTTCATAAGGTTTGTAAAATGAAGATCTATATTATGCTTTCAAGTTATAAAACCAACATTGCAAATCATAGAGTACAATACTAAGATACTAAATGACAATGTTTAAGCACGTAAACAAGCATACAAAATATCTAGGTTTGAGTAAGAAAGCCATAGTTATACACATATTTAAACCCCATTCTTGGCTCAAATGTTTCTTAACTTATACTCAACCATCTAAATTAGAGACAAACCTAGTTAAGAATAAGATTGCATACAACCATTAAATTCTTATCGCTAACCCTAGATAGCTCCATTTTTGGCTTAGTTAATTCATTAGGATATTCCCATTATTTCTTATTTAGTTAACTTACAATTATCTATTCAAGGTTATTATTTTTACTATGAATATTATCTTTCAAAACCTCATCATTTGGATTAACCCTAATGTTAGGCATATTAATAAGACTAGGGTTGTATTAGACATTAGGGGGCATCATCATGCAACATGCCTTAGATGCATCATTCTGACCACAAAATCCCATGTCAGGGTTCAAGTACTAAAATGAGATTAAAATTGAATATTAAATAATTTATTTGGTTAATAGCATATTTATAGCACTTCATTTTGGGTTATTAAGTCCAAATTTAGGGTTTGAACATTCTTACATTCATATTGAGTATAAACATAGTATGATGTTTTTGTAGTTATCAGTAGGTCCATATAAGTTTTAGTCAAATTCCATATTTTTGACCATTTATCTATTTTCTACTGGGATTGAAAGTGTTCAATATGATACAAATCCGAGTTTACAAGTGTGTTCCAAACACCTTTGGGGTTCTAATAGGTTATTCTAAAAATTTATATCAAATATGTGCTATTGATATCATTTAATATACCCTAAACCATTTATTGTCTTACAAATTAAAAGTCCAACTTAGTTGACTATTAGAAGTAAGATCTAACATTTCATAAGAAACTAATACTTTTCTAATTCTAGAGGTATTTTGGGTACTTTCAGCGTAAAGTATCTTTTTATAAAACATTTTCAAATTATTGCACATAATAATAGATATTTATCTCCTATAAAGAGGGATCGTCGGATCCAGGGCTTAAAATCCCTATATGTGCACCATGTGGTCTGAGTCTCAGGCTAGATGGATGGGATGATGAGTAAGGGTAAAAAGGATTCAAGACATAGTCAAACAAAGAGTCTGTTCCATCATCACCTCTTACAAAGCGTCACACAGATGGGCAGACAAGGCGCGGTCTCAGCTCCTTAGTTGTCACTATGGGATCGATCTCCGGTGCCAATTATTTATCCCTTGTGTTCTGCCTCTTAGCATGCACCTCCATGATGACTTTGACTAGAAACTATGGCTTTTGAGCTCTGGCTCAAAAGGTTCATTGCCACTCGCTATCACAATGGAAAAGGAGAAGGGAAGAGGTCCCATAAGTTCCTTCAACCTTGGATCCTCAAGTGAAGTCCCTAGGATCACTCCCTACTCATCACAACCACAGGACTTGGGCTTGTCTATGACTATAATAGGCTTGATCTAGGGAGATCAGCCTTCACCCAGCTCTGGTTGTGCTTCAAGATTCTTTCCCAGGCCTTGCACCACTCATGGACTCCCTCTCACCTATGTTCCACACCTCCTATCTCTTTTTCTATTTTTGTAGTGGATGAAAGCAAAGCATAGGGAGAGAATGATACTCCTCACCATGTTTTCTGGTTTGTGTTCAAAGGTGAGGGATGGGTTTTGGGTTGAGAGATGAGCCATTCTTCTAAGATTTGCAAGTAAATTAGGAGGATGCTTTGAGGACTATTGCATCATCCTCTAGTGACGGTAGGTGGAGGGAAAAAATAGTAACTATGACCAACTTATGCAACCAAGTTCTCAGTCGAGACACATCAAGTTCACAAGAACAAAGACAAAAATATCAAATATGCCCAAAGTTCCATGCATTATTCAAATAATTAAACACATCTTTAAACATCCATAACTTATAGCATGAACCATCAATTCAATTGAAATTTGAAACTTGGGTCCTTCTTTTCACAAAGATTATTATTGCCAAGTTGGAAATAAAAATTCCAACATTTGTTCATCTAATAAATTCCTCAAAACCTTTATATATATGTACATCAACCTTGAATTAAGTGCACTTTATCATCAAAACTTTGATAAAAATAAGTACAAAACACTTCTTGTGAATACAATGCACTTCATGGTTCACTACTAAGTAATGTGGATCCATTTGTACCTCAATGGAGTATTTAACTTCATAAAACTCAAAATCAGGTTCGTCCCAATCCTCCTCCTAGGAAATTCTACACTTAGAACCATACATCGCATAAAGTGTGTAGGCTAATAATATGTCATCAATGTGGATACTCTGGAAACTTCAAGCCGCAGTGCCCTCAGCTACAAAAATGCATTGTTCAAGCCCAACTACTTGTGCAGTAACCTACCAATCATCCACAACCTCATCTAAATACTCCTCTAAGGGACAACAATAAACTTTTAGGACGAAACCCTACTATGGATAGGTGTGTTAGGCATGTGTTCGCCATGGTTTCTAGTGATGGTAATGAAGTGATTGAAGGTATTGTGCATCTAAATCTACATCCTATAAAAGATTTTTTTGACTTAGGATCTTCAAATACCTTAATATCTTTTAAACTTGCTGAGATGTTAGATCTGGAACCTACATATATGCACTTTGTTCTTGATGCTCAAAACCATAGTGGTAGGGTAGGCTCTTTTTATCTAAAGATCCCACTGTTTGACCTTTGTTTATTTGGTAAAGATGCTTGAATGTGAGTTCCTCCTCTTAGACATGATGTCCTTGGACATCATTCTTGGTATAGATTGGTTGAAAAAGTTTGATAAAGCTTTGTTTTGTAGTGAGAAGAAGGTGATTTTGTTGCACCCTGATGGTGAACAACTTTTTTATAAAGGGTATAAAATGTGAGGATAGGCAATTCATCATCTCCACCATAAAAATTTAAAAATCTTATCTCACATGGATGTCGATGCTACCTAGAATCAATTGTCCTTGACCCCTCACCGCCTCAGTTAGATGATATAGATGTGGTATGAGATTTCATTGATGTCTTCCTGATGAGCTACCTAGTATTCCCCCTTCTCATGAAGTTGAGGTCTCCACCAATTTCATACCATACACCACTCTTATCTTGAAATGAATTTATTGCATGGAACCCAATGGAGCTTGTAGAACTTAAGAAGCAACTACAAGAACTTCTTGACATGGGGTTTGTTCTCCCTAGTGTATCTCCTTGGGGAGCTTTGATTCTAATTGTGAATAAGAAATATGGTTCTTCAAGGATGTGCATCGATTATAGAATTTCAAATCAAATGAAGATAAGGAACCACTATCCTCTACCACACATTGACGACTTATTTGGTCAGTTGAAGCCATCTACTATTTTGTCTAAGATGTATTAGAAAAGTGGTTACTATCAAATGTGGGTAAAAGATGAGGATATACTGAAGATGGCATTCTACACTCGTTATTGGGCATTATGAATTCTTAATCATGCCTTTCGGGTTAACTAATTCCCCTGCTGCCTTCATGGACCTTATGAATCAGATCTTCAGCCCCTATCTTAATGGCTTTGTGGTGATTTTCATTGATGATGTTCTTGTCTACTCTGAGTCTACGGACCAACACTAAGACATATACAGATTGTCATGCAATCTATTCCTGATAACCAACTTTATGCCAAGTTTTCAAAGTGAAAATTTTGGATAAAGACAATTATGTTCTTAGGATATGTGATATATGTTGGTCACATAGTTGTGTATCTGGAAAAAGTTGAAGTTGTCATGAAGTGGCAATCTCCAAAGAATCCTTATGAGATACAAAATTTCTTAGGTCTTACAAGTTGTTGTAGACAATTTACCAAGATTTTTTCAGAGCTGGCTCATCCTCTAACCAAGTTGACTCACAAGGATACCAAGTTTGTCTAGACCCTAAAATGTGAAAAAGGTTACCTAGAGCTTAAACATTGTTTAACAATTGCCCCAATTTTTGCCTGACTCATTGAAGGAAAGCCTCATGTCATCTACAATGATGCATCTAGGTATTGTTTGTGTTGTGTTCTTATGCAAGAAGGATGGGCTATATATTATGCCTCATGATAGTTGAAGCTGAATGAAGAAAACTAGATGACCCAAATCTTGAGCTCGTAGGCATGTTCATGCTCTCAAAATCTGGACGCATTATCTTTATGGAGTGCAACTTGAGGTTTTATATGATCATAAGAGTCTTGGCTATCTCATGAAGCAAAAGCACTTGAATCTAAGACAACAATGCTCGATGGAATATTTAAAGGATTATCATGTTAAAATCACTTATCATTTTGGGAAAGAAAATGCAGTTTCAAATGTCTTGAGTTGTAAGAAGAATGATGTTTGCACTTATTTCCATTGTTTTGTATGGAGAAGAATGGAACAAGTTTCTAAATGGATACCTATATTCAGAGATGATGTTGCTGATATTTTTGTGAATAACTGGTGTGTTTGCATTGCTAGTCTTTCGGTTAATCCACTTGGATTTGCGAAGTGATCGCGGCTGAAATGACTAGTCCTAAACTTGAAGAGATGAAGCTCTTAACTAAGAGGCCACAATCATAATTCTTTGCTCCTGTTGATGGTGAAATTCAACTTCTTCATATATAATGGATATTGGATGTGGGTGCACTGAGGAAGAAACTGCTAAGTGAGGTTCATGGATCAAAGTGTACAATCCATCCTAGAACCAACAAGATGTAAAAGGATCTGCAAAGAATTTTTTGGTGTTGAAACATGAAGAAGTACATTGCTACTTCTATTGAAAAATGTTTGACTTGTCAACACATAAATATTGAACATCAAAGACTCAATGGACTTATTCAACCTCTAGAAATACTATAGTAGAAGTGAAAAAATATAATGATTGATTTTGTTACTGGATTTCCCTAATCTAGAGGTGGTTTTGATGTAGTCTAATTTGTAGTGGATAGACTTACCAAGTCTACTTATTTCTTACCTTTAAAGATGACCTATAAGTTTCCTGACATGGTGTAGATTTACATGTATTATATTGTCAGTTTGCATGGTATGCCAAAATCTAGTGTGTCTGGGAAATATCTAAAGTTTATATATAGACTTTGGATGCAAATTCAAGAAGAGATGGGATCGGATATACATTTCAGTACATCCTACCACCCTTAGACCAATGGTCAGTCTGACAGGATGGTCCAAATTTTAGAAGATCTACTATGAGCTTGTGTGTGGACCAGGGAGGTATGTGGTACAAATATCTTCCTTTGACCAAGTTCTCTTATAACACTAGTAACCAAGCAAGCATAGTTATTCAACCTTTCTAAGATCTTTATGGCTAACCTTGTCATTCCCCTCTACATTGGGGCAATGCGGGTGAACATACTTTCATGAAGACCTACAACATCATAATAATGAAGGACATGATTAATATAATTAAATAATGGATGAAAGCGACTAAGCATTGATAGAAGCGTTACGCTGATAAAATGAGGATGGATGTGAACTTTTCTGTTGGTGACTATGTTTTCTTGAAAATAAAAGCAATTTGGTCCATTGTAAGATCTATGGTGAAAAGCAAGCTCAATCCTCATTTGTGGGATCATTCAAAATTCTAGATAAGATCAGAGACTATGTGTATCATTTGCCATTACCCTCTATCTATGATAAGATCCATAATGTTTTTCATGTGTCAATTCTAAAGAGATATGTGAAAGATCCTACCCATGTGTTGTCTATAGAGCCTATAGAGATTTGTGAAGACTTGACTTATGAGGAGTATATTGTGAAGATCATTGACTCACAAGTGAAGCAAGTAAAGCACAAAGAAATTGAAGTACTAAACTTTTTATGGAAGTATCATGGGTTAGAGGAAACAACTTGGAAGCTCAAGGAGGAGATGGTGAAATATCACCCCTCATTCTTTATTTGAGATTTTGGGGATGAAATCCCTTTTGTGGGGTGCATAGTCGTAACATATCCAGACTTCGGTACATATTCGATTTTCTCCTTTATCATGTGATCTTGTATTTAGAATCATTGGTTTATCTGAGTTTTTATGAGAAGTGATATAACCAATGAATCAGTTATTTGAGGCTTTAATACAAGAAATGAGAATAATATCCAAATTTCACTCTATTTGTATAAATTCACTACATTGAAGGATTTAAGATCATAACTGTAAGGACCCTGACCTCCGTTTAGGGTTTACCCTGTTTGCTTTGCTTAATCTTGATGCTTTGATGCTTGTTAATCACCTTTAATGGTGATTAGGGTTTGTTGGTGCTTTTTTGAGAGTTGGAGGTGCTACTTGCAAATAACCCAAGTCTAGGGTTTGTGGGCAAGTTTGCTACCTTGTGAGGTGTTCCTCCCTCTCCTTGCTTCCTCTAGTGTTGAGAGGAAGGTTTGGGCTCGTTGCTTGAGTTCCTTTGGGCTTGGTTGACCTTTTTGGGCCTTGGGGAGTGTTGCCTTTTCTCCTTTGGACCTTGTGTCAGGCAAGAGGATGCTTGTGTCGCCCAGGCTATGTCGCCCAGGGTTGTTTCGGCCATGGAGGTGGTGTGTCATCCAGGTGTGTCGCCCATGGATCTTTGACCTTCTTTGACCTCGTTTGTGTCACCACTAGTGGACACTTGGTGCTTGATGCTTGCATGTGGCAAGGGCCTTGGACATGTGTTTAAGACATGTTATAGTGGTGGCTTTGCTCATGGACAAGTGTCCCTAGGTGGGCGACACCTTGCCTTGCTCTACTTTGGTTTCTCCTCCATCCCCTTCTATATATGTGTTTCCTTTCCCTAGCTAAGGATCCCTTTAGTTCATTGGTCTTCCTCTCCTTGGTGCACGACACACTCTCTTCTCTTGCAAGCTTGGTGGCCGATCCTTGCCTTGGAGTCTTCTTTTTCCTCTAGTGGTGGCCGAACCCTAGAGTGCTTTGCTCTCCTTCTTTCTTGGTGGTTCTTGGAGTTTGGTGCTAGGAGCTTGGAGCTTGCTTAAGGAGGGTTACATAACTCCTAACCCTAACTACACTACCTCCTTCTATGTCGTTATATGTTGCTTATGATCATAGAAGCCATACATGTTGTTAGTTTAGCTTATTGCTTAGTTGTTCTAGTTGTCTGAACCATGTGTTCTAGGGTTTCTTAGTGGGAAATACTCCTTTCTCTCCTTGGTCTTGAGGAGTGAGCTAGAGTGCTAGTAATATGGGCAATACCCCTCTCTTGTTTAAGTTGAGAGGTGAGCTTGTGTTCTAGTTGCTTGAGCAACACCCTCCTCTCACCATGGACTTGAAAGGTGAGCTATGTGGTGGTTGTAAACCTTGTTAGGGTTGTTCATTCTGTTGCCCGATTGGTGATATGAAGTGTGCAAAACTCCTCTCTCATCAATTTGAGAGGTGATCCATCTTCTTGATCCTTTGGGGTTTTGCTACCCTTGAGCTTGAGGTTGGTGGTGACCCCGGTCGGGGTGCATCTTGCCCGATATGGTGTTGGTGGTGTTGTTTCCCGATATCCTTCCCTTGGTTTAACCTTGGCCGACATGAAGCTGTGGTTGTGTTGAGCGTCACCCTTGGTCCTTGTTTCTTTGTGTGTCGGGCGTCACACTGAGGTGAGTACCTTGCCCGATACACCTTGTTCAAGTGGTGGCTTGGTGTTATATCCTTGGATGTTTGGGTGTTGCGGCCTAGCCTTGTGACGGGCGTTGCACAAAATCTTCACCCTGTTGCCCGATAGGTCCCTTGGTCGCCCGTTAGAGTTTCTTTCCTTAGGCTTGTTCCTACGGGCGGGGTGATGCCCGAAAGTATGTTCCCCAGTGTCCTTAGCTATTGTTCTAGATGCACAATACACCTAGGTGCATGACACACTGTAGTGTGGCTTGTTCCGTAGATGAGCTACATGCTTAGTTGTGCCGACGGGGCGTTGCACGATACCTCGGTGCACGACACATGTGGGTGCACAAGATGTTTAGTTCCTTGAGGCACGACGCGCCGTTATACTAAACATCGTTGTTTGAGGTGCGCGATGGCCGTTATCCTTGCTGGTTGTCTTGGCCATTGGTAGGCTTGTGTGTCGGGCAATAGGGGAAAGTGCCCTGCCCGATACCACCTCTTGTGACGATGCCCTACCCATCACACCTTTGGTGAGGGTAGTGGGTACTTCTAGTGAGGGTCTTGATCCTTCTGTAAAACATCTACTCTAGACCTTATCTATGTATTCACGTTTGGGCTTATTTTGGTGATTGCTGATATGCTTATTGATAACTAAGATGGTAGCTCACATCTATATAATTTGACATGATGCTACATCTGCCTATGATCATCTTGAATCATTGTATAACGTTGAGTAAATGGTAAATAGGTAAGATTCCTTGCTTGATGATGTGACCTATGCCTATGATCATAAGTTGAGTCATGATTGATAAGCATATAATCATCAATGACACCTTATGTTAATAGAATGGTCTTCTTGTTAAGTCTATAATGATTGTGCATACTAACCATGCAGGTGTTCCATACAGTTGCATAGCCAAGTAAGGGGCTATGAGGTATATATAATTGAGTAGCACTGCATTGATGGTTACTCTTGATGATGAGATACCATATATGATGTGTTCTGGTCTGAGGACCTATGTTTGACTAAAGTACCTAAGTTGTTGGGAATGCCTTGAGAGGCAGTAGTACCATGTGATAAGGGATTTAGATCCCATGGCAATGTGATGATCCTTGAGATGGATCTAGATGATCGGCAAGAGGCCAAGTGATAACATGTGATGTTGGATCCTTGTGATGGATCAGGATGATGTTGATTACAATAAAAGCAAAATGCTAAGTTTTATGTTGTTTATTGTTGTTACAGTTTACATGTTATATAACTTGGTTGAATCTTGCAATCCACTTAAAATATACTAAATAATCACAGTGGAATGATTGATGTAGTTTGCCCTGGCCATAGATCCATCATCGTTAGGAGTTGGTGATGGTGAAACAGGTTCTCCTGCGGGTTAACCTGGAAGCACATATTATTTAATATGTGTGGTTTCTCCTAGCCGAAAATGAGGAGGTATGAGTGCAACTTCAGTTGTAGACTCAAGAGTGCGGATTTAGGCCCGTAGCTCAGTATGTGAAGAGCATGGTGAACAGGCCCATGGCTCAGGATATGTGATATGGGAGCATGAATGTGTTCATGGCTCAGAGCATGGTGAACAGGCCCATGGCTCAGTTTCACTAGCACTGAGACCTGTACCGAGGAGGGCTAGGCAGAGGGTAGCCTGACCCTGTGGCTGAGGCCACTTAAGCAAGATACTGTGGTCCTATTTGTGTTGTACTCATGCACTGACCACGAGGCGAAGAGGTCGTGGTGTCCGGCTCTTCCATTGACCTTGTATGGAACCGGCTTGAGTTTCGCAACCGAAGGTTGGATTTGAGCGGTACGGCTCACTTCCTCAGGGCATAATAATACGTAATCCAGCCGAATAGTATTTACTGCTTAAGGAAAAACATGAAATATTGGTTGAGGCCTTGTTTGTATAGTTAATCCTGTTATACCTGTAGTTACTTATATGTTCCTCATGATATGTGGTAAGACCTTATAAATCCTATCTTGTTAATCATGTTCCATAAAGAAATACTTGAGTATATGCCTTTTGTACATCTAGTAAGCTTGCTAGTATGAACAACTTTTCTTTATAACTGCTCTTGTTATACCTCTTATCAGTTATCTGCTTTATCCTTCTGAGGTTTTGTAGTTTCGGTGGGGAGTTATGTTTCTCATTGGGACTGTGTGTCTCACCCCGCTGGTTTACACCCTTTTTAGGTGGTCGAGCTAGATGTGGTGGGGGTCGCGGAGTTGTGGTCGAGCAACTAGACGAGCAGTAAAAGGCAAGCTATGGATATGCTGCTGTTTTGGATGTTTTGTTGTAGAGTCTTAGAGTCATCCCTCTACTCTCAGGTCCTTGGGAATGTTTTGACGTTGTTTGAAGATGTATAGCTATTGATCCTTTGTATATCATGCTGCTGGCCGAATGTGGGCCTTTATGTACATATAAACAGGTGATGAACTCATGTGATGACAAGACAACTGTTGCTCTAAGCTGTTGACACATATCAAGGCTTGTGAATGTTTATATAAACTATTTCCTTGCAGGATGTGGACTTAAATGTAATAGTTTTCTCAGTTTATCAGCTTTCCACAATCAGTTTTAATTAACCCGTGTTTTGATAATCTGTGGTTATGGTGATTTTCACACATTTTCGCATAACACCTCGCTGTCTTTATGATAGTGGGATGTGTTGCCACAAGTTTTGGTATCAGAGCTCTAGGTTCGCTGAGTCTACAGGGATTTAAGACTAGGTTGCGTCTGTTCTTGTGAGTTTCTCGATTTTCTTACGATCATCTTCTGCCCTCAATAGAAGAGAAGCCAAGATGTCTGGAAACCATGAAGAACATGTCATTGAGCACATCGATACTGCATCAGTTGATGGAGCTATAGGGCAGGCACATGAAGATCGGGTGTCTGAGGTCCCCCAACCTGACCCAGCCATTCTTGAACATACTGCTTACCAACAGCTTATGGGGCAGATGATGGCTATGATGAATCTCATGGTAGAAATATTGTCAGTGCCTCCGCCGAGAGCACATGCTCCCCATGGTGAAACATCGGGTATTGGGAAGACCTTTGAGAAGCTTCACCGAGTCAGAGCTTCAGACTATGCTGGAACGGATGATCCAATAGATGCAGATCTGTGGCTGACAAGTCTTGAGAAGGCTTTCCGGATCCTCGACATCCCCGAAGCAAACAAAGTAAAGCACGCTGTTTACCTTCTGAAGGGCAGTGCTGGTCACTGGTGGACCATCGAGGAGGAGAAGAGATCTGGTGAGGTGATCTGTTGGGAGGTTTTCCAGTGCAAGTTCGTCAGCAAATACTTCTCGAAGACGTATCTGGATGAGAAGACCAGTTTGTTCGAGCGCTTAAGCCAAGGAACGATGAACATCACTGAGTACGAGGCCAAGTTCATGGATCTTTTGAGGTTTTATCCTCACACGGCGGCGACAGATGAGGAGCGGATCAGACATTTTGAGAAGGGTCTAAGTTCTGAGCTGACAACACATGTGTCTGCATTGGAGAACCATGAGTGGTTTTCTACATTTGTGGAATCCGTCCGGAGGATCGAACGATCAGTAAGGGAGAAAAGAGAATCCATGTCCAAGAAGAGGCCTGCTCAGTTTTAGGGACAGAGGTTTGGTGGCTTCAAGAAGCCAAGGTTTGCAGCACCGTCAGTGATGAGAGGTTCCAGTGCACCATTACAATGGTCCCCGAGTAAGGGAAGAGGTTATGTTTCTTCATCGACGAAGCCACATAGTACAGCTTCTGTGGCAGTGACAAGGCCGTCTAGGCCATAACGGTGAGACCAGTCATGCCATCTGTGTGGCCAAATCAAGCATTGGAGGTCCAATTACCCGAACAAAGATGTCGAAGTGATGCAACTTCCAAGGCAGAATCATCAAGGGTCAGATAGACAACAGCCCAGTAGTAGCCGAGGGAGAGGACGTGGTCAAGCGTCGCAAGTGGGATCATCTACTCAAGGAAGCAGAGGACGTGGACAACAAGCAACGACTCGATTCTATGCTATGAGTCAGCCGGAGGCGATAGTCAACCCACGAGTGGTGACATGTCAGATGGAGTTATTTCATTCTGATATGTCTTCTTCTTGCTTTATATCCGTTCTGGTTGACCCAGGTGCTATACACTCGTTTATCGCCTATAGTATGCTTGAGATCTGTCGTTTACCTGATAGCTGTAAGAAAGATAGTTTGTTGTTAGAAACCCCTCTTGTTGGTTCCTCGATGCTTCGAGAAGAGTGTCCATCTTGTGTCTTGTCTCTCTCGCGACACAACATTCAAGTGTAACTTATACCACTTGATATGCATGGTTTCAATGTTATCCTTGGGATGGATACCTTAGAGAAGTATAAGGTGGTTTTGGTCTGTGGTTCCAAACAAGAAGTGTTTGATGATGATGGAGAGAAGTGGATATTCCAGGGAGATAGGAAGATTCTTCTGACGTGTCTGGTATCAGCTATGGTGGGTGAGAAGTTGTTACGACAAGGATGTGAGGCGTTCCTAGCTCACGTTGTGGATACCGTGATGGCTAGCAAGGCGAAAGGTCCTAGTCTTGATGATGTGTCAGTTGTTTGAGAGTTTGCTGATGTGTTTCCTGATGAGTTTCCTGGTGTTCCTCGACCCCGAGAGGTTGATTTTGAGATCAATCTGGTTCTAGGAATGCAACCAGTTGCACAGACACCGTATTGGATGGCTCCAGTAGAGATGGCAGATCTTAAGAAGCAGTTGCAAGAGTTGTTGGAGAAAGGTTTCATTCGACCGAGTACATCACCTTGGGGCGTTCCAGTGTTGTTCGTAAAGAAGAAAGATGGATCGATGCGGCTGTGTATAGATTACCGACAGTTGAATAAGGTTACGATCAAGAACAAGTACCCATCGCCGAGGATAGATGATCTGTTCGATCAGTTGTGTGGTGCCACAGTGTTTTCGAAGATCGATCAACGGTCCGGATATCATCAGTTGAGGATTAAGGCGGATGGCATACCAAAGTCAGCTTTTAGGAGGAGGTATGGCCACTTCAAGTTTGTGGTTATGCCGTTTGGGCTAACCAATGCACCTGCTGCTTTCTTGGATCTGATGAACAGAGTGTTCCATCCGTTCCTAGATCGGTTTGTTGTAGTCTTTATAGATGACATCTTGATCTATAGTTGGGACAAGCAAGAGCACGAGCAACAACTTCGACTAGCATTGACTCTTCTTCGCCAACATTAGTTGTATGCCAATTTCAGCAAGTGTGAGTTCTGGTTGGAAGAAGTGACTTTCTTGGGTCATGTGATATCTACTGAAGGAGTCAAAGTGGACCCGAAGAAGGTGGAATCCGTTGTAGAATGGGAATAGCCGAAGACGCAGATACAAGTTTGTAGTTTCCTGGGTTTAGCGGGATACTACTGGAGGTTTATCAAGGACTTCAATGCAATTACACTGCCGATGACGAAGTTGACTAGGAAGGATGTACCTTTTGTCTGGGATAATCAATGTCAGCAAGCTTTCCAAAGTTGAAGGAGAAGCTGACCAGTGCTCCAGTGTTAATCCTGCCAGAGCCTGGAAAGGGCTATGCTATTTTCTGTGATGCTTCCAAGAAAGGTTTAGGTTGTGTGCCGATGCAGGAAGATCATGTGGTTTCTTTTGCTTCGCGACAACTTAAGAAACACGAGGAGAACTATCCGACTCATGATTTGGAGTTGGCATCAGTGGTTGACGCATTAAAGATTTGGAGACACTATCTTTACGGGGAAGTGTGTCAGATCTTTACGGATCATAAGAATCTGAAGTACATCTTTTCGCAACATGAGTTGAACATGCGACAACGTCGATGGATGGAGTTAATCAATGATTACGACTGCACCATCGAGTCTCATCCTGGTAAGGCAAATGTGGTAGCGGATGCACTTAGCTGAAAGTCTTCTTCTTCTTCAAAGAAGGCACAATTGAGTTCCCTAGTATGCCATAGACCGAATATGTTTGTTTCCTTGCGGCAGATGAATGTGCAGATGGAAGTTTCCTTGTTAGCTGGACTCTTAGCACAGATGCAAGTCAAGCCTACACTGAGACAACAGATCAAAGATACACAACAAATAGATGATGTGATACAGTTGATCAGATTAGAGTTCGGCAGTGAAAAGTGTGATGGGTTCCATGAGTCTGAGGATGGGCTAGTTTGCTATCGTGATAGGATGGTGGTTCCCCATGCTGATGATCTGAGAACGTTAGTGCTCGAGGAAGCACACACGTCGATGTATGCTATGCATCCAGGTTTCACCAAGATGTATCATAGTCTGAAGGACTTGTATTGGTGGCCCGACTTGAAGAAGGATGTAGCTGAGTTTGTGGGTAGGTGTGCAGTATGTCAGCAAGTCCAGGTTGAACATTGAAAGTCAGCAGGTACGTTGCAACCCCTGCCGATACCGCAATGGAAATGGGATCATATAACCATGGACTTCGTAGTTGGTCTACCCAGGACAACTAGGAATCATGATTCCATTTGGGTGATAGTGGAAAGATTGACGAAGTCTGCGCATTTCATACCTGTGAAGATGACATATACAACTGAGAAGCTCACTCGAGTCTATGTGGATGAGATAGTGTGTTTGCACGGTGTGCCAGTGATGATAGTCTCTGACAGAGGTCCTCAGTTCACGAGTCGTTTCTGGGAACAGTTGCATAGAGCGTTGGGAATGTAGTTGAGGTTCAGTACCGCCTTTCACCCGCAGACAGATGGACAATCTGAGAGGACTATTCAGATTCTGGAGGATCTCCTTCGAGCTTGTGTCTTGCAGTTCCTAGGTAGTTGGGATGTACATCTCAGTTTAATAGAGTTTGCCTATAACAATAGTTATCAATGGAGCATTGACATGGCTCCTTATGAGGCCTTGTATGGCAGGAAGTGCAGATCTCCTTTGTGTTGGTATGAGTCTGGTGAATATCATCTTTTGGGTCCTGAGTTAGTACAGCAGATGACAAAAAAGATTAAGGTGATACAACAACAATTGAAAGCGGCACAGGACATGCAGAAGTCTTACACATACAATTGCCGACGAGCTTTGGAGTTCCAGGTAGGAGACAAAGTGTATCTTAAAGTCTCGTCGTGGAAAGGTGTGCTAAGGTTTGGCTGGAAGGGTAATCTAGCACCCAGGTATATGGGGCCTTACCCAGTCATAGCACGTATGGGCAAGGTAGCTTACGAGTTGGAGCTGCCGCCAGAGTTGCATAGGTTACATCCAGTGTTCCATGTCAGTATGCTAAAGAAAAGTCATCCAGATACAGGAACAGTGGTACAGCCAGACAAAGTTGAGCTCGATGAAGATGTGACCTACAAGGAAGGTCATGTGATGATCCTTGATAGAAGAGTTAAGAAGTTGAAGAGGAAGGATCTGGTTCTTGTGAAGGTTCTTTGGCATCATCGTGGCGTTGAGGAAGCCACGTGGGAGCTGGAGGAAGAGATGAGGAGGAAGTATCCCTCGCTCTTCTCTTCGGATTTCGGGGATGAAATCCCTTTGTAGGGGGTTATCTTGTAAGGACCCTGACCTCCGTTTAGGGTTTACCCTGTTTGCTTTACTTAACCTTGATGCTTTGATGCTTGTTAATCACCTTTAATGGTGATTAGGGTTTGTTGGTGCTTTGTTGAGAGTTGGAGGTGCTACTTGCAAATAACCCAAGTCTAGGGTTTGTGGGCAAGTTTGCCACCTTGTGAGGTGTTCCTCCCTCTCCTTGCTTCCTCTAGTGTTGAGAGGAAGGTTTGGGCTCGTTGCTTGTGTTCCTTTGGGCTTGGTTGAGCTTGTTGGGCCTTGGGGAGTGTTGCCTTTGCTCCTTTGGACCTTATGTCAGGCAAGAGGATTCTTATGTCGCCCAGGGTTGTGTCGGCCATGGAGGTGGTCTGTCGTCCAAGTGTGTCGCCCATGGATCTTTGACCTTCTTTGACCTTGTTTGTGTCACCAATAGTGGACACTTGGTGCTTGATGCTTGCATGTGGCAAGGGCCTTGGACATGTGTTTAAGACATGTTAGAGTGGTGGCTTTGCTCATTGACAAGTGTCCCTAGGTGGGCGACACCTTGCTTTGCTCTACTTGGGTTTCTCCTCCATCCCCTTCTATATATGTGTTTCCTTTCCCTAACTAAGGATTCCTTTAGTTCCTTGGTCTTCCTATCCTTGGTGCACGACACACTCTCTTCTCTTGCAAGCGTGGTGGCCGATCCTTTCCTTGGAGTCTTCTTCTTCCTCTAGTGGTGGCCGAACCCTAGAGTGCTTTGCTCTCCTTCTTCCTTGGTGGTGCTTGGAGCTTGGTGCTAGGAGCTTGGAGCTTGCTTAAGGCGGGTTACATAACTCCTAACCCTAACTACACTACCTCCTTCTATGTCCTTATATGTTGCTTATGATCATAGCAGCTATACATGTTGTTAGTTTAGCTTATTGCTTAGTTGTTCTTATTGGTCGAACCATGTGTTCTAGGGTTTCTTGGTGGGAAATACTCCTTTCTCTCCTTGGTCTTGAGGAGTGAGCCAGAGTGCTTGTAATATGGGAAATACCCCTCTCTCGTTTAAGTTGAGGGGTGAGCTTGTGTTCTAGTTGCTTGAGCAACACCCTCCTCTCACCATGGACTTGACAGGTGAGCTATGTGGTGGTTGTAAACCTTGTTAGGGTTTTTCCTTGTGTTTCCTGATTGGTGATATGAAGTGTGCAAAACTCCTCTCTTGTCAAGTTGAGAGGTGAGCCATCTTCTTGATCCTTTGGGGTTTTTCTACCCTTGAGCTTGAGGTTGGTGGTGACCCCTGTCGGGGTGCATCTTGCTCGATATGGTGTTGGTGGTGTTGTTGCCCGATATCCTTCCCTTGGTTTAACCTTGGCCGACATGAATCTGTGGTTGTGTTGAGTGTCACCCTTGGTCATTGTTTCTTTGTGTGTCGAGCGTCACACTGCGGTGGGTACCTTGCCCGATACACCTTGTTCAAGTGGTGGCTTGGTGTTGTACCCTTGGATGTTTGGGTGTTGTGGCCTGGCCTTGTGACGGGCGTTGCACAAAGTCTTCACCCTGTTGCCTGATAGGTCCCTTGGTCGCCCGTTAGAGTTTCTTTCCTTAGGCTTGTTCCTAGGGGCGGGGTGATGCCAGACAGTGTGTTCCCCAATGTCCTTAGCTGTTGTTCTGGATGCACGATACACCTAGGTGCACGACACACTATCGTGTGGCTTGTTCTGTAGATGAGCTGCACGCTTAGTGATGCCGACGGGGCGTTGCATGATACCTTAGTGCGCGACACATGTGGGTGCATGGGGTGTTTAGTTCCCTCAGGCACGACGTGCCATTATACTGTACAACGTTGTTTGAGGTGCGCGACGGCCGTTATCCTTGCTGGTTGGTTTGTCCATTGTTAGGCTTGTGTGTCGGGCGATAGGGGAAAGTTCCCTACCCGATACCACCTCTTGTGAGGGTGCCCTACCCGTCACACATTTGGTGAGGGTAGTGGGTACTTCTAGTTAGGGTCTTGATCCTTCTGTAAAACATCTACGCTAGACCTTGTCTATGTATTCCCATTTGGGCTTATTTTGGTGATCGTTGATATGCTTATTGATAACTAAGATGGTAGCTCACATCTATGTAATTTGACATGATGCTACATCTGCATATGATCATCTTGAATCATTGTATAACATTGAGTAAATGGTAAACAGGTAAGATGCCTTGCTTGATGATGTGACCTATGCCTATGATCATAAGTTGAGGCATGATTGATAAGCATATAATCATCAATGACACCCTATGTTAATAGAATGGTCTTCTTTTTAAGTCTATAACGATTGTGCATACTAACCATGCAGGTGTTTCATACAGTTGCATAGCCATGTAAAGGGCTATGAGGTATATATAATTGAGTAACACTACTTTGATGGTTACTCTTGATGATGAGATACCATATATGATGTGTTCTGGTTTGAGGACCTAAGTTTGACTAAAGTACCTAAGTTGATGAGAATGACTTGAGAGGCAGTAGTACCATGTGATAAGGGATTTAGATCCCATGGCAATGTGATGATCCTTGAGATGGATCTAGATGATCGAAAAGAGGCCAAGTGATAACATGTGATGTTGGATCCTTGTGATGGATTAGGATGATGTTGATTACAATAAAAGCAAATTCTAAGTTTTATGTTTTTTATTCTTATTATAGTTTACATGTTATATAACTTGGTTGATCTTGCAATCCACTTAAAATATACTAATTAATCACAGTGGAATGATTCATGTAGTTTTCCCTGGCCATAGATCCATCATCGTCAGGAGTAGGTGATTGTGAAACAAGTTCTCCTGTGGGTTAACCTGGAAGAGCATATTATTGAATATGTGTGGTTTCTCCTAGCCGAAAATGAGGACGTATGAGTGCAACTTTAGTTGTAGAGTCCAGAGTGCAGAGTTTGGCCCGTAGCTCAGTATGTGAAGAGCATGGTGAACAGGCCCATGGCTCAGGATATGTGACATGCGAGCATGAATGCGTTCATGGCTCAGAGCATGGTGAACAGACCCGTGGCTCAGTTTCACTAGCACCAAGACCTGTACTGAGGCAGGCTAGGCAGAAGGTAGCCTGACCCTGTGGTTGAGGCTACTTAAGCAACAGACTACAGTCCTGCTAGTGTTGTACTTGTGCACTGACCATGAGGTGAAGAGGTCGTGGAGTCCGGCTCTTCCATTGACCTTGTATGTCATCGGCTTGGGTTTCGCAACCGAAGGTTGTATTTGAGCGGTACGGCTCACTTCCTCAGGGCATAATAATACATAATCCAGACGAATAGTATTTACTGCTTAAGGCAAAACACGAAACATTGGTTGAGGCCTTGCTTGTATAGTTAATCCTATTATACTTGCAGTTACTTAAATGTTCCTCATGATATGTGGTAAGACCTTATAAATCTTATCTTGTTAATCATGTTCCATAAAGAAATACTTGGGTATATGCCTTTCGTACATCTGGTAAGCTTGCTAGTATGAACAACTTTTCTTTATAACTGCTCTTCTTATACCTCTTATCAGTTATCTGCTTTATCCTTCTGAGGTTTTATAGTTTCGGCGGGGAGTTATGTTTCTCGCTGGGACTGTGTGTCTCACCCCACTGGTTTACACCCTTTTTAGGTGGTCGAGCTAGACGTGGTGGGGGTCGTGGAGTTGTGACCGAGTAGTAGAAGGCAAGCGATGGATATGCTGCTGTGTTGGATGTTTTGTTGTAGAGTCTTAGAGTCATCCATGTACTCTTAGGTCCTTTAGAACATTTTGACGTTGTTTCACGATGTATAGTTGTTGATCCTTTGTATATCCTGCTGTTGGCCAGATGTGGGCCTTTATGTACATATAAACAAGTGATGAACTCATGTAATGACAAGACAGCTATTGCTCTAAGCTGTGGACACATATCAAGGCTTGTGAATGTTTATATAACCTATTTCCTTGCAGGATGTGGACTTCAATGTAATAGTTTTATCAGTTTATCAGCTTTCCGCAATCGGTTTTAATTAACCCGTATTTTGATAATTTGTGGTTATGGTGATTTCCGAACGTTTTTGCGTAACACCTCATTGTCTGTATGATAGTGGGATGTGTTGCCACAATAACAAGTCTTCTGGACTTTACCTATGAACATGTATGGGTAAGGGAGAGCCACACGTGAAATTTAAATATTAAATGATAAAATATTCAATTAATATGTTGAATGTAACTTTTTCATCAAGCCGTGAGTTTTGTGTATTAAAAGTTGCCAAAAGGAAAAATTGGCATCAAAATAGATTATGTGGGTCATGATTGGTCAACTCACCAATTTTCATCTTATTTGCACTTTGTTTGCTATTCCAAGTTTATTTTAAAAGAAAAGGGAAATCCTTTTAATGTCACTTTAATTGGAATCCTATTTGGATACACTTTTCAGGATTTATTGACGACACATAGGCAATGTAATATAACATGATCTGTGGCCTCAGATAATATGATGTTAAATGAAATGATTGGACTTCCCATCTCACCTAGGTGCACCTCCTATTTAGGTGTCCCATCACAAAAGAACTATATAATTAAGCATGTTTAACCCAGAGTAGTACTAGGATGGGTGACCAGTTAGGAAGGATATCATGTCTTGTCATGCGTGATGAGAAAGCACACAGTTAAGGATACACTACTATAGAAATGACTTATAACATCACATTTACAGGTGTCAGTTGTATAAAAAAACCGACACCTAATCAATACAACATTGATTAAATAAAATAACCGACATCTATCTGTGAAGGGCGACTAGACACGGGTATCACTTTTTATTTAGTGTCGGTTTCTTATTAAGAAAATGATGAATAAAATTAACTGCCAAATCCAAATTTTCCAGTAAAAATAATTACCTCCAAAAATTTAACATACAATGTTGATTTTTAACAAAGAAACTGACGACTAATGATTTTCTGCAAGACAGAAATTTGACCAATTTTTATCATCAGTTGTCTTACAATTACCGACGCTGATGTGTTTTCACACACTTAACTGTGAAAAGTTTCACCTCCCTTTAGCATCAATTTTTATACGGAAAGCGACGACTACAGTCTTAATCCGAGAACATTTATTTTTTTCAGCATATATAGATAGACGTCGTTTTTTTTTAGTTGGGACCGATGACTATCAACTAACAGAAGTGTCAGTTTCTTGTTGGTAACTGACGCCTATAGTTTTAAGAATCAGTTAGTTCTAATAACCGACGCCTATTTTTAACTTAACAACACCCGCGCGAGCCAGACTCTTCCCCTTTCTCTGTTTCATTCATTCTCGATTGAGGGTTAGGTCCGGCGATTCCTCTGCTCCCCACCGCCTACTGCTCATGTGCTCACCGCCTCGGCCTCCGCCGTCGTTTGCTAGTGCTCTGGTCGCCATCACTGCCACCGCTCGCCTCTGCCGCCGCCACATGCTGGTGCTCCGACCGCTGCTCTCCATGTAGCGGCTCTCCTGCTCCCTACTCTACTCCTTTCTCTCTAGGTCGCTGCTCCGACCTTAGCTCCTGCACGCCTATTTGCCGTCGGCGCTGCCACGAAGGCCTTCTTCCTCCTCTTCTTCCTCCATCCTCAAGATACCCCGCTCCCTCTCAACCACCATTGGCTAGCCCTTTTGTCATTAGGGTAATATTTATACATGTTTGAGTACATTAGGGTTCTAATCTACCCTTTTGTCCTATATTTGATGCTAATTGTGCATATATGTTGAGTTTGGGACTTTAGTGATGGACTTTGTCCTAAGTTGTTATTTTTTCATCTAATATGAACTCTAGTCTCATCTATCCTAAGAGAGTCTCACTAAAATTGATGCTTATTGACACCTAATTAATTTATTATAGCAGAATTGCATCGATTGCACTTGTGCTCTTGGGCTGAATTGAGTTGTGTCATCCATTTGCATTGTTGACTTGCATATATTTGTTCTTCAGCCTTCAAGTGAGGTATAATCTCACTCTCCCAATGTTCCATTAGGCTTCATTTTGATTCACATCTTGTAATTGCATATATATGTGCTTCTAATCCTCATGCTTGACCTAATTCAGTAAATTTTGATGCATGTTGAAATAAGATTCAACTTGTCCATTCTAGCATCCTAATTTGATATTATTTTGTGCTTTGAACCTTGAAACATGTGTGTTAAAGATACATTGATTTTAAATCTCAAACTTAACTCACATGTGGGTCTTCTATTTCTAAAATGATAATGCAAACTCCTAAATCAGTAACATATATTATTCTTTGTGCACCCAAATACCTTGTGAATCATGTATGCACCCTAAGGTGATTAAATGCCTAAATGTTGACTTGAAATATGACCTAGTATGTATGTTGATATATGAATCTCTAATGATAATGGTGAAATGGAGTGGATTTGAGGTGGATATGTGGTGGAAATAGTAGGGTAGGTTGGTCAACATGGTCGTGTTGGTGTGCCACGACCATGGTGAGGGTAGTATAGGACGGTCATGGGGTAAGAATACGGTTGTGGTATGGGGCTGGTGGTGATATGCTATGTTGGTGGCCATAGTCGTGGCAGAGTGCCACGGTCATGGTGGGTGAGTGGCACCAAGGCCGTGTTGGGTCACACAACTGTTTTGGAGGAGGGGGATGTGGTCATGGAGCAGCATCATGGTCGTTTTGTTCTTCATTGGCCTCAGTTGTAACAGATGGCCATTGTCATGGTGACTTGTGGAAAAACCTTGTTGAAACGTTGGTTGTTGGTCATAAATTTGCACGACCGTGGGAAGTGCCCACAGCCGTCGTGAGGCTTGCACCACTTGATTATCCTTTAAACTTCATCATTATTGGATGTCTTTGCTTGGTGATGACTCTTGGCCATTGGAGGTAGGTTGAGGGAGATTTTGGGGCCTCCTTTGGACATCCTAATGAGTGGAGGAGCCCTAGAACTCCTTCGTTCTCTCTCTTCGATCTAAGGCATGGTCCAAGTACCTAAAAACAGTGCAAAGAACATCATTAGTGCATTTGGCAATGATAAACACATTAGGGGAAAAGCTTGTAACCTAACATGTTTAGATGTGATTTAAGTACAAAATGGCATAGGATGGAGCCCTAAAATAGGGCTACATCACCCCCCTAATTCAAATCTTTGATATATGGAATCATGGTTTCTTTACTGTTTAGTATTTAATGACAAGCACGATTAAATTATTTTACACAAAACTTAGGATATGAATGATGAAACTAGGATTGTAGGTATAAGAATGACAACATACATGTATCTGTTGGGCTAGAAACTCGTCCAAGATTTACTCATTAGGAGTAAATCTTCGATAGTCCCTAGTTTGGGAATGTTCTTGAACACCTAATCTCACTTAGGATGTTAGTGTATAATGTGTATTGGGTTTTCAAGAAAATTTTGGTAGCATTTCCCCATTTGTTCTCGAAGTACATATGTACTTGGAGAACATTGGGGAAATGTTGTCAAAACTTTCTTGAAAACCAAATACACATTATGCACTTACTAGTGAGATTACGTGTTCAAGAATGGGATAGGTGGTACACATTTATTATATATAAGAATGACATCACATGTATTTGTTGGACTAGAAACCCGTCCAAGATTTACTCCTATTGAGTAAATCTTGGATAGTCCCCGGTTTGGGATTGTTCTTGAACACCTAATCTCACTTAGGATGTAAGTGTATAATGTGTATTGGGTTTTCAAGAAAATTTTGATAGCATTTCTTTGTTTGTTCTCTAAGTACATATGTACTTGGAGAATAGCGGGGAAATGCTGTCGAACTTTTCTTAAAAACCCAATATACATTATACACTTACTAGTGAGATTAGGTGTTAAAAAATGGGATATGTGGTACACATTTATTATATATAAGAATGATAGCACATGTATTTGTTGGCCTAGAAACCCGTCCAAGATTTACTCAATAGGAGTAAATCTTAATTATATCTAAGACCTTAAACCCTAAAGTTTTAACAATGCTTAAACTCTAATCTGTTAACCCTAGACCCTGATCTTGTTGTAATATATACTTGTTTTCTCTTTGATCATAGAATGGATAGATCATGGATGTCCATGCGCAATCGCTGCACCCCAGAGTTTATTTCTGGTCTTGATCACTTTATTAGATTTTCCGAGGAACATAGGAAACAACCTGGAGATAGGTTCTACTTTCCATGTAGGCATTGCGATAACAACTTGAAAGTTAACACTGGTGACGAAATCAAAAGTCATGTCATGTGCAACAGGATTATACAAGGCTATACAGAATGGCACTGGCATGCAAAGATTTCAAACCCGAAATCAGTGGATGTCGATAGTAGTGCTTGTGTAGAAGAAGTTATTGCCTCCGATGATGTAGATGTGAACGAACCAGTTCCAGTAGGCATCATTGATGCGATGCTGGATAGTTGTGGGGTAGAGCACACCGAAACCGATCCACCTCCCATGTTTAGAAACATTGTGCATGATGTTGAGATACCGTTATACATAGGTTGTACTAAGTTTATGAAGCTTAGCACTGTGTTGAGATTGTATAAGCTGAAAGCTAATAATAGATGGAGCGATGAAAGCTTCACGCCATTGTTGTCTTTATTGAAAGAAATGCTTCCTGAAGGAAATGAGCTGCCAATCTCAACATACTAGGTAAAGAAATTGTTGTGCCCAATGGGAATGGAGGCCAAGAAGATACATGTATGCCCGAATGATTATGTATTATTTCAAAAGGTGTATGTAGATTTGTAAGATTGTCCAAAATGTGGTGCGTCATGGTATAAATTGACAACTTCGGGGGAGTCCAAAACTGGTTCTCCTACCAAGGTGATGTGGTATCTACCTACAATATCACAGTTTCAATGCTTGTTTTCCAATCCGATAGATGCAAAGAATTTGAGGTGGCATGCATATGTTAAGAAAAATAATGATGGGATCCTACGGCATGCATCTGATTCCCCACAGTGGAAGAAGATTGATCTATTGTACCCTAAATTTGGTGAAGAAGTCAGGAATCTAAGACTTGGGCTTTGTATAGATGAGATGAATCCATACGGGACATTGAGCAACCAACATAGCACTTGTCCAATCATGCTTGTTATATACAATCTTCCTCCCTGGCTGTGTATGAAAAATAAGTACGTTATGTTGTCGTTGTTTATATTGGGCCCTAAACAACCTAGAAATGATATCGATGTTTATCTTGAACCTATGATTGATGACTTAATGAAACTCTGGGGTAAAGGTGTGATGACCTATGATGCTTCACGAAGAGAGACATTTTGTTTGCATGCTATGTTGTGTTGCACTATTAATGACTTTACAACATATGGGAATTTGTCTGGATATAATGTCAAAGGAGGTCAAGCATGTCCTATATGTGAAGAGAACATTGATTCAACAAGACTAAAACATGGAGGCAAGACTATATATCTTGGTCATCGAAGGTTTCTTCCAAAATTGCATCTGTATCATAGGAAGTGCAAAGCATTCAAAGGATGGAATGAGGAACAGAGTGCACCTAAACCTATACCAGGGGAGGTTGTTTATGAAAGAGTAAAAGACATTGTCAATGAATTTGGTAAAAGATCACAATGTACTATGGCCACACAAAGTGACAAATCTTTATTTTAGAAGAAGTCAATATTTTGGGATCTTCCTTATTAGAGTTCTTTGATAGTCAGGCATTGTATCGATGTCATGCACGTTGAGAAAAAAGTCTGTGATAGCGTCATTGATACTCTGTTGAATATACTAGGTAAGACTAAAGATGGGATAAAATCTAGACTAGACCTACATGAAATGGGAATAAGGTCAGAATTAACAAAATTACATGAATCGGTAAATCGGAGAACATACTTACCTCCCGCTTGTTACACATTGTCTAGAAAGGAGAAGAAAGCTTTTTGTGAATGCTTGGTAAATGTTAAGGTGCCACAGGGTTACTCATCCAACATCCGTAGATCAGTATCAATGAAAGATCTGAAGTTGATAGGTCTTAAATCTCATGATTGTCACACTCTAATGCAACAAATATTGCATGTGGCAATTCGATATATATTACTGAAGCATGTAAGATTTGCAATCACCAGACTTTGTTTCTTTTTCAACGGTCCGTGCAGCAAAGTTATTGACCCTGATACTCACGATACTTTGCAAAGAGAAGTGGTTGTTACACTATGTCAGCTTGAGATGTATTTCCCTCCTTCATTCTTTGATATCATGGTACATCTTGTTGTCCACTTGACTAGGGAAGTGAAAATGTTGGGACCAATTTTCTTGCATTGGATGTATCCCTTTAAACGATACATGAGCATTTTTAAAAGTGATGTTCGAAACCGTTATCGGCCTGAAGGGAGTATTATTGAGGGTTATGTGGTGAGAGAGGTTATGGATTTTTGCAATGACTTTCTGAGTGGTAATGACACTCCTGGTAATGACAAGAATATTGAGAGCAATTTGGAAAAGGAATTTTGGGATCACGGGTGAAAGTAATCATCCGTGAGCAGTTGGAACAAGGTTACTTGTATATTTTACACAACAGGGATGAAGTGAGTGTTTATATCAAGGAACATACCAATTTCATCAAGAGACAATATCCTGGAGCTAATTCAATGTGGCTTGCAAGTTTGCATAACAAGACACTTATTAGGTGGTTTGAATATAAAGTCTTACAACAACTATCTCAAACACCAGATGATATTTTTGAAACTATTAAATGCCTCTCCTTTAAACCAAAATTGAATGTTATGTCTTATGAAGGGTATGACATTAATGGATTCACATATTACACAAAGTGCCAAGATGATAAGAGTGTCGTCCAAAATAGTGGTGTCACCCTTCAAGCGTCGACTATGTTTTTTGCAAGTGTAAAGGATAAGAGTCCACGTGGAGCTAAAATGTCATATTACGATGTCATTGAAGACATATGGGAGTTTGACTACATATATTTTAGAATTCCACTCTTCAAATGTAATTGGGTTGATAACACCAAAGGAGTTATAGTGGATGAATTGAGTTTCACTTTAGTGAACTTTGAAAAGATTGGCAAGAAGGGTGAACCATTCATATTGGCATCACAGGCGAAACAAGTATATTATATCGATGATCCTACAAATGATAAATGGTCGGTTGTTCTTCATGGTAAAAGATAGTTCATTGAAGATCCTATAGATGAAGAAGAGTAGTATCATAAGTATGATGACTCCAGTCCATTCTTAGTTGGGTTGCCAACACCACAAAATATTGAAGCTAATGATGACGTGTATGTGCGCGGAGATCATAATGAAGGATTGTTAATTGATAAACGATCGCAATATTAGAGGCATGCATGTTTATATTGTTTTATATGTTTCATTTTTCAATGTTTCATTTGTATATGTGAACTATAAAATGTTTCATTATCTTCTAGCTATGTCAAATGCTTAATGTTTGATTTTTTAATGAAATTTTTAGATAGCTGAGCATGGGCATGATGACCATGATGTCCATGATGAGCACAGTGAGGATACCAATGCGCCACCTCACAATGTACGTTTTAAAAATATATCATATATTTCTATCTATATGTCCATTTATAGTTACATCCTGGAAGTGTGTTTATTTTGTCAAATTTTAGGTTGATGATGCACATGTACCCTCTGAAGCACTTGAGGCACTTGATGAGTAGTACCAAAAAGTTGACAAGAGATGGGGCATCACTATCATGAAGAAGTTAACAGTGCTAAGGGGCAATGGACCCAAACTGGCTGTGGATTTTGATAATGTAGGACATGCAATTGGAGTGAACTATAATTCGTTTGTTTCATATCTTGGGTTTGTTACTCGTAGCCATTGTGGTTGTAAGATATATTCTTGGAATAAAGTTCCTAAGGGGAAGAAAGACTTAATATGGAAGGATTTATGCATGAGTTATTATTATTTGCAATTCTATTTTGTAGATTACTAATTTTTTGGATACTAGTTAATAGAAATTCTATTTTGCAGAGTATATTTGCAATGGATGAAATGTTGCATCATAAATGTGTGATGCAATGCTGTGGGAGGGTCCTAAGGAACTATAGGACAAATCTCACCTGAGAATACATAAAAGATGGTGAGAAGAGGAAGAAGTCAGCCACTGAATAGTGGAACTTCCTGGACCAAGAAGAATGGGACATGTTTCTTTCTTCAAGAAACATTGATGAATTCAAGGTATTAGGTGTTACCTCCTATTTAATTAATATACGTTGTATTCACCTATTCAAGATTAACCTTTAGTGTTACTAACCAAATCAATCTGCATACTAACTAGGCTATTAGTGAGGCGCAAAGAGCAAGGCGTGCACTGAATGTGCATGACCACACAATGGATCCAAAGGGCTATGCAGGCGTTCGCCAAAGACTACATGCTTAGTGTACTGCTTAGTCTGTTGCTACTCAGGAGTCCTCTACTATAGCAACTGCACCTCTGCCTTGCCATGATGTCTGGATAGCTGGGATGCAAAACAAGAAGGGAGAAATAAAGAAGCCTGCAACTGCTAAGGTGGCTGCAAAAATGGTAAAATACAACTCTTAGAGCAATCGTTCGAATATTGATTATTTGTGGTGTTTACTTACTTATAAATTTTTGTTGATGGTGATTAGCAGGAGATGCATGAGCTGAGGAAACAAGGCAAGTTCAACCCTGAGGGCACAATGGATGAATTGACAGTTGCTTTGGGTAACCCAGAGCATCCTGGTCATGATAGGGGTGCAGGCGCTGGTGTGGGCATCAAAGACTTCTTTGGGCCATCCCAGTGCAAACATGTCCCAAAAGCGGGAATTTCACAAGAAGAGGTAACCAATTCTTTTTTTAGAATATTACTGTAAAAGGGAATTCAATAATCAGAAGCTAAAGTTTCTTTTATCCATGTATAGGTAGATGCGTTAATTGAAAGGAGAATCCAAGAAGTAATGGTGAAGCGGTAGGCGTCTCAGACTGCCACTTAGATAGTACCTATGGCGTCCCACTCTACTCCTACTATAGAGGTTGGGAGTAATCCTGTAGACCCACCACCTAGCGCATCCGCTGTAAGTATTTTTATGACATAGTAGCTAGTATTTTCAAGATGATATGTTTTCAAGATGATATGTATATATGTATATAACATTCTTTACATAAATTTGTAGGAGTTGAAGCCATGCCATCTAAAAAGTAGTGAATACGTAGTTGCAGAGGTGTCGTGTTACCCATCCCTTCCAGGGGAAATGTTTCATGGGTCTCCATTACCAAATGGTTGGCTTCGTGTGAGCTTGCTACATATATTCCCCAATCGAATAGATCTTCAATGGCCATATGCCCACCCAGATTGTGAAACGCTTGGTGAGGCAGAAGGCAGAGTGATATTGTGGCCCAAAGCGGATATCGTCTATACTGAAATTGTATGGTAAATTTACATTATGTTAAATTCTTAGTGTGTATATATGAGGTCAATTGACTTGAAATTATGTATACAAGGTTAAAATGAAGACACCCAGAGCATCTAGGCCTCTACCTCCACCTCCTACATTACCAAGTTGGGTTCCACATGACCTACCTGCCCCATTAGGTCCTAATTGTAGGGGTATCGCTGTATGGTTAGGCAAACATGATATAAATTGTGGGCTCCGATCTCCAAAACATGAGATAAACATAGAGGAAGCATTCGATTAGCAGCGGAATATGAAAAATCATGAAAAATTAAAACTTTTTGAGATAAGATCTTGAAAACATGAAACTTCTTTCATAAAAGCAAGATAAACAGTTTACATCTCTGTTAAATCACTTCTTGAGTGATTATTTACAACCAGATATAAAATCTCAAGATTGAAAACCGAAATCTCAATCAACTAACTCCAAGGACCTGAGAGTATAGAGATGACATAAGACTGGACAACCAGGATCTCCACCTGAGACTCACTGCTGCCCCTGATATTGCTGTTGCTGATACTGATCTCCCACAGACTGGTTCCTTCGTCCTCGACGACCACCTAAAAGTTGAAATCTATAGGGTGAGACAATTTTAAATAATTGTCCCAATGAGAGTTATAACTCTCCGCCAGAAGCTTTATCATAGCATGTAATGAAAATATAAGAAAGGTAATCTAAATTACTCAACATAAGATTGGATGATAAGTAAAGCATTTCTTACTTAAGCATTAACTTCAAAAGGAATATGAAGAACATGTATTCAAGTGTAACAATGTAACATCAATCATTGTATCTCGTACTTCAACCCTAGCAGATATGCTACACGGCTGATTATGTTTTACAAACATTATTATGCCCTGCGGAGATGAGGTATACCGCTCATACTCCAACCGATCACTAGTAAGTCGCATCAGTATCATACTAGGTCATCAAAAGAGCCGGATTCTTATGACCTCAACTTCCTCAGTCAGTGTGAGGATCAACATGCAGGACATCTAGTGTCTCTGCTACTATAGCTCACCAGGGTATTCTGGCACTTTGCTATTAGAGTCACAGTGGCATTCTATACTCTCTTCACCATCGAAAGAGTTCTTGTTTATATCTCATTGATGTGGCATTAAAGATTCCTCGGGTGATTAGTGATACATCATCCTGGCATAAGCACATAGTACAGGGTTGATAGATTAAGATACATCTACATCAACTCCTACACTAGGACGTAAGGATATCCGCGTCCATATTCCCCCACATACTAAAAAGTATGTGATCCAGTAGTTCCCTTAGGAAAACCTGTTTCACCATCATTTAACTACTGACAATGATGGATCTATGATCAGGGCTCTACATGTATGGTTATACTTGATTAATTAGGTACATTTCAGTATTCTTTTTAACATCAAGCATGTTTCCAAGCATTTAAGTATTAAAACACTGCTATACAAGAAGAATACTAAATGTATCAGGTTTAACTCATATCAGTTATCAATTGGATATCAATTCAACATAAGTCATCTAATCAGCATGACCTTGATGTTACTCATGGCTCTTACAGTCCATTAATCTCATATATTGTCATTTAAGCATAGGCAACATAGCATGTATCATTATTCATAAAGTCTACAACATACTTTCAATGAATACACTATCATAACCATTACCTGGTTATGATTAATATCTTATAAGAACCTGCATAGTCAATTCAACTTCATAATAATATCATTTCATTCCCAAATCAGCAATTTATAAGGCAGAAATAACATTCCATTTCAAGGGTTGTACCTTTATGCCTTTACTAAGGCTAGGTTCCCTTATTAGTATCAATTAGGGTTTATTCAATCCCTTTCATTATGATTAGGAATCACAATTCCTCACCTCATACTTTAATTATAAAGATTCATTCTTAAAAGCATAACCTGGAATTAGGATTTATTGTACATTTCATCACATCATCCTCAATTAGTGTTTACTATTCATTTAACATGTCATTACCCTAGAATTAGGGTTTACTATTCACTCCATAGTGAATTGAGCTCATAGCATCACCATGTATGAAATTATCCTCCTTGATGCCTTCAAATTAGGTTAAGATTCATCAGTTATCATAATTAGGGTTTTCATGATCTCACACAGGTGGATCATACCCTAATCATGCACATTCATATACATTGAAGGTACTTTACTTGAATTTCAACCATAATTTGGACCTTCTCTCTCCTCTTACTAATAGGTGGTGATTACATCACTCTAGATTAGGTTAGGTCAAGTTAATCTTGATTAACATAAGCTAATTCACCACTATCATGTCATTACGGTTTTGATTAAACAAGGGTGTCATCTACTTGAACCCTTCAAGGGCACATTGGTAATGTACACCATTGACTCATATCATGGTTCAATCTATTACTCACTTAGCCCCTTAATGTCTTTAGGTATCATTAGGGTTTGGATTAGATAACCATTGTACCAATTAAACCCTCAAAACATTAAGTAATCATAACCCTTAAAGTCCCCAAACGATTACACACTTCAACCTCTAAACGGTCCTGAGACCGTTTGGAAGTGTTGACCATTTGGTTAGGGTTGACTTCCAAACCATTTGAACTTGGTCACCCTCAAGACCGTTTGAATCTAAATGGTCTTGAGACTGTTTCAATTTGTTGATTATTTGAAAGAGTTGTCTTTGAAACTGTTTGAATCTATACGACCTTGAAACCGCATGAATTGAAACGACCTTGAGATCGATTGGATCTAAATGACCTTGAGATCATTTGAGACCAAACTGTCTTAAGACCGTTTGGCCCCAAACGGTCTTGAGACCGTTTGGATTCAAACGATCTTGAGACCGTTTGGTCCAAATGGGCTCAAAACCGCATGGATCTCAAAGGTGCATCAAAGGTTGTAATTGATTAGGGTTTTCCATGTTGAACCCCTCAATTGGCCACATCTTTGCTATCCCCTTATAAATTGAGCTAATTAGTGTTATCCTTAATCAATTGGACACTCAATTGACCCTTAATTGCTAGCCAATTAGGGTTGAAACTGATTGAATTAGGGTTTGTAATCAAATAACCATCAACATTCATCAATGTGAATTAAATTGAAGTTGAACCCATCAAATGGCACTCAATTGGGCCCAAACTTGGCCCAAACGGTCTTGAGATCATTTGGACACCCTCCAAATGGTCTTGAGACCATTTTCCCAAAGATTCATCAAAATCTAGGTCAATTTGATAAGGTTTGAACCTTAATTAGGTTACAAATTAGCACTTTTAATCAATTCATCAACCTATTGTGATTGGACCCTCAATTGATCAAATTATCTTAACCCTAGACCTCCAAACGGTCTTGGGTGGTCACCAAACGGTCTTGAGACCATTTGAGTGAACCCCCAAATGGTCTTGAGACCGTTTGGGCCCTTCAACCCAAAGTTCACCAAAATTGGTCCTTAATTTCATCAATTGAACCCAATTAGGGTTTAGAGGATTGAAGTGCCTTCAACTTGTGATTGGTTAGCAATTAGATCATGATTCTTTGTAATTGATTAATTCAACATGTGTACAACAAACCTATAAATGGTCTTCACTTGGTCAAACTTTCCAAATGGTCTTGAGACCGTTTCATTCTAAACGGTCTTGCAAGACCGCATGAAATCAAACGGTCCTGAGATCGTTTGATTTCAAACGGTTTGCAAACCGTTTCGACCAAATGGTCCAAGGTTGTTTGGTAAGGTTACCTAGGAAATCACATCCATCATCTTCATCCTCAGAACAGGACGGTTACTTCGTGGTTTTGCTTGCAAGAAAGAAAGGATAGTTGGGGGAGAAGAAGAACTAACTACTTTATGCAAGAACAAGTATATGTATAAGAAAGCAAGAGGTTTAGAGATATAAAACCCGCCTTATGGTCATTCCTAGAGCTCCAAGCTTCCAATATTTTGGACCTTTAATGGCTTCTGAGCTCCACAGGTCGGCCAAAGGTATTTCTCTAAGAAAAAGTTGGGGAAAGTCGGCTAGAATAAGAATCCTAAAGAAGAAGAACCATAAACCAACCTTAGAACCCAAAATCCTCCATGAATCCGAGCAAGGTGATGGTCTCTTCTCACCTTTGAACAAGTTGGTCTTCTCCTTTAGCTCCAGAGCTCTGCCTCAAGTCGGTTGAGAAAGATGATAAGTGAAAGAGGTGAAAGGGAACGTTTCTTTGGCTTGCAAAGAAAGAGGCTTATATAGCTTGGGTTAGTTTTCAACATAAGGACCTCTAGTTTATGGGTTTCTCATCTAGGTCCCTCCTTAACTTCTTAACACGTTTCTCCTTATCCTAGTATAGAAAATCTCCTTCAAAACTCAAGATCTAAGGGTAAAGAAAGCCAACATGCAAACTAAGGTGCACACATATAAAGGGTCTCTTTACTTATAACTTGGTGATTCTATTACAAAGGTTGTTCTTCTTATCTGATTGTTTAATTGAAGTTCTCTCTTCATCATTTCTACTCTAAATGATGTCAAGAGTCACTCAAGATACTCTAGAAGATGTATTTTACAAGTTGCACCCCATATTTTGGGTAAATTGCACTTTACACCAAAATTAGGGTTTTTAAGCACATAGATTGCTCCACAAGCTGCATCTTGATGCCCAAGCTTGGAGAATCCATCATACTTCATCATATTTACTCATATGATGTCTCATCATCAGAGGGACATCTTAACATGTGAAATTTGCAAGTTAACCCCTCTAATTGGGTAATTTTCACATAGGTCCCTGTCTTACAAAACAATACTACAACATTGTTTAAAAAGGGTAGAATTGAAAATGTATGTTCCTCAGGAACTTAATTATAGACCAGGGAATAATCTCAAGCATCTTAATTACATGATTAAGCAAAACACCTAGGGTTAACTTATAACCCAGGTCAGGGATGTTACATAAATTGCCCTATAAATGTTTCTATAGATGTAGATGATGTAGGTCAATCATACGAAACCAAACTATTTATACAAGATATTGTGGAGTTGTTTCGCTATGATTGGTTGAATACATCTGTGATAGAGCTATGGATAAGGTGAGATCTTGTTTATACATCCCTATACCTTGTGTAGGATCCGGTGCTCTGGTTTCTTATATATTAATGCATACATAATACATGTTCTACAGCTTCTTAGACAAGATATGTGCAAATTTTTCATTTGAACATGTAGGATTTTTTATTCCATCTTTGATTAGTCTAGTAGCTAAAGACCTTACGTCAGTTCAACAATACTGTTGTGATGCTTTTACAAATTTTGGTCAAAATAAGAAGACAGTGATAATAGCTCCATTAAATGTGGAGTTAGTTTACTTTTCTTATAATTTGGACTTAAGAAAATTACATTTTATTGTGGATTTCGAGTTATTAATTTTTAACTTTTTTACCTCTAGGGGTACGCATCGGGAGTTACTAGTTATTGTCCCCGAGACATTCACTGTCTATTATCTAGATCCTAAGGGGACTAAATTAAATCCAAAATATGGACATGCAATGAAAATGGAATTATTCCGGTGAGAAATATTTCATTTTTATATCCGTTAACATCTGTTATTACATTACTATTTAATTATGCAATTTACTATGTTACATTAACATGTAGGGGTTTACATGAGTTCAAAAAGGCTGGAGAAAAGGTCCCCAGGAAAAAGAACCAGCCAATAATGTGGGAGAATGTGAAAGTAAGTTCCCGACTCCAATGTATATATTATTTATGTGAACTGTGCTTAGTTGTATTTTTTAATATTTTGTATGTTTCAATTTATAGTGTGCTACACAAGACAACGGCTGGGTATGTGCATACTATGTGATGTGATTTATGGACATGATTATAAGATATGCCACAGTGGACATTGATACCATACCTGAGGTATTATATATAGTCTCATTAGATAATATCAAATATATCAATCTTATTTATATATTATTAATTATATATATAAATCATTCTCTTATACATCATTCTCTTTGCAGATGCTTAAAACTAACCACACTACAGGTAAGGCCTTATCAGATGTATATGCTTCTGATACGACGGAAGAATTAAATGATGTAAGAGAAGAATGGGAAAAATCCATACAAGTAGTGGGGGTATTAAATTATAATTGGGATGTTGATAGCGATAATGACTAAAGAATGATATTTTGTAAATGAATTTTTTTGAATTGTCATATGTGTGAATGTTTCTACATGTGACTGAATGTTTATACATATGTGAATGTGAAAATGAAAGGAACTGCAGGTTGCTACATGAATTTTCTACATGTGTCTGAATGTTTCTACATGTGTGAATGTGAAATTAAAGGAACTACAGGTTTGTGGCATGTTTCTACATGTGTGTGAATCTTGTTAAATTTGCAGGTTTGTGGCCTGTTGTTGGCTGATATCAATGGATGTCATAAATCTGCAGTTTAGTTCCACTAAACTGTAGGTTTCTTTATCCTAGGACTAGCCACAACAGGCCTGCAAACTGATAAGAAAAAAAAATCAAAACATAGGTGTCGGTTATTAGTCAAAAACTGACAACAAAGGCTTACAACATCGGTTAATAGCACAAAACTGACATCTAATGTGGCCAGACAACACGGTCGTGGTGGAACGTGATATGGCGTCGGCTATTACTAAGAAACTGACATCGATGGTGTCCTAGATGGCGCCCTTTTGTGGCGTGAAGGGTTTGGGTGTTGGTTGCCCTACTAATAACCGACACCTATAGTGCCCCTGCTGGCACCCTTTTTGTGGCGCTAGAGTTCTGACGTCGATTTCCCCACTAATAACCGGTGCTTATAGTACCCCTGCTGGCGCATTTTGGGTGGCATGAAGGGTTTTGGCGTCGGTTTGGTGTCAGTTTTAAAACTGACACCTAAGGGTTCACATTTTAGTGTCTCCCACATAGGTGTCACTTTTTAACCGTTGCCAAGTGTTATTGGTGGTCTATGGGGCCAATCATCATTCTTGAAACTCTACAACAACCATGTGTACTGGGCCCAAGTGTTACAAATGTCATCAGAGCGATAACCCATTTAGTAGGTGGGGCCCACACGGGCATGTGGCATGCCAGCTTGAGCCATGCGGTTCAGACATATTGGAAAGGGTTATCCATGGTGATGTGGCCACCCTTGTGCTGCTATTCCGTGATAAGGAGTTGGGATTCCATGGTCCATTCAGGTTCTACACTAAAATGAGGAAATTTAATGAGGCCATACAATTGAGCCTTAACGAGGATGTTAAGAGTCCAAGTGAGGGAGACTCCAACGTCCCATGATTTTAGAACTCAGATAATATGATCTTAAAAGGAATGATTGGACTACCAATATCACTGAGGTGCACTTCCTTTTCAGGGAGACTATCACTAAAGAACAATGTGGTTAAGCATGACCAGCCTAGAGTAATACTAGGATGAGTGACCAATCGGGAAGTTCATCCTATCTTGCACTTGAGTGAGGACAAAGTGCCTAGTTAAGGCCAATGGTGGTCTACAAGGCAAGCCATCATTCTTGAATTTATTAGAGTTTTGGAAAGTGTGATTGGGTGTTACAGTCACACTATATTTTTCTTTTGCATGGATACATGCTCTTTTTTTATCATTGGATGCATGTTGGTTGATCTATGAATCATCGTCTACCTTCCACAAGATATGTAATTGGGAAGCCATTTTCATAGTAAATTTCGTTTATGATTTATCCCTTCACACTCCATATTTCTCAAGATTTTTCTATTGTGGTTTTCTTTATCAAAATACTGACCCATTAATCCCCTGCTAGAGACCTATATTTGAGTATTTGAGAATAACCTAAATCTTGGGGCCCAAGATTTTCAAAGCCATATTACATAAACCTTGACACCCTATCTTATATATATATGTGACACACTAGAGAGTTTCGTCCCATCACATGCAAGTGTTTGGCGGCTCCCCAACTATTCTTCAGGTCGTATGCTTTGCTTCTGATAATAGAGCTTTGGTCTATTGTACCCTAGTGACAAATATACCCAACCTCTCTCCCTAGATCCAATTCTCACTCGGGTAAGGTTTATTGGACCCTCACCTTTGTCTCTATCTAGACAAAGTCACCAGATAGTTTGCAATCTCATTTTACCCAAATCTGGCTTTGACCTTCTCTGCTTGGAGTTGTGTCCATGGTAGACTAGAGAGAAGCAAAGATGAGCCATGGATAAATCTTGGTTTTTCCCTCTTGTTCTCTTATACTGATATTTTATCATGTGGGTTTTGTGTAATTACAGACTACATCCTATATTCTTTTGTCATGCTAATAAACAAATGGATATATGACAATAAAGTGCTTGTCACAGCCTAAGTTGTAAATCAGCAAGTGTAAGCATCTTCGTCATTTTTCAAATTTATTGTTTAGCAATCATTAATATCAGTAAAATCACTACCTATAAAAATCATAACTTTTTACTTGAAGCTCCAAATATAATAAAAATAATGTTCTGGATTCATAATTTTTGGTCTAATTTTCATCATTTCATTTCAAAGATCTAAAGCATGATTTTTAGATATCAATCTCTTTGACTCTCTTATTAATAATTGAGGAAAATTTTAATCAATAAAATGAAGAACTTTGATCCAACCTATAATCTGTAACATCAGATCATCTAGCTATATTAACATCATGAACTAATCCAGGATTTTTTGAAGATCTGGACTTCAAGGGATTCAACACGCCTAACATGATTGAACCCTAATTTATGTAAAAACATCATATGAAGGTTTTCGGAGATTTCATTCGTGAGTAGGTAGAGATTGGTCTCTAATCCAAACAATCAAGTCAAGGTATTTGCATCTTCCCAATTTAACTAGGTATTACTAATATGACCAATAAATTGTTCCCAAATGAGGCATCTATGGAATAATCCTTCTTCATAACTTAATCTTTTTAAAAATCATGTTTCCTTGGTATTAGTTCATTACTTGATATAAAATCAATGAGATCTAATTACTAAAGGTTCCCTGACCTATTTGTATTAAATATTGGGATGATCTCATCCTCTATTACTTAAACCAATTTGATGTTGACTAAACTTATTTCTTACCTTAACATTTTGTGTGTGTATACTAGACTAAGCTTATTTAAAGTATCAGTACATATGTACTACCATAATATATGAGTGTGTATATCCACCCCAAGTGAACCTTTCCAATCCTATTATATATATATACGACACACACCTTTCTGCCAAGGGTGTTCCTTTCCACCCGACTTAGGCTTAATATTTTATGGGTCTTGGCTCTACATAAATTAAATTAGTTTGATAGTTTTGCATGCATGATTATGATTTGATAATGTTGTTACATGGAAAGAATCCTTTCTGATAATCATATCCTATTGATAAATGCCTCATCTATTGACTTGTTGAAACTTTTGGAACTTTTTCTTTTGAACTTCCATTTATTGAAGTATCTAACTTTAATCTTACATTGCCCTAACTAATGCCTAGTTGTTAATTTACCACACATACACAATTATGTTGACCTCCTTTCTTTTATTTTCTTCCTCTTCTAGGTGTTGCTTTCAACCATACATAGGTTTCATAGCCTGAGGACCAGGAAGTAGGATGCATCGCTCAAGTCTAGATTCCTCATGTTTTATGATGTGGACAGGTTTCTCACCACAAACTAGTCCTACCATATTAGATTTCATATCTCATTAGTTCCATTTTGTGGCCTCAATGTCAAACATGGACAAAATTTTTGTAATAGTTATATTTCCATTTCCGATGCTACAAAACTATGTTTCTTTTACCAATCTATTTAAGAAAATATTATGCACCCCTTTTATTTGATTATTATTATTTGGTTGTGAACAAATTGAGTTTTATGCATTATTTTCTAGAATTGACTAAGGTGTGGATCCCTCATGGGTTCTACTTCTTAATGAACACCCTAGGAATATTATTTAACAAAAGGGTTGTTGATTGATGATTATAATAAATAAAAGAATAAAATGGCTATATGCAATCTAAGATTACTGATGGATGGAAACACTAGGTTACATAGATTTCACCACCACTACCTACATTTGTTCTCATTTTGCATCACAAGAAAATATGAACACATAACATTAAGGATGGGTAAATCCCCCTTTTAGCGTCAAGATTAAAATTGGACAAATATCACTCTTGGCTCACTGATGTGTTACCAAGAGATCACATACTCATTGCCTCTAAAAATACCTATCCAAAGTTCTTATTACGGTTTAATAAGAAATAGTCGACTTCTTAAATTATGAATCCAATGTTTTCTACACCCATGATAATGATAAACATGTAAACTTGTTAATTAGACAATCATAGAAGAAAAAATGATTGATTCAAATTCAAAAGTGGTTCACACATTTCTAGATGTACTAAAAGAACAAAAGCAAGCAATGGGGATACTCCCTACACCCTTTAGTTGGAAACCACTCACTCATCATAACAAGATCAGAATATAAATGAATAAAGGAAGAGATAGACATCATATCAGTGGGAAGAAAGGATGCAGCCTTGGTTTGTGTAACAACAATGTGATGCCCACTGATGGGGTTGATCCTATGCAGCAGTTAGGAACCCTAGATGTTTGTCGGGTGACCTTCTTATTCATAGTTCCTTCCTAGCTAGGATATGCTCAGTAGAAGAGGAAATAGTTTGATGAATGGTTGATGGTAAAGCATTGTTGACCATCCTCCTTCAAGGTTTGAATCTTAGAGCTTGGGTGGATAATAAAATGCATATTTATTAACTTTATTTGCATGTTTTAAATGTCTATTTAAGAGTGATTTTTATTTCTCTATTTTTAGAGTAAATTGTATTAGTTTTTCCCTTTGATAGTCAAGTTATAGTATTTAATTGATTTATCATGTTAGGAAATATCCATATTTTTTCTAAATCTCAAAAGTCCCAAGAATTAGAGGCTTCAAATCATATCTTCTACATCCCAGTCGATCGACTAACTCACCCAGTCGGTCAATTTATATCTTCCAACTTCTTGCAATCCTAATTTATATACCCTAAACCAAAATGGTCATAACTTTTGCATCTCAAGGAGGAATTTAATGATCAAGCATTCTTCGAAAGGAATTTAATTTTCAACATGAAAGATTTATCTTGGACGGATTTTCCAATCACTCCAATGGCCTTTTGAGTTGATTGACTAATCTTAGCGGGACTCAATAGTGAAGAGATTGTAATAGTCAAAATATTAAAAGAAGGCAACTCAGTAAAGCTCTTCACTTGGGGCAAGAAATTAATGTTGTAAAATTTTACTCCTATAACTAAGCATAAAGGAAATTTGTCTAGTTCCATATACTTTTTTTGTGGTAAAAAGAATATATATAAAGACTAGTCAAACTCATATTTGAGAAATCTCATTAATTCAGACAAAACAACCAGCTCAAAGCAAACATTTAAAGACCAGTTGATTGACTCACCATCCTAGTCTATCAACTCACGTTCAAGACTCAGTCAAACTTCAGAATAAGAAAGTCATTCAAGTGGTCAAAGTTTAACAAACATACTTGATAATGAAGCATCAAAATACACCATTCGAGCGACTCAAGTCTTTGAGTCAATTGACTCATAATTTGAGATAGGAAGCTACAACCACCACCAAGCCTTATCTAATGGGTTTTCTCCCCCTCCTTTTCCCGATAAACGGAGCGGGGACTTCAAAGAAAAATTATCTCTTGATCTCCAAATCTTTGGGTCTCTAGATCTAGGATTCTACTTTTCACACTCTAACCTTTTCTCTCTTGCATGTCTGAGTAGTTCCCTCTATCTGGGACATGGGGAGTAAACCCATGATCTACATATATTATCTTAGCAACTTGTGAAAATACTTTAACATATAAAAAGATGTGTTTCTATCAGTTTGACAATATGGAACATGATTTGATGAGTCATTCTCTATGACAATTATGACCCATGATGAAATAACCTTGGACTTATGGGATAGAATGCCAGTTAGAATTCTTCCGTACCTCGAAAAGATCCATTCTAGGAATACATCAGATGACTGAATAAGGACCTACAGATCATCCATGCCCACGAGACCATAAAAACTTTTATCCATTCGATTTGATTAAGAAAAGGACATATATCCATGATCCTAATCTTAAATTATCTAAAAGGAACCTATAAGGGGCTAAGCTAACTAGGGATTCATGGTGGAAAAACCCGAACTTCCGAAAAATCAAAAAAATCTTAATCAATCCTAATCATTTCATTATTTTTGCTCATTTCTCTCTTCAATTTAAATTATGTTGATAACTTAGTTTCATTTCTTGCACTTTACTTTCATTCCTTTCAATTCTACATTTTAATTCCACACTTTTATTTATAAATTTACTTTCTTGTTAGATTAGTCATTCTCTACATTTTGATTTAGACATTGTTCATTGCTTTCAATTTCAAATTAACTCTCAACTCATTGTCTCTATGGATTCATACCTTGCATATTATATCAATTCATTTGTTTACTAGTGAAATGGTTAGCCATCAAAGGTTAAGCTCCAGAGACAATTTTCTATCTGCTGAATTTAATTTGTTGACGATGACACATCAAATTTTAGTGTCGTTTCTTGGGACAGTAGATGGATTTTTTTTTTAGTCTAAACAACTTTGGATAACTAGGACTTTTCTTTTTTCCTTTTATCCTACCGAGTTCCATTATGGTAGTGAACTCATCCTACTGATTTTCCATTCCACTAGTAGATTTTTTCTACTAATTTCATACTTGTTGATTTGCAATTTTATCCTCTTGAATCATCTAATTTTAGTTTTGTTTTGTAATTTTTAGTTGGTTTTATAATTTTTAGTTTATTTTATAATTTCTTAGTTTATTTTTATAATTCTTGGTTTTGTTTCCTAATTTTTTTATTTTGTTTCCCTTCTCAAATTTTTGCTAACATTTGCTATTTTTTGAAAAATGGAGTGGTTGGCACAATATTTTTCTAACTGTCAATGGTATGGTTACTAAGACCATACATATCTTGATTTTCCAAATGTGTCCCCTAAATTTCTGGCAGCACCTTGTAATATCAAATCTTCTAATCGTGGTGGGTATGATTCCAATTATAACTCACAATTTTCTGAAGGATATTATGAGGAACCATTCTACACATATGAATATCAGGAGGGCTATGACCAACAAAACTATGTGAGATACCATGAAGAACTGTATCATGAAAACCAACCTTTGCCTCAACAAAAAAAGAGATTTAATGAACTAAGGATGATGATAATTGAACTGATGGTCGGGATCAAACAAACTGCTACACTTGTAGTTCAACTAAAAGAACAACTCGCCCTCCTAATCACACCACTATAGAACCAAATGGAGAATCCCCTAGGAACATGAAGCATCCAAAGATGATTTTTTAATGACGATAATGATGATGATACTATCATCATGCTAACTATACTTGATTTGATAGAAATAACACAAAGTAAGGAGTTGCAACCTTTATGCGATGAGTACACTTGTATTCAAACCCTTGCCAATCAGATAGAGGCTATGTGGTGTGAGAGATGTGTATCCTCATATTATAACATATTGGAGTGCCCAAGATGTTTCCACATGAAGAAAAAATGTGGGCTCTCTTTCTTACTCATAATTATACCGCCAAGGAGAAATATGAAGTACCTCACCTTGTAAGCAAGGAAGAAGCAAATCGTTAGGTAGAACAGACCCTTTCCAATCAAAGAGAGGCTATGAGGGTCGATGCAAGGGCATACGAGGCCACTACGTAGGAATACCAACACCATGTAGAAAAATTGCAAGGAAACCTTAACTAGGTGATAGACATGTTCCATAAAGAGATCGAATTTGTTGCAATGGAGGAAATTTGCATAGCTTGGTATATGGGGACCCGACTTTCCATATAAGTCAGAAAGTGAATGGATCGATGCCTATATAGATAAGTTCATGAGTCAAGAGTCCTTCAACAAAAAGGTTAAATACTGGTGGGCTCAAAGAACCTGCCAAAAACCTAAAGCTCCACCACCGTTCTGTATTATAGGCTTAGATCCAGATGTTTATAATGATCAACCAACCTTCATTTAGCCTATTGTGGACAATGTACCATCACTCTCCAATGATGCACTGATGGATCCTTCTGAAGAAGGGATTCCTCATCAAGATCCCTACACTCCATGTAAACCACCCTTTGTTCCACATCAAGGTGAACCTAATAAAGTGATTCCACCTCCATGAAAACCCTACATGCCTCTGTTATATTTTAATGTGAACTCTTATGAGCCAGTTGAATTTGGCATATGTTCCATGAAGGAATTAGAAACCTCCCCTTAGGCATAGTAGAGAACCCTAGTACCTCCATCTACCTTCATATTGATGGAGTGTTAGATGATGAGGACACACAATCATGTACAAAGAGACACCAGGTGGATAAGATAGTTTATCCCATAATGGCACCAAATCTATTACATGTAGATCTAGCTAAAGAAGAGAAACCTGAGTTGGATCATCCACCTAATCTACCACTATCGGAACTACACATAGTTGATTCATCTTATACCACCTTCTCTTTTGAAAAACATGATCCAGCTCAGGTCTTTGGGGAAGTAGTACCCCCAAAGTTAACTAACGAGTATTATCATGTCCCCTATCCACTTAGACTGACAACACTTACTCCACTGATGCAGGAAGATTTGTGGATCCTAACATAGGGATGGTGAGGCACAATGCACCATCATTTTAATCAACCAGAGAGGCCCTCTTTCACGACCACCCAATCCTTGGGGATACCATGAAGCTCCTTCATTCAAAGCTCCATCCCTCATTAATATCCCCTTTAGCTGGACATTTTTTAGCTACTAGGGATTCCTTGTGATCCCCATGAAAATCTTCCCTCCATTTTGAATTCAAGTTTTGTTTAGGCCAAGAAAAATTAAAGTTTATGGTGGAGGTGTGTGGTACATTTTACTTTCACCCACTCTATATTCTAGAAATATTAATTATGTTATTTAGCTTTAAAATTGTCAAAATTTTCCCTTTTCTCCCTTAGTTTTGGCCTTTATCTATTCTTCCTTTTATGCATATTAATAAAGAAGCCCCCTTAAGTAAGTGAATCTTCTTGCAACAATTTCAAAAAAAAGTTTCCCTTGCTAGAAATCATATGGTCCCTTATGACCTCTAATAGCACTACCCTTGGGAAAGTTGGAAAGCCTGAATGGATATATAGGAATCAAAACACAATGTGTTTTTATTAAAACTATGGAATTAACTAGTAAAGTTATGATTTTTGTGTATTTTAGAATGGTATGCACTGACGTTATAATACCCTCAAGGCACTAAATTTTTAAAAAAGGAATAAAGTAAAAGATCAAACTCTTTGCAATTCTTCCTCCACCTTCTTATTTCTCCATTCGCCAAAAGAAAAAGAATAAAAAATCCAAACAAATGTGCCAAACCCCAAGTTCGAGGTGGAAAATCCCCTTCTCCTCCCTCTTTTGCTTCTTCAATACCCCTCATAAATTTATTAGGGGTGAACAATCAAGAAAATATGCTGAAAGAGAACATCAAAGCATGTGGTCAAAGTAACTACAAACAAAGAAGTAAAAAGGTCTCAAGTTGAGCAGAGGAGAGATTTCTTCCATCCATACCACCTTTCACTCCACTTTTTATGCCCAGAGAAATCTACATAACCCCATTAAATTCTTGAACCCTAGTCTTCTGCAATTTTTCCATAGTAACATGTGGGATTACTAATGACTGAAGGGATATAACTTCTAATTCCTTGCAAGTTTTTGAAATAGAAGCAAGTTGTGAAGCAAATTTGAGTAAGGAATGTTCAAAAGTTGAGAATTCATGGTTCTAGGAAATCAGGGTGCTTGGCCATACAAGGAGGTATGACTTTAAGTAGTGCTAGGCAAGTGAGGAGGATGAGATGAGAGTATTATTGGACTTTTTTTATTTAATGTTGTTTGAGAATGAGAAATGATTTAAGTTTAATGTGTTTGGTAAATACATATTTTCCCACCTTATTTGCATGTTTTAGATCACTTTTTAATAGCATTTTATTTTTATTCTCTAGTTTTAGAGTAAACTGTCTAGTTTTTCCCTTTTCAAGTCAAATTGCATTTTATACTTGATTTATCATATTTTTACAGGGAATTAGCCATAATTTCTATGAAGCCCAAAAGGCCCAAGAATTAGAGGCTTCAAATTTCCATCTTCTGCATCCCATTAAATAAACTGACTCACATCTTCACACTTCCAGTAGTCCTGATATATATACCCTACACCAAAATAGTCATAAATTTTGTATCCCGATGAATCATTTAATTATCAAGTATACTTAAAAGAGAATTTAATTTTCTACACAAAAATATATCTTGGATGGCGTTCCAGCCAGTTGACTCATTGAAGTGGGAATCGACAGCAAAGAGAGTCAAATGGTTAAAATATTAAAATAAGGCAACTTAATAAATCTATTCATTTGGGGTAAGCAATTAATGTTGTAAAAGTTTACCCCAGCTGAAAGGATTGGATATTTAACTTTTAATCACAGGGAAGCACAAACTTTCACTGCTACTATGATGCAGGAAGGTTTAGCTGACCTTGGTTTTTCTGGCCAACGTTTTACGTTCCGCCATGGGATAAAACATAGTAGACTCGATCGTGGCTTAGCTAATAGTGCTTTCGTCATGAAGTTCCCTAATGCTTCTGTGCTACATCTAGCAAGGGTCGAATCCGACCACTGCCCCCTGCTGATCAACATGGCTAGATGTGCGACTTGCCACAGACGATTCACGACTAAAGCTTCTTGGCAAAAGGAACTGACCTTTAAACCTTGCCTTGATAAAGTATGGCGCAGGGATCTAAACTTCCAGAGCATGCTTGCTATAGCCAGTCCACATCTGAGAATCTGGGATGGAGAGCTGCAGAAATCTAAACGAGCGGATAAAGATAGGCTCTTACATAACATTGATACTCTATAGAGAAATCTGGCAACCAGGTATGATGATATTACTGATAATCTGTGTTTAACAATGCAGGATGATCTGAATAATTTGTTAAAGAAGGAGGAAGAAGATTGGAAATAGAAAAGTCATATTGATTGGCTTAAGGATGGTGACACAAACTCGCATTTTTATCATGCCTTTGTCAAGCAATGGGCAAGAATGAACAGGTGTGAAGCTATCAAATGACCTGATGGAGGATGGGCAACTGATAACAAGGAAGTCTTTAACTTGGTTACTGACGTTTTTTATAAAACTCTTTACCACTCCTAGCTGTGTCAGCCAGCCGACAATGCGGCGTATCCCGGGCAACTTTGAAATCATTTCTGAAGCACAAAGATAGAATCTCGCGAGGGTAGTTCAAATGGAGGAAATAGAGAATATCCTTTTCTTCATGAACCCTTTCAAATCTACAGGTCCAGATGGAACAACCACACATTTCTTACAATCCAACTGGTCCAATGTTAAGGAGTCTATTGCAAAAATGATTCAAGAAGCTCTCAACTCTTCCACTCTGGATGACAAGCTTTGCAATGCTACCATTGTGCTCATACCAAAAGACAAGAAACCAGTCTGCCGTAACCAATTCAGGCCTATTTCTCTTAACAATGCTATTCTTAAACTCTGCTCTAAGGTGGTTGTGGAACGCCTGAAACAATGGATTCCTAAATGGGTCAGTCTGGTACAAAGTGCATTTGTACCTAGAAGGAAAATTTCAGATAACATCACTGTAGTACAGGAGCTCATTCATACTATGAAAAGGAAGAATTTGAGCAAAACCATGGCCATAAAAGTTGACCTCACCAAAGCTTATGATAAGATGGCATGGATTTTTATCCAGGATACTATTGAGAAGACGGGTATTCCACCCAATTTACAAAATTACATCATGAATTCAATCAGGTCTGGTAGCTCACAGATTGCTTGGAATGGTGAGACAACACCTCACTTTAAACCATCCAGAGGGTTACGACAGGGGGACCCTCTAAGCCCGTATATCTTTGTTTTGTGTATTGAGAGGTTAAGCTAACTTATTGATCAGTTAGTAGCAGAAAAGAAATGGTGTCCTATGCAACTAGGAAGAGGAGGACCAAGAATAGCTCACTTATGTTTTGCGGAGGACAGCATCCTCTTCGCTAAAGCGGATGAATCTAATATAAACACCATCATGAAGTACTTCAAAGTCTTTGAACAAGCGTCTGGACAAGCTATCTCAGTTGAGAAAACCAGAGTCTTTTTCTAGAGAAGTGTTACTAGACAGGAAGTTGATGTTATATGCAGAAGAAGTGGCCTGCAGAGAACTCACGATCTAGGCAAGTACCTTGGGGTACCTATAATACATAACCGGGTTAGCAAGGAAACCTACAATGAAGTTATGGAAAAGGTATCTAAGACGATCAATTCCTGGATGGCAAAGAGCTTATCTATGGAGGGACGAGTAAGCCTGGCCAAAAGCACCTTAACCTCTATACCTACCTATGTTATGCAGATGGCTAAGCTGCCTCTACAATTATGTAATAGAATCGACGGGGAAATAAGAAGATTTATATGGAATGGGGGGCGAAGCAAAAGGGGGGTTCATCTCATATCTTGGAGCCGAATCACAAGTAGGAAGATTAATGGACGCCTAGGGATTAAATCTATGAAAGAGTGGAATCAAGCACTCCTTATGAAGAATAACTGGGATATTTAGAGCAGAAGGGGGACAATCTGGAGTGAGGCCATGTCTAAGAAGATCTTAAAAGACACGCCAAGTTCAGCCCAGAATCTTTCTCATCTGTCCAGTAACGTTGTCCTCACCAAACCATTCATGGAAGCTAACACATACCTGTGTCCTGTGAGTGGTAATTCTATAAACTTTTGGTATGATAAGTGGATACGCAATGAAATCCCTTTGAGCAACTATGCCCTACATTCCATCCCTACTGAGCTGGAAGATTTGGTAGTAAGCAGCTTGGTTAATATGGATGGACAATGGGATCAAAGCTTCTTAGAACACTGGTTTCCAGCTGAAGTCACAAAGTCTATTTATAATTTAAACCCCCCTATAGATCTAGAGGATAAAAATGTAAGGGTGTGGATGCTCAATGAAGGAGGAAGTTACACAGCCAAAATGACATATCACGCTTTACGTGCAGATACTGAAATCAAAAGGCAAGGTCATTGGCACCGAATTTGGCATGCTCAGGTGGCAGCGCGTATAAAGATGTTTATGTGGATTGCAGCAAATGGAGCTCTTCATACCAATCACAACAGAAAACACCGGAAGATGACAGCTATTCCTACCTGCCCCAGATGCAATGAAGACGATGAGACCACCCTACACGCTCTCTGGGATTGCCCCAAGGTAAAAATTGTGTGGTGATGCGATGATTTTGAGTCGCATTTGTAAACCTATTTCATAGGTGTTTTATGCTTTAATTAGTCATTTTCATGGTTAATATCGCATAATTCATCTATTTTGGTCTTTGCTATCATTTTATGTCAAATCTCCCTTATTACATCGTTTTGAGCATTAATTGTCAAAATATTATTATTTTTGTGAATTTATTTGGTTCCATGTTTGAATTTCAGGACAAACGAGTATTTGCTTCCGTCGATACCATTGACTGAAGTCGATACCATCGACATGGGTATAGGTTTCCAGCTGAAAGGAGCAGCAATGTGTCGATACCATCGACGTGGATGTCGATGGTATCGAGATACCTTCAGGTTGCTGGTGAATAAGCGGTCGATAGTATCGACACCAAGTCGATACCATCGACGCATGGAGGCTACAGCGACGCAAAACAACAAAACTGACGCCTACAGGAAGTCGATACCATCGACCCAAGTTGATGGTATCGAGACTACATCAGGCACTCTGACGAAAAGAAAGAAGGGCTGCCACTACTGTAGCGGGTCGATACTATCGACTCGCGTCGATGGTATCGACACCGTAGGATATGAGTTGGCTTTCTAATGATCTGAATCGGATGGCTACGGTTAATGAACGACCTAATGACCGAGATATACCTAATGACGGCCGCCCAGATGGGGGGGAATCTAATTAGCGATTGCACGAGTACCGAGGAGCAGTAGAAAGGAGAACGGAGGCCAGAAGTTCATACCAGTTCATTCGGACGCCGTAGAAAATGGATTTCACCACCGAAAGGCGTGAGAGCACGTGTTCTATGCAAAGGATCAACCGGTTCTTCTCCGTTCAGGGGTTTTCCCTTTCATTCTAGGTTTTTCACATGTTTTCCCCTATTTCTACCATGTACTTGTGTGAGATGAACATGCGGGGCTAATCCCCTTCGTCTTTAGGATGGGGAGTAGCCCGAGAATTCATTGTATGACAGTTTTATAATAGTAAATCACATTTTATCTCTTAAATACGTGGTATAGTTTCGTTTTCTAAATATATTGTTATGCTTGATCACCATAATAATAACCTAATGCCTTTAATCACTTTGAAATAAGGATTAATGACTGAAAAGAGACGAAATCTACATTAATCGATAAATCCCTTGACCAAGGTGGTGTAAAATTAATGGTGGATACTGAGAGATAGTTCATAATGCACCTAGTTTAGGGTATAGGTTACTACGACGGTGGAACTGACCTAAACCTAGGTAGTGAATTGCACCACGACAGTGAATAATTTTGTTTTCAGGCCACTACCCAGATAGAGAGATAAGATTGAGGTATTATATAAAATTGAATACAATGAAAACCCGCAGTGAAACCACAATCCTAAAGATGCCTTTTGAATTGATTAAACCAACATTTAATCGATTGCTTCTTTTGTTTTGTTTTTATTTTTCTTTTAGTTTTAACAACAACTCTCAACTTGTTAATCGGCTTAGCTGATCGCGACTAGTTAGTAGGAGTCACCAACAATTCCGAGTATCCCTGTGTTCGACTCGGGCCTCACAAAGGCCTATACTACTCGACGCGTTCACTTGCGTTTTAGCGCATAGTAAAATTGTGTCATGTTTTTGGCGCCGTTGCCGGGGATACGGCGAATTGTTGGCACTTGGAGTGCTACGAGCGGCCATTCTAGGCCACATTTTTTTTAGTTTGAAACAACTTCAAATATTTTTAAATTGTTGATAATTTTTTGATATTCATCTAAGCACTGCACTGAACTCGATTTTTCTATTTTCAGGTACTGTGCATGGTGTAGACGCGTAGTACCAACTACGCGTGACACATACCGGAGGTTCCACTGGCGGGATCGGGAGACGAAGGTGACCATAATCAAGACCATCAAGAGGAATTACTTTCTGAATCCAAACACAAAGAGATGGCTGACGAACCAACTATTTGGGCGAAGATCAAAGCTTCTTCCGCATCTGCTTCTAAAGGGCTGATAAAGAAGCAAGCAATCAACATACCGATGTATAAGATTGATCCGACTCTAATTAATTTGGTGAAGTCTAACGCTTTCCATGGTTTGAAAAATGAGGTTCCCGTCGCACACCTGAGTCAATTCGTGGAGAACTGCGATATGGTAAAAATTGATAGATTTCCGCAGACTGCGCTCTACTTGAAGCTCTTCCCGAGTTCACTAGCGGGAATTGCGTGAGAATGGCTACACAACCTAGATGACGAATTTGTGGAGTCCTGGGACCATATGGTGGAGGTCTTCTTTGAGAGATTCTTCCCTCCTGAGAAGACTAACGACATGATCAGGAAGATTCACAATTTCACTCAGCAGGCCAGTGAGACATATTCAGAGACCTGGGAGAGATTTTAGGTTATGCTGAGGAGGTGCCCGCATCATGGAATGGATAAGGAAATACAGGTGAAAATCTTCTATTTTGCTCTCTCCGAACACGATAGGAGCAACCTTGATTCAGCTGGGTCAGGATTCTTTCTGAATAATACGGATACCAGATGTTGGGAGATATTAAAGAACATGGCTAGGAAACAGTCATGGGGTGACAGAGGCGTTGTGGAGCAGGTCAGAGTTGCAGGTGAATCCAAAGTAATTAAAGAGCTAAACGACAAGTTAGATCTTCTAGCCAAGAAGTTGCTATCTAAGGAAGATGCATCTGAGGATGATGAAGCCCAAGTCAAATTCATGCAACAACAGGGCTACAGAAACAACGATTATGCATGGAGGAAGGACAAAAAGTTCTCCTGGAAGGATCCTAACAATTTTCTTCAGGATCCGGAGGTGAAGCCATAGCCTAGAGCTGAAGATAAGAACACCGAATTACTGAGTCAAATGGTGCATCAGAATCAGGAGATGATGGCTATGTTTGGTAAACAATTGCAATCTCAAGGTGATATTCTAACCAAATTTGGGCAGACGCTACAAAGCCATGGAGCACAAATGCGGGCATTAGAAACCACCGTGGCATAGATTTCAAGTGAAGTGGTGGCCATTAAGCACGCCAATCAGCAGAAATCGGCCGAGAATGCAAATGTGGCCCAAGCACATCATCAGGTCAAGTATATGTTTGTAGTAAGCAATGAGGAGGAATCTCAGGTGCCAGAAGCAAAAGGTCAAAGCAAAATGAGGTTTGATACGGAGGCGACACCGGCAATACCGTATCCTCTCATTTACTATGGATTATCAGGCGGAAGCACTTTCTTCAGGAAATCACAGCAAGTTTTGAATGTTACATCTCCACCTAGGCGAAAAGAACAGTTGAAGGTTGTCTGTGAACGTGCGGATACGTCTACTGTGCGACAGGAACAACAAAAATTAATGAATGTAGATGATGTCTCACCAAAGCCCACGCCAGAGGGAGTAATTGACGCAAGCTTAGGGGAGCTGGCCCCGAAAAGCTCATATGTGCCACCTCACAGGCGTGTCAATGCAGCGAATGTGTCATGTCGGGACAATTCAAAGCCAAAGAAAGAGCACCGACACTATAAGAAATTCTTGGAAATGTTCAGAAAACTCCACATCAATATTCCATTAGTAGAGATGATAGAGAAGATTCCCGCCTATGGGAGATTTATCAAAGAAATCATCAATAAGAAGAGGCAGATAAAAGACGATGATATTGTCGGATGAATGTGATGATGAGCTCCATTATTCACGGGAGTTCCCCACAGAAGAGAAAAGACCCAGGAGGCTTCTACATTCCATGCTCGATAGGTAATCGACATTTTCCTAAAGCACAATGTGATTCAGGCGCCAACATCAATCTTATGCCTCTGGCGACATTTCAGAAACTTGGGTTAAAGGAGATCAAAAAGTCGGCCGTGACAATTGAATTGGCAGATGGGTCTATAGTGAGACCATATGGAGTGTGCGAGGATGTTCTCGTCAAAGTGGATAGATTCATATTCCCGGTGGATTTTGTTGTCATGGATATGCCACAACTCCAAAGCTGTGAATTGTTACAAGGAAGACCGTTTCAAGCGACGACAAATGTCGTTACTGCCTTAGGGAGAGGTACATTGTCCTTGGGAATTGGAGGATATCGAGTTGAATTCAAACTACCGCAAGATCATCTAAGCACATTCCCCAAAATGAAAAGAAAATGAGCTTCATGTCGTCTAGCCTAAGATGTTAAATAAGGGCGCTTGTTGGGAGGCAACCCAACCATTGGTACCTTAGTTTAGTTCATTTACATTCATAATTTAATTTGATTTTAATTAGTTTTTCATGTAAAAAAGATACCGTGATCATTTTGTTAGATGTGCAGGCTGAGGCAGAGTCGATACCATCGACACACTGGTCGATGGTATCGACCAAGGAACAGGTTGACGACTGCAGATTTCACACTGCGTCAATACCATCGACAGCCTCGTCGATGGTATCGACAGACCTACAGGCTGATCGACAAATAAAAGTCGATGGTATAGACATGCCAGTCGATACCATCGAGATCTCTGAAGATTTACATACGAAATCGACTCAGTGAAGTCGATACCATCGACGGGCGTGTCGATGGTATCGCCATTTTCAAGTGAAAAAGGCGTCGGCCGGTCTCGTGAGGATTTACCCTAATCAGGATAGTTGATACTATCGACTCACGTCGATGGTATCGACCATCCACGTCACCGATCCGCGCGAATGAATCAACGGCGATCACAGCTTCAAGACAGTCGATCCGGGTGAAGCGTCGATACCATTGACCCTCGTCGATGGTATCCACACATCAACGATCCAGGTTTCAAGATCCAGCCATCGACAACCATAGATACTCGCGATGGGGGCGGATAGCATCGACCAGTGTCGATACCATCGACTTGCGTCGATGGTATCGACGGGCCAACAGTGACGCCGACCAAGTCTATATAAGGAGATTGATCACGGCATTTGACATCACACCTTCAGAGCGATCTTCCTCCTTTGCGCCGAGCACTCCGCTGAGCCATCCAAGCCTGAATAATAGCAGCACCGAGTGACGATCTTCACCGAGTGGAGATTCAATTATCCATCTTCACCGAGCTCTTCTTCTAATCCTTTTCTCGTCGCAACAATGGTGCATACAACCGGAGCTTCTTCCTCGCGCGCTCATATGATTGACATCCCCAAGTTTGTGCCACCACCACCATCATCGGTCGCACATCCTCGACTTGTCCACCCATCCGCAGATGTGAAAAAGGTTTACGAAGAAATCCTGAAGCGCAAGATCGAGCCCACCCGGTACGTGGATCCGGAGATGATCAATGATCTTGGCTTCAAGGCAAATCTGGATTACGTACTGAAGGGGCAGGCCCACCAAACGGGCCGTGGTCATGATGAGCTTGAGTACCATGAAGACGGCCAGCCATTCTTCGGGGAGTGGCCGACGTACAAAGAGCTGGTGGCAGAATTGATGGCGTCGCTAGACGTCTGTGTTGTGCCCAATGAGATATCAGCAAGCGACCACGAGTGGGAAAAGGGCAGGGTATCTTTTCGGCTCTACAACCGCAACTACACCATCACCCTCGAGCAGTTCAATGACATCTTCAACTGGAATCACTCACGGTACGACTACAGGCGGCCGGATAACCGCACCAACTACGACGCTATCTTCTCCGAGTTGGTGACGGTGCCACAAGGGAAGTCGGTGAGCTACCACAACGTCGCGGTAGCCGACTTCGAGCACCCTTTTGTCCGGGTCTTGCACCGGATGTTGAGCTCCAACTTGTTTGTGCGGGGCGATCTGGCCCTTAGCAAGTTCCAGGAGTCAGACCTTTTCTTTCTGTATCAACTCCTGCAACGGAGAGAATGCAACTGGGGCACCTTCTTTCTACAACGAGTTTTGGCGGTGAAGAGGAGCACGAGAAAAGCCCCGATTCATTTTGGCGGGCTTATCACTATGCTGGCCATTTACTTGGGCTTAAATCTGCAGCAGCTGACTCCTCTCTCTACAAAAAGCAAGGTCAACTTGCAACATCTACACCGGTCAAATCTCCTACTCCTCCGAGGTGGTGTGGCATTTTCACATTGCCACGTAAATCAAGCATATCAGGAGTGTTCTCTACCTGACCCCGTCTTCAACATCGACGGCGTGCAGCATTTCTGGTGGCCAATCATAGCCATCGATTCTGATGAAGAAGACGGCGGCAACAACAATGATAATGACGACGAGGTGGAAGACAAGGAAGAAGAGGCGTTCACACCTCTTTGATCACGAATGGCACCCCGGAAGCGCCCTAGGATGCATCCGGGTGCATCTTCATCTTCTCCGCATCCGCCTCCACCATCACAACCCTCGCAACCAAGCGAGGATGCCTATTCCATGCAAGTCATGTACACTATGCTGCAAGATATCCACCAGACTCGGCAGCAGCATATGGGAATGTATGCTGGTATTCAAGACACTACGAACCAGATACTTGACAACCAAAGGGCGATGTTCGAGAATGAACGTCTTCTCCTCGACAACCAACAATAGATACATAATCGGTTGCAACGGATGGAGATGCAGCAGGAGCCCTTCTATGACCATTATTGGAGCCAGAGCTACTTTGGAGGCTATCCACAACCTCCACCTAGGACCCAGTTTGATTCAAGATTCCAGGAGGAGTATCCTTCTTGGGATCCTACGGCTCCGCAGTATCCGCCTCCACCACCACAAGATTGATCTGGTATCACTGTTCCAATCTTTAAGTTTGTTTTTGACTATGAGGCCATAGTCGAATTCAAGCTTAGGGGGGTAGTTGGAACAACTTTATCTTTTAGTGTTTTTAGTTTTCAGCTTTATTATTTGTTCTTGTTATTTGTTTCTTGCAACTGTAGTTTTTGTAGGATCCACATGCTATCTAGTGTAATCGTGGATGTCATAAAGTTGTGTCATCTCATTAATAGTGCATGGGAAAATCGAGGGAAATTTAAAAGAATTTTTCGTGTGTTTGGGAAGCTTGTCTTGTTTAACCTTGGGCACATATCCTACGAAAATGATTGGTTTTGTCAACTCTAAAACAAAATTTCACAACCGTACTACCAATGATTCATGAAAGTGGACGGAAATGGTTGTTTGAGTCTAAACTGACCAAATGGTAATGAGACTCTAATTGGATGTAAGAGAGAGAAACCTTTAAACTACTACACAGGTCAGTGAGGAGGGACACATAATATCTTTCTAAGATTCAGTCATCTAGTCTTGTGATCTTTACACCTCATTGTTTTCACAATCCACCAAGATTTGGAAGTACTGTACAGTTTTAACTTCTTTGACAACATTACATATAGATAGGCTCTGCATTGAATTTATTTTCATATGTTTTGCATATAGTGAAAAATGAAAAAAAAAGTAGAATGGTGATACATGCACATTATCCTTAGGTGCATGCCATGTAGTTGCATTCATAATTTTTATGCATAAAGCAACATCATGTATCTCAATTTTTTCCCAATGGTGAATTAAATTGTTCCATACTTTCTATATAGTGTAAATCTCTGAATATGAAGAAAATAAGCCCAATAAAATATTCTTTATCAATTATGGATATAAGGGCTGGAAATTGAAAAAAAAAAAGAAAAATCTGAAAAATCTGCATAATGAAAAAAAAAGAGTTATTTAGAAGAAAGTAGAATAAGAAGGAGAAAGGAACGTAATATCACCTGCATTTCGAGATAATGGAGTACATGATGTTGCTTAATTAGATATCCATCTCATTTTAAAACGGATGGTTAGTGCATGCATCAGTCCACTTAATCTTAGACACTAGGGCATTTCTAATGTGCACTTGCATCATGTAGGACATTTTTGTTTTATGCATGTTGAAACAGTACAATACTTCCACTTTCTTCCATGAGCCACCTATCTTCATCCACCCGTTTCTCGGATTGGTAGGCCACCGTGAATTTCTCCTCACTAATGTATATCATGAGAACTGCTTCCATATATATGGTAGTTAGGGCGAGCAACGTAATATAGGCGATCACAAGATGCACCAAGTCTGAATCGGTGAGTTTTATTATGTTAACTGCCTTATGTGATAGTGTTCATCGGTTTTGAGGTCAATTTCTTTTATTGATGATTACTGTCGCCTTCAGGGTAATTACCGTTCCGTGGTTAGAGAGGGCCGGTATGTGAATGTCTGGTAGGAGTCAAATGGGATGTTGGTTGTGTTGTGTTGTTTTTCAGTTGACATTGGTAATTCTATTCTAAGGATTAGTTGCTCGAGGGCGAGCAACGTTCAAGCTTAGGGGAGTTTGATGCGATGATTTTGAGTCGCATTTGTAGACCTATTTCATAGGTGTTTTATGCTTTAATTAGTCATTTTCATGGTTAATATCGCATAATTCATCTATTTTGGTCTTTGCTATCATTTTATGTCAAATCTCCCTTATTACATCATTTTGAGCATTAATTGTCAAAATATTATTATTTGTGTGAATTTATTTGGTTCCATGTTTGAATTTCAGGACAAACGACTATTTCCTTCCGTCGATACCATTGACTGAAGTCTATACCATCGACATGGGTACAGGTTTCCATCCGAAAGGAGCAGCAAAGTGTCGATACCATCGATGTGGATGTCGATGGTATCGAGATACCTTCAGGTTGCTGGCGAATAAGCGGTCGATAGTATCGACACCAAGTCGATACCATCGACGCATGGAGGCTACAACGACGCAAAATGACAAAACCGACGCCTACAAGAAGTCGATACCATCGACCCAAGTCGATGGTATCGAGACTGCATCAGGCACTCGGACAAAAAGAAAGAAGGGATGCCGCTACTGTAGCGGGTCGATACCATCGACTCGCGTCGATGGTATCGACATCGTAGGATATGAGTTGGCTTTCTAATGATCTCAATCAGACGGCTACGGTTAATGAGCGACCTAATGACCGAGATATACCTAATGACGGCTGCCGAGACGGGGGGATCTGATTAGCGATTGCACGAGTACCGAGGAGCAGTAGAAAGGAGAACGGAGGCCAGAAGTTCATACCAGTTGATTCGGACGTCGCAGAAGACGAATTTCACCACCGAAAGGCGTGAGAGCACGTGTTCTACGCAAAGGATCAACTGGTTCTTCTCCATTCAGGGGTTTTCCCTTTCATTCCACGTTTTTTACATGTTTTCCCCTATTTCTACCATGTACTTGTGTGAGATGAACATGCGGGGCTAATCCCCTTCGTCTTTAGGACCGGGAGTAGCCCGAGAATTCATTGTATGACAGTTTTATAATAGTAAATCACATTTTATCTCTTAAATCCGTGGTATAGTTTCGTTTTCCCAATATATTGTTATGCTTGATCACCATAATAATAACCTAATGCCCTAAATCACTTTGAAAGAAGGATTAACGGTTGAAAAGAGACGAAATCTACATTAATCGATAAATCCCTTGACCAAGGTGGTGTAAAATTAATGGTGGATACTGAGAGATCGTTCATAATGCACCTAGTTTAGGGTATAGGTTACTACGACTGTGGAACCGACCTAAACCTAGGTAGTGAATTGCACCACGACAGTGGGTAATTTTGTTTTCAGGCCACTACCCGGATAGAGAGATAAGATTGAGGTATTATATAAAATTGAATACAATGAAAACCCGCGGTGAAACCGCAATCCTAAAGATACCTTTTGAATTGATTAAACCAACATTTAATCGATTGCTTCTTTTGTTTTGTTTTTATTTTTCTTTTAGTTTTAACAACAACTCTCAACTTGTTAATCGGCTTAGCTGATCGCGACTAGTTAGTAGGAGTCACCAACAATTTCGAGTATCCCTGTGTTCGACTCGGGCCTCACAAAGGCCTATACTACTCGACGCGTTCACTTGCATTTTAGCGCATAGTAAAATTGCGTCAAGTGGCATTCCATTCTACAACTCGACAACTCTCATCGGTTATGGACTGTTGATAGCTTTGATCAGTGGATGAGTCTGAACATTAAGGCCCCCGATCAACACAAACACCTGTTCTTCATTGTTTGCTGGAGTATGTGGAAGCAACATAATCTGTGGATTTTTGAGGGCAGAGAGAACAATCCTCAACACCCAATCAATCTCATAAACCATGAAATTATGATGAACAATAGAGCTTGGACTGCAGAGGGAAACAACAAGGAGCAGATTCGAAGACAAAGGCTAGAGAACCCCAAGTCGGGAACAATCCGCTTCAACACTGATGCTGCTTGGAAAAAGGGGAAGGGTGCTATATTCGTCGTCATTACAGATTCTAATGGCCATTGGTTAAGTGGAGTTGGTCAGCTAGCTACGGCAAAGAATCCTCTGGAAGCAGAGCTGATGGCGATCACGTTGGCAGCTAACATCATCAAGGAAAGTGCTACACATAATGCTGAGATAGTTACAGACTGTCGTCAAGCGTCCATTATGATCTGTGATGATTACTAGAAATATCCTCGATTTGCTAATATCATCCGAGGTATACAACTGATTAAGAAGGAGACTACTGAGATAATCTACACTGACAGAAAGAACAATAGGCAGGCTGACGCTCTTTCTAAATATCATTCTCAACAAAGCATTGGCTACACCCATTATAACCCCCCCCCCTAGAGTTGTGCTGAACACTGGTCTAGCACCTCCATGTAATGGTAGTAGTACTACCATGTTTCAATTCTTGCAGTTATCCAATAATTGTAATGCTAATTTTAATTTCACTTGCACGAGGTGGGCAAGATGAATAAGATGACCACCTGACTTCTCTAAAAAAAGTTTACTCCTTTGACTAGGCACAAAGGAAATTTTTCCATATCCATATACTTTTGTGTGGTGAAAAGGATGTACTTAAAGACCAGTCAAACTCGAATTTGGGAAAGCTCATTACTTCAAACAAAATGGTTGGGTCAAAGCAAAAATTTAAAGACCAATCGATCAAATCACCATCCCAATTGATCGGCTCACATTCAAGACTCAATCAAAATTTAGAATACGAAAGTCATTCAACATGTCATAGTTTGACCAGGAAACATTGGGATGAAGCATCAAAATATGCCAATCGAGTGAATCAAATTTTTGAGTTGATCGACTCAGAATTTGAGATGTGTAACTGTGACCACCACCAAGCCTTATCTCAAGGGTTTTCTACCCCTCCTTTTACCTATAAAAAGATGTTGGAATCTAAAGAAAAATCATCTATGGAACTCCAAATCTTCGGGTCCCAAATTAAGGATTATTCTCTTTGTACTCTAGCATTTGTTTACTTGCATCATGTCTGAGTAGTTCCCTTTTCTAGGGACATGGGCAATATCCTCATGATCTACATATCTAATCTTAGCAACTTGTATCGTCCTAATCATAAAATATCTAAAAGGAACCTTAAAGGGTCTAAGTTAACTATGGAGTTCATGGTGGCAAAATCTAAACTTTCCCCAAATCCATAAATCTTAAATAATCCTAATTGGTTGATTCTTTCTACTTCTTGTTCTCTCTGCTTTACATTTTGTTGATGACTTAGTTTCATTACTTGCACTTTATTTTCATTCCTTTCATTCTGCATATTAATTCAGCACTTGAATTTTAGTGATTTACTTTCTTATTTTAGACTGATCATTCTCTAAATTTTGATTTAAATATTGTTCACTACTTTCAAACTCAAATTAACTATCAACTCACTGTCTCTAATGATCGATACCTTGCATATTGCATCAGTTCATTTGTTTGTAAGTGAATTGGTTAGTCATCAAAGGTTAAACTCTGGAGTCAATTTTCTCTTTGGTGAATTTGTGTGTTGAAAAAGACACATCAGTGGAGTGCATGTCATCAATTAAGATAATGGATGATAATGACCAACATAAATGATTGCCTTCATTGAGGTTGAGCATGGAGTGGGGAGGCCTAGTGAATGAGGAAGAGATGCTCCTCAAGTAGGCTATAGTCTTATATGAGATTGACCAACTACAATGGTTAGGGTTTGGCTCATCCATTGCTAGACACTAGTACTAAAGTCAACCATTTTCTGAAGGCAAAAAGATGTTTGCACGTGGAAGTAGAGGAGTCATGTGACTCTCAATATTCATTTTGGTTGATGAACATAGAGTTTTCATTAGTTTGTACTAGTAGTTGAGGGAGGCATGGTTTCTATCGATCAGTATAGGTATGTTATTTATAGGTTAATGTGAACATGATATTCATTTGTAGGCAAGAGAACATGTTATTCATTAGTCATCGAATGCTAGAATTCCTTCACGAGATGAGCTTACTAGAAGTTCATCAGTATGTGTACGAAAGTTATTTGCTGACACATATTTATTCCTATTCAATAGATTTCTTCCTCACTTTCAATACTAGGTGATGCTGCTAGATATCTATAGATAGGCGATGCTTGGTTTTTCATTGATGGACAATCACTTGGATTCTCGTCAGTTGATGAGTGTGGGGATTCCATAAGTACATGCTAACCTAAATTTCATTGGCTATCACGGATGAAAAAGAAGGACAAACTAAAGCACACCACCCCATAGGGGTGTGGGTTTTTGATGTGTGTATAATGCATGTGCCAATGAAGTTACAACTTGAGATAATCATCAATCGATAAAGGGATTTGTCAATGAAAATCTGATCCAATATCAGAACTATCGTTGGTTCCAAATGTCAAATACTGGGACAAATGCTCCAATGCTGGTGTGAAAAATTGAAGCTAAAAATTTCCATGAAAAACAAGGAATTTGATTAAAAAACTTCAAATTAACATAAACCAAGGAAAATTAAATTGAAACAAATTCTAAAGTAAAGTGAAGAATATGAACTAAGCTAAAAATACAACTAAAATAGCATGGATATTTATTAATCATCATACCATAATTATCAATTGTAAATTTTACTACAAGTTATGATAATTTTGGTATGTGGTGAATGATGAGAAAGGAAGGGGATTGGGATGGGAATATATACTTACTATTTTATTGTGTTCAATTTTTATGCCTAAGGAAAGATAAGAATATCATAAAAGTAAATAAATGTGTACCATAGCAATATGACCTTGTAATCTCATATATTGTTATGGGTCCACATGTTTCTGATACATTATATACAAAATATATATCCAAGTACATAAGTTCCATTTTTAGTTGAATTTCTACATCCAAATTACTTACAAATTTTCATCTAGTTGTTGATAGTTTTCTAGATATGAGTGTTCGATTAATTTGGTCAGTTATGGTTACTTTGGTCTGGTTAAAATGTTAATTTTTGGTTTTGAGAATCTAACTATTAACCTAAACGAATTAAAATTGGTTGATTCAGCTATAGTTAATCAGTTCATGGTTCATTTGGTTGCCCAAATGACATCTTGTTATAATATTTTTTAAAAGTACTCATAAAATTTTAAACAATTATGTTATAATTGTACCAAATATATATATCATGTTATTTAATTAAATAAAACTTGATTAGTATATAAAAGTGAATGTTGTTTGAAATAAAAGTACAACTATATAGGTTTATATTGTGTAGCATACATGTTTAAAAATAAACTATAGCTATTTAATCATTTTAGTTTATAAAGTTGAAAATATTTTTTAAGTGAAGAATGAAACATTTAACTAATTAACCCAAATAATTTAATAAAATTAGCCAAATTAACTAAATTTTTAAAAATAATTTAACCATTCATAATTAACAATTTGGTTGATCGGTTTATTATTGCAAATATGCTCACCCCAATGTTTTCCTCCAGAATTCTAATCAAATTAGCCTCACAATTTTCTTCCAAAATTTGCTATACATTATCGGGTGCATTCAATGTTTTTTTTTAATTTATCCAAAATATTTGTTTATATTTTTAGGTTTTTACCTAACAATTGTCTTCTATGTTTCTATTAAGTTTTCCCTCCAATTTATGATATTTTCCCATCACAAATTCCTATTTTTACTTGTCTAAGTTCTGATTTTGTGGAGAAAAATGTGGTAGAAAATACATGAGAGTCTTTTTATTTATATTGTTCTACTACCTTCACTTAGGTATCACTTTGTCTAACCAAATAGGAAAAACTTTATATCTTCTCATCCATTATGTAACATGTTCAACATGTTGTACCAAGTCTATTAGAATCAAGTATTTATATTTATCCATCAAGCCATTTAATGGAACCTTTAATCATTGAGATTAAACTACTAACAACATCCTAAATTTCTCATTTTCAAAACGGCTACATTGAACTATAAATGACATAAGAAGATTTTCTTGTCCATCATCTTTGAATTATGGGATTAAGGGACACATATTTCTTGAAACATATGTTACTCAATCTTCATGTATGTCATTGTGTTCCTTACTTTAATGAATTAGAAAGTATGTATAATATAAACTTATCTTTAACAATTTCACTCATTTAATATTTATTATCGCCTTTACATAGGAAGTTGGGATTCTCTTGGACCTCTGACATTTTTGAGTAACTTGGTGTGTCTTTTTTACACCAAAGGGTTAATAAAGAAACAATGGAAGTATCATTACCTTGATCAGATATGAAATGAATAGCTAATCGGATAAAGAAACAATGATGGAAAGAAGATAGGGTTGGGTTTCCTCCCAACAAGCGGCATGTTTTACATCGAAGGCTCAATAGGTAAGAGACTAACTTATTGAGATTATGGGGGGTTGAGGGTCAATTAAGGTAAGGTCTTCCAAGGATGAGCGATTATTGGTATCTGCAGCAACAAGGTCTTTAGTGATTACGTATCTTTTGAGTTGATTCCCATTAACTTTAAATTCACCCAAAAACTTATCCCAGAGGAGGCAGGCACCATGTGGATAGGCACATTTGACAAAGTAGGGACCATACCATCTTGACTTAAGCTTTCCAGGAAAAAGACTTAGACTGGAGTCATACACTAGAACCTGGTCACCTTCTCTAATGTCCTTGTATTTGATGTGACCATCATGGCATAGTTTAGTTTGGTCCTTGTAGATTCTCGCATTCTCATAAGCACTCATTCTAAGTTCGTCTAGTTCATTTATTTGGATAAGGCAATTTTCTCCTACTATTGAAAGATCAAAATTCAAGCTTTTGATGCCTAGCTGGTGTTGTATTCTAATTCTATCAAAAAGTGGCATGATTTGTGATAAATCAGTCTTGGGGTAGTACCTATTGGTGTATTGTAGGCAGTTCTGTATGACCATAGTGCGTCATTGATTTTCAAGGCCCAATCTTTTCTAGTGCGACCAACAGTTTTTTATAAAATGGACTTGATTTTCCTATTCGATACTTCAAATTGCCCACTAGTCTTAGGATGGTAAGGAGTGGCGAATTTGTGGTAGACCCCATATTTTTTAATAAGGCCTTAAAGCTTTTTTTATAAAAAATGGGATCCACCGTCGGAAATGACGGTGCGTGGGAATCTGAATCTAGGAAAAATAATGTCTTTAAGGAGTTTTTTAACAGGTTTAGAATCACATGTTTTAGTGGGTATAGCTTCAAACCACTTTGACACATAATCAACTACAACTAAAATTTATGCATACCCATAAGAATAAGGAAATGGGCCCATGTAGTCGATTCCCCAGACATCAAAGATTTCTAATTCCTACTAAGAAGCTAAGGAAATTTGGTCACATTTGGAGATGTTACCCATCCTTTGACATTGGTCACATGAGAGAAAATATTCATAAGAGTCTTTGAAGATGGTGGGCCAAAAGATCCCATACTACAGAACTTTCCTAGCTATTTTCTGGGAACTCATGTGTGCCTACCATAGGGGCCAAAATGACATCTTTCCAGAATGTCAGAGCTTTCTTCTTGGGAAACACAACAACGATATAGATCATCGGCACAAAGTCTAAATAGATAAGGTTCATCCAAATAGTAGTCTTTTATGTCATGTAAAAATTTAGCTTTAGAATGTCCCTTGTATTCAGGGTGCAGTACACCAGTAGCTTAATAATTTACAAAGTCCACAAACCAAGGAAATTGGGAGTCCACCTTGAGCAATTGATCATCAGGTAAGGATTCATTTATGGGGGTATCATCGGGTTGGCTGTAGCTAAGTCGACTTAGGTGATCAACCACAACATTTTCAGACCCTTTCTTGTCTAAGATCTCTAGGTCAAACTCTTACAACAGTAGAATCCACCTTATTAGTCTAGGTTTGGCATCCTTCTTAGTCACTAAGTAGAGAATGGTCGCATGGTTAGTGTAAATAATGACTTTGGAACCAACTAAGTATGAGAGAAATTTATGAAAATCATAGACAATGGCAAGCATTTCTTTTTCAGTGACGGTATAATTTCATTGAGCTTCATCTAAGGTCTTGGATGCATAGTATATGACATGATGTTTCTTATCAACTCATTGTCCTAGGATGGAACCTACAACAAAGTCACTACATCGCACATGATATCAAAGGGTAGGGCCCATTCTAGTGCATGGATGATTGGATTGGTCATGAGAGCATTTTTGAAACATAAAAACTATCCATGCACGATTTGTCAAAATTTAAGGGCACTTCCTTTTGAAGAAGGTTGGTGAGAGGTTTGGTGATTTTGGAGAAGTCGTGGATGAATCATCGATAGAAACTAGAATGTCCCAAAAAGGCTTGAATGTCTTTGACTGAGATCAGGGTTGGAAGTTTGGTGATGACCTCGATTTTAACCTTATCAACTTCTACGTCTTGGTTTCTTACTCTATGTCCTAGAACAATGCCCTCCTTAACCATGAAGTGACACTTCTCCCAATTAAGGACTAAGTGTGACTCAACACATATATCAAGAACAAGGGTGAGATTTCTAAGGAAAGAGTCAAAACTATCTCCATAAATGGAGACGTCATCCATGAACACCTCCATTACAGTTTCAGTTAATCCTGCAAAGATGGCTGACATACACCGTTAGAAGGTGGCTAGCACATTGCATAAGCTGAAGGGCATTCTTCTGAATGCATAAGTGCCAAAGGGACATATAAAGGTTGTCTTTTTATATTCAGGATGGATAGGAATCTGATAAAATCTTAAGTAGCCATATAGATAACAAAATTATTGTTGATGAGCTAAATGTTCAAGAACTTGATCTAGGAAGGGGAGTGGGAAGTGGTCTTTCCTATTTGCCTTGTTGAGCTTCCTATGGTCAATGCACATTCTCAATCCTTTAATGGTGCGAGTGGGAATAAGTTCATTCTTATCATTTCTAATGACAATGGTTCCCCCCATTTTAGGAACAACCTAAATTGGATTGACCCATGGGGAGTCGAAGATGGGGTAGATGATTCCTGCAGTCAAAAGTTTGATCACCTCTAGACATACAACTTCCTTCATGTTTGGGTTGAGTTTTTATTGTGGATCTTGGGAGGGTTCGTTGTCTTCTATCATTGGGATATATTGAATGTTGATGGATTGACCTATCCCAACTAGATCTGTCATTTTGTACCCTAAGGTAGTTCCTCTTTTCCTAAGTTCTCCCATAAGTTTGTTTTCTTGTTCAAGGGTAAGGTCAGAATTTATGATGATAGGGCACAATTTTTGTTTATCAATAAAAGCATATTTCAAACCTATGGGAAAAGTCTGCATTTCTGGGGTCTTGGGTGGTTCATGTTTTTCTTCCATGATGGAAATCATTTTAAGGTCCTCAATTTCAGCATTAGGAATATCTCCTAAAAATTATCTAAATGAGCCTTACATTGATCTAATTGTTCATTATCAAAGTCACATTCAGGAGGGCCAATGAGAGCTGTGTGTAGGGGGTCATCAACTAACTCCCATTTCTGCCTCAGTTGAGATAATTTGTCAACACAGTCAAGGAGATAGACCTCTTCTTGGAAACTAGGCCCTTTCACACTTTCAAATACCCTAAACTATAGGGTTTGCCTCCCTAATCTTAACATAATGGTTCCAGTCTCGACATCAATCAAGGATCGGGATATGGTTAAATAGGGACCACCAAAATGAGTGGGTAATGAAAATATTCTTTGATGTCCATGATCACAAAGTCACATGGGACATAAGCATCTTTCCCAACCTTAACTTGAATGTCTTCTATGATTCCCACAAGTTTGGTCATGGATGAGTCCACCAATTAAATGGTCATGGATGTGGGTAACATTTCATTGAATCCTAATCTTTTGCAAAGATTGTAGGGCATGATGGATATACTGGATCCTAAATCAGATAGGCCTTTTCTACAATCATTGTCACCTATGTAGCACCCTATTCCAAAAGAACCATGGTCCTTCTATTTTTTAGGCATCTTACTTTAGATTATGTCTGAAGTGGTCCTAATGAGTTTGAAAGTCTCATATTCTAATGTGGCATACTTCCTAGTCAAGAGAGATTTCATGTATTTAAACCAGACAGGCATGTCCTCTAAAGCATCAAGGAAGTGGATATCAACATGTAATGTTTTTCATGGCCTCCCTAAATTTCATTAAACGGGTGTTGAGTCTTATTTATTTAAGGTGGGCTTGGTAATGAGGTCATGGTTAGTAGATGGGTTCTTCAACTTATACCTATGGGGGTTCAGGGATGGTTGGTTCAGGTGTAGTTTCGGGTTTGAAAACTACCATGTCTTCATCTTCAAAATATAAAGGTATGGTTGAAGGTTTTTCTAGAGGAAGAGGGGAGTGTACCTTTCCTAAATGCGTAGACACAACCTTGAGTTGTTCGGGATATTTTGGGTTGTTTTCAGGCTGCCCAACAAAAGTGTCGGTAGGGCGTTTCTATTAGGAAAATAGGCAAGATAATTGGGCATCAGTTGCCTTTTGATGAGCTTGTTGGGCAAGGATGATTTGTTCCAAGGTGGCTATCCTTTCATCAGCTGAGGGAAGGGGAGAAGGAACATTTGGTGGTGGTTGAGGCAGTGGCTGATTGAGATTGTGAGGAGGGAGGTTCACATTTTGCAATTGTTGTCCTTGGTATGGTGGTTGGTTTTTGTAATTGTCCCGATAGTTTCCCTTGGTTCCCAAAATTTCTTTGATTGTTGTATGGGAAACTAGGTGGTGGTCAGTGATTGTTTTGAGGGTAGGGAGTCCTTTGTTGGGATTGGAGTTGGCAAGAGTTTTCGGCACCAGAAAGGTTCCCATATTGGAATCCATGATGGTTTCCAATGTGATTGGGGTTGTAATAACCCTAGCCAGGTATGGTGTGAATAGAATTTAGGTCCTCCAATTGTTGTCCTAATTCAAGTTGCATTGGGGTATTGTAGAGATATTGGTAGTATAAGGTGTTGTGATCATATCCTTGACAGATTCAACAAAGAGAGTCGACAACTTTTATTTGGCGGGGTAACTCTCTATAGGTGCCAAGGGATGACTCTAAACAATCTTGTTTTAGAGCAATTAATTTAAGGCTTTTTTCTATGCTTTAGATGTCGGGATCAACTTTATCTTTAGACACCTTAAGGATCCCACCAATTCCCCATCTAGCCCTTATTTTAGAAGCACGCTTAACAACCCCCACCCCCATGTACTAGTTAGACTTTGGAGCATGAAATTTCCTTCTTATGAGGATTCAAGAAAAAATTTGGTGTCATCATCAACACCGCGATAAAAGATTTCTATGAGTTGGGCTTGAGAGATATCATGATGAGGCCATTTTCTACAAAAGTCTTTGAACCTTTTCTAGGCGTCTCCTGGGGATTATTTGGGGTACATAGAAAAGTGAGTGATTTATCCCTTGATTTCATTAGTGAGAGAAGGAGGGTAAAATTTTTCCAAAAATTTATTTTGTAAGACCTCCCAAGTTGTAACATGTTCCTCACTATCCATGGTTTTGTACCAGCTACTAGCTTGGCAAGAGATAGTGTATTTGAACAATCCAAGGGGGATTGCATCTTCAAAGACACCTGGGACTTTGTTCAAGGAACAAAGGTCAATGAACCTTTGAAGATGATTTTGGCAACTTTCTCCATTGTTTCCATAGAATGGATTTTCTTAGATCATGGTGATACATTGGGTTCAGATTTTGAATTGGGGGGCAAGAATGTTAGGAGGTACAACTGGGTGTTGTGCATAGACAATTTTGGGAATAGAAAAATCTTGTAATTATTTTTTCCTTTCGGCTTCCCTTCTATCGGCCTCTAGTGTTTCTTGTTCATCCATGTAGGCTTCTTGAAAAGAGGCTTCTCTAGCCGTTTGATTGACTAAGATGTGCTCTCTTTGAGCTGCAGGAGCCTTGTTGAATCTATGAGGACTTCCTCCTCATCCACCTAATTCAGTTTTGATGATTTGGACAATGAAAAGTTCTATCTATCTTAGGATCAAACAATGTAAATCTGATGTTTGAGCGTCGCATGCACAAATAAGCAGTTAATTGTGTGCAGAAAAAATGGAATACTGGAATGAAAACTTAGCAGAAGGAGGATTACCACTTCCAGAATGTTACTCGGAAGGCATAAAAAATGAAAAAAAAAGTTTTTCAAAAGTTTTTAGGGTTTGAGAAAACAATTTGTTGCCCCGACAATGAAACCAAATTGATAATGTGTCAAAGTACACTACAAACACAAAGATATTAATCCTAGAGGTTAGCCTTTTTATTGTCCAATTAAGGCTAGTATAGAAGGGTCGATCCCACAAGACAACTTTCTTAAGATAGTAGACTCTAATCCCAATTACTTTTGTTGAACTTTTTATTTCTTTTTGGTATTTTTATTTTTGGAACAGAAAGTAAAATCATATTTGGGGGTTGATTTATGCTAGTACAGTAATGAAAAATGAGAAGTAAGGTTACACTAACAAGAAGTAAAATTACTCCATTACAAGGAAAAGGAGAGATTGTTAGAACAATAAAAATATTATGAATGGAAACACTAGAATGTAAAAAAAGTAAATTAAATGATGATTGAACTCAGATGAGGGAATATCGAGGCTTGTAGGGATTTTCACCACCTTAGCTTAGGCCAGAATCAAACTAAATCTTTCAAATGACAAAATAGATGAAGGCATGTGGATTAACTAAAATCCACAAAAGATGAACTCCACATGAACCCAATGGTCCTGGTGCTCATGGTTCTTTGTCCATCATCCATAGTCATTTCAAAACCTCTATGTGATTGGTTTTATTGTTCTAAATTCGGGTTTCCATGGTCATTTTCACCTGGATTAACAAATGATCTAGTCGAGTAATCAATTCGATAGACCATCAATACTTAAAACCAAAAGCCATCTAACCAAAGTTGTTCTTTAGATTTAATATGATTCAAACCATGGCTAAGGGGCTAGTCTGCTTACCTCAATATAAAAACTACTCTCTCATGCTTGTAGAGTAAAGGGAGATAGAGGAAGAAAGCATTCTAGCCATAGTCTAGACTTATCCAAGGATTAATCCTTAGGCTAGAGACAATTAAATGGCTAACTCTTAATTCCTTTCTTCGATCTATAGAATAAGAAGAGGTAGGACAAGGTCTACATCTAATAAAAATTGAAGTAAGGAACAAACAAATTAAAAGAACACTTAGCTGGCAAACAAATAATCTTTATTGATGAACGAGATATAAGAACAATACAAAAAAATTGCTCGGAAATTCTTTATATAAAAGATGATACTTGTGATGAGGAAGTGCCCCTCCTTTTATAGGAGAAGGAGGGGCTTTACAATTAGGTTTTGGGGTAAAAGAGGGTTGGAGGCTACTTTTTGAACTAATTTTGAACTGCCAATCGATCGGTTGGAGGAACAAGTCGATTAGTTGGGGTTTGGAAAGGACGAGAGTCAAGGAAGCAGTCAGCAACCCTAGATCTGGGTGCGACATCCCTTGATTTGCTCCGTTGGAGTTGGAAAACTCCCACTCTGGAGTCTCAAATGAGCTTTTGGCGTTTAAATAGCGCACAGATTCAACTGGTTTGAACAAGGTGCATCAACTGAGGGTGGCATCAACCAATCGTCTGGAGAGAGCGAGCCACCAGTCTGGAGAGAGTGAGTCGACCATCTAGAAAGAGTGCACCAATCATCTAAAATCTAAAATTGCTAAGTTGGAATGTCAACCGATCAGCTCGTGACACGATTATGCAAGTATTGAATTGTTTTTTATGAGAATAAGGTTTAATTGTGATAAAAGGAGGTAGATTGCAATTTGTTCCTTTTTTGTGGATAAAAATAAGAAATATTATGTAATAAGACTTAGAAGGTTGTGCAAAAGGGTGCTAAATTAGCATGCATGAAAATATCGTGGACTTCAGCATTTTCTTGTCCTCAAGAAATCAAAATAATTCAAAGTTTTTTGGAAGAAACATGTTCATCCTCTCTCAATTAGCAGTATCTTCTATCCTTTTCATGGACAAGCAATCCATCTCGTAGAATCAAAAAATACAAGTTCGATATTTCTTATAAAAACATTTTTCATAACTTTCTCATTCAAACTTATACTTTGCACAAATAGTCTTAAACCTGCTTAAGCTTCAACACTCGAAAATTTATTTACATTTTTTTGGACAGGAATGAGAAATTGTGGGGTGTGGAAGATGGATCCCTCCTCTATTCGACTTGGGATATGATTCATAGATTTGTGTTACATTGACCACAATTTTTTTTTTGTGCTCTTTTTTTTAAATATTTTGGCAGAACACCCCTATTACAATTACGTGGGGTGTGGAAGAATGATCCCTCCCCTATTCGACTTGGGATTTTGACCACAAATTTTTTTGTGTTATTTTTTGGTATCTTTTGGCGGTACACTCCTATTACATTTATGAGGAGTATGAAAGAAGGAAGAGAGGAGGAGCATGCCACCACGGACTTAGGGGTTGACGTGCAGATTATTTTCCTGTGCAAAATACTTTTTTTTCCAGAGTGTTGTTGCATCAATAGGAAAAATTATGTAAATACATTATATGAGAAAGATTGATCAGTTAATCTAATGCTAAAGATAAGAAAGTTTGTATTTGATTCTATTTGATACTCTAAGTCTTGCCATCTTTTCCAAGAATATTGCTAATTTAGGTATGGAGAACTTGGTATTTTTCAAAAAAAATATGTTGATTTTGAACAATTTTTCTGAAATAAAAGATTTATCTAATTTACTTTTGAATATAATATACATCAATTGGCGACTAGGTAAAGGACAAAGTTTGAAAAAGTAAATGTAATTAATTTGAAATATAGAAGGAAAATGCTAAAAAGGGAAGATAAAGGGGTGGAACACATACCACCCACCCCCGCCCCGGACTTAGAGCAAGCCCTTAGATCGAGATGGAGGGAAGAAGATCACTATAGTGGTGGATTCTATGGGTGGGAGGAGTAGTAGTTTCCCCAATAAGGAGAGTGGGGATTTGGGTAGGCTTGCTGGGCCTCATACTCCTCAAAGGACGGGTGGCTAGGGACATACTGGCTGCAGTCCACATGCCAAGACTCGTGTGAAGTTGCATAAGATACATGTGGTTAAGTTGATGGGCATGTCACTGCTGCTCGTGTTGAATCTGATCCAGTTGTTGCTAGACCGCATAGTAACTGTAGGCGCCTACATCGTCATCTACTCTCCACCTAGTGCGACGGCGGGGTGATGGCGGTGGTTCGGAGGCATCATCATGAGCCATCAAAGAGACGCTTCTCCTGTGGGCATGTGGCTCGGGGACGACACCTAGGTTTGGGATCTCCAGGTTGTACCTCTGGTTGTGTCCTAGTAGATCGGTGAGCTAGTAAAGAAGGTTTGATGTTGCAAACTTTACATGCACGAGAAGCTGTAGAAAATCCTATGAATCCTTAAAGAAGAGGAATAGATGCCATCAACACCCAAGCGAATGAATTTACTTCCCTTCAGATAGTAACTATCGATCATGTGATTTTTGAGCGGGAGTGGCATGAATGGAATGTGGGTGTAGCCAAGAAAGATGGTGAGATGAGTGATGAAGTGGCCAATGTGGAAAGCGGATGAGGTGATATGGCTAGCTTGGGAGCTGAAATGTTCTAGATTGGCATTTCCACCAGTTGAAGGGTTCTTCATGCAAAAGACACCAGAGGGCATAGATTTCAACCTGAGTAATGGCTCCCTTAGTACCTTCCCTACTGAAAATTGTGTAAGAAAGAATGTGATAGAGGTAGCGGACCATACAGTTGTGTATGCCGGAGGCCTTGGGCTCACTAGGAAGGTAGGGCATGAGGTCGGTGATCTTAGGCCAGAATGTTTCTCTGTCATATTAGTCAGGTTAGGAATCATGTGATCTCTCCATGCAACGATACAACCAGTAATCATCTCTTCCGTCAAGAATGAAAGAGGTGAACTGTCAAGTAGAGATTTCTAGATTTTCCCCAAAATCTAGATGTTACAATTGGAATTTCCCTGGGAGTAGTGATAGTGATGGAAGGTAGACAAGAACTCAAGAGTGAGGTCACTATAGATGGAGGTGACGTGATAAGGGAAAGGAGGATATGGTTTTGTGGAGAATGTTGTCAGTGGGTTCTCAGATTCCTAATGCATTAAGGGTAGTGTCGCAAGCCCATCGGGGGAGGGAAAAACCCATGGAGAACATTTCTTTGAAATGTTGTAGGTGTTTGGTGTTTGTGAACTCAGAATGAGGACGATATAAGGTGGACGAGGGGTGGTGGAATTTGGGTCATTGCTAGGTTTTTGGTTTCTCTCCATCTCATGAATAAGAGTTTCTGCATCATGGGCATTAATCATACCCTCAATGAGATTGAGTGTGGATTCACCTATGGGGGAAGGTGTGAGAAAATGAATCCCATTGGGATTTGGATTGGCGAGGTGGATCGCGGGAGGATGAGGCGGTGGACTTTTCCTTATTTTTGTGGAAAGCGTTAAACATAGATGTAGATGTGAATCCAAATGATCAGCTTACAACCTAAAGTGACCGTTTGGCAATATGAAATGGGTGTCTGGAAGAGTGAGTTGATCAGTCAGTTGGGAGGGTAAGCAAAGGTGAGCACAGTGGTGGATCGGGGGGGGGGGGTGAGGAGCTCGGCTTGACTCAGATGAAATGATCTTGTCTCGTGGGGTTTAAGAAACTCTTTAAACCTTTTCTAGGCTTCTCCTAGGGGTTCTCCTGGGGACATAAAAGTGAGTGATTTGTCTCGTGATTTCATAAGTGTGAGAATAAGGGCAAACTTTTTCAAAAACTTTATTTTGTAGGATCTCCCAAGTTGTAACATGTTCCTCACTCTCCATGGTGTTGTACCTGCTACTAGCTTGGCCAGTGAGAGTGAATTTGAACAAACTAAGGTAGATTGCATCTTCAGAGATGGTTAGGAGTTTGTTCAAGCAACAAAGGTCAATGAACCTTTGAAGACGATCTTGGAAACTTTCTCCATTGTTGGCAGAGAATGGGTTTTCTTGGATCATGGTAATCCATTGGGTTCTAATTTCAAATTGGGGGGCAAGAATCTCAGGATGTATGACTGGGTGTTGTGCATAGGAAGTTTTGGAAATAGAAAAGTCTTTTAATTGTTTTTGCCTTTCGACTTCCCTCCTATCGGCCTGTAGTGTTTCTTGTTTAGCCATGTAGGCTGCACAAAAAGTGGCTTCTCTAGCTGCTTGGTCAACTAAGATGTGCTCTCCTTGATCCGCAAGAGCCTGGTTGATCCTATGAGTGACTTCCTCCTCATCCATCCAAATAAAAAGTTCTATCTATCTCAAGATCAAACAATGTAAATCCCGCATTAGAGCGTCACATGCACACATAAGCAGTTAAGCATGTGTAGAAAAAATGGACTACTAGAATGAAAACTCAGCAGAAGGAGGATTAGTACTTCTCGGAAGGCATAAAAAAAAATGAAAACAAGTTTTTCAAAAGTTTTTGGGGTTCAAGAAAACAATATGTTGTCCTTGGCAACGGTGCCAAATTGATAATGTGTCAAAGTGCACTACAATCACTAAGATATTAATCCTAGAGTTTAACATTTTTTACTATCCAATTAAGGGTAGTATAGAAGGGTTGATCCCATAGGACAACGTTCTTAAGATAGTAGACTCTAATCCCAATTAGTTTTGTTGAACTTTTTATTTCTTTTTGGTATTTTTATTTTTGGAACAAAAAGAAAATTGGATTTGGGGGTTGATTTGTGCTAGTACAAAAATGAAAAGCAAGAAGTAAGGTTACACTAAGAAGAAGTAAAATTTCTCTATCACAAGGAAAAGGAGAGATTTTTATCACAATAAAAATATTATGAATGGAAAAACTATAATCTAAAAAAAGTAGATCAAATGATGATTGAATTCAAATGATGGAATATAGAGGCTTGTAGGGGTTTTCACAAACTTATCCTTGGCGAGAATAAAATTAAATCTTTCAAATGACAAAACGGATGAAGGCATGTGAATTAACTAAAATCCATAAAAGATGAACTCCATATGAGCCCATTTGTCCCAGTGCTCATGGTTCTTAGTCCATCAACTAAAAAGAGATAAATCCATGGTCATTTCAAAACCTCTATGTGATTGGTTTTATTGTTCTAAATCAGGGTTTCCATGATCATTTTCACATGGATTAACAAATGATCTAATTGGGTAATCAATTCAATAGACCATCAATACTTAAAACCAAAATCCATCTAATAGAAGTCGTTCTTTAGATTTAATACGATTCAAACCATGGATAAGGGGCTAGTCCCCTTGCCTCAATAGAAAAACTACTCGCTCATGCTTGTAGAGTAAAGGTAGATGGAGGAAGAAAGTGTTCTAACCATAATCTAGACTTATAGAAGGATCAATTCTTAGGCTAGAGACTATTAAATGGTTGACTCTTAATTCCTTGATCTGATCTATAGAAGAAGAAGAGGTAGGAGAAGGTCTATATCTAATTACAATTGAAGTAAGGAACAAACAAATTAAAAGAACACTTAGCTTGCAAACACATAATATTTATTGATGAACGTGATAAAGAACACAAGAGAACAATTACTCAAAACTTCTTCAGACAAAAGATGATAATTGTGATGAGGAAGTGTCCCTCCTTTTATAGGAGAAGGAGGGGCTTTACAATTTGGTTTTGGGGTAAAAGAGGGCTGGCAGCTGCTTTTTGAACTGATTTTGAATTGCCAACCGATCAGTTGGAGGAGTGAGCCAATCGGTTGGGGTATGGAAAGGGCGGGAGTCGAGGAAGCAGTCAGCAACCCCAGATCCGAGAGGTGGCGCCCCTTGGCTCGCTCGACTGGAGAGGGAAAATTCCCGCTTTGGAGTCTTAAACGAGCATTTGGCATTTGAATAGCACGCTGATTCAACTGGGCATTTGAACAAGGTGCGTCGGCTGAGGGTGGCATCAAACGATCATCTGGAGAGAGCGAACCGCCAGTCTAGAGAGAGTAAGATGATTGTTTGGAAAGAGTGAACCGATCGTCTGGAATCTGAAATTGCTTAGTTGGAATGTCAACCGATTGGCTCGTGACACGATTCTGCAAGTATTGAAAAGTTTTTTATGAGAATAAGGTTTAATTGTGATAAATGGAGGCAGATGACAATTTGTTCTTTTTCAGTGAATAAAAATAAGAAATTCTATGTACCAAGACTTAGATGGTTCTGCAAAAGGGTTGTAACATACCAAATCCTGGACATTTTTCCTGTTGACTCTCTTTTTCATCTTTTCCTTTCTTTTCTATCCTCTTTGGCCTTTATGTTGAATTTTTGGAAATGATAGTGGTTTGGTAAACATTTTTTCATTATTATTTCCAACATTTGGGCATATGCACAAATACCTTAGTAAATATTTTTAATAAGGGTCTATATGAAAATTTACTACATATATGAGATAATGATAAAATAATTTGTTCTAGATCATTCCTTAGCCTTATGGAGCAAGGAAGAGAAAAAGGAATGAATAATAATGCTTTAAACATGTTAATGTGATATGGAATTATTTAATATGAGAAATAGTGGTAATATTGGATAATGGGATAAAATTTGTAAAAGGAACACTAATTGGTTAAAGATAAATTGACATTCATTTTTCTTGGTTTGGTTTGGCTTGTAGGCCGACTTTCATAATTTTGGGACAATAATAATTATATTTCTTTTATTTTGAAAAGAAAAGATGAGTTTCCCTCAAAATATTAAATATTTCCAAAAGTGCAAACTAATCTTAGATTCGAAATCTACACATTAAAAATAACCTATGGGTGAATTTTCATGTAATTTGGATAATCTTTAATATATATATTAATTTAGGAGAGAGAAAGTATGTAGAACCTTCAAAATATTAAATAAATATAAAAACAACTTCAAAATGTAAAATTGATGGAAACTTCATGTCCAAGATACTTAATGTGACTGGTGGGTGAAGTTTCATCAAATTTGGAGAATCTTATAACCATTAATGAAGGAAGAAAGAGAAAATGAGTTTTGAATTATTTAACCCATCAACAGTTCTCAAAAGGCAAATCCAATTGCATATTCAAATTCTCGATATCAAAAATAGGCTAGGAGTAAAATTTGACTTAATTTGTGTTTCATTTGCACCCTCAAATGAGGAAAGAGAAAAAGAGAAATAATTTAATGTACCAAAAAGGCAACAGGTGGCTGGATTTGGTAACTGGTAATTCGAGATTTTCTCACTTGTTTCTCACTTGTTTATCAATGATTTTTTGAGATTTTTGGTGCTACATGTTTGGGAGAAGATTGTGTGTGCAATGACCCCTTGATCGAGGTCTATTTTTGTGGATTCAAGTTTTGTACAAAATTCTTCATAGGCTTCTCGAAGCTACTATCTCACGAAGCATGTATGCGAACCTCACCTATATATATGAGTTCCTATGGCTCTGCCGCTCTTTGTTGATCCTTCATCCGGTTTCAATTTCTCTTGGAGCCCCGGTTTCCTCACTTTCAACCGAGTTCCTTTATCTAGGTTTGGGGCCCTTCTCCACAATGCTTGGCTTCATTGGAGTATAATTTCTTCATAGGTAAGAACCTTCGTGCATCTAGCTACGTTTTCGGTGGGACAATACCACCTATGTACGCTTCGGTAAGTTTCCCCCAATTTCTCTGTCGACTTTCTCTGGTGCTCAGCCAGCCATACCTCATGAGGCTGGGAAGGAGATGACCCCATGTTCTTTACCCACTTTGCCCTTCGCCTCACCTTTCCTTTCTTTTTTATCACTAAGGGCACTATTGTCTTTTCATGCCTGTTTTGTCACTATAAGCACGTGACTCACTGGTCTCTGATGAGGCATGGTGGCGGATGAGGATTGGACCACCTAGGCAGGTCCCAATCCCTCTCTCTTGCCCTCTCTGCTCTGTTTCAATCGAATTCTAATTTTCCTATTGGGCAGAAGTAAATAATTCATAAAAGTTGATTCCTAGGTCCAAAAATAAAAGTAAGACATATTTTGGAATCAGAAAAATCTCCTCTATCTGATAAAAATAAATTCGATGCTTGATTTTGATTTTTTTGTAAAAGTGTTTTTTAGAATGAATTAATTAGTTAAAAATCACAAAAAATGCATCTCAAATTCCATATCTTCAAAATACATAAAATTTTATGTCATTTTGATCAGAAAACCCTACCAAGACAGTATTGATGGTTTCAGGACCTAAATCGATGGTTTGGAGAAAAAGTTGGTAAATTTGGGGTTTTTAGTCCTTAATGAATGAATATAGTTCTCATACATGGATATGATAATGGTATTAGGACAAGTGGACTCTAATCTCACATGAGCATTTGAAAAGTGGTTTCTAGGACTCTAAGGAACATGTGTGTGCATTTAACACCTTAATTGGGAATTTTATGCCTTAACCTATTCTTCGCTAATGAGGCTCAATTGAATATAATTCCCTATTCTTGAAACCTAACTTACTTAAGCCTCACATCAGTTTATAAATTCATCTTGTCTGGGTCTTATAACCCACTGCCATGCTTATTGAATATTTTGATTACTCTTGCCATGACTACTTTTCTAGCATGTAGATTTATGTTCTATTTAATTTAAAGTAGTGGTACTTATGTACAACCACCCATAGAGGGAATGTATTTAATCACCCTGATGAATGTTTTTATTCTCCCCATATTATTGTGTAGGTGACTGGGAATGTCTTATTCTCCCCTCTCTTATAGGTTAGAGGTCCGGTAGGTGCCTCAATCCTACCTAGTTAGGTAGACATAATTATCTTACATGCAAATCCTTTTAATATAATTCTTAATGCAAGTTTCTTTTGAATATAGCCTCATTCTCTTGTTATGTTCATCTTATGATGAACCCTAGCCTATTTTTACTTGTTGTATTTATATTTTTATCCTAGCCTTGTTTTGTAACACATACTTTTTCTTCCCTTTCCCTTTTGTTGGGTGCCTTCCCAACCACCCAACTACTGACCATGATGATGGATAAAACAAGAACATCTTAGCTTTTGGCTTGGACTTGGTTGATGGAGATGTTGCTTTGGAGACAAGATTTTAGTAGTTAGACTTTCCTTTATCTAGATCTTGTTTTTGTATCTTGATGTAAACCCTAATGGGAGAATTTAATGTATTTTTGTAAACCTTTATATGAAATTGAATATAGTCAATAATTTTTTTTTCTGGTACTTTCCAATGGTCTTTTGTATACCACAAAATAAAGATTTTAAAATTTTGCATACTTTTCAACATAACTTTTGATTATTTTGGGAGGACAGGTTTGATATTCAAATTTTTAGTAAATGCGTGAATTTCACCCTTTTACAACATGGTATTAGAGCCCATGGTAGTCAAAATCTGACTATTTCAATTTTGTCTCCCTAATTATAATCCATGTCTCACATAGTTCCTTTAGGTGACATGTTTGCCCTATAGTTGATCTATAGATCGTGAAAGGTTGACTTAGGACCCTATAGTTCCACATTAGAATCACGATGAATAAAATCCTAAAATACTCAAAAATAAAACATGCATTACTTGATGTTGTTTAGGTTTGCCTTTAGGCAACTATTTGGGCAAGAAGTTGAAGGAAAAGTATCTAGAAAGGATCAGGTTCTGGGGGCTGGAAATATTTTCCTCTGTGCCACTCACTTGGTTTGAGAGGACTCTCGGATCCATATGATACTAGCCTAGCCTAAGCTGATATAGATTGGCTGAAGTAGTTTGCTTTTACAAAATAGCAACCTTAGACTTCTATGTTGTATATCTTTGGGAACCCTAAGTTTTAGGTGAATGATGACTTGTTTGAGGATGGATACCAAGATAGTTTCTTTATGTCCCTTAGGACCACATGTTTGGATAGTTAACCCTAGAACCTATACTTTGAAGTTTGGAGTTAAGTGAGCTATCAGAGTGCATAGTGGAAGTGTGATGGATCTTGTACATGGTGTAGTAGACTCATCCTTTAACCCTAGTGTAGTTTGGCTTGATAGGTCTAATAATTTAAGGGGTGGAGTATAGTTAGTTTAATGATGTTAGGTAATTAGATTTTGAGGATGAAATTCTCTTTAGGGGGATGGAACCCTGTGACATCTTGAAATATATCTATTCTATATTTAGAAACCCTAACTCCATGAATAGGAGGTTAGCATGTGTGGATCCTTGGTCATGACCAAAAAATGAATAGTGGTAACCCTAACATGCTTGTTCATATATTAATGAACATATAATGATCATCCGACGAATAATTTATATGTTCAAACCCTAATGAATATCCAATTCACATAATATGGGTCACTTACATATAAATACTAATTATGGATACACATGATGCTAATAATGTCATGAACTAATAAATCCTAATGATATAATATGAAAGAACAGTGTAACCTAATCTTGGAATTAACGCATGCTATAATGAAATATAATGATCAAGTTGATCCTAAACCCTAAGTTGTAATCATATAACCTTAACATATGCATCCTTCATGTCATTGATGATACATTAGTGACATTAGGTGGCATAATCAGATAACATACCTTGATCCACATAAATGGTATATATTCTCCTAATCATAGATTACTCAAGTCATAAATATGAAATGCATATCACCTTGCTACCTAGTACACATCTAATTAATCACCTAATCAAGACTTGATATGTGAATCAATTCATTAATATGTAATATGTCCGACCTGGTTCACTAAAATATAGATAATGCCTTAAACATGGATAAGAAGTAATTGGAATCACATAAATGTGCATAATCAATAATATGAAGTTAATAAATATGAGAAAATGAATAAGGATGGCATTAATTAGAATAAGAAATGTAACACCCCTGACCTGAGTTATGACTTAACCATATAAGTTTTGTTTAATAAGATAATTATAAACTTTTTATAAAACTTTGAAAAGTAGTTAAGACTCTTAGAAAAGTGTATTTCCAAGTTTGAGCTTATTTGCAAACTATGTGTGTATTATATGACAATCCAAGTGAAAAGTGCAATTTGCTCAAGATGAGGGGCTACATTGCAAAATGTTACATGTTCAATGTGTCCTAAGTGTTTTAATATCATAAGAGAGAGAATGATGCTAAGTGGTGACTTGTGGAAAGCCTCAATTTCAAGTATTAAGCTTGTTTGAACAATGCTAGTTCCTTGTGTACCAATTTTGATAGAAATTGTAATTTATCCAAAATATAGGGCTGATATGCAAATTACCACCTCTAGTGTGTCCCTACTCCCTTTAGGTGTCATTTAGAGAAGAGAGAAAGAAAGGGGCGTCATAATTGAACCACCTTTGAGGGATGGTACTCTTAGTTATGAAAAGACCAAGAAAGAAATGAAGGAGAAGCCCTTACTTGAGCTATACCAAGTTGTAGACTTAATGTGGGAGTCCCAATCCGACAAGGGGCCATAAAGGGAGTCTCCTATCAGTTTTTAGAGTTTTGGCTTTGCCCATGATGGGTAAGACACGTCAAAGAAGTGATAAGCGTCGATTTACACTTGATGCCCGATACAGTGTAATTTTGTACATGATATGAGAACCCAATACACCCTATACACGATATGAGGATAATAGTCTAACGTAATACATGGTATGAGGTTGACTTAAGATGATAAAAGTTAAAGTGATACTTTACTCAACATGACTACATGATATGGTGTTAAGGGATATGCCCTAAACCCGATATGATGATGTGGATGCACCACATGACTAATAATGATACTTGTCACAATGATATATGCATCGTCAAACATGATAGCATAATCTTATCCATCATGCTACCCGATATGGTAGACATGCTTGTATTTATTAAACTTGTCTAAGTGATATATGTTGTGTGATTAATATTGAGACAAAATGAGTTTAATTTATCTTAATAATGTTAAGCTAATAGACCTTAAGAAGTGAATCATGTAAGATGCAATCAATATACCAATAAGGATAAGAGAGAAAGACTTTAACATGGGTGATAAACATGTGAATAAGTATGTATTGATACTCCTATGATGAGTGGAGTATGGATTAGGATTTGATTCTAGACATTATGATCATAAATCCTTAATTGTTAACAAAGGGAAAATCTAATCCTAAGATAGGGCGATGATATGCTTTTACAATTGTAATCGGTTAGATTGAGATAATCCTAACCCGAATCATGGGAAGGATGCATTTCTCTTAAATTGTATAATGATGTCATATGTTGATAAGTGTCTTTTATCATAAAGAGCACACTATACAAGAATCATGAAATGATGAGCATAGCAAGATATGAGCTATGATGTTCCATATCAAAAGATTTAAATAAGTTTTATAAGTTGTGTGAAATACTTGTATAACAAGTATAATGATTATATAGTATGGTGTCTTAAAAGATAAGTTGTTGCCTTGTAAGAGGTGACAATATGTTTAATGATCTATGTGAGCTATGTGAAATACTTCAACATCAAGTAAGATGAATACCTTGGTCAGAGGACCAAGAGGTAATAGTTACTTGTTATAGAGGTAACAATGATATGTGGTGATCTAAGTGTTTGAATACCCAGATCTAGTAATCATGATGATGATGATATGAAGGGATGAGAATTCCCAGTGATGTGATAAGGGACCGAGATCTCAAGTGATATACCTTCAAAAATGTTCGAAAGAACTTAAAAGTACTACCCTTCTTTAATAGCATCTATTGTATTTATGTTTGAAACTTGGTTGATGCTAAAAGAATATTGTAAGGTACCTACTTAATCAAGATAAATCTTATCATGTAGTGCCCTGACCATAGATCCATTCAGTGTTAGAAATTGCTGATGGTGAAACGAGATTAACTCGGAAGCGCATATTTTTGAATATTTGTGGGTAAAGGATGAAGTATATCCAAACGTCCCAATGAGGAATTGGTGTCAGACCTTTCTTATTTATCCTAGGATGATGTGAATCTCTAGACCAAATAAGAAATTGATGTGTAAATCCTTTTTCATTTCTAAGTGGTGTCGGGATTGAAATATAAAATCTCCCGACCAGGAAAGGAATTTATGTTGATCTTCCTTATCCTTATATTATAATCCGGGAAAGCTATGTGGACTTATTCCGAAGAGAGTACATGATATGACAGTAACTCTATAGCAAAGATTCTGCTATACCCCATCATGCTAAAAGTAGATGACATAAGATGTCCTGCCAGCAGCTGACACAAGATGTTCTGTTGAATCCTAAGTGGTCTCGTACTGACCAAGACATGTGAGGTCTTGACAGCCGGCTATGCCATTGACCTTGCATGCTACCTATTTTGACTTACTAGTGGTCAGTTGGAGTATGAAAGGTATATTTCATCTCCTCATGGCATAAGTGTGACTATAATATGTAATCAGCCATGTAGTGTATTTTCTTAAGGATTAAATATGGAAAGACATTGGTTGATGTACACTCCTTTTATACATCCTAGTTGAATAAATGCTATTCATATTTCTTCATATTCTCTTGAATAGTGAATAGATGATTTATTACTCTACCATTGATAAATGCATTATTTTAAGAAAAATCACTACTCTATTCTGCTTATAATAGTGATTAATCATGCTCATTTATACAAAAGAACCTCTGCTCAATTTTTTTTATATTGCCTAATCTTGATAATAATATAGTCGACAGAGAGTTATATCTCTCGCTGGGACAATTTTCTCACCCAGTGGGATCCACAATTTTTAGGTGGACGTGTATAAGGAGGTAGAGAGCTTTCTACAGAAGGAGAACAATAGTCGGGATAGAGTAATAGCTCAGGTTGATGTACTGTCTGTCATGTCTTATAGATAGAAGTCCTATGTGTCATCTTTGTACTCTCAGGTCCTTGGAAGATAGTTCTTAGTGGTTTTTACAAATGACTTGAGATTTTGGTTGTTTACCTCGAGATTTTATGTTTCTATTGTAAATGTTAAAGTAAAGCAACATGTACTTGTAATCCTCTAGATGAGATGGTATAATGTATAAATGATATGAACCACATGTAAATAAAGTTTTTGTTCTATTTGTAAGAGTTTCTTGGAAGAAGATCTATATGCAAAATGGTTTTAATTCTTAGTGATTTTTTTGTAAATTCTGTTGATTATGGTTATTCCGCAATTATTACTGGTGATGGCTTGATTTGTAATCAGGTCATCACAATGTTTTGGTATCAGAGCCTAAGGTTTGCTGAGTCTACAAAGATAGAGGACTAAGGTGTTGAGTTTGTTCTAGTGTCCTTCAATATGTCTTATAGTGACTTCTACTTATGCAGAAGATAAACTAAAGCTTAAAGATGTCTGGAGAACACAAGGAACACATTGTTGAAAGCAATGTTGTTGCACCATGAGAAGGTGCAAGGGATCAGGAGAGAGAAGAATGACTTCTTAAGAATCCTCAGGATGATCCAACTATGATAGAGAACCCTACCTCTAATACCTTCACTGGACTGGTTCTGACAGCATTAAGGCATATCGAGGATCAGATACAAGCAATACAACCTAGATTACCAGTCCCTAATGATGAAACTATGGGCTCTAATAGGATTTCTGATCGACGTAATGTCAAAGGAATTAGGTTACGACGCGAAAACAAAGCTTTCTACAGGTTTAGGCAACCAGGACATTTTATAAAAGACTGTCCAGACAAGGATAATGAGGAAGGAATTAAGAGAAGATCTACCCAAATTCAAGAAAAGATGCAGAATAGTTCTAAAAAGGGGAAATTTTTGGTGCAACCAATGCAACAAACGTCCAATGCACCAGGGTAGTGGTTTCCAAGAAGGGGTAAAGTACCTAATGTTCCACCGGTTAGGACTTTTGAGGTAACTCCTACCTCGGTAACAAGGCCAACAAGACCAGGGGATGCGTTTAGGACATGTTTTGGTTGTGGACAGATTGGGCATGTTAGACCCTATTATCCAAGAAGAAGGAAGGGAATGACCCAATCACCGAGGAAGAGTCAACAAGACTCTCAAAGGCAATGGCTTAGCAGTGGCATGTGAGGACATGGACAGGCATCCCGAGCAGATCTATCTGCATTAAATGATAGAGCACAATGTTGGAATCAGGCAACGATGATATTCAATGCAATGAATCAGCCTGAGACAGTAATCAATCCACAAACCAAAACAGGACATGTAAAATTGTGTCATTTTGATATGTCATTTCATGATTTATCTATTAAGTATGAGAAAGTAGTTATTGTTGAGTTTCCTTTGATTAGTCCTAGGAGGACATAAGGAAGATGAGAACTTACATTCTGCTCAGTAATCTTTAAAATGATTTATAGTTTCTTTTATCTGTGTGAAAGAGGATGAAGTGTAAAGGAGAAGTCTGGGGTAAATCCAGGGATGCTAAGTCTTATAATTTGGATAAATATGAAACGTAAGGTATATGATATTAACCAAGATGCATACTACCTAATCTTAGTACTTGTATACCCTGGTCAGGTATTCAATTATTGAAGATAAGGTAAGTATGGAACTCTTAGATTGTTATCTTTCTGATTACTCTGATCAAGTAATCATTTTGAGACAATCTAGTGAGCATAATAAAACAAGGAATATGGCATGGATATTTTTATCACATCTAAAGTGTAATGAAATAGAATATGAAATGATTTCAGATCAATTTGTGTGTATGAGGAAGTAAAAAGTATAATCCTCATAGTAATAGAAAAGGGACAAGGGAGATGATCCCTGTTCCATAAAGACTATGTGAATAGTAAAAATCTTTTCTATAAATATGAAAATGAGAAATGTGATAAAATTAGAAAATGTTCATCAACATGTTAGGCAATAATAAGGGGAGGAGTAATGATATGTAATGATCCATAAAATTCCTATGTTGAAGGCTAGGAACCTAGGATGAAACAAGAGAAAATGACTCTTGAACAGATGAAAGATTATGTTATGATTAGAGGGGATGATAATCTCTTGTCTTTAATACTCGACCCTGGTTGACAATAGGGTAATGAGAGGAATGTGTTTCCATATGTTCTTTTCTTATAGGAACATAATAATTAAGTAACTTTTATGACACTTGATGTGCATAAATTAGAAGTGTTCTTTTTATGGATACTTAGAAGAGTACCAATTCATCCTGGATTCTGGTTCCAAGATAAAGTTATATATGATAAGTAATGTTCCAAAATGAAAGAAAGATCCTTTTATATGTTTTTGGTAAATATAATAATAGGGAAAGTGATATGATGAAGATGTGATGTGATTTTGGTACATATAATGGATACTAAGGTAAGGAATCCTAATGTCCCAGAACTTTCAATGGTATGAGAAAATAAGAACATGACTCCTGATAAGATGAATCATATTCGGTTACTTAGAAGGGCCATCTTTGAGATAATTATAGTATGGATATCATATGTTAGGGTTTTATGCTCAGCATAAACATAACATCACTAAGGATGTATCAATCTAAGGAACAATTGTAGGATCATTTTGGGAAAAAGCTTATCAAGCTAAAAAATAATTCTTTAGAATATCCCTATCTAGATATGTTGAGGTAGTTCATACATATCTTGAAATACATTTGAGATAAGTTCTTTTTGATAAGTAGCCTCTTGTTATGAAAAAAGAATAAAAACAACTAAAATAAGTAATAAGGAAGTTAGTATTGTATCAGCATATTAGAATAGCACAAAAAAAATATGATAAGATTTGTAGTCCCGAATGAATGACAGAATAAAACTTTAAATACTTCCTTAGAAAAGGAATGCTAAACTCAGTAAGGAATATGGAAGACTCCTAAGGGTTAAGAATCTTATTACATAAGAATATGTAAGTAGAGAAAGTGATAAATCAATGAGGATTGATTCTTGAATCATTCTAAGTATGAATAGTACTACTCTAACTTAGAAAGTGTTATTTAACACAGAATGGATACTATAATCCATAATGGAAAGACAGTTGAGTACGCATCCTATATGAAGGATTTTATGATAACTCTGAGTGGAAGAACTTGGTACTGGTCCAAGTTCTATGACAATGAGATTCTATGTGGAAACTTGATGATATAATACATGAATAACGATTGTCTTCCTTCATTTGGGACTTTGGGGATGAAATCCTTGTTAGGGGTTTATAATTGTAACATCCCTTACCTGGGTTATGACTTAACCCTAGAAGTTTGCTTAAATAAGATAATTATAAACTTGTTCTAAACCTTTGAAAAGTAATTAAGACTCTTTGAGAAGTGTATTTCCAAGTTTGAGCTTATTTGCAAACTATGTGTGTATTATATGACAATCTAAGTGAAAAGTGCAATTTGTTCAAGATGAGTGGCTACATTGTAAAATGTTACATGTTGAATGTGTCCTAAGTGTTTTAATATCAAAAGAGAGATAATGATGCTAAGTGGTGACTTGTGGAAAGCCTTAATTTCAAGTATTAAGCTTGTTTGAACAATGCTAGTGCCTCATGTACCAACTTCGATACAAATTGTAATTTATCCAAAATATAGGGATGATATGCAAATTACCTCCTCTAGTGTGTCCCTACTCCCTTTAGGTATCATTTAGAGGAGAGATAAAGAAAGTGGCACCATAATTGAACCAACTTTGAGGGATGGTACTCTTAGTGATGAATAGACCAAGAAAGAAATGAAGGAGAAGCCCTTACTTGAGCTATACCAAGTTGTAGACTTAATGTGGGAGTCCCTATCGGCCATGGGGCCATAAAGGGAGTCCCCTATCAGTTTTTAGAGTTTTGTCTTTTCCCATGATGGGAAAGACACTTTAATGAAGTGATAAGCATCGATTTACAACTTGTAATAGAAAAGATGGAATTGAATATAATAATATAGTGAGTGGAAGAAGACTTGCCTTAGAAGCTAACTCAAGAGCTGACCCTTATCCGCTAAATTATAATTAAAATTTTATTTTTGCATGGAAAGATAAATAATGGGATGCATTCAAATGTATGTGTCGATTATGCATGGCTAGGTGGCACTTTGTAGCCTAAGCTAATGACACCTCTTACACTCTTTTCCATAAACTTGTAGTATAAATACCTTACCCTTCACTTGTTAATAAGATTTTCGAATCTTGTTAGTTACTTTCCCTCTTGTATCATGCATACCCTCTTATATCGTGCATAGTGAGGAGATCTGAGTGATAAGAGCTTGATATCGGCCAAGGAAAAGAGATATCAGCCAAATAGGTCATAGAAGGTGATATCGACCATTTGGAATTGGAGATATCGTGCAAAACCTGAGAGTTCGAGTTGTGGATCTTAGAGAGGGTCATCTTCAACCTTGGAACATGATAAGTAGAAGATTGAAGCTTGGAAGTTGTTCATAAGGTGGGTTATATAACTTGAACTCATCTATATTATTATCCTTTCTTCAATATTGTTCAACTTGTTGATTTCTTTCAAAAATTGGATTTCCTTTGATCAATTGATATATCTATGAGTTCTGATAAGTAGTTAGGATTGTTATCCATGGTTTTGGGATAATTAGATAAATACCTTGAGGTTGATGATGATGACATCATTATTGAACAACCCAATATGGGTTGAAGACTCTTTAAACCCGATATGGTATCTGATATAGTACCTTACCTGATATGAAGGGAGGTCATATTTTATAAAACAAGTACTATGAACGATATGGAAGATACCTATCCATACTTTATAATTGATACAAAGTAAGAGTAATACCCTATACACGATAGGGAATCAAGCATACACTTTAACTGATATAGTAAACCCTAGAGGATGAGCAATCTGATATGTTGATGTAAATCCATCACAAGTATGAAATAGTAAGAAGCGTATATTTCATGGGCAATATGAGTAAGTGCTTGTACGCCCCCTTGAGCATGATATAAGGCCACATACTCATCTTATGCATGATATCATGATATGTCTATTACTTGCGTACAATATGAGTCAAAAACCCTTGATGGCGATGAGAAATTTGATATATAATCCAAGATGAAAAGTGACCCGATATGGTGGTGAGTGATACTTTATACTTGATGAGAGACGTTTTATTAATGATATGGGAGTTACCTACTAGCTCATTATGCACGATATAAAGGTAAAGCACTACCTTTGCAAAAATGGGCAAACCCTCTATGAAAACATGATAACCCGATATTCCTTGAAACTTATACTCCTTTGAAACTTGATATACCCCATTACTTTGTGTTGGGTTGAAAATCAGTTTAGTATCCATACTTGTCAAGAAAAAAACTAGAGTTCAACATTCTTATCTGTCATAAGAACATGATATGGTAGTTAATATAGGAACACATTATGGTAGCATGATACCACTTAATGTGGGTACCTGATATGATGTTCAAAGATGTAACCCAATATGATACCTAGGATAGGTAAACCGATATGACAAACAAGATGGAATCTGATATGGTAACCCAAGATGAAAATCGATGTGGTGATTATTTGTATATACTTAAACAATACTTGATGAGGCAACTCATGCTATGCCCGATATGGTACACTCTTGACACTTGATGCCCGATATGGTACACTCTTGACACTTGATGCCTGATATGGTACACTCTTGACACTTGATGCCTGATATGGTGTACTCTTGTACATGATATGAGAGCCCAATACACCCTATACCCAATATGAGGATTATAGTCTAACCTATACATGATATGAGGTTGACTTGAGATGGGAAAAGTTAAAGTGATACTTAACTCAACATGACTACATGATATGGTGTTAAGGGATATTCCCTAAACCCGATATGATGATGTGGATGCACCACATGACTAATAATGATACTTTTCATAATGATATGTGCATCATAAAACTTGATAGAATAATATTATCCATCATGCTACCTGAAATGGTAGACATGCTTGTATTTATTAAATTTGTCTAAGTGATATATGTTGTGTGATTAATATTGAGACAAAATGAGTTTATTTTAATTTAATAATGCTAAGCTAATAGACCTTAAGAAGTGAATCAAGTAAGAGTAAATCAATATACTGATAAGGATATGACAGAAATACTTTAACATGGGTGATAAACATGTTAATAAGTATGTATTGATACTCCTATGATGAGTGGACTTCTCCCAAAGAGAGTACATGCTACGGTAGTAACTCTATAGCAAAGATCCCTCTATACCCTAGCATGTTAAAAGCAGATGACACAAGATGTCCTACAAGTAGCTGACACAAGATGTCTTGCTGAATCCTAAGTGGTCTCGTATTGACTGAGACAAGTGAGGTCTAGACAGCCGGCCCTGCCATTGACCTTGTATGGTACCAATTTCGACTTACTTGTGGTCGGTTGGAGTATGAATGGTATAGTTCATCTTCTCAGGACATAAGTGTGACTGTAATATGTAATGAGCCATGTAGTGTATTTTCTTAAGGATCAAATACGGAAAGACATCGATTGATGTACACTCCTTTTATACATCCTAGTTGAACAGATGTTATTCATATTTCTTCATATTCTCTTAAATAGTGAATAGATGATTTATTGCTCTACCATAGATAAATGCATTATTTTAAGAAAAATGACTACTCTATTCTACTTATAATAGTGATTAATCATGATCATTTATATAAAAGAACCTATGCTCAGTTTTTTTTATACTTCTTAATCTTGATAATAATATAGTAGACGGAGAGTTATATATCTCTCTAGGACAATTGCTCACCCCGTGGGATCCACAATTTTTAGGTGGATGTGTACAAGGAGGTAGAGACCTTTCTGTAGAAGGAGAACAACAGTCGGGCAGAGTAATAACTTAGGTTGATGTACTATCTGTCATGTATTATAGATAGAAGTCCTATGTGTCGTCTCTATACTCTCAGGTCCTTGGAAGATATTTCTTAGTGGTTTTTACGAACAACATGAGATTTTGGTTGTTTACCTAGAGATTTTATGTTGATATTGTACAAGTTAAAGTAAAGCAATAGGTACTTGTAATCCTCGAGATGAGACGGTATAATGTATGAATGATATGAACCACATGTATATAATGTTTTGGTTCTTTTTGTAAGAGTTTCCTAGAAGAAGATCTATGTGCAAAATGGTTTTAATTTTTATTGTTTTTTTTGTAAATTTTATTGATTATGGTTATTCCACAATTATTACTGGTGATGGCTTGATTTGTAATCAGGCCATCATAAAGTTTTCTATCAGAGCCTAAGGTTCGCTGAGTCTACAGAGACATAGGACTAAGGTGTTGAGTTTGTTCTAATGTCCTTCAGTATGTCTTATAGTGACTTCTGTTTATGCAGAAGATAGACTAAAGCTTAAAGATGTCTGGAGAAAATAAGGAACACATTGCTGAAAGAAATGTTGTTGCACCAGGAGAAGGTGCAAGGGATTAGGAGAGAGAAGAACGTCTACTTAAGAATCCTTAGGATGATCCAACTATGATAGAGAACCCTACCTATAATACCTTCACTGGATTGGTTATGACAACATTAAGGCGTATCGAGGATCAGATACATGCAATACAACCTAGATTACCAATCCCTAATGATGAAATTAAGGCGTATCGAGGATCCACATAATGTCGAAGGAATTAGGTTATGACATAGAAACAAAGTTTGCTACATGTGTAGGAAACTAGGAAATTTTATAAAGGACTGTCTAGACAAGGATAATGAGGAAGGAATTTGTAACATACCAAATTCTAGACTTTTTGCCTTTTTGGTCCTCATTTCCATCTTTTTCTCTCATTTCTATCCTCTCTGTCCTTTCTATTTAATTTGTGGAGAATATGATGGTTTAATGAACATTTGTTCACCTTTTTCACTAATATTTGGGTTTATGGACAAATACCTCAGTGAAAGCTTAATAATGGGTTTAATATGTAAAATGTCTACTTAAGTAATAAAGATAATAAAATATTTCGTCCTAGAACTTTCTAGTGCTTTTTAGAATATGAAAAAGGAGAGAAATCTCGAAATACACATAAAAGAGATAATAAGGACAATAATTGAAGATAATATGGGATATAATGGATTAAAAGAGGATAATGAGGAATATGTTGTTTCCAAAATCATAAATAGCAAGCCACAAGATAATTTGATAACAAAATTTGTTTGCTTGATCTAAAAGAAACTTAAGGGCCAAGTATCATTTAATTTGGAAGATAAAAACATATATTAAAGTCTTTATTAAAAGAAAATGGGAGATAAGCCAAAAACATGAAATAAAATATCTAATGTTCTCAAATTGGAAAACTAACTTCAAATTCGTAATCTAAGCATGGAAATAAGCTTTTGGGAAAATTTACATTTAATTTGGTCAATGTTAAATATTTTGTTTTTCAGAAGAGAGAAACTAAATTAAAGACCAAAAATATTAAATATATATTGAAAAAAAATTACTTAAGGCCAAAATCGTGTTACACACATTTATTATTACTTATAGACCAAGTTTTATATTTTTATAAAGTTTCTAGATGCCTCTAATAAATTAAAAGGATAAATAACTGATAAAATTTAAATGAATTAAATAAAACAATAAAAGTCTTCAAAAATATATAATAATGTCAAATTTGCGTTATACATGTTAAAATAGACATTTGGATGAATTTTAGCTCAATTTGGAAAATATTTGATGAGAAAATAAACTTAGAAGAGAGAAAGTGTGCAAAATTTTCAACTCATTATTTAAAATAACAAACAACTTCAACAAATGGAAATCACGACAAATTCCTATCCAACATACTTAATAAGACTTATAGGTGAAGTTTTATTATTTTTGGAGAATCCTAGATTCATTAATGCATGCGGAAAGAGAAAATATGATTTGAATTATTCAACCTATTAAAAGTCCCCAAAAGGTAAAACTGATTCTATATTTGGATTCTACGCATCATAATCAGTCAGAATATGAATTTTGGATAACATTTGGGCCTCCAAATGAGGAGAGAGAAAAACATTAAATCACTTTTGTCGAATTTGAATAGGAATAAAAAATTTAACTATGATTTCGCGCTGATCGTCGACCGTTGGATCTTGATCTGAGGATCCATGTTTTGTCTTCTTCCTGAATCGATTAGGAAACAAGTGGTTTGTTTTTTGAAAATTCAAATTCAATTATCTTGAGATATACTCGATGAAATTCAATGATTTTTTATTCTACGAATTCCTCTCGAGATTTCGCACAACTTTATACCAAAATTTTTGTGTTTTGACAAAATTTCAAGAAACCCGTTAAGCAAGCCGGTGGCCTCTCTCACCTCACCTAGCTAAACCCTAGCATATGCCTCCTTGCCTATAAATACCTATACCCGAAGCACCCCCATCGTATTTGCAGCTCGACGCACTAGCTAATTTGGATTTTCATCTGTGTTCGACCCTATCGCGAGCCACGGAGTATTTCCAGCTTGCGGCACTCGTAGCTCCTTGTACTCTCCACCTTTGGCACAATTACAGGTACCATCGAATCCCTCATGTTCTAAGCTTTCCATCACATACTTGCACTTCAAATTTGGTTGAATATAGTGCAAACGCCCAATCTTTCCCCAAGCAAGTCATTGCTTGCTCACAGCCATGGCGTGGGCTGGGTTGGGGGAGACAACCCTTGGCTTTTTACTATTTTACCCCGCTCTCTTCCTCTCTTTGGTACGAAGTGTCTACGTGGCAATTTCTTATTGGTTCATTTTCAAAAATTCATATCTTCTAAACCGTGAGTCCAAAAATAAATATAAAATATGTTCTAAACTCAGAAAAATGTGTTCTTTCTAATAAAAATATTTAAAAAGTTTTATTTCGAGTTTTTACGAATGTGATTTTCTAGAATAAGAATTAATTAAGTAAAAATCACCAAAAATGCATATAAAAGTTCATATCTTCCAAATACATAATATTATATGTTATTTCGATCAAAAAACCCTAAATAAGACAATGGGTGAATTTTCAGAGTCCAATTCAAAGGTTTGCACAATAAGTTAGTAACTTTAGGGTTTTAAGAATTTAATGAATTAATATAGTTCTAATTCATAAATATGGTGTTGATATTAGGAAAAGTGGAACATGGAATCGATTAAGTGGTGCAAGTTGATAATTGGAATCAATATTAAAGGTATATTCTTAATACACTTTAGTTGGGAATATTTGTGCCTTGACCTACTTTTCAATAATGAGGCTTCATGGAATCCTATTTCTTATACTCTTGATTCTTTTGCTATACTTGCCTCATAATTAGTTTGGAATATTGTTCTTGGGTCTTGGTACCCCTTTCCATGTTCTATTTAAATGATGCTATTACTTGCCATAGTTTCTCACATGTTGATTTTATTAGACTAATTAACTAGTGTAGTGGTACTTGTATGTACAACCACCCATAGTTGGGCATGTATTTAATCGCCCCGGGGAATGTGATACTCTCCCCCATACATGAAATATGTGTAGGTGACTGATAACACCCATTTTAGGGCCTTTTATAGCCTACATTTCATTGTCAAAAATTGCCCTCTAAACTATTTTTCCTCTCAATTTTGTCTTGTTATTGCACAAAAATAACCTGCACTACGCCCCTGACTATGTTCCCATCTTTTGTATAGATTTTCCCTATTTTTCCACCTAAAGTCCGCAAAAGGCCCATCCTGGACCATCTACAACGCGCACCTGCATCGACCCCTATATTGGTCACCCAACACGCACACTTACCTGTCGCGATCGTTGCCCGATATGGAAGTAACCCGACACAATCGTATCGCGCGAGGAGTCCCTCGACGGGTGGTACGCTACCTATCCGACGGAGAGATTTGCGCTCCATGACTAGTTAGCCCGACATGGGTGTGTCGTACGATTTGAGTCACTCATCGGAAGTGGCTGCCCGCCAAGGTCACCCGATATGCTTGTAACCCGACACACTACGACCTGTTGCGTCGAGCGACATGCATGTGTCGATCATCCCTGAGGCCATGTAAACTGAGTCGATGAAGGACATGTGGCCCTACAAGAACCGCAACCTCTACCAGTTACTGCCTATAAATAGAAAATACAGGACTTCGATGGGACGGTTTGGAACCTCGCGAAAGCTAACTTTGGAAAGCATCTGGAAATAGTGTGTCAGGTCGCAAGGTGTGTCGGGCGACACTAGGTGAGTTCACTCCCAACCCGAGAGGGATGGGAGTGGTTCACTTAGAACCCATCATGGTATCCGCATCAGCCCGATACGACCAAGAAGGCCACCCAATGTGTTGGGTTCCTAGATGGGCTTCAACCCGAGACGGGTCGCCCCCTACACCCGATACAAGGAACCCGAGAACCTAAGTCATCTCTAACCTGACACGATACCGAACCCGATACGGACCAATCATTAGGGTGTGTCGCCCGACAGGGTGGCTGCCCGACATGACCATATCGGGTAGAGAGACATGACCGATACACCAGATCATCACGGTATCGCCCGACACGGGAATATCGGGCAGAGATCCCACCCGATATCGGGTTAGTGGCGCCTTAGGGGTCTGCTTCAGTATATCGACCTCGCACATCAAGGAGGCTGATACCTATCTTCCATTTTCATCATTTACTTTCTTTTATTACGCATTGTAACTGAACCCCTTTTTACACAATATCTATGCTTATAGAATCAGTGGAATTTAATACATGTTGTTCTGTTCTTGGTTCCCTTTTGTTGGATGATTTCTTATATAGCATCTGAGCTCTAGCTTGTATGTTTGGATCATATTTTTATTAGCTATCGAATCGTGTTTCTCATTTCAACTCCTTCAAGAGAAGGATGTTGTAACTCTAGAGCTTGGTCGATCTGGGAGTAGGAGAGTACCCAGGGTCGGGGTTGCTTCAATTTGCCTTCCCACTCCAACCTATGTTCTTTATCCTTGAGAGAGGGTGTTGGCATTTAGTTGGAGGTACCCTCCTCGAGAGAAGAGGGTGTTGGATGTTTTTTGCTGCCGCTTGTTATTCCTAAGTTTTCTTCCTCCGTGCCTTGCCTTAACAATAGTTTTAACTCCTCAAAAGTTGTTGCGCAAAACTACTAAAAACTGCTAAAACCCTAAAACAATCATCTTTCTTGTAACTCTAGTTGGAGATAGTCTTTTGGTTTATTTTTCTTTATGTTGTTTTCTTATTGCAGCATATCTATCCTTTCTTATCTGAATTTACATAATCATATAAAAATTACCCCCATGCACTTGCTTTAACGCTTCGCTTGTATGTTTAGCTATCATCTAGTAATGTTTGATTGTCGATATCTCAAGAGAGTAATATCACTTTTATCTCGTGACATGGAGTAGCATGAATGCACGAGAGTGTCGGATGGCTATATGCTTTAAACCATACATTTTGCTGTGAGGTTTTTGAGTTGTCATCTTGAGAGAGAGAGGCTTCTTTCAAGCCTAGCCCAACCCTCATCTTGAGAGAGAGTGGAATAGGCATCTTTATGGTTTGCTTGTAATTTTGATATGAGTATGTAGGAGAGAGAGATAGTATGCTTGTTGGAGGGACGTTTTGGTTAGGTGAACCCCAATCTGAGTTTTCCCATATGCTCGTTATAGTTCGCTTTCTTTTATTTTTTTTTGGTTTTATTGTTCTTGTTTTCAAGTTTCCATTCCTTGGAGTACACCTTTTAATCCTCTTATGTATCAGAGTATAGAGTGTTGATTCCACATTCTTAGCACTACCAACCTTGTCCCTGTGTTTGACCCTGATCACTACATCGGACCCCGTTATCATTGTGGGGGCCTGAGAGTCAGGTTATTTCTTTAAAAGTCTGACTGCGTTAATCCACTGCTTTTGGATACGTGATTTAGGCCCGTCAACTTTTTGGCACCGTTGTCGGGGATGAGGCAAAATTGTACTGTTAAAGAACTCGAGTCCACTTACTATACTCCCGTGCCTCAAGCTTAGAAATAAGCTTGACAACACCGCTACTTGAAGCCTTCTAACCTAAACCTGTGGAAATAGTTTGCTTCATCAAGCCTAGTTTTCTAACTTGATCGTACATTTTGTTTAGGTACCTGGAGAAGCATTTGTTCAATTTAACTTCATTCATCATGCCACCTCACGTGGAACCACCCCTTTCCGTAGATGAGTGGAATGCAAGAATTGGACCACACCCACCTCATCCAAGAAGCGATGAAGATAGAAATGACCGTTACAATGACGATCATCTTTATGAAGAACAAGAACAACCTGAGGATGATCACCACCACGAGGGGCATCGTCATCACCACAAGCATAGATGGAACCACCACAATCAAGAGAGACATCGCAGGGACAGTGGCAATGAAGATTTTGAAGAGGAAGAAAAGACTCTTCGAGAGTTGGCAGCCACAAAAGCCAACAACTCCAGATACCCTATGGTAATCCCAAGGTTCTATGTTGCAAACATCGAGATGAAGCCCGCTGTGATTTCTATGATCCAAAATAAGATCTTTCGAGGGAGTTCTAAGAATGACAACCTTTATCATGATCTCGATGCTTTCAAAAATATACGTGACACCATCAAAATGAGGGGGGTATTGCAAGAAGTGATCTACTGCAAGGGTTTCATTTTCTCTTTGGAGGACAAGGCACTGTCATGGTACCTTGGACTGCCACATCAATCCCTGAATGGATGGAATGCTTTGGCAGAGGCTTTTGTGAATAAGTTCTACCCTACTGAAAAGACTATCAGGAGCAGGAAGAAGATCACATCTTTCACGTAGAAACCAGGAGAGAATTTGCATGAGGCCTGGGAGAGATACCATGAGTATTAGAGGGACTATCCTCACCACAATTACAAGAAGGGTTTTCTGATAACAACGTTCTACAATGGCCTAACTTCTGAAGAGAGAGTATTGCTAAACGTAGCTGTAGGAAGCGACTTTCTTGGGAAGAAACCTAGTAGATTTAAAAAGATAATTGAGAACATGGCCGCACTTCAAGACGAGACTCAGTATGATAGGACTAACAGAGGTTATGCAAAGAAAGCCACCAATGAAGGACCATCAATTGAGTCAAAGGATCGGGAGGCGATCACATCTCAGATACAGAAGATAGCTACGAACATCAGATAGCAGAAGGAGTCAGGAGGAAAAGGTAAGAAACAGATAGAGAAGGTAATGAAATGTGTCACCTGTGGTGAAGGAGGCCATGGAGTAGATAACTGTGTGTATACTCGGCATGAAGGGTCAAGTGAAAGTTATTCAGAGGAGCATGAAGCTGCAAACACATCCTACATCAACTTCAAGAGGCCGGACCATCCAGGATTGAGTTATGGCAACAAGGATATCGCAGAGAACTCGTATCAGTTGAACAACCCACCCAAGACCAACATGTTCCAAACAAGGAAAACCAATTATCAAGGTCAGGGGATGTATCAACCTTGTCAAGCTGCTAATATAAGCCAAGGGCAAGGGCAAGATCAATAACAAAGTCATACCAAGAGTAATAGCCAGCCAGACTTAGTGGGGCAACTTTTTTACTTCGTCAAAAGATGGGACACTGTAAATAATCAACTTGCACAAAGCACATTATCCAACTCAGGAATTTTGAATACTATGCAAGTCCAAATGGCAGACAACGCACCAACGACAGATAGACCAGCAACTTGCTCAGTTGGTTGAGCTCATAAAGAACCCATCGGGGAAGATTCCTTCTAGCATAGAGTCTGCCAAGATGGAAACCCTCAGATCGGGACAGACAATAGAGTGCCCTAAGGAGACGAGAACTGAAGAACCTGAGCTTGAGAAGGTTGTAGAAAATCTAGCTAGAGGAGAAAGCCACCACCCACCAGTTAGGGAGTTAGGACCTGAAGAGGAACATTTCACCAGGAGAAGTTAGTACTCGCCAAGATTAGCTTTTCCATACAAGCTTGTAAAGGCTCACCTCAAGAAGAGTTATGAAAAGTTCATGGAATCAATGAAAAAGCTCCACTTGGAGGTACCATTTCTAAACGCCTTGGAAGAAATGCCGACCTATGCCAATTTCTTCAAGGATCTAGTCACAAAGAAACGACGAGGAGGAAGAATTGAAATTGTACACCTAGCCAGCATGTCAACAGTCTTCGTAAAAGCTGAATTACCAACCAAGAAAAAGGACCATGGTGCCTTCACCATACCTTTCACGGTAGGAGATAATGTTGAAAGGAAAGGTCTCTCCGACTTGGGGTCTAGTATAAGCCTCATGCCTTTAAGCCTCACGCAATGATTAGGACTGAATGATATGGTCAGGACTAATATGAGGATAGAGTTGGCAAACCACACCTTCAAAAGGCTGGTAGGAGTGGTGGAAGATGTCCTGATCAGAGTAGGGAGATTCTTCATCCCTTGTGACATTGTTATCATCGACACTGTTGAGGACCCTAAGTGCCGCATCATCTTCGGTCGTCCTTTCTTGGTGACCGAAAGGGAACTTATTGACGTCACCAAAGGCATGATAACCCTGAGGCTCGGGAATGATTACATAGATTTCAAGGTCGGGGACTCAATGAAAGGACCATCACTACTTGAATCAGCTTACTTTGTGGACATCTATAACCAATACTACGAAGAGGTAGAAGAGGACACATCAGTGGTAGACCCTCTTATGAGGGTGTTGAATGAAGAGGACTCAGAGATCGATGACCCCGAGGTAGTTGAGATCCTTGACTACCTAAACCAAGATGAAGGAGATCTGAACAATGAAGAGGAAGTTGTCGAGACGGTAAAGTATGCTTCTTTAGAATTACCCATGGAAGAAGAGAAAGTACCAAAACCCAATCTGAAACTTAAACAATTATCGAAAGGTCTGAAATATGAGTTTCTTGATCCTAAAGAGAGGAATCTTGTCATAGTCAATGCCAATCTAATAGAAGAACAACTAGAAAAAATCCCTAAAGAGTTGAGGCTCCATAGACAAGCTATAGGGTATTCAGTGGATCATATTAAGGGACTAAAGCACGCTTTGTGTATGCACCGAATAAATCTTGAAGAATCAGCACAGCCCATTGTTCAACCCCTAAGGAAGTTGAACCAGATGTTTAAAGAAGTCATAAAGAAATAAGTCATCAAGCTCAGAGATGCGGACATTATATACCCCATTAGCGACAGCAGTTGGGTGAGCCCGATTCACGTGGTGCCCAAGAAGGGAGGAATGACAGTTGTAAAGGGGGATAAAGGTGACGAGGTAGCCGTCTGGACTGTTAACGGATGGAGGATGTGTATCGACTATCGAAAGCTAAATCAAGCCACTAAGAAAGATCACTACCCTCTCCCCTTTATTGGCCAAGTGTTAGAAAGACTTGTGCATCAGGAGTATTTCTGCTTTTTGGACGGTTATTCCAGATTTTATCAAGTTCCTATTTTTCCTGACGACCAGGAGAAGACTACCTTCACCTGCTTATATGGTACATATGCTTTTCAAAGGATGTCGTTCGGACTATGCAATGCTCCTGCGACGTTCCAGCGATGCATGATCTCAATGTTCTCAGACTTTCTAGAAGACATTGTAGAGGTCTTTATGGATGATTTTGCTATTTGTGGAAAGGATTTCGATGCGTGCTTGAAAAACCTATCATTAGTCTGCAACGCTGTAAGGAAAAGAACTTAGTTCTTAACTGGGAAAATGTCATTTTATGGTACGGGAAGGCATAGTCCTTGGCCATAAAGTCTCCAAGAAAGGTATTGAAGTTGATGTAAGCAAAGTCGAGGCCATTGCTAAGATGCACTCGCCAAAGTCCATGACAGGAGTACGAAGTTTTCTCAGTCATGTGGGTTATTATAGAAGATTCATCAAAATTTCTTAAAGATATCAAAACCTCTCTCGAACCTGCTGATAAAGGATGTAGAATTCGATTTTATGGATGATTGTCTGAAAGCTTTTCAGGCCCTAAAGGAAGCCCTAGTAACCCCTCCTATTCTCCAAGCTCCAAATTGGGAGCTCCCATTTGAATTAATGTGCGATGCTAGTGATTATGCTGTGGGAGTTGTCTAAGGGCAACCGAATGATAAGACACATATTGTCATTTTCTACACCAGCCGGACCCTAGATGAGGCACAATTAAACTACACCACCATAGACAAAGAGATGTTGGCGATCGTTTTTGCATTTGACAAGTTCAGATCATACCTTATAGGGGCAAAAGTAAAGGTCCATACTGACCATGGAGCCATATGCTACCTGATGAAAAAGTAGGACACAAAGCCCAAATTGTTGATATGGGCCCTACTCCTGCAAGATTTTAACCATGAGATGATTAATAAGAAAGATAAAGAAAATGTAGTTGCAGACCATGTCTTGAGAATAGTTTGTGACAAAGAAAACAAGTTGTCTGTTAACGACAACTATGCTGATGAAGCTCTGTTAATGGCTCAGTCCGATGAGCCAACCCTACCATGGTTCGCGGACATTTGTAATTACCTGGCCTGTGGCCAGCTACCGCCGGACATCAAGTACATCCAGAAAAAGAAGCTCTTATCTGATGTCAGGAACTACTATTGGGATGACCCTTTCCTATTCAAGAAATGCTCCGACAGTCTGCATAGAAGATGTATACCGCAAGAGGAGGTCCCACTAATCTTGAGAGAATGCCACTCTTCACCCTATGGAGGGCATCATAGTGGGGACAAAACTGCCACAAAAGTGCTTCAATCTAGATTTTACTGGCCTTCATTATTCAAGGATGTTGCTGCTTATGTGAAGGTTTGCAAAGAGTGCCAATCAACTGGAAATATCTGGAGAAGGAATGAAATTCCTTTGTCAGACTGGGTAGAAGTTGAGATCTTTGACGTCTGGGGAATAGACTACATGGGTCCCTTCCCCTCGTCACGGGGTTATCTATACATTCTAGTGGATGTGGACTATGTGTCGAAATGGGCAGAGGCAGTTGCTACCCAAACTTGCGACTCTAAGTCTGTGATTAAGCTATTCGAGAAAACTATTTTTCCACACATTGGAGTACCCTACATTGTGATAAGCGATGGTGGATCACACCTTGGAGAAAAGTAGTTTGAGGTGCTACTAAAGAAGTACTAGGTCAAACACAAGGTTGCTACACCCTACAAGACACCCATAGACATGACACCTTATAGGTTAATCTATGAAAAATCATGTCATTTACGCTTGGAGCTTGAGCACAAAGCCCTATGGGCAATTAAGTTTCTAAATATGGACCTGGAAAAGGCAGGACAAAAGAGATATCTACAGCTGCAAGAGCTCGAGGAGCTAAGATTGCATGCTTATGAAAATGCAAAGATTTACAAGCAAAGGACTAAGGTGTGGCATAATGCCCACCTAAGAAAAAATAATATTCGGAAAGGTGACAAGGTTCTCCTCCTCAATTCTAGCATTTGACTTTTCCCTGGGAAGCTTAGGAAAAGATGGTCAGGCCCCTTTTTTGTGGTAAAGATTTATCTATCAGGAATGATTGAGATTCAAGGAGAAAAGACTGGGATCTTCAAGGTCAATGGCCATAGGTTGAAAAGATTCTATGAAGATGAAGCATTCCTGAGAAGGTCGGAAATAACACTACAGGACGCTGAAGCAACAACCAAAAGATTGAAGTAAAAAGAGTTTGAAGTTGTCAAGCTGACGATGGAAACTACAATGCTCTTCGGGAGGCAATCTGAATTTTTACTTTTTCCTAACATATGATGTTATTTCCCTTTCTGTAGAAACACATTACAAACATTATCATTGTAATAAGGCCCGAGTCAGTGCATGCGCCACGTGCATGGACCCTCTCATTTTATGGGCCACCGACTTAGTTTTATAAGGCTTTGATGAGTAATACTGTTTGAGGCTGGAAGTCTTCCCTTTTGGCCGATGATGTTTTACCCATCAACACTTTTCTTTAGTTTGTATACCCTCGATTTGCTTTATTTTAAGTGTTTCAGGCATGTATAGTTGATCACCCTTTTGTTTTTGACCTGACATCCCTTTTGTCTGTCCATATTGGCCATCCGCCCAAACTAACCATATCGGGCGACACCATCTACGCTCTTTTTATTTTTTGGCCTTTATCTTAGCTCCAAGTTCCACTCTTCTGGAGTTTGTATTGAGCATGTTATTTGCCTTTCTACCTTGCACGACACGTGCTTTTCTGCCTTTTGATCATATCGGGCAAGCGGCGAGTGGTCGCACATTGTGCCGTATCGGGCGTTGTATCGCCCAATACACATATCGGGCAATGAACCCCGTCTCGCGCGACACGCGACACGGGCGGCGTGAGGCTTGCTTAAGAAGCCAAATCAGCCCTTGAAGTGACAGGATTAGACTGATTTTTTTGTGCATCGGGAATGATTTGCCTCCTCACGTGACATGTGCCCCCTTTTTTACCCATTTTACCCCGCTAATCATGGCTATATATAGTAACCGAAATTTAACTGTATTGGGCACCTACTTTAACTTTTCACCTACTCCTGTCTCATGCAATCTCGCATTTACTCTAACTCTCATGTCGACCAGTTCCTTCGTGATACTCGTGTCACGCACCAGCCTTCCACCCGATACATGTATAACACAATATGTGTATCGCGTAGTTTTATCGCTCGTATCGCACATAGTATCGACTAACGTGTATCACACAGTCAAATCTGTATTGCGTGACACACCATATCGGGCGGCAACTTGTATTGTGCAATCGAACTTACATCGAGTCATACACCGTATCACATGACACCATTGTCGGGTTTCCCTTAGTTTTTGATTGTATCGGGTGACACGACCATGTCGGACAGTCAGTTTCGGATCGAGCAATATGTGTCTGGGTATGCCGTGTGATATGTAACCGATTTGAATCGTATCTACTTCTGAATCTCGGCCAGGCGACATGAGTATCCCGCAACACCCGTATCGGGCATCCATATCAGGCATATGTATTGGGCAAGCATCGTTTGTTACCTTGCCCGATATGGACTCGCTTGTGTCGGGATTCCCTTAGTTTTTGACCGATATCAGTTTCTCAAGTATCACCTACCTTGTATCAGGTGACGTGACTCTTTTGGTCTGCCGCCCGATATCGGGTAGCGTGACCCATTCAATAATCTCATTACTTACTATATTCTTGTTTGATAATTACATAAATGGCCAGCACCAAGCAAACCATCATCCAAGTAGATGAGCACGGTCGAAGGATCACCCCCGAGGCCACAGCTGAAGCCATCACATCTGGGCAGAAGCGCCTGAACCTCATTGCAGAGGGGCCATATGAGGCAGAGAAGTGGCCCAAGAGAGAAGTTGTGGCAGCCCCAGCAATAGCGGTAGAACCCCTGGCCCACTCCCTAGGCCAGTTCGTGCCCCAGGATGCAGAGCATCAACAATGATACACCGAGCTGGAAGCCAAGAACTACCATCCAACCTGGATCTGCCACAAGCCTTCCTTCCACCAGCTCGACATCTTCAATAGGATCGACAATGTGTTTGGAGCCGCCGGGCTAAAAAACATATGCGTCAGCTTCTCCGGGTCATACACTGAACTCACCAAGGAGTTTATGTCCTCACTCCTCCAGGTGCAGAACAAGTCATACGAAGTCAAAAGATTCGGCAGAGCAGATGGTTGTGGGGTCGGATATACAACGCGGAGCATGACATTTCTGAGAAGCTACTCAACGAAATCTTCTCCTCCACCAAAGTTGAGAAAGAGATGCTGAACAACAATGTCAGGATTGGTGAAGGCGACGATTTCAACCCGGTCGACCTCTGGAAGAAGTTGACCAGTGAATCATCATATAAGTCGGGGAGCAAGGTGGCAGCTATCCACTCTTGCTTCTAGAGGATCATCCACAAGATAGTGGCATGCCTCCTATTCAGAAAATATGAAATGAGCAACCTCTACATCGAAGAACTCCATCTCAAGTGGTACATGATGGAGGGCAAGGTGATCAACATAGGGCGCTTTCTACTGAGCCGGCTCCACCCAATAAAAGATGCCACCAAGGAATATTGCATAAGCGATATCGTCAATCTGATCGTGGTAGGGTTGGGATACCCAATGGAGCCGTGCAACCTGCCGAGAACTCAAGGCGACGACATGATTGATCTGAAGTTCCTACAACGAGCCAAAATAATCAAGAAGGAGGGTCGCCGCTACTTCTATTGATTCGCAAGAACTTCTACTATGCCACCCCTCCCACTTTACACCAACTACGATGTAGACAAGCAGGTGTTCACATCGGCGGAGGTCGAAGCCCTGCCCGATCAGATGGTCAAGGCTGCTTGTGCTACTAGCATAACCTTCCAGCAAGCAGCAGCAACTACAAGGGCTGAGCCACCCACCGATCCCATGCAACCGGCGGAAGCCGCTGATAAAGTTGTTGTCGCTGCTCCTATCCCAGCCGCGGCCGCCCCAATGATGGTCGTCGTGGCTGTAGAAGAAGTAATGACGATCGTGGAGGTCCTCGACACAACCGGGGCTGACACAACGACAATAGCCTCAGATGAAGCTTCCGCGGAAGAGATGGCCGCAACTCTTGAAGCTTCTACTACGCCTTCAATGGTGGAAGCAGTGGTACAGCCAGATGCCTGCAATGATGCATTCGTTGAGCTCCTCGAGGCGGAGCTCAGGGCTATGCAGCCCACGCCAAAACTGCAACCAACGTCGCATGTGGTTGCTGCAGAGGAGGTCGCGGACAATCAGATGGTGGAATAACAACCACTTTCCCCATGCCCTTCTCCACCACTACAAGCAGATGAGGCAGAGGCAGCCACGAAGGCACCAACGCCTCGCCCTGAAGCAATGCCCATGCAGACAATTCAGATGAATTCGGACCCGCTTGAAGACACGCACTCTTCATGCCAAACTTCCAGCATGAGGGACGTCTCGAGGACAAGAGCCAGGACAACAACAACCCCCCCATCACTGGAGCAAGTCCTCGGTTAAGAGTTTGACCACTTCCAGGAGGTAATGAGCAACCACTCTATTACTTTTACTTCCCTAACCCGCAAGTTCAGTGCTTTTTAGAGGAGGATAAATGAGTAGGAGAGACAACTGCTAACTCTAGTTGGCCTTCCTGGCCAACTAGAGGCATTGAACAACACGATGCATCTGGCACTCTAATGGCTCGACGTCATTGAGGAGAGGCTGAACTGGAGGGATGACCACCCCCGCTCAAGACATCCAAGGTGGTCTCCATCGCCTCTCGGCTCTGGCTCTCAACCATCTTCATCAGTGTCCTCTTCAGGAACATCGTCTTCTCCTTCCTCTAGTAGGCCCTCTACAATGCCTGAGGGAGAAATGACGAATAAGACCACCGACGGGGCTCCAGCAGGACAGGAGAGCGCCCACGGCATGGACATGGAATCTCCCTCACCCTCGCTAGATGATGCTGACGATGTGGATATATCAATCGGCATAGAGGAGGACTCTATGGATGAATCAGAGGGAGAAGGGGAGGACATCTACCATGCCAACGACAAGCGCCCCCTAGAGGAAGGAGCTCGACGACAGACACATTTTTTGCACCGTCGGAGATCTCCTCCTTCGAGATGGTAGACTTCGACCGAAGAGCCATCGGGTACCTAACGATCAGAGACCAGAAGCTGCTGAACAAGGTCCTGAGGTCGTAGGCAGATGAAGAGGACGTCGCCTGGAGTGACGGTTAATTCTCTATACGACGAGGAGCACTGAGGAGCATGTTCCGCTCCCCAGCCATCGTTAGGAAGATCCTCTTCCGGGTCTTGGAAGGTGCAATGATATAGAACTTAGGCACCAAGATAGGCCGGCAGCCAATCTACACTGCCACTCTGGCCTTGGCAAGAAGATTCATGAGAGGGGCATTCAACGCTATCCAGGTGACCAACATGCTCCAATACATTGAAGAACACAACCCAAACATCGTGTTGCCCCCCTACAAGCACCGAGGAAATTGGTTCCTATGTGTGGTAGATCAATGAAGCCATGATGTCAATGAAATTGGTCCCACGCTCATGACACATGTTCGTGCACCCCAAAGACAAGAACCTCAGGCTTCTCCCACTACGTCTTCTCCACACAATCAAACGAGGAGTCCAGCGTCACAACGGCATTTGGAACTTCTTCACTCTTGGAGATTTCCCTATTCAAGAAGAAGTGGGAAGTGGAAACAGCTCCTTCGTAGTCCTTCGTGCCATGGAGATGCTCCATGTCTTTGGATACATAAGGCAACTCCATGGCCAGAACTTCTATCTGCTAAGGAGCACCTACATGCTGCTACTAATCAAGGACATACGCTATTTTTGAGACACAGGCATCTCAGAGAAGTTGCTGGAGAGTGATTAAGAAGACGAATCTTCTTCGACCAACAACCTTGCAGGAGAAGAGGCTGAGATGGCCATAGATGTATATGGGGTAGGAAAGAAGATGTACATTTTGTGTGAAGTATTCTCAAATGAAGACCCCACTTCACCTGATGTGTCAGAAGAAATGATCAACAACTTTGACCATTCCACATGTTCTACACTAACCCAGGAATAGGTCAAGGAAATTCTCTTGAAGCTAGCTGATTCTACACCTGCAGACGTCATATATGAGGCAGAAAATGTCATAGTCCTAGTTGATGACCTTCAAGACTTAGTAAAGGCAGGAGGATGTTTAGCACTGTCAGTAGAAGCAACCTACATCTAGGTTCTACAGAAGATGTTTGAGCACGTTCACATCGCCCATCCGATGGTGTTCAACGATATATGCCTAGCTGATGAATCAAGAGCGAAACAACAGTTTCTAGTAGAGATATAAAGCATTGTGTCGTGTATCATCTTCTTTCTAGTGTTGCACTACAATCACTGGACGCTCATGACGGTGTACACCCGCCAACGAGCAGCAATCTTCTACAACAGCTCTAACACCAACAAAGATCATCCGGTGTAGTGTACATCAACCACATTGACACCCCTCGAACCGTGTTGTACATCAACAAAGAAAATACTACATTAAGGTGACAACATTGATTCAACCATTTCTGGAGACAACAGAGAGTAAATGGCACGAGCTTCAATTCTGCCACGATAGTCCACAACAAATTCCACAATCAAATGACTGCAGCATCTACATGCTGGAATGGATCGCTAGCTCGGTGACGCTACAACAAACGCCTGACAAGCTCCACCACATCGACTACCACAGAAAATGCATAGAATATGTGCGGGAGCTTATATCTAATAGAGGCACGCTCACCAACTAAACCCTCACTGACTTATCACTACCCTACCTTATCTATCTCACAACTCTGGGACAGAGTGTGGGGTAAGTTTGGGGGTACTATATATTAGTGAGGGAGGTACTAAAGATTCTCCCCTTTTGCCTTTCTTCTTTTCCTTAAACATACGCTGTGTACATATATATACACATGCTTAATACAAAATAGTGAATATACAACTCCTTTCCTCTCTACAATTGTACAAAGACACTCTATAGTAAATATCAGATATAACTTCTTTCATACTATGCTCTTTGTGTCTAAGGTGGTGCATATTTCTTTTATTTTCTTTTCAAAAATGCAATCTCAAACGACAAAGGCTACAACCTTTCTACGCCAATTTTGAAAAATAATCTTATAACAACTAAGAGATGTGCATGTGAAGGAAAAATTTTCCTAAACAACAAACTCATCCTTTCCCAAAATCCCAAAAAGAGAGAAAAGCCTTATGAGAGTGAATAAAAGCATGAGAGTTGTGTCGAAAAAAAATGAAAAACACACTTGTCTCTCTAAAAGTACCCATCTTTAGGCATGGTAGATCTGGGGTAGTGGTATGTAGGATGTGAAATCACTGCTCTAAAGCCAACTGGCTTGGACTACAGGGACCACTTGCCCGTTAACAAACCCATACCTGGATGGACCAATGGAAAACAAGAAAAAAACCCCAAAAGCCTTAAGCCTACCCAAAAACCCAACTCCTTACTCCCAAGCTGTTTAGTGTGATAGCTAACTTCAAAATCATGCACTTAAGTCTCGTCGAAGCTGAAAAGAGAATATTTGCTTAAAATAATGTAGGGAAAAATAAAGCACGTTGCTCGTGGACAGATGTAATTTTCCTTAAGACATCTCAAAACTCATGTAAACCCCTTGTCTGAGGACTATGCCTGGTATGAAGGGTATTGTAAATAAATTGTTAAGATAAGTACGATTGATTGAGGACAATCAAAATGCTAAGTTTGGGGGAGTTGATAACACCCATTTTAGGGCCTTTTGTAGCCTACATTTCATTGTCAAAAACTGCCCTCTAAACTGTTTTTCCTCTCAAATTTGTCTAGTTATTGCACAAAAATAACCTACACTATGCCCCTGACTATGTTCCCATCTTTTGTATAGATTTTCCCTATTTTTCCACCTAAAGTCTGCAAAAGGCTCGTCCCAGCCCATCTACAATGCGCACCTGCATCGACCCCTCTACTGGACACCCGACACGCACACTTACCCATCATGATCGCTGCCCGATATGGCAGCAACCCAACACAGTCGTGTCGCGTGAGGAGGCCCTCGACGGGTGGTACACTACCTAACGGATAGAGAGATTTGCATGCCACGACTGGTTAGCCCGACATGGGTGTGTCGTGTGATACAAGTCACTCATCGGAAGCAGCTGCCCGCCAAGGTCACTCGATACACTTGTAACCCGGCACACTGTGGCCTACTATGTCGGGTGACACACATGTGTCGATCATCCCCGATGCCACGTAAAAAGAGTCGATGAAGGACATGTGGCCCCACAAGAACCTCAACCTCTACCAGTTGCTACCTATAAATAGCAGCTATAGGACTTTGATGGGATGGGCTAGAACCTCGCAAAAGCTAACTTTGAAAAGCATCTAGAGCTAGTGTGTCATGTCCCAAGGTGTGTCGGGCGACAGTAGGGGAGTTCACTCCCAACCCGAGAGGGATGAGAGTGGTTCACTTAGAACCTGTCCCGGTAGCCGCAGCAGCCCGATACGACCAAGAAGGCCACCAGTGTGTCGGGTTCCTAGATGGGCTTCAACCTGAGATGGCTTGCCCCCGACACCTGATACAAGGAACCTGAGAACCTAAGTCATCTCTAACCCGACACGATACCAAACCCGATATGGACCAATTGTTAGGGTGTGTTGCCCGATAGGGTGGCTGCTCGACATGACTGTATTGGGTAGAGTGCCATGACCGATACGCCAGACCATCACTGTATGTCACCCGACACGGTGATTGCCCGACATGGGCATATCGGGCAGAGCTCCCGCCCGATATTAGGTTAGTGGTGCCTTAGAGGTCTACAGTTGTATATCGACCTCCCACATCAAGGAGGCTGATACCTATCTTCCCTTTTCAACATTTACTTTCATTTATTACACATTGTAACTGAACCCATTTTTACACAATATCTATGCTTATAGAATCTGTGGAATTTAATACCTATTGTTCTATGCTTGGTTCCCTTTTGTTGGATGATTTCTTATATAGCATCTGAGCTCTAGCTTGTATGTTTGGATCATGTTTTGACTAGCTATCAAATCGTGTTTCCCATTTCAACTCCTTCGAGAGAAGGATGTTGTAACTCTAGAGCTTGGTCGATTCGGGAGTAACGAGAGTACCCAGGGTTGGGGTTGTTTCATTTTGCCTTCCCACTCCAAGCTATGTTCTTTATCCTTGAGAGAGGGTGTTGGCATTTAGTTGGAGGTACCCTCCTCGAGAGAAGAGGATGTTGTATGTTTTCCGTTGCCACTTATTATTCCTATGTTTTCTTCCTTCGTGCCTTGCCTTAACAATAGTTTTAACTCCTCAAAAGTTGTTGCGCAAAACTCCAAAAAACTGCTAAAAACCTAAAACAATCATCTTTCTTATAACTCCAGTTGGAGATAGTCTTTTGGTTTATTTTTCTTTATGATGTTTCCTTGTTGCAGCATATCTATCCTTTCTTGTCTGAATTTACATACTCATATAAAAATTACCCCCGATGCACTTGCTTTAACGCTTTGCTTGTATGTTTAGTTATCATCTTGTGATGTTTGATTTTCGATATCTCGAGAGAGTAATATCACTTTTATCCCGTGACATGGAGTAGCATGAATGCACAAGAGTGTCAGATTGCCATACGATTTAAACCATACACTTTGCTGTGAGGTTTTTGAGTTGTCATCTCGAGAGAGAGGCTTCTTTCAATCCTATCCCTACCCTCATCTCTCTCTCGAGAGAGAGAGAGAGTGGAATATGCTTCTTTATGGTTTGCTTGTAATTTTGATATGAGTAAGCAGGAGAGAGAGATAGTATGCTTTTTGGAGGGATGTTTTGGTTAGGTGAACACCGATCTGAGTTTTCCCATATGCTCATTATAGTTTGCTTTCTTTTACTTTTTTTTGGTTTTATTGTTCTTGTTTTCAAGTTGTTGTTCCTTGGAGTACACCTTTTAATCCTCTTTTGTACCAGAGTATAGAGTGTTGATTCTCCATTCTAATCACTACCAACCTTGTCCCTGTGTTTGACCCTGATCGCTACATTGGACCCCATTATCATTGCGGGGGACTGAGAGACGGGTTATTTCTTTAAAAGTCCGACTACTTTAATCCGCTCCTTTTTGACATGTGATTTAGGCCGGTTAGTGAATGGTAATGTGTTATTCTCCCCTCACCCTTTGCTTGAAGGTCTGGTACGTGCCTCAACCTTACATAGTTAAGGTAGTCAATATGTATCATTCATGCAATGTTGTGGTTTTACTTTGTTTACGGCCAACATCTATTGAAATATTCTTTTATATAAATTGCCTCATTCTCTTGACTGTCTTCATCATATGGTGAACCATAGCACGTTTTTACATATTTCGCTTATCTTGATATCCTAGAATAGTTTTTGTAACACATACTTGTTTTTCCTTTCCCTTTTGTTGGGTGCCTTCCCAACCACCCAGATGTGGAGCAAGGTGATGGATAAGGCATGGAGATCTTAGCTTTGGCGTGGACTTAGCTGATGGATATGTTGCTTGGAGATAAAAGTGGAGTAGTCTAGACTTCCCTCTATCTAGATCCTAGTTGAGTATGATGATGTAACCCTAAAAGGGAGATTTTTGATGTATCTTGTACAATCTTTTATGAAATTGAATATTGTCAGGAAATTTTTTATTCTGCTGCTTTGCAATGTGTTTTGTTTAACATATTTTAGTAGAGGGTGGTTTATCCCACTCTTTACAACATGGTATCAGAGCCCATGGTAGTCAGAATGTGGCTATTTCAATTTTGTCTCCCTAGGTGGAATCCATGTCTTACATAGTTCCTTTTGGTGACATGGTTACCCCAGATTTGTTCTACGTTGAAAGGTTGACTTAGAACCCTATAGTTTCACCTTAGAGTCTTGATGAATAAAAATCCAATATGCTCATAATTAAAATAGGCATAACTTGATGTTGTTTAGGCTTGCCTTTATACAACTATTAGGGCATGAAGTTGAAGCAAGGGTGTCTAGAAAGGATCAGGTTCTGGGGGCTGGCAATATTTTTCTCCACGCCAATAGCTTGGTTTACGAGGACTCCCAGATCCATATGATACCGGCCTGGCCTGAGCTGATACGAATTGTCTAAAATAGTTTGCTTTTCGGTAATAGTGACCTTAGACTTCTATGTTGTATATCTTTGGGAACCCAAAGTTTCTTGTTTATGATGATTTGTTTAAGGATATATATACCAAGATGGGTTCCTTATGTCCCTTAGGACCACATGCTTGGATAAGTTTATCCATAAAACCTAGACCTTAGAGTTTGGGTGTCTGGGAATATACCAGAGTGCGTAGTGGAAGCATGATGAATCTTGAGTATGGTTGAGTTAGACTCATCCTTTAACCCTAATGCAGTTTGGCTTGATGGGTCGAACCCTTTAAGGGGTGGAGTATGGTTAGTTGATGTTTGAATGGTTAGATTTCATGGACGAAATCCTTTTTAGGGGGATGGAACCCTATGATATCTTGAAATCTATCTACTCTATCTTTAGAAACTCTAACTCCATTAATAGGAGGTTAGTATGTTTGGATCTTTTGTCATGACCAAATATATCTATAATCTAACATGCTTGTTTACATTTTAATGAACATGTAATGGTCATCTAAGGAGTAACTCATATGCTCGAACCCTAATGAAGACACAATGCACATAATATGAATATCAATGGTAATTCTCAAGATGTAAGATCTTGATCAAGTCATGAACCTATAAACCCTAATGATATGATGAGAATGGTAATTGTAACCTAATGCATGCTAAGGATGGATAAGTGAAAATAAGGGTATGTTGACCTGAACCCTAACTTGCAATAATCTAACCCTAATCTATACATCTTTACTGCCCTTTAAGATAAATTAATGATGTTAATTGCCATAATCAGTTAAGATACTTTGATACACATAAATGATATATATAATCATCTAATCACATATTAATCAAGTCATCAATATAAAATGCAAGTTACCTTGTTATCTAATACACATGTGATTAGTCACTTCATGTGAATCAATTCATTAATATGTAATATGTTTCACCTTGATCATTGAAATACATGTAACAGCTTCAATGTGAATATGAAGTGATTGGATTCACATAAACATGCAAAATGAATAATGACTGATGATGACATTAATGTGAGAAATAAAGATAATGTGACATTGTGACAAAGTTAATATGAATATAAGTGACTAATATGACATTAATTGGAATAATTGTATGCTTAACCACGAATTGAATAGAATGTCTTATTTCATGTAAAATATTTTTTATAATTAATAAAGTGGTAATATGAGGATAATGAAGTATAAATCCGAATTATTAAGGAAAATTATCAAATATAATAATGAATGTTGAGATAATTGAGTAACCTCTAATTGTGCAAATTAATGAAATATAACCCTTTTGACAATAAAGTGAATCTGACATGACGTAACTAATAAAATAATGATAATGTGATATCCTAATAGATATAATGCTAAATGAGCCAAAGATGTAAATAATGTTAAATCTTGTAAAAAGAATATCTTAATAGTGGAACCCTAGGTGATCCTTGAGAACCCAACCTGCGATGAGTTGTATGTGAAGTTTTTGAACCCATAGGTGTAGTTGAAGTATATGTTTTGGTGGAGGAACAACCTAAAGTTTTATGATTTGAGGTTGCACACTCACCCTTCCATAATTACTAGTGATTTCGGGGACGGAATCCTCTTTAAGGGGTGGAGTGTTGTAACATACCGAATTTAGACTTTTTGCCTTTTTGGTCCTCTTTTCCATCTTTTTCTCTCATTTCTATCCTCTTTGGCCTTTCTGTTTAATTTGTGGAGAATATGATGGTTTAATGAACATTTGTTCACATTTTTCACCAATATTTGGGTTTATGCACAAATACCTCAATGAAAGCTTAATAATGGGTTTAATATGTAAAATGTCTACTTAGGTAATAAAGATAATAAAATATTTTGTCTGAGAACTTTCTAGTGCTTTTTAGAATATGAAAAAGGAGAGAAATCTCAAAATACACATAAAAGAGATAATAAGGACAATAATTGGAGATAATATGGGATATAATTGATGAAAAGAGGATAATGAGGAATTTGTTGTTTCAAAAATCATAAATAGGAAGCCACGATATAATTTGATAACAAAATTCATTTTCTTGATCAAAAAGAAACTTAAGGGCCAAGTATCATTTAATTTGGAAGATAAAAACATATATTAAAGTCTTTATTAAAATAAAATAGGAGATAAGACAATAAGGTGAAATAAAATACCTAATGTTATCAAATTGGAAAACTAACTCCAAATTCGTAATCTAAGAATGGAAATAAGCTTTTGGGCAAATTTGCATTTAATTTGGTCAATGTTAAATATTTTATTTTATTCAGAAGAGAGAAAATGACTTAAAGACCAAAAATGTTAAATATATACTGGAAAAAAATTAATTAAGGCCAAAATCATGTTCCACACGTTTAGTATTACTTATAGTCCAAGTTTTATATTTTTAGATAGTTTCTAGATGCCTCTAATAAATTAAAAGGATAAATAAGTGATAAAATTTAATTGAATTAAATAAAATAATAAAAGTCTTCAAAAAATATAATAATGCCAAATTCGCATTACACATGTTAAAATGGACCTTTGGATGAATTTTGACTCAATTTGGAAAATATTTGATGAGAAAATAAATTTAGGAGAGAGAAAGTGTGTAAACTTTAAACTCATTATTTAAAATATTAAACAACTTCAACAAATGGAAATAATGACAAATTCGTATCCAACATACGCAATACGACTTATAGGTGAAGTTTTATTATTTTTGGAGAATCCAAGAGTCAATAATGCATGAGGAAAGAGAAAATATCATTTGAATTATTCAACCTATTAAAGTCCCCAAAAGGAAAAACTAATTATATATTTGGATTCTACGCATCAAAATCAGTCAGAGTATGAATTTTGGTTAATTTTGGATAACATTTGGGCCTCCAAATGAGGAGAAATAAAAACATTAAATCACTTTAGTCGAATTTGAATAGGACTAATCGTCGGCCGTTGGATCTTGATCTGAGGATCCGCATTTTGTCTTCTTCCTCGGATCGATTAGGAAATAGGTCGTTTGTTTTCTGAAAATTCAAATTCAATTATCTTGAGATATACTCGATGAAATTCAATGATTTTTTATTCTACGAATTCCTCTCGAGATTCCACACAACTTTATACCAAAATTTTTTTGTTTTGAAAAAAATTCGATAAACCCCTTAAGCAAGTTGGCGGCCTCTCTCACCTTACCTAGATAAACCCTAGCCTAGGCCTCCTTGCCTATAAATACCTATACCCGAAGCACCCCGATCGTATTTGCAACTCGACACACTAGCTAATTTGGATTTCCGTCTGCGTTTAGCCCTACTGTGAGCCACCAAGGACATCCAGTTTGTGGCACTCACAGCTCCCTGTACTCTCCACCTTCGGCACAATTAAAGGTACCATCAAATGCCTCATGTTCTAAGTTTTCCATCGCATACTTGCATTTTGAATTTGGTTGAGTATAGCACAAACGCTCAATCTTTCCCCATGTAAGTTGTTGCTTGCTCGTAGGCATGGCGTGGGATGGGTTGGGGGAGACAACCCGTGGCTTTTTACTATTTTACCCCTGCTCTTCTTCTCTTTGGTATGAAGTGTGTACATGGCAATTTTTTATTGGTTCATTTTCAAAAATTCATATCTTCTAAATCGTGAGTCCAAAAATAAATCTAAAATATGTTCTGAACTCGGAAAAATGTTCTCTTTCTAATACAAATATTTCCAAAGGTGTATTTCGAGTTTTGTCGAAGGTGATTTTCTAGAATATGAATTAATTAAGAAAAAATCACCAAAATGCATATAAAAGTTCATAGGTTTGCACAAAAAGTTAGTAACTTTAGGGTTTTAAGCATTTAATGAATGAATATAGTTGTAATACATAAACATGGTGTTGATATTAGGAAAAGTGGAACATGGAATCGATTAAGTGGTGCAAGTTGATAATTGGAATCAATATTAAAGGTATGTGCTTAATACACTTCAATTGGGAATATTTGTGCCTTGACATACTTATCAATAATGAGGCTTCATTGAATCCTATTTCTTATACTCTTGATTATTTTTCTATACTTGCCTCATAATCAGTTTGGAATATTGTTCTTGGGTCTTGGGACCCCTTTTTAATGTTCTATTTAAATGATGCTATTACTTGCCATAGTTTCTAGCATGTTGATCTTATTAGACTAATTAACTAGTGTAGTGGTACTTGTATGTACAAAAACCCATAGTTGGGCATGTATTTAATCACCCCGGGGAATGTGATACTCTCTCCCACACATGAAATATGTGTAGGTGAATGGGAATGTGTTATTCTCCCCTCACCGTTTGGTTGAAAGTCCGGTAGGTACCTCAACACTACATAGTTGAGGTAGTCAATATTAATCATACATGCAATGTTGTTGTTTTACTTTGTTTATGGCAAGCATCTATTGAAATATTCTTTTATATAAATTGCCTCATTCTCTTGATTGTCTTCATCTTATGATGAACCATAGCACGTTTTTACATATTTTGCTTATCTTGATATCCTAGAATAGTTTTTGTAACACATACTTGTTTTTCCTTTCCCTTTTGTTGGGTTCCTTCCCAATCACACAAATGTGGAGCAAGGTGATGGATAAGGCATGAAGATCTTAGCTTTGGCATGGACTTAGTTGATGGATATGTTGCTTGGAGAAAAAAGTGGAGTAGTCTAGACTTCCCTCTATCTAGATCCTAGTTGAGTATGATGATGTAACCCTAAAAGGGAGATTTTTTATGTATCTTGTACAATCTCTTATGAAATTGAATATAGTTAGAAAAAAAAATTATTCCACTGCTTTCCAATGTGTTTTGTTTACTATATTTTAGTAGAGGGTGGTTTATCCCACTCTTTACATAATTAAGAGAATATCTACCCGAATTCAGGAACAAATGCAGAGCACTGGTAAAAGGGGAAATTTTTGGTGCCACCAATGCAACAAACGTCTAATGCACCAGGGCAGTGGCTGCCGAAAAGGGTTCAAGTACCTAATGTATCACCGGTATGGACTTTTGAGGTAACCCCTACATCGGTAACAAGGCCGACATGACCAGGGGATGCATTTAGGACATGTTTTGGTTGTGAACAGATTGGGCATGTTAGACCCTCTTATCCAAGAAGAAGGAAGGGAATGACCCAATCACTGAGCAAGAGTCAAAAAGACTCTCAAAGGGAATGGCTTAGCAGTGGCATGTGAGGACGTGCACATGCATCTCGAGAAAATCTATCAACATTAAATGATATAACATGACGTTGGAATTAGGCAATAATGAGATTCAATGCAATGAATCAGCCTAAGACAGTAATCAATCCACAAACCAAAACATGTCAAATAAAATAGTGTCATTCTGATATGTCATTTCATGATTTATCTGTTAAGTATGTGAAAGTAGTTATTATTGAGTTTACTTTGATTAGTCCTAGGAGGACATAAGGAAGATGAGAACTTACATTCTTCTCAGTAATCTTTAAAATTCTTTATAATTTCTTTTATCTATGTGAAAGAGGATGAAGTGTAAAGGTGATGTCTGGAGAAAATTCAAGGATGCAAAGTCCTATAATTTGGATAAATTTGAAAAGTAAGGTATATGATATTAACCAAGGTGCATACTACCTAATCTTAATACTTGTTTACCCTGGCTAGGTATTCAATTATTGAAGACAAGGTAAGTATGGAACTCTTAGATTGTTATCTTTCCGATTACTCTGATCAAGCAATCATTTTGAGACAATCTAGTGAGCATAATAAAACTAGGAATATGGCATGTATATTTTTATCACATCCTAATGGTAATGAAATAGAATCTGAAATGATCTTAGATCAATCTGTGTGTATGAGCAAGTAAAAATTATAATCCTCATGGTAAGAGAAAAGGGACAAGGAAGATGATCCCTATTCGATAAAGACTGTGTGAATAGTAAAAATCTTTTCTATAAATATGAAAATGAGGAATGTGATAAAATCAGAAAATTTTCATCAAAATGTTAGGCAATAACAAGAAAATTAGTGGTATCCCTGATAATAATTAACCTGAAAGAAACCTTTGACACCTCCAAGATGTGGCATGTTTCTTGTTGGAACATCTAGAATTGTAGGAATGCATAATCCCACCATGATGTAATCAAGACTACAACTACTAAAGCACAATTAATAAGAGCTCATACTTCCAAAATTCCGCAACTTGAGAACCTAAATTCACATATTGACAAACTCAACCTTGCTAAGCCTACTAAAATTGAGCTAGATTTCAACTATTTTTATCTTTTTTATGCTTCCTTTTATGCCAGCATGAAGTAGGTCAACATTGCGTCCATGTAGTGTATAACCCTGGATCTTTCTATCTTGGTTTTGGTCATCCCATTGTCTCTAGCTCTTCCCTAGAGGACGAGCTTTAGGCCATCATCACAGCTCCAGAACATAGTTGTGAAAGAAATTGGGGACATATCAATATCTTGTTAGATTCATCTCATGTAGTAGCCATGGTCCAAGCATTGTCCATTGATCTAGTAAAATTATAGTATCATGTCCTCAAATCCAAGAGTCTACTGAGTAAATACCAAGGTGGTGTTGGTATGTATGCCCGTAGAGCAAGTCATATGATGATTGTAATGGGATACTTTGTAAATGATTTGAATAATAATAAAGGCAATTTCCGATCTATATGTTTAAACTATTTCTGAGATGATGGTGTAACATGATAGATGTCTAAGGAATGGTTTTACTCAATGACGTATGCTTTTAGGTTCAGGACCTAAACAATGAGATCATACGAATGTTAAGAGTATACATTCTTGTTTAGTCCCTAGTCGGTTGTTATTGTGGAAATAACCATAGACATCAATAACACAGAAGACTAGATTGCGTGTTGCTTGATGACAGAATCTCATTAGTCATGATATAGTGATATCAAACCAAGCACATAGGTACTTGTTAGAGAATAAGGTATCGGACAGACCCACCGTGAGAGTGACACATGGAACCATGACTTGGTAGTCACAGTCAGCTCTCACAGTGATGGTGGTGAGTGTGATTCTTAGACCTAAAATCACTACACTCAACACATGTCGTTGGGTACACTTTGACATCATCAAACGCAGTCCTGAAACATGGGTTGTTATAAAGATGATGATTGGGTGGCTTTGACACATGGGGCTTTTGAGGGGTGAGTGATAGATATGGGATTTGTCCCTCCTGAGGGAGTTTGATGTCCTTGGCCACTTGATGAGTAGGATTGAGAAAGGCATGCACATGCATGTGTGAATCAATATGTGATATTGATGTCACACACATCTCACCCAGTCTGCTCTGAGATCAAGGAAATGAATGAATGTTGACAGGATGACTGTTCCATGCCTCGAGTTCATTTAGGATATCAGTGACAAAGGAATTATACATTCACTGTAACACCATTCACGGATTGTAGGATTGAAAGTTGTTCTCCAACTTTCTATTTCACTTAGGTAGAACTGATGTGTGACTAGGCACCACTCTTTGCTTGTGAAGTCATATGTGTTATGCACTTTCACTGCCAACGCGAAATGGACCTACACGGTCACACACATAGGATTTAACCTGGAAAAGGAGTTTTGTCCACAAACAATGTTTAGATTGATTACTAAAGGAATTAAGTAGTTCAATTAAACACTCAATTAATTGGTAGCTCAATATCATAGTGTTTAAGGTGTTGGATTGATTGATTAGAGTATTGGATTGATTGAAACTGCGATTGACTGATTCTGCACAATCTGCACTCCCAACCGATCGGCTCATGTGATGAACCAATCGGCTGAGCTTGGTGAACCGATCAGCTCAACTGGTGAGTCGATCGGCTCATGGATAGGGTGAAATGATTCGTTCAAGTGTTGAAACGATCGGTTCAAGTCCAACCGAGCAAGTTGGGAAAGTAAGTTTGGTGAGAAATTTCCTTTCATTTCACTTGCCCAATTTGATTGGAACAAGGATTGGTATTTGATACCAATTCGAAACAAAAGAAGAAAAGTCAATCGGGAACTGATCAGGACCATGAACCAACTAGTTCATGGGTCCCAACAGATCCGTTGAGGTGTCAACCGACTGACTCAGATCCCCAACCGACCGTTTCAGTCGTGAAACGATCGGTTCAAGTGACGCAGTTGGTTGTTTGGTGGAAAATCTCGAACCCCTCTACTCCTGCTTTAGTCCCGCATTGCCCGGGATAGAGAACCCTATCCCATGACCCTCCTATATATAGGGGTATTGGGGGCTTCTCAATTTACAACTCAGTGCAAACCATTTGCTCTGCAAAGTTGTCATTCTCTCTGGTTTTGGTAACCGAGAGAGCCCGAGCAAGTGCTACCCGATAAGGGAGGCACAGTAAGGGAAAGACAACTGTAGAAAGCGACTAGTGGCAGGAGAGTGCGTTGGTGACTAGTACGTTGACAGGAGGGTGCGACTCCTTCCGATTCCTTGTGGGACAAGGAGATCGGAGTTCTAGGCAGTCTGTGTGGATGACTGTAGATGCGAGAGACCTCTACTGCTCGGAGGACAACTGTCAATCCCGACAGTCCAGGTGCGACCAGGAGTCTTCAGTCTCGGTGCGACCAGGAGCTGCACAGACACCGTCCAAGACCGGAGGTGAAGACCACGCAAGGCACGAGGTAATGTCGCCAAGCAAGCCTCGGGATAAGGTATGCATCCACAAACCATCTGTCCTATTGTATAGACGTTGACACGATTCCTTTTGTTCTGGGTTTTGGGGAGACATTTTTTTGTTTCCACTTCTTCTCTGCCTCCTCTAAAACCCAACAGTAGTAATAAAGCCACATCAACTGCTCTATATTTTAGGATTATCGATATGATCGATTTTGATTTGTCGCCTTTATTTATTGCATATAATGCGAATAAAATTGGCTTTATGAATGTCCAATCCACAAATCCCAAATATACATATATGATATGTAATATTAATGCACTCGATATGCGTCACCCTTAAACGAGTTTTGTGGTGGATGTGTAGCATGGTTATCACCTATAAACCCTATATCTCTGTGTGGTTGTATGTGGTTTCTTGCATCTCGGTCTGTGCACTAATTCCCTTTCTCCTATTCCTGATGTAACTCAAAATAATTCGAGATTTATTTTCCTACCTTTGCTCCCCCTGAATGTAACTCGGGGTTTTACCATTCAATTGTAAATAGGATAGATTTTATTTCTTGTTATGTCAAAGAACGGTGGACGACCTGAGATGATTTTTTCAAGGTGTGAATTGATTGGTTGGTGTTCCAAATGATCGGTTTGAGGAGCAAGACAAGCGGGTGGCGATCTGAGGAGATGCATGATGACCGGTGAACCGATCGGCTAGAGGCGCCAGTCGATCGGCTAGTGACACCCGAACAACCAACTTGATGGTGAGCCGATCAGTCATGGAGATGAGCTGATCAAACCCAGAAAGGCAGGGACAAATTTCATCTTGTACAAGTTGCATGTGATGTAGACCTAGATGACCGTGATTCCTCTTGGCTCGAGGAATCACAATAGGATGGCCATAATCATTGCTTTTATCGTTTTGCATGTTTTATGTGGGATATAGCATGTATATGATACATACTATATATTGTGGTGATTGGATATGTATATGTATATCAAAAAACTAAATCCCTCATTAAAATATTAAGTCTTATATGCCTTCCATTAGTGACACACATGGCAAACTCGATCGACCAAGCATAGGTTATGCCAAAGCGTGGTGCGCCGTCCATCTTGTGGAGTGTGAAGGGTCGACATGCAGGTTCTACCAAAGCAGGGTGCATGTTTACCGTGTCGGCTTTTGGGATAGACTTAACTGGTGATTCTTAGAGCGTCTAAGCCCAGAGGCATGGAATGTTCATGGCAAGGTGTTGTGCATGTTCATTCATCAAGAGTTGCATATGATGCAATTGGCATGATGGTCTACCTAAATAATCAAGATTATGGGCGATCAACCAAAGCTGACTCATGACTTGATAAAATATGGATCTTGACCCACTAGAAGATTGTGCGTTGCAATCTTCTGAATTGATGGTGAGGGCTGTCAATTTGAGTCAAAATAGTGGGAGTGGTAATTAATTAAAGGCCTAATTAACTATCGCCAAATTTTATTCAAATCAAATCAAAAAGAGTTTTGACAAATGCAATTTTCTCTTATAGAATGGCAAAGGAATCATCTTTTAAAATGGGAAAATTAATTGAGAATAAATTGCATAACTGGTTGAGGACTTTGAGAAGTGGTTTGCACAATCCAAATATACCAGAAGCCTTTGAATCCACTCGATGTACGCTTAATGGAACGATAGGTAATCCAAACCAATTTCTTCTACATGGAGAGGATGGAAGGAACGATGGAAGAAGAAGTCAGAGATAGAGATCTCTACTTCTGGTGTATACGTGATAGAGATTAAGTTTACTACTTCTTCATCATGGGAACTTGATACCGGATGCGGATCTCACATTTGTTCAAATGTGAAGGATCTTAAGAGAAGTAGGCCTTTGGGGAAAGGCAAGGTTGAACTACGTGTTGCCAATGGGGCAAGAGTTTCTGCCAGTGCCGTAGGAACCTATGAGTTAACTCTACCAAGTGGGCTAATAATGGAGTTGAAGAACTGCTATTATGTACCTTCCATAAATGGGAATATCATTTCCGTCTCTTGTTTGGACAAAGATGAATTTGAATTTCTTATTAAGAATGGAAAATGTTCCATTTCTAAAGATGGGATCTTTTATGGCAGTGCTCCAATGTCTTATGGTCTATACTTGATAGATTTGGAGACAAGTGTATACAACGTAAACACCAAAAAGCAAAAATTCAACAACTCAAACAAAACATGTCTTTGGCATTGTCGTCTAGGGCACATAAATGAGAAGCACATTTCTAGACTCCATAAAGATGGTTATCTAGACTATTTTGATTTTGAATCAATAGAGACATGTGAATCTTGTTTACTGGGCAAGATGACCAAGACTCCCTTTTCAGGTAAAGGTGAGAGAGCTAGTGATCTATTAGGACTCATACATACTGATGTATGTGGGCCTTTTAGAACTAATGCCAGAAATGGGTGTCAGTACTTCATTACCTTCACTAATGATTTCAGTAGGTATGGCTATGTGTACCTGATGAAGCATAAGTCAGAAACCCTTGAAAGGTTCAAGGATTTCATGAATGAAGTACAGAACCAACTTGGTAAAAGTATTAAGGCACTTCGATCCGATCGAGGTGGAGAATACTTATGCTAGGAGTTTGAGGACCTTCTGCGAGCCTGTGGTATTGTATCACAATGGACTCCGCCTGGAACACCACAGCATAATGGTGTGTCTGAAAGAAGGAATCCCACATTGTTAGATATGGTGTGATCGATGATGAGTTTAGATGATCTTCCGATTTCTTTCTGGGGTCATGCTCTTGAAACCGCCACGTTTACACTTAACCGAGTACCATCTAAATTGGTTCAAAAGACACCCTATGAGATATGCACCAGGAAGTGTCCCAATTTGTCTTTTATGAAGATTTGGGGTTGTGAGGCTTACGTTAGGAAAATGTTTCCTCATAATCTTGGACCCAAGTCTGATAAATGTTATTTTGTTGGATATCCCTAGGAGACCAAGGGATATTATCTTTACCACCCTACTGACAATAAAGTGTTTGTTGCCAGGGATGCTGTATTCCTAGAAAATGAATTTATTTCCAAAGGAAGCAGTGGGAGGAAAATAGATCTTGAAGAAGTTCAAGCCCAACAAGAAAACATAGAACCGGTAGATGTACAAGAGGAAAATAGAGACTCACAAGGTGTTGTAGAATCTCATTCTCCTCAGGCAACACAAGGACCTCATAGATCTAGTAGGACCCGCCTTTTGAACTTGAGAGGTTTGGATACCTTGTGACTCAGGAAGGTGGAGAGTTGATCATAGATGATGATCCAACTACCTACATAGAGGCTATGGAGGGACCATATTCTGAGAAATGGCTTGAAGCCATGAGATCTGAGATGGAATCCATGTACTCCAACAAAGTATGGACTTTTGTGGAACCACCCGAAGGGGTAAAACCCATAGGGTGCAAGTGGGTCTTTAAGAAAAAGACCAACATGGATGGCAATGTGCAAACTTATAAAGGCAGATTGGTTGCGAAGGGATTTTGACAAGTTCAAGGTGTTGACTATGACAAAACATTTTCTCCAGTTGCCATGATTAAGTCCATCAGGATCATGCTTGCTATTGCAGCTTATTATGACTATGAGATTTGGCAGATGGATGTTAAAACCGCATTCCTTAATGGGAATATAAATGAGGATGTGTACATGACACATCCTGAAGGTTTTGTAGATCCAAAGAATGCCAATAAAGTCGGTAAGCTGCAAAGGTCAATCTATGGATTGAAGCAAGCATCTCGGAGTTGGAATCTTCGATTTGATGAGGAAGTCAAAGTGTTTGGCTTTATTCAAAATGAAGATGAACCTTGTGTGTACAAGAAGGTTAGTGGGAGCTCGACCACATTCCTCATATTGTATGTGGCTGACATACTTTTGATGGGGAATGATGTCTTGGCCTTAGAGAAGGTAAAGACTTGGCTTGGGAATACTTTCTCAATGAAGGACTTAGGAGAAGCATCCTACGTTCTAGGAATTAAGATATATAGAGATAGATCTAGAAGGCTTCTCAAACTAAGTCAGAGCACGTACATTGACAAAGTGTTGAAGCGGTTCAGCATGGAGAACTCAAAGAGAGGCAATATCCCCATGCTACATGGAGTCACCGTCTCTAGAGCTCAATGTCCCCAATATTGTGAAGAGAGGGAGCATATGAATGGGATCCCATATGCATCAGCCATCGGATCCATCATGTACGCTATGTTGTGCACACACCCAGATGTCTCGTATGCTCTAAGCATGACAAGCAGGTACCAGTCAGATCCCGGGGATGCTCACTGGACAGCTGTGAAGAGCATCCTGAAGTACTTGCGAAGGACTAAGGATCAGTTTCTTATTTACGGCAGCGAGGAAGAGCTGGTTGTAAAGGGTTACACTGATGCAAGCTTCCAAACCGATAAAGATGATTACATGTCACATTCAGGATTTGTATTTTGCCTTAATAATGGAGTTGTGAGCTGGAAGAGTTCTAAGCAAGAAACAGTTGCCGATTCTACTACAGAGGCTGAGTATATTGCTCCTTCACATGAAGCAAAGGAGGCTATGTGGATCAGGAAGCTCATTTCTGAACTTGGTATAGTTCCCAGTAGCGGTGATGCAATTGAGCTTTATTTTGACAATAATGGAGCTATTGCACAAGCTAAGGAACCCTATTCACATCAGCGGCCCAAGCACATACTGCGACGCTTCCATCTCATACGAGAGATTGTACAACAAGGAGATGTGAAGATTTTTAAAGTACCAACTGAAGACAACATAGCTGATCCACTGACGAAGTTCCTTTCTCAGTAGAAACATGATGGTCATGCTAGGTCACAAGGACTGAGGTTCCTTGGTGACTGGCTCTAAGTGCAAGTGGGAGTCTATTGGTATGTATGCCCATAGAGCAAGCCATATGATTATTGTAATGGGATACTTTATAAATGATTTGAATAATAATAAAGCAAATTTCCGATCTATATGTCTAAACCATTTCTGAGATGATGGTGTAACATGATAGATGTCCAAAGAATGGTTTTACTCAATGACGTATGTTTTTAGGTTCAGGACCTAAATGATGAGATCATACGGATGTTAAGAGTATACATTCTTGTTTAGTCCCTAGTCAGTTGTTATTATGGAAATAATCATAGACATCAATAACATTGAAGACTAGATTGTGTGTTGGTTGATGACAGAATCTCATTAGTCATGATATAGTGATATCAAATGAAGCACATAGGTACTTGTTAGAGAACAAGGTACCGGACAGACCCACCGTGAGAGTGACACATGGAACCATGACTTGGTAGTCACAGTTAGCTCTCACAGTGATGGTGGTGAGTGTGATTCTTAGACCTGAAATCACTACACTCAACACATGTCGTTGGGTACACTTTGACATCATCAAACGCAGTCCTGAAACATGGGTTGTTATAAAGATGATGATTGGGTGACTTTAACACATGGGGCTTTTGAGGGGTGAGTGATAGATATGGGATTTGTCCCTCCTGAGGGAGTTTGATGTCCTTGGCAACTTGATGAGTAGGATTGAGAAAGGCATGTGCAAGCACATGTGAATCAATATGTGATATTGATGTCACACACATCTCACCCAGTCTGCTCTGAGATCAAGGAAATGAATGAATGTTGACAGGATGACTGTACCATGCCTCAAGTTCATTCAGGATATCAGTGACAAAGGAATTATACATTCACTGTAACACCATTCACAGATTGTAGGATTGAAAGTTGTTCTCCAACTTTCTATTTCACTTGGGTAGAACTGATGTGTGACTAGGCACCGCTCTTTGCTTGTGAAGTCATAAGTGTTATGGACTTTCACTGCCAACGTGAAATGGACCTGCAGGGTCACACACATAGGATTCAACCTGGAAAAGGAGTTTTGTCCACAAACAATGTTTAGATTGATTACAAAAGGAGTTTAGTAGTTCAATTAAACACTCAATTAATTGATAGCTCAATATCATAGTGTTCAAGGTGTTGGACTGATTGATTAGAGTATCAGATTGATTGAAACTACTATTGACTGATTCTGCACAATCTTCACTCCCAACCGATCGACTCATGTGATGAACTGATCGACTGAGCTTGGTGAACCAATCGGCTCAACTGGTGAGTCGATCGGCTCATGGACAGGGTGAAATGATTCGTTCAAGTGTTTAAATGATCGGTTCAAGTCCAACCGAGCAAGTTGGGAAAGTAAGATTGGTGAGAAATTTCCTTTCGTTTCACTTGCCCAATTTGATTGGAACAAGGATTGGTATTTGATACAAATTTGAAATAAAAGAAGAAAAGTCAATTGGGAACTGATCAGGACCACGAACCGACTGATTCAGAAGTGAACCGACCGGTTCATGGGTCCCAACTGATCGGTTGAGGTGTTAACCGACCGGCTCAGATCCCCAACCGACCGTAACGATCAGTTCAGGTGACGCATTTGGTTGTTTTGTGGAAAATCTCGAACCCTTCTACTCCTGCTTTAGTCCCACATTGCCCGGGATAGAGAACCCAGTCCCATGACCCTCCTATATATAGGGGTATTGGGGGCTTCTCAAATTACAACTCAGTGCAAACCAGTTGCTCTGCAAAGTTGTGGTTCTCTTTGGTTTTGGTAACCGAGAGAGCCCGAGCAAGTGCTACCCGATAAGGCAGGCACAACAAGGGAAAGACAACTGCAGAAAGCGACTGGTGGAAGGAGAGTGTGTTGGCGACTAGTACGCCGACAGGAGGGTGCGACTCCTTCTGATTCCTTGTGGGACAAGGAGATCGGAGTTCCAGGCAGTCCATGTGGACGAATGTAGATGCGGGAGACCTCCGCCGCTTGGAGGACAACTGTCAATCCCGACAGTCTCGGTGAGACCAGGAGTCTTCAGTCCTGGTGCGACTAGGAGCTGTACAGACACCGTCCAAGATCGGAGGTGAAGACCGTGCAAGGCGCGAGGTATTGTCACCGAGCAAGCCTCGGGACAAGGTATGCATCCACAAACCATCTTTCCTATTGTATAGAAGTTGACACGATTCCTTTTGTTCTGGGTTTTGGGGAGAAAATTTTTTGTTTTCACTGCTTCTCTGCCTCCTCTAAAACCCAATAGGTGGGAAGATCAGTTGTATTTCATGTGACAAGAATAAGACTAGTTTAACTGCCTCTTTTTTGTTAATAAGACTAGTTGGCTCTCTAGTGGCATAATAGTATACTTTACTCTATTTTATCCTGCATTAGAGAGTAGGATAAATAATAGGTAATATCTATGTTACTAAAAAGGTGAAAACGCACGACTGGCTAGGACTGTAAAAATTATGAATAAATATATTAATCTAATCTAACCTATCATAAATTGACTTAGATTTTTGTTGATTTGAGCAAAATTGGATTTGGATGTTTATTTTATGAATGTAATCATGGTCTAGTTCCATATTGACATATTGAATATATTGTGTTGAAAATGTGTGAAAAACAATATCTATTATGTGTTAGTATGTTTGAACAAATTAAAGATAAATACACTTCAAATTACTCATATGTTATTAAAAAATAATAAATGAAAGTTGATGTAAAATTTATTATGATTATAATTGTACTTTTAATAAATTTATGAATCTAAATTTTTTTTAAATTTAATTATGGGTTACCCATATAGAATGTTTTGATTCTAGGTTAGAACTTTGCCCCAAAAAACTTGTCTTGTTTAGATTCTTATTGGGCAAGTTTACATTGACATGAATACTTGTCTGACCTAGAACTGACTTGGAGTATTATTTCTAACACTCCTATGATATATGTGGAGCAAAAACAAGAAAGGGATGTAAATTAACCACAATCATTGAATCTAGTGTGTTTGTGGATATTAAAAGAATATAGTGTCATGTCATTTATATACTGATTGAGGTAAAGTGATATGTACTTTGGCATTATTTTCAAAACATGAATCTATTTTGTGTTTAAATGGATGATAGGAGATTGTTGGGAAAACTTTATTATGAACCCATTTGTTTTAGTGACACCCATAAAATAAGTTTATTTGTTCACTTTTTGTGTTCGAGATAATAAAGGTTATTGCAAGTTGATATAAGGATATATTTCAATGTTGGGATATTGTATGTAGGGAACTTAATAATAAGTTTTATATAATCACTCTATTTTATCCCTTTGTGGTGATTATGTCTTATTCAATGATATGACCGCATGTACATTTCTCTTTACTTCTTTAGGGTTTCAAAAAGGTATTTCCCATTAAGTGTAACATGTCATTTCTTTAGTTTCTAGTTTTCTCTTCATACACATTACAATAATGATGAATGGAATCTACATTTAGTAATATGATAGATATGTCCTCAAGGGTAGACATTTCAAATAGGGTCACTGATTGGTAGGTACCCATGAGTAGATCTGTGTAAAATATGATTAAGTTAGGATTTTTGCCACTAATTCTATTTTGGATCAAATCCCACCAAACTTATTTATTAGGCAAGTTTCATAGGTTGACTAGCAGACACCCATTGGTGACCCATCTACATTGAAAATAAACTCAGCCTTAAATTTAATAGGTGTGCAATTAGGAGATTCTAAGGATATGGTTATGTAGTTGGTGAGCATGTGAGTATGTAGTTCATAAACTTATGAGAAATATATAATTGACGTACTTGAACTTACATGTATATGTATGTAGTATCAAATTATTCTTTGTAGTTGTCTTGCCAACATTTGTGTATTTGTATTGGTAAAAACCATTTTTCATGTTTTATATCTACTTTATACTGATAGAAATGATATGATCATTAAAAAAATTATTTTATCTTAAATTAAAAAAGAACTAAATGTTGTTTTTTAACATGCCTAAGATAAATAATAGAAACTATATATATTTTTTCGTGTGTTGAAACATATTTGCATTTGAAACAACAACCAGATGTTTTTATCTATTATACTTGACATTAGATGTAAATGACTAAATGTTATAGTTTTTTTCATGTGTAGAAAGGTAGAAACATATCAAAAAAATTATATTTCTTTTATTTATAAAATATATTTTATATTATACAAGATACATGGGTATCATTGGTTGATCTGTGACCCATAGGTTTGGGCTCCCTATATTTGGTATGATTCCATTTAAAATGAGTGTTTTTAACCTGCATCCACAAAATCAAAACCCACAATGACATAAACCATATCCAAACCAACCCACCTATTTCACAAGTCTACTAAAGGTCCTTTAGATGTCCTTACAATTTTTGTATCATTCTCTTTACTCACATCCATGTATCCAATCTTGAGATTTGGAGTAGTGCATGATTTGTTTCTTATCGCACTAAAAATTCACCTAGGTTGAATTCCCTAGATTTTTGCCAAAACAACATGCAATAATACCACCTACAAGCGGACATGTTTTATTGTAGTATAGTTAAGTATCAAATCACAAAGGACAAAATTTTTAAGAACCTTTCTAGCTTGTATCTAGTTGAACTAAGGCTAATATTTAGAACCAAGAGTTGATTGGATTGAGTTAAACTAACTGTTAGAATGCTAAAAGTGCAAGATTAAAACTTTGTTCAATGTAATGATGGAAGTCACTAGGGTGGAATCAAGTTTCACCATGGCTACATTCACAAACACATCCATAACATGACCAAGCTCGATAGGGCCATTCAAATTTAGAAAAATCTGGATTCCACCCATTAGGTGTGGGAAATCACATAGATATCCTAGTGAACTCGATGTCTCATTACTCAGGGGTCATGTATCTACTACTCTGGAGTCATCCCTTCTAAAGTTCTCATCGAGATGTCAACCAAGTTAATCAGTATTCAAAACCTAACCAGGGAAGTTCTCACAACATAGGAATATAATAGATCATTTAAAGGGGAAGACCAATCCAAAAATCATGCATTACATGGTTAACATTGAATTGAAATATTTATATGCAATTTATGGATCATAATAAATGGACATATGATAATGGGTAGCATGGTTGATCCCCACACCCTAGTGAAAGGGTCTACTATCTCTTCATGATGAAATTAGAACCAAAAAGTAAAATGGAAGAGGGGTCATCACAATAATAGGTAGAAAGAAAGAAGCTTAGTGTGAGGGCCAACATCTTTGTTCCCGATGTAGCAATTGGATCCAACTAGAGCAAGAAGGATCATCCTAGACTATGGTTTTGACAACGCTCATCTTCATGCTTCCTTCTTTCTTAAAATTGATCTTCTGATGAAGGGTGGTATACAGATAGATGGAGATGAAGGTCCAACCACGTTTGTTGTTAAATGATGGACTTGGTGAGGTAGGGATGGATCAAAAGCAATTCCATAACACAACATAGACATCAAAGGTTGGAGGTTGATGGAAATCAAATTATGAGACTAGTCACAGAGTGGCAACCTTGTGGCATAAAAATGAAGAAGACAGATCCCTCTCAAGGGAGGATGGGGTTGAATATTTATAGGTTTTAGAGTATCGAGCAGATGACTGGTCAATTTGTAGGGAGATGTGTTGGGTTATGGAGGAGGCAGAGAAGCAGCGGAAACAAAAAAAATTTCTCCCCAAACCCAGAACAAAAGGAATCACGTCAACATCTATATAATAGGAAAGATGGTTTGTGAATCATACCTTGTCCCGAGGCTTGCTCGGCGACAATACCACGCGCCTTGCACGGTCTTCACCTCCGGTCATGGACGGTGTCTGTGCAGCTCCTGGTCGCACCGGGACTGAAGACTCCTCCTCCTACCGGACTGTCGGATGACAGTTGTCCTCCTGAGCGGCAGTGACCTCCCGCCTCTGAAGTAGTCCACACGGACCACCCGAAACTCCACTCTCCTTGTCCCACAAGGAAGTGGAAGGAGTTGCACCCTCCTGTTGACGTACTAGTCGCCAACACACTCTCCTACTGTCAATTGCAACTGCAGTTGTCCTTCCCTTGCTGCACCTCCCTTTGCGGGAAGCACTTGCTCGGGCTCTCTCTCAGTTACCAAAACCAGAGAGAACGACAACTTTGCAGAGCAATCAACTTGCACTGAGTTGTACCTTGAGAAGCCCCCAATACCCCTATATATAGGCGGGTCATGGGACAGGGTTCTCTGTGCCCGGCAATACGAGACTAAAGTAGGAGTAGAAGGGTTCGGGATTTTCCACCAAAAAGCAACCATCTCGCAACCTGAAATGATCGGTTCACCACTGAACCGATCGGTTCGGCCATTGAGCCGATCGGTTGGACCTGAGCCGATCGTTTGGGGCACTCCAACCGATCGGTTGGTGCCCTGAACCGATCGGTTCATAGTCCTAATCTGGCTCAAAAAGACTTTCCTTGTTTCGTTCCCAATTGGTATCGAATACCAATGTTATTCCCAATCGATTTGGGAATTTTGAAACCAAAGGAAAATTCTTGCCGACATGACTTTTCCCAACTGGTCGGTTGCACCAGTTGAGCCGATCGGTTCAACCCTTGAACCGGTCGTTTCAACCTGGGCATGAGCCGATCGGCCTGGACACTCCAGCCGACCGGTTCAGCAACCTCAACCGACCGGTTCATCACATGAACCGATCGGTTGGGAGCACAGGTTGGGCAAAATCAGTCAAATGCAATTTCAATCAATCTGATACTCCAATCAATGCGTCCAACACCTTGAACATTATGATATTGAGCTATCAATTAATTGAGTGTTTAATTGAACTACTAAACTCCTTTAGTAATCAATCTAAACATTGCTTGTGGACAAAACTCCTCTTCCAGGTTAAATCCTATGTGTGTGACCCTGCAGGTCCATTTCACGTTGGCAGTGAAAGTCCATAACACTTATGACTTCACAAGCAAAGAGCGGTGCCTAGTCACACATCATTGCTACCCAAGTGAAAGTAGAAAGTTGGAGAACAACTTTCATCCTACAATCCGTGAATGGTGTTACAGTGAATGTATAATTCCTTTGTCACTGATATCCAGAATGAACTCGAGGCATGGAACAGTCATCCTGTCAATGTTCATTCATTTCCTTGATCTCAGAGTACACCGAGTGAGATGTGTATGACATCAATATCATATATTGATTCACACGTGCATGCACATGCCTTTCTCAATCCTACTCATCAAGTGGCCAAGGATATCAAACTCCCTCAGGAGGGACAAATCCCATATCTATCACTCACCCCACAAAAGCCCCATGTGTCAAAGCCACCCAGTCATCACCTTTATAACAACCCATGTTTCAGGACTGCATTTGATGATGTCAAAGTGTACCCAACGAAATGTGTTGAGTGCAGTGATTTCATGTCTAAGAATCACACTCACCACCATCACTGTGAGTGCTGACTTTGACTACCATGTCATGGTTCCATGTGTCACTCTCACGGTGGGTCTGTCTGGTACCTTGTTCTCTAACAAGTACCTATATGCTTGGTTTGATATCACCATATCATGACTAATGAGATTTTGTCATCAACCAACACACAATCTAGTCTTTATTGTTATTGATGTCTATGGTTATTTCCACAATAACAACCGACTAGGGACTAAACAAGAAAGAATACTCTTAGCATCCATATGATCTCATCGTTTAGGTCCTGAACCCAAAAGCATACGTCATTGAGTAAAACAATCTTTAGACATCTATCATGTTACACCATCATCTCAGAAACAGTTTAAACATATAGATTGGAAATTGCCTTTATTATTATTCAAATCATTTACAAAGTATCCCATTACAATCATCATATGACTTGCTCTATGGGCATACATACCAACAGACTCCCACTTGCACTTAGAGCCAGTCACCAAGGAAACACAGTCCTTGTGACCTAGCATGACCATCATGCTTCTCCTGAGAAAGGGCCTTAGTCAGTGGATCAGCTATGTTGTCTTCAGTTGGTACTTTGCAAATCTTCACATCTCCTCACTGTACGATATCTCGTATGAGATGGAAGCGCCGCAGTATGTGCTTGGACCGCTGATGTGATCTGGGCTCCTTAGCTTGTGCAATAGCTCCATTGTTGTCACAATAAAGCTCAATTGCATCACAGCTACTGGGAACTACACCAAGTTCAGAGATGAACTTCCTGATCCACACAGCCTCCTTTGCTGCATGCGAAGCAGCAATATACTCGGCCTCTATAGTAGAATCGGCAATTGTTTCTTGCTTGGAACTCTTCCAGCTCACAGCTCCATTATTAAGGCAAAACACAAATCCTGACTGCGATCAGTAATCATTTTTATCGGTTTGGAAGCTTGCATCGGTGTAACCCTTTATAACCAGCTCTTCCTCGCCGCCGTATACAAGAAACTGATCCTTAGTCCTTCGCAAGTACTTGAGGATGTTTTTCACAGTTTTCCAGTGAGCATCCCCATGATCTGACTGGTACCTGCTCGTCATGCTGAGAGCATACGAGACATCTGGGCATGTGCACAACATAGCGTACATGATGGATCCAATGGCTGATGCATATGGGATCCCATTCATATGCTCCCTCTCTTCACAAGATTGGGGACATAGAGCTCTAGAGACGGTAACTCCATGCACTACTACAGAAGTGCCTTTTAGTGTCGGTTGTTTAACCCCCTTTGGCGTCGGTTTCTGAACGACGCCTATGTGGGCGCCGCTAAAAGGTTGGACACTTCAACATCGGTTAAAAAACCGACGCCTATTTAACATAAAGGCGTCGGTTTATTATAAAACACCGACGCCAAAAGGGTTCGCGCCACAGAAAACGACGTCATCTAGGACGATTTTTGCGTCAGTTATATACTAAAAAACCGACGCAGAAAAGTGTCCTAGATGACTCCCATTTCCTGTAGCGCGAACACTTTTGGCGTTGGTGTTCAACAAAAAACCGACACTGTAATTCTGTGCTGACGGTTATCGGTAAATAACCGACGCCTATATATATATTTTTTTTTATAAATCTGTTTGCAGGCCTGCTGTGGCTGGTCAGCAGGATGAGAACCTGCAGTTCAGTTTTCTGAACTGCAGGTTTACGACATCCATTGATATCAGCCTACAAACAGGCCACAAACCTGCAAAATTAACATAAAAAGATTCACACAAGTAGATACATTCAGACATCAATTCAATTGTCACGTTCACACATATAGAATCATTCAAATACATGTTTTAACATTCAGAAACATTCATTTACAAAGTATCATTCATCATCACTATCAACATCCCAATTATATCTAACAGTTTATGACCCCACATGCCTTCCTCCCCAGTTCCTGCCGCTAGACAACCACACAATGGATCCAAGAGGATATGCAGGCGTTTGCCAAAGACTATAGGCTGAGTTAACTATTGAGTTAACTCAGCCTATAGTCTTTGGCGAACGCCTGCAATCCTCTTGGATCCATTGTGTGGTCGTCTAGCGGCAGGAACTCAGGAGGAAGGCATGTGGGGTGATAAACTGTCAGGACTAGCACAGAAAGTTGTGATGGAGGTGGAGACGACGACGACGGTGGTGCTTCAGGCGACGCCTGCTTGGCCGGGTAGGGCTCGACGAAAGGGTTCAACTGTGGCATGGCTTCGATGTAGTAGAGGGAAGGGAGGGGTTCAGAATCCTACGAGAAACGTTTAGAGATGAGGATATTACTGCGGAGGAGGAGGAAACGGTAGACGATATCTCGAGTTGGAATGTCCTCTCCGCGCATCAAGTTGCTCCAGTGCTTCAGTGGGTACATGTGCATCATCAACCTAAAATTTGACAAAAATAAACACACTGAATTAGGCCAATATAGAAATATAGGATATATGACATAACTAGAAGATAATGAATTTTATAGAAATACAGGATATGTTTTTAGAACTTACATTGGTATCCTCGCCATGCTCGTCATGGACAACATGCTCATCATGGACTTCATGCTCATCATGAACATCATTCTCATCATGGTCAGCCATCTGAAAATGTCATAAAAAAGGAAAACATTTAGCATTTGTATCAACTAGAAAAAGGAAAACATTTAGCATTTGTATAAATTAGAAAAAGGAAAACATTTACCATTTGTATAAACATACATGTCTCTAAAATTGCGATCTTTTATCAATTAACAATCCTTCATTGTGATCTCCGCGCACATATAAGTCATCATTAGCTTCAATATTTTGTGGAGTTGGCAACCCAACTGAGAATGGACTGGAGTCATCATACTTATCATAGTACTCTTCTTCATCTATAGGATCTTCAATGAACTGTCTTTTACCATGAAGAACAACCGACCATTTATCATTTGCAGGATCATCGATATAGAATATTTGTTTTGCCTATGATGCCAATATGAATGGTTCAGCCTTCTCGCCAATCATTTCAAAGTTCACCAAAGTGAAACCCAATTCATCCACTATAACTCCTTTGGTGTTATCAACCCAATTACATTTAAAGAGCGGAATATTGAAATCTATGTAGTCAAACTCCCAAATGTCTTCAATGACACCGTAATATGACATTTTAGCTTCATGTGGACTCTTATCCTTTGCACTTGCAAAGTACATAGTTGACGCTTGAAGAGTGACCCCACTATTTTGGACGACACTCTTATCATCTTGGCGCTTTGTGTAATATGTGAATCCATTAATGTCAAACCCTTCATAAGACATAACATTCGGTTTTGGTTTAAAGGCGAGACATTTGATAGTTTCTGTAATATCATTTGGTGTTTGAGATAGTTGATGTAAGACTTTATCTTCAAACCACTTAGTAAAAGTCTTATTATGCTCTCTAGCAAGCCACATTGAACTTGCTCGAGGATGTTGTCTCTTTATGAAATTGGTATGTTCCTCGATATAAACACTCACTTCGTCCATATTATGTAAAATATACAAGTGAGCTTGTTCCAACTGCTCACAGCTAATTACTTTCACCCGTGATCCCAAAATTCCTTTGCCCTCCTCAATATTCTTGTCATTATCAGGAGTGTCATTACCACTGAGAAAGTCATTGCAGAAATCCATAACCTCTCTCGCCACATAACCTTCAATAATACTCCCTTCAGGACGATAACGGTTTCGAACATCACCTTTAAAAACGCTCATGTATCGTTCAAAGGGATACATCCAATGCAAGAAAACCGGTCCCAAGATTTTCACTTCCCTAGTCAAGTGGACAACAAGATGTACCATGATATCAAAGAACGAAGGAGGGAAATACATCTCAAGCTGACATAGGGTAACAACCACTTCTCTTTGCAAATTATCGAGAGTATCAGGGTCAATAACTTTGCTGCATAGACTGTTGAAAAAGAAACAAAGTCTGGTAATTGCAAACCTTACATGCTTCGGCAATATAGATCGAATTGCCACGGGCAATATTTGTTGCATTAGAGTGTGACAATCATGAGATTTAAGACCTATCAACTTCAGATCTTTCATTGATACCAATCTACGGATGTTGGATGAGTAACCATGTGGCACCTTAACATTTACCAAGCATTCACAAAAAGTTTTCTTCTCCTTTCTAGACAACGTGTAACAAGCGGGAGGTAAGTATGTTCTTTTATTACCCATTTCACGTAATTCTGTTAATTCTGACCTTATTCCCATTTCACGTAGGTCCAGTCTGGATTTTATCCCATCTTTAGTCTTACCTGGTATATTTAATAGAGTACCAATGATGCTATCACAGACATTTTTCTCAACGTGCATTACATCGATACAATGCCTGACTGACAAAGAACTCCAATAAGGAAGATCCCAAAATATTGACTTCTTTTTGAATGAAGAATTGTCACTCCGTGTGGCCATACTACATTGTGATTTCTTACCAAATTCATTGACAATGTCTTTTACTCTTTCATAAACAACATCCCCTGGTATAGGTTTAGGTGCACTCCGTTCATCATTCCATCCATTGAATGCTTTGCGCTTCCTACGATACGGATGGAATTTTGAAAGAAACCTTCGATGACCAAGATATACAGTCTGGCCGCCATATTTTAGTCTTATTGAATCAGTGTTTTCTTCACATATAGGACACGCTTTAGCTCCTTTGACACTATATCCAGACAAATTCCCATATGCCGGAAAGTCATTAATAGTGCAAAACAACATAGCATGCAAACGAAATGTCTCTCTTGCTGAAGCATCATAGGTCATCACACCTTCAGCCCAAAGTTTCTTTAAGTCATCAATCAAAGGTTCAAGATAAACATCGATATCATTTCCGGGTTGTTTAGGGCCCGATATCAACAATGACAACATAACGTACTTATTTTTCATACACAGCCAGGGAGGAAGATTGTATATAACAAGCATGACTGGCCAAGTGCTATGTTGGCTGCTCAATGTCCCGTACGGATTCATCCCGTCTGTACAAAGCCCAAGTCTTAGATTCCTGACTTCTTCACCAAATTCAGGGAACAATACATCAATCTTCTTCCACTGTGGGGAATCAGACGCATGTCGTAGGATCCCATCATTATTTTTCTTAACATCTGCATGCCACCTCAAATTCTTCGCATCTTTCGGATTTGCAAATAAGCGTTGAAACCGTGATGTTATAGGTAGATACCACAACACCTTGGCAGGAGAACCAGTTTTGGACTCCCCCGAAGTCGTCAATTTATATCATGACGCACCACATTTTGGACAATCTTTCAAATCTACATAGTCCTTTTGAAATAATACACAATCATTCGGGCATGCGTGTATCTTTTTGGCCTCCATTCCCATTGGGCACAACATTTTCTTTACCTGGTATGTTGAGATTGGCAGCTCGTTTCCTTCAGGAAGAATTTCTTTCAACAAAGTAAACAATTCAGTGAAGCTTTTGGCGCTCCATCTATTGTTAGATTTCAACTTATACAATCTCAGCACAGCGCTAAGCTTCGTAAACTTAGCACAGCCTGTGTATAACGGTATCTCAGCATCATGCACAATGTTTGTAAAGATAGGAGGTGGATCGGTGTGCTCTACCCTACAACTATCCAGCATCGCATCAACAATGTCTGCTGGAACTGGTTCGTTCACATTTACGTCATCGGAGGCAATTTCTTCTTCCACCCAAGCACTGCTATTGACATCGACTGGATTCGATTTTGAAATCTCTCCATGCCAGTGCCATTCTGTATAGCCTTGTACAATCCCGTTGCACATGACATGACTTTTGATTTCCTCACCAGTGTTGAGTTTCAAGTTGTTACCGCAATGCCTACATGGACAGTAGAACCTATCTGTAGGTTTTTTCCTATGTTCCTCGGCAAATCTAATAAACTGATCAAGACCAGATATAAACTCTGGGGTGCAACGATTACGAATGGACATCCATGATCTATCCATTCTATGATCAGAGAAAGCAAGTATATATTAGGAAGGCAAGTATATATTAGGAAACAAGTATATAAGCAAGTATGCCGTATTACAGTTCATCATTAAGAAAGATATAAGCAAGTATGTCGTATTAAAATATACTAAACAATAAAAGAATTTTTTTTTGAGGCAAGACAATATGAGAAAATAGTAGTGTAATCATGTAAATGGGAACATTCATGGGAACACACACTTCAGTTATAAGCATTCATGTAGCAACTTACAGTTCCATTCATGGGAACACACACTTTAGTTATAACAATAACTAAACAAAGGGGTTGGTGTACCCCTAAACATGCGCATAATTAAAAAAACTATTAATACAGACAAGTCTAGATAGATAGACAACTAAATACTACATCAACATGGTCCCGCATGCATCAATAACTTCTTTTTGATGATGAAGCTGTGTCACGAAGCTCTCCAATCCAATCACGCCTCAGATTCAGATTCCGATTCCTCATAGATGATATCCGACGCCGTGCGCTCATACCGCAGAAGATGATCGAGGGTGTCGCAGTTGTTGTTGGTTATCCAAACTTTGATGGAATTATCGCCAACTGGACGGAGAAAAAGCCTATTCCAACGGACCAGATACAACTCTCCAATCCAATCACGCCAACCGGATTTTGATACAAGATTTCCCGCCAAATCATACTCAACCTCGATTACATGTGAATAATTTCCAAAAGTTAGGGTCACTTTACCAGGCATGTAGTGTCTTCCTTTTAGAAAACGCCAATGTTTGGGTATGACCAATTGGTTTAAGGAACGATCATCTAGGATGATGTCCAATTGTTCTTCAATAGGGAACGTTAACATTGACATAGAGGCCCAATTCATAGTCATTGTTATGGGAAGACAGAGACTGCACAATATTAGTATTAACAAAGTGTAAGTACATATAACGATGTTATATATTTTCAGAAAAAGTTGTATAACATCAGTTAACCTTTTAAACAAGTATATATTAGGAAACAAGTATATATTAGTCAATCTTGGACGGGTTTCTAGGCCAACAAACACATTTGATGTCAATCTTATATATAATAAATGTGTACCACCTATCCCATCCTTGAACACCTAATCTCACTTAGGATGTAAGTGTATAATGTGTATTTGGTTTTCAAGAAAATTTCGGCAGCATTTCCCCGTTGTTCTCTAAGTACATATGTACTTAGAGAACAAACGGGGAAATGCTACCGAAATTTTCTCGAAAACCCAATACACATTATACACTTACATCCTAAGTGAGATTAGGTGTTCAAGAACAGTCCCAAACTGGGGACTATCCAAGATTTACTCCTACTGAGTAAATCTTGGACGGGTTTCTAGGCCAACAAATACATGTGTTGTCATTCTTATATAAACCCTATAATTCATGAAATCATTCTAATTCAATTTAATATGTTGGGATCACATAATTATATAATGACATCAGAATATATAGAAGAATCATAATTAACATGATTAACAACATGCTCATCAAACTAGGGTTTTCTTGAATATCATCTAATAAATCAAGAATTTCATAGTTTCAAACATGCAATAATTCACAATGCAATGTTATAAACTATAGGCAACATGGATAGATGAAATAAATAAACATCCAGCATCTATCACTTATTCAATCTTCAAGAAACCTTGACAAACATCCAACATTTATCACTTATATAATTTGCATGTATATACACCCTAAAGTGCCACAAATCATATAATAAAACTATCATGTTATGATATTAGGACCACTTAAAGCAGATTAGGCACATTAAGCAAGCAGAGTAGGGAGCCAATTTCGTGCAAGCAGATTAGGCAAGCAGATTAGGTCAGCACATAAAGAACCAATTTCGCGCCTGGGTAGGTCTGCAGGTACCTGGGCAAGAAGAGTAGGGTGAGGTCGAGCTGGTTGAGTACGTGGGTGGCGGCCGACGAGCTCCAGAACCAGCGGCAGTGACTCCGACGAGCAGGAGCGTCAGCCGCAGCAGGCAGGCAGGCGGCCAGGCGGCGGCAGGCAGGCAGCGGCCAGGCGGAGGAGAAGGAGAAGGGGGTACGGCGGTGCCGGTTCTCAGGCGTGGCAGGAAGGTGGGCACCAGGCGTTGCGGCGGCGCCGGTTGTCAGGCGTGGCGGCGGTGCAGGCGGTTGGAGCAGCAGGGCGGGCAGCAGGGGTGCCAGAGAAGAAACGCGTCGGAGAGGGGCGCCGGAGAGGGGACGCCGGAGATGGGGCACCGGAGAGAAGCACCGGAGAGAAGCGCCGGAGAAAAACTAGTACCAGCAGCAGAGAAATCGCCGGAGAAATCGCCGCAATAGGGAAATAGGGTAGCAACGAAACATAAGAAAGGGGAAGAGTCGGGCGATCGAAGGTTATGAAGTTCCCCAATAGCGTCGGTTGTTTACAACAACCGACGCCTAAACATCTTTACCGTCAGTCGTTCGCAACATCCGACGTCCATTTGGACGATATTTTCGTGAAAATGTTTGGCGGGAACCACATTCAGCGTCGGTGATTAAAGGACGACCGACGCGGAAAAGGACACTTTTTGCGCAAATTTCCATCGCACATAAGCGTCGGTGTTTTAACTATAGACTCGACGCCGAAAGTGACATTATTTTTTTCACTCGAAAATTGGATGACATTAGGCGTCGGTTTTGTATAAACAACCGACGCTGTATACAAAGCGGTACCCGTGTTTGGCTGGTCTTTGAATATAGACGTCGGTTCTTCTAAATAACCGACGCCTTTAATATAAGGCGTCCGTGTTCCTTAATAACCGACGCCCAGAAAAGCGACACTGAATGCTATTTCTGTAGTAGTGATGTAGCATAGGGACGTTGCCTCTCTTTGAGTTCTCCATGCTGAACCGCTTCAGCACCTTGTCAATGTACGTGCTCTGACTTAGTCCGAGAATCCTTCTAGATCTATCTCTATAGATCTTAATTCCTAGAATATAGGATGCTTCTCCTAAGTCCTTCATTGAGAAAGTTTTCCCAAGCCAAGTCTTTACCTTCTCTAAGGCTAAGACATCATTCCCCATCAAAAGTATGTCATCCACATACAATATGAGAAATGTGGTCGTGCTCCCACTAACCTTCTTGTACACACAAGGTTCATCTTCATTTTGAATAAAGCCAAACACTTTGACTTCTTCATCAAATCGAAGATTCCAACTCCGAGATGCTTGGTTCAATCCATAGATTGACCTTTGCAGTTTACAGACTTTATTGGCATTCTTTGGATCTACAAAACCTTCAGGATGTTTCATGTACACATCCTCATGAATATTCCCATTAAGGAATGCGGTTTTAACATCCATCTGCCAAATCTCATAGTCATAATAAGCTGCAATAGCAAGCATGATCCTGATGGACTTAATCATGGCAACTGGAGAAAAGGTTTCATCATAATCAACACCTTGAATTTGTCGAAAACCCTTCGCAACCAATCTGCCTTTATAAGTTTGCACATTGCCATCCATGTCGGTCTTTTTCTTGAAGACCCACTTGCACCCTATGGGTTTTACCCCTTCGGGTGGTTCCACCAAAGTCCATACTTTGTTGGAGTACATGGATTCCATCTCGGATCTCATGGCTTCAAGCCATTTCTCAGAATATGGTCCCTCCACAGCCTCTACTAGGTAGTTGGATCATCATCTATGATCAACTCTCCACCTTCCTGAGTTACAAGGTATCCAAACCTCTCAGGCTCAAGGCGAGTCCTACTAGATCTACGAGGTCCTTGTATTACCTGAGGAGACTAAGATTCCACAACACCTTGTGAATCTCCATTTTCCTCTGGTACATCTACCAGTTCAATGTTCTCTTGTTGGGCTTGAACCTCTTCAAGCTCTATATTCCTCCCACTGTTTCCTTTGGAAAAAAATTCCTTCTCTAGGTACACAACATCCCTGGCAACAAACAGTTTGTTGTCAATTGGGTGGTATAAATAATATCCCTTGGTTTCCTTGGGATATCCAACAAAATAACATTTATCAGATTTGGGTCCAAGCTTATCAGGAAACGTTTTCTTGACGTAAGCCTCACAACCCCAAATCTTCATAAAAGACAAATTGGGACGCTTCCCAGTCCATATCTCATATGGTGTCTTTTGAACCGATTTAGATGGTACACGGTTAAGTGTAAACGCGATGGTTTCAAGAGCATGACCTCAGAAAGAAATTAGAAGATCAGCAAAACTCATCATAGATTGCACCATATCTAACAATGTGCGATTCCTTCTTTCAAACACACCATTATGCTGTGGTGTTCCAGGCAGAGTTCATTGTGATACAATACCAGGAGCTCACAGAAGGTCCTCAAACTCCTGGCTCAAGTATTCTCCACCTCGATCGGAACGAAGTGCCTTAATACTTTTACCAAGCTGGTTCTGTACTTCATTCATGAAATCCTTGAACCTTTCAAGGGTTTCTAACTTATGTTTCATCAGGTACACATAGCCATACCTACTGAAATCATCAGTGAAGGTAATGAAGTACTGACACCCATTTCTGGCATTAGTTCTAAATGGCCCACATACATCAGTATGTATGAGTCCTAATAGATCACTAGCTCTCTCACCTTTACCTGAAAAGGGAGTCTTGGTCATCTTGCCCAACAAACAAGATTCACATGTCTCTATTGATTCATAATCAAAAGAGTCTAGATAACCATCTTTATGGAGTCTAGAAATGCGCTTCTCATTTATGTGACCTAGACGACAATGCCAGAGATATGTTTTGTTTGAGTCATTGAGTTTTTGATTTTTGGTGTTTACGTTGTATACACTTGTCTCCAAGTCTATCAAGTATAGACCATAAGACATAGGGGCACTGCCATAAAAGATCCCATCTTTAGAAATGGAACACTTTCCATTCTTAATAAGAAATTCAAATCCATATTTGTCCAAACAAGAGACGGAAATGATATTCCTATTTATGGCAGGTACATAATAGCAGTTCTTCAACTCTATTATTAGCCCACTAGGTAGAGTTAACTCATAGGTTCCTACGGCACTGGCGGCAACTCTTGCCCCATTAGCAACACATAGTTCAACCTCGCCTTTCCCCAAAGGCCTACTTCTTTTAAGATCCTTCACATTTGAACAAATGTGAGATCCGCATCCGGTATCAAGTACCCATGACGAAGAAGTAGTAAAGTTAATCTCTATCACGTATACACCAGAAGTAGAGATCTCTATCTCTGACTTCTTCTTCCATTGTTCCTTCCATCCTCTCCATGTAGAAGAAATTGGTTTGGCGAGAGAACACTTCACTCCCTTACCTACTTTCTCCTTCACCAACGCATTAAGAGTACATAGAGTGGATTCTAAGGCTCCTGGTATATCTGGATTGTGCAGAACACTTCTCACAGTCCTCAACCAGTTATGGAATTTATTCTCAATTAATTTTCCCATTTTAAAAGATACTTCTTTTGCCATTCTACAAGAGAAAATTTGCATTTGTCAAAACCCTTTTGATTTGATTTGAATAAAATTTGACGATAGTTAATTAGGCCTTTAATTAATTACCGCTCCCACTATTTTGACTCAAATTGATAGCCCTCACCATCAATTCGGAAGATTGCAGCCTACAATCTTCTAGTGGGTCAAGATCCTAGAATCCTCTAAGCCATGGACCAGCTTTGGCTGTCACCCACAACTCAGATCTTCCGGGTAGGCAACTCTTGCCAATTGCATCATATGCAACTCTTGATGAATGAACATGCGCAACACCTTGCCATGAACATTCCGTGCCTCTGGGCTTAGACGCTCTAAGAATCACCAGTTAAGTCAAACCCATAAGCCGACACGGTAAACATGCACCCTGCTTTGGCAGAACCTACATGTCGACCCTTCACACTTCCACAAGATAGACGGCGCACCATGCTTTGGCGTAACCTATGCTTGGTCGATCAATTTTGCCATGTGTGTCGCTAATGGAAGGCCTATAAGACTTAATATTTTAATGAGGGATTTGGTTTTATATACATATACATATCCAATCACCACAATATATAGTACGTATCATATACATGCTATATACCACATAAAACATGCATAAACGATAAAAGCAATGATTATGGCCTTCCTATTTGTGATTCCTCGAGCCAAGAGGAATCACGGTCATCTAGGTCTACATCAAATGCAACCTGTACAAGATGAAATATGTGCCTGCCTTTCTGGGTTTGATCAGCTCATCTCCATGAATGATCGGCTCGCCATCAGGTAGGTTGTTCGGGTGCCACCAGCCGATCGACTGGCGCCTCCAGCCGATCGGTTCACCGGTCATCGTGCATCTCCTCAGGTCGCCACCCGCTCATCTCGTTCCTCGAACCGGCCGTCTGGATCACCAACTGATCGGTTCACTCCTTGAACCGATCGTCTTCAGGTTGTCCGCCGTTCTTTGACATAATAGGAAATAAAATCTATCCTATTTACAATTGAATTGTGAAACCCCGAGTTACATTCGGGGGGAGCAAAGGTAGGAAAAGAATTCTCAAATTATTTCGAGTTACATCAGGAATATGAGAAAGGGAATCGGTGCGCAGACCGAGATGCAAGCAACCACACAAACAACCACACACAGATATAGGGGTTTATAGGCCATAATCATGCTACACATCCACCACAAAACTCATTTAAGGGCGACGCGTATCGAGTGCATTAATATTACATATCATATATGTATATTAGGGATTCGTGGATTGGACATGTATAAAGCCGATATTATTCGCATCGCATGCAATAAATAAAGGCGACAAACCAAAATCGATCATATCGATAATCCTAAAATATAGAGAGGTTGACCTGGCTCTGATACCACTGTTGGGTTATGGAGGAGGCAGAGAAGCAGCGGAAACAAAAAAAATTTCTCCCCAAACCCAGAACAAAAGGAATCGCGTCAACATCTATATAATAGGAAAGATGGTTTGTGAATCATACCTTGTCCCGAGGCTTGCTCGGCGACAATACCACACGCCTTGCGCGGTCTTCACCTCCGGTCTTGGACGGTGTCTGTGCTGCTCCTGGTCGCACCGGGACTGAAGACTCCTCCTCCTACCGGACTGTCGGATGACAGTTGTCCTCCTGAGCGGAAGTGACCTCCCGCCTCTGAAGTAGTCCACACAAACCACCCGGAACTCCACTCTCCTTGTCCCACAAGGAAGTGGAAGGAGTCGCACCCTCTTGTTGACGTACTAGTCGCCAACACACTCTCCTGCTGTCAATTGCAACTGCAGTTGTCCTTCCCTTGCTGCACCTCCCTTTGCGGGAAGCACTTGCTCGGGCTCTCTCTCAGTTACCAAAACCAGAGAGAACGACAACTTTGCAGAGCAATCAACTTGCACTGAGTTGTACCTTGAGAAGCCCCCAATACCCCTATATATATAGGTGGGTCATGGGATAGGGTTCTCTGTGCCCGACAATACGAGACTAAAGCAGGAGTAGAAGGGTTCGGGATTTTCCACCAAAAAGCAACCATCTCGCAACCTGAAATGATCGGTTCACCACTGAACCGATCGGTTCGGCCATTGAGCCGATCGGTTGGACCTGAGCCGATCGTTTGGGGCACTCCAACCGATCGGTTGGTACCCTGAACCGATCGGTTCATAGTCCTAATCTGGCTCAAAAAGACTTTCCTTGTTTCGTTCCCAATTGGTATCGAATACCAATTTTATTCCCAATCAAATTGGGCAATTTGAAACCAAAGGAAAATTCTTGCCGACATGACTTTTCCCAACTGGTCGGTTGCACCAGTTGAGCCGATCGGTTCAACCCTTGAACCGGTCGTTTCAACCTGGGCATGAGCCGATCGGCCTGGACACTCCAGCCCACCGGTTCAGCAACCTCAGCCGACCGGTTCATCACATGAACCGATCGGTTGGGAGCACAGGTTGGGCAAAATCAGTCAAATGCGATTTCAATCAATCCGATACTCCAATCAATGCGTCCAACACCTTGAACATTATGATATTGAGCTATCAATTAATTAAGTGTTTAATTGAACTACTAAACTCCTTTAGTAATCAATCTAAACATTGCTTGTGGACAAAACTCCTCTTCCAGGTTAAATCCTATGTGTGTGACCCTGCAGGTCCATTTCACGTTGGCAGTGAAAGTCCATAACACTTATGACTTCACAAGCAAAGAGCGGTGCCTAGTCACACATCATTGCTACCCAAGTGAAAGTAGAAAGTTAGAGAACAACTTTCATCCTACAATCCGTGAATGGTGTTACAGTGAATGTATAATTCTGTTGTCACTGATATCCAGAATGAACTCGAGGCATGGAACAGTCATCCTGTCAATGTTCATTCATTTCCTTGATCTCAGAGTAGACCGAGTGAGATGTGTATGACATCAATATCATATATTGATTCACACGTGCATGCGCATGCCTTTCTCAATCCTACTCATCAAGTGGCCAAGGATATCAAACTCCCTCAGGAGGGACAAATCCCATATCTATCACTCACCCCTCAAAAGCCCCATGTGTCAAAGCCACCCAATCATCACCTTTATAACAACCCATGTTTCAGGACTGCGTTTGATGATGTCAAAGTGTACCTAATGACATGTGTTGAGTGTAGTGATTTCAGGTCTAAGAATCACACTCACCACCATCACTGTGAGAGCTGACTTTGACTACCATGTCATGGTTCCATGTGTCACTCTCACGGTGGGTCTGTCCGGTACCTTGTTCTCTAACAAGTACCTATGTGCTTGGTTTGATATCACCATATCATGACTAATGAGATTCTGTCATCAACCAACACACAATCTAGTCTTTAGTGTTATTGATGTCTATGGTTATTTCCACAATAACAACCGACTAGGGACTAAACAAGAAAGAATACTCTTAGCATCCGTATGATCTCATCGTTTAGGTCCTCAACCCAAAAACATACGTCATTGAGTAAAACAATCTTTAGACATCTATCATGTTACAACATCATCTCAGAAACAGTTTAAACATATCGATTGGAAATTGCCTTTATTATTATTCAAATCATTTACAAAGTATCCCATTAAAATCATCATATGACTTGCTTTATGGGCATACATACCAACAAGATGTTGGTTGATGGAGATAGCGACATCATCCGTCGATGGGTATATGTGTTTGTTGGGAAGAGAATTAAGGGGAAAAAGGATTAGGAAAGAGATAAGGTAACATGAAACCCAAATTGAACAATATATCAATAAGAAATATATAAACCAACCTAGATCTATGATAAAAAGTTGTATGAAGAATTTGGCTAACCTTTTCACTCTAAACATCAGAAAACTAACATATATCTTGATTTCATAAAACTCGTGGACTAAAACATTAAGAGTCAAATTTGATACCTTATTTGGTTACCAAAAATGAGATAAATCATGCAATCAATGTTAGTTTAAATGGAAATAAGAAAATACTAAGATCAGATGTACTCCAGAGTAGATAAGATGGAAATCAAATAGTCAATTTTGTTATAGTTTGGCAGCGTGGAAGCACTATTATGCTACCCACTAAAGTTTTCTTTTGCCTATTCTCTTTTGAAGAGAAATAAATTCATTCAATTAATGGTAGTAGAGTTGAAAGATGAAAAAGTAATAAGAAAACACTAGTTTTTGTGAAAGTATCAATTCCTCTATTTATGTAGATGTTAGTCATATATGTAGCAATTCTTATTTTACAAAACAATACAATATTACCATGTCTAGCATTTAATATTAACCACACACTATTAGGATGGACGGGAATAAGCTAAACACAAACAAAACATATTTTGATCAAACCCAAGCAAAGACTGACAATGAATGGGGATAAGAAAGCATATTCCATATGATACTCTTCAACCTCATTATTGTTCTTACAATGTCTACCTTCATCAGCTTCATGATTCTTTGAGTCCTGGTGACTACACTAGAAATAATCCAAGGGCTATTTTTTACCATCTGAACACCATTAAACAATTAGCCAACGAAACTTGTCTTCTTTACATGTGGTTGGTGTTGATGTGCATTTGAAATACTATATGTTTATACATTATAAACCAAAATAATCAAATACTTTTATTCTATCACTAGCCCCTCTTAGCACATCATTGGTTATCGACTCCTGCTATCATCTAGCCTTAATACTATTATAGCAGTTAAAACTGGAAACATTGGTTGTTTTCCCAAGAATCATTAGATTCATATAGATAGCCATTGACCATTATGAGAATGGTGGTATCATTTTTATCAATAAATATATTTCCTCCCTCTACTAAAGTTATGTTAGGTAGTGTAAAATATTCACATCAAGTACACGAGCTTCATCTTCATCCTAAATCTATTAAAGAATTATAACTCATATTTGTATTTACAATATTCTAAGGTTGTGCTCACCAATCCATCTATGATTGCCCCTCTTTCACCTTCCAACTCCATCTATTCAATTTCCTCTAACACTAATTTCGATATCATACTTGGCCACTACAACAATTTTATCCAAGTTAGTCATAGAACTCTCCATGACCTTACTTTATGATGTAATTAAGGCAATTGAAATCAATTGGTGACCCTAGATGGGTTAGGATCTCCCTCTATGGCAAACTTTCCAATGTTTGGTCTCAAAGAAATGATTAAAACCACTTTCCATTGTATAGGTCTAGATCTAGTTCATGCATGACCTCAGTGTCATCCTTGGTTGAACAATTGAAATATGTCCAAGTGATGTAAATGAGATCAAACTACTATGTTTGAGATCAATAGAAACCATATCCTTCCTCTATATCTCTTCATCTGAGATGATCATAGTATTTTTCCACCAAAAGGCATCATTGGTGCTCATACTATTACCAATCATCACTAGTACCAATTGGACAATGGTTTATCAAAATCATGTACCTCTTCACATTCCTCCTCTGGTTCCAATGGTGTAGTCTATGGCATATCCTCCAATGATTAGTGATACTCTGGCCTTACCTAAAAATAAAAACTTTTATAATTTCCTAGATGGTTCAAGTTACACCCTCGATTATACTATCTCTGATTATTTTGATTGTATATATAAGGATTATGATTGTCAGGAAGAATAAACCATATATTAACCACACTAATAGATGTAAGAGATGTAATCTCTTTGGGGATAAATAATTAAATTGTAAATAACATCAATGTTTCTACTCATTTAGATAGACTTGACATATCTAGAATAAATGTTTGTCAAAGGGTTTGTAACCTCATGTATCATATTCATCTTAAAACGCATTTACGCTAGTCCTAAACTTGTCTACTACTCATCAACAATTGTCAGTATATGAGGCATGCATGCAATTTTTACACCCATTGATCCCCATCCTTAACCTCTATGTGCCTCTTTTGTATGATGAACAACATGCAACTTCTGTTCAGAGAGACTCTTCAGCTTGAAAGCATATCAACCAATCAAGTAGGTTTCACAACATTGCTACACCACATGAAAATATAAATTATTTACACTAAAATAGAGTGCATGTAAGGTGTTAATGCCTAAATATTCATCCACTTTGACTTCTACCCAACATTCCATTAGAGTTTGTGACAATTAACAATCTTCCATGGCATCTAGCCAATCCTCTTCTCTAGATGAACTAGTTCTTGACCTTCTTGTCAACTTCATGATAGCCATCAAAGTCTTCAATAGTCATAATCTCCATATCATAAACCATCATGAAAAGTGTGGGCTCTGATCTCCAAACCACGATATAAACACGATTTAAACGTAGCGGAAATGGTTCGATTAACAACGGAAGACAAAAATCACGGAAAATTAAAACTTTTCGAGATAAGAGCTTGAATCCATAAAAACTTCTATCATAAAAGGAGATAAACTGTTTACATCTTTGATAATTACTTCTTGAGTAATTATATACAACATGATACAAAATCTCAAGAACTCAGAATCAAAATCTCAGACCAAAAGACTCCAAGGACCTGAGAGTACAGAGAACACATAGGACTGACTATCTAACTACACAACTCAGTAGTCTGAATCTCCACCTGAGATTTACTGCTGCTCTTGGTGCTGCTGCTGCTGATACTGTCCACCTCCAGACTGATTCCTTCGTCCTCAACGACCACCTAAAAAGGTTGAAATCTACGGGATGAGACTTTTAAATAATTGTCCCAGTGAGAGTTATAACTCTTCACCAGAAGCTTTATTATAACAATTCAAGAACAACATAGGCAATAAAAGCTTTAAGGTAATCAACAGCAGATTGTTATTAATTAGAACAACAACATTTAAGGAATATGAAGAACATGTATACTAAGTAATGTATCTTCAATCAATGTATCTCGTGGATCAACCTAAGCAGATATGCTACGTGGTTGATTATGTTTAACAAACATCATTATACCCTACGAAGATGAGGTATACCGCTCATACTCCAACCGATCACTATTAAGTCGCATCGGTATCATACATAGGTCATCAAAAGAGTCGGATTCTTATGACCTCATCTTCCTCAGTCAGTGTGAGGATCAACATGCAGGACATCTAATGTCTCTGCTACTATAGCTTACCAGGGTATTCTGGTACTTCGCTATTAGAGTCACAGTGGCATTCTGTACTCTCTTCGCCATCGAAAGATTTCTTGTTTACCTCTCATCGATTGCGGTATAAAAGACTTCCTCGGGAGATTGGTGTTACATCACCCCGGCATAACCCATAGTGAAGGATTGATAGATTAAGATACATCTACATCAATTCCTACACTAGGATGTAAGGACATTCACATCCATTTTCCCCACATACTCAAAAGTATGTGATCCAGGAGTTCCCTTAGGAAAACCTGTTTCACCATCATTTAACTCCTGACAATGATGGATCTATGATCAGGGCTCTACATGGTATGATTATACTTGATTAGTTAGGTACATTTTAGTATTCTTTTAACATCATACATGTTTTCAAACATTAATCATTAGAACAGCAGTTATGAAAGTAGAATACTAAATGTATCAAGTCTAACTCACATAATCATCATTTCTCAATACTCTCATCACAAGTCATCTCTTAAAGCATGACCTTGATGGTATTCATGGCTCTCACAGCCTATCAATCTCATAAGATGCTATTAACAAGGAATCAGGATAAATCACTTATTCATAAAGCTAACAACATGCTTTCAATTAATATAGTATCATCATCCATACCTGGATATGATCATCCTCATATAGGAACCTTCATGGTTAAATCAACTGATAACAATAAATAACTCATTTAAAGAAGTTGTATCTCCCTACTCATACAAGAGTTAGGTTTCCCTGATTTTCATCAATTAGGGTTTACTATTCACCTATTGGTGAATTGATCTCATAACATCACCATGTATGAGAAACATCATCATTAAAGTCCTCAGATAAGATTAAGATTCATCAATTATCATAAATAGGGTTTTCATGATCTCACATAGGTGGGTCATACCCTAATCATGTACATTCATATATATTGAAGGTATTGTACTTGTATTTCAACCATAATTGGGATTTTCTCTCTCCTCTTGCTCATAGGTGATGATTACATCCCTCTAGATTGGGTTAGGTCTAATCAACATTGATAAGCCTAGCCAAGTCATCACCATTGTAACCATTGGGGTTTGCATGATAAAAAGGGGTTACCTACTTGAATCCATAAAGGGTATTTTGGTAAAGTTCACCATTGATCATAACATGGGTTAATATACTAACCACTTGACCCTTAATGTCCCTAGGTATCATTAGGGTTTAGGTTGAACAACCATCAAACCATCTAAGCCTTCAAGGCATTAGGCAGACTTATCCTTAAAAGTCCCCAATAGGTTTCACACCTTCAACCTTCAAACGATCCTGAGATCGATTAAGGTTGTAGACCGTTTAGCTTTGGTTGACTTCAAGACCGCATGACAGTCAAGACCATTTACCCTTAAACGATCTTGAGGTCGTTTGCCCAAGATGGGGTGAAGACCGTTTAGTCATAGTTTGACTTCTGAAGTCGTTTGAGCTCATTCGGACCTGAAGTCGTATGAACTCATTCGGTCCCGAAGTCGTATGAACTCATTCGGTCCTAGAGTCGTATGAACTCATTCGGTCCTGAAGTCGTATGAACTCATTCGGTCCTGAAATCGTATGAACTCATTCGGTCCTGAAGTCGTATGAACTCATTCGGTCCTGAAGTCGTATGAACTCATTCGGTCCTAAAAGCTCAAGATCGCATGGACCTCCAAGGTGATTCAAAGGGTAAACTCGATTAGGGTTTCCTATGTTGAAGCCTTCAATTGGTCTCAAGCTTGATAACCACTTATCAATTGAGACAATTAGGGTTAGCCTTAACCAATTGGTCACTCAATTGATCCTCAATTGATATCCAATTAGGGTTGGAGTTGGTTCAATTAAGGTCTATAAACATTCAACCATCAACACTCAACAATGTGAATCAAATCGAAGTTGATCCATCAATTGACCTCCAACCGGGCTCAAACTTGGCCCAAACGGTCTTGGGATCGTTTGTATAACCTCCAAACGGTCTTGAGACCGTTTGCCCAAGAATTCATCAAAATCTAAGTTGATTTGATAGGGATTATTAAGTCACAAATCAACAATTTGATTATTTCAATAACCCACTGTAATTGGGCCCTCAATTGATCAAATTACCTTAACCCTAGACCTCCAAACGGTCTTGGGTTGACACCAAACGGTCTTGAGACCATTTGGATGAGTTCCAAACGGTCTTGAGACCGTTTGCCCATCCATCCTTTGGACTCTAGTGAAAATTCATCAAGGTTTGATCTATTGAGTTGATCATCACATCAATACTTAATTGCAATATGATTTGGTACCTTTGGACCTTCAATTGGTCAACTATACTTGACCCCAGACCTCTAAACGGTCTTGGGTGATCCCCAAACGGTCTTGAGACCGTTTGGATGATTCCCCAAACGGTCTTGAGACCGTTTGGGCTAATCAACCCAAAATTACTAATTAACTCATTGGAATTTCAGCACTGATTTCAATTAGGATTTGCCCTATTAATCAACCTTCAACTCATAACTTGTTTGGAAGTAATCCATCAAATTTGGTGAGTCATTAATCAACATCATTATGAACATTAATCCCAAACGGTCAATGCTTGGTCAACCATCTTAAACGGTCTTGAGACCGTTTGCCCAAAATGGGCAAATTAAATAGATTGAAAATCAGAACTTAATTCAATTGGATTTGCTAATTGATTTGCTTATATCTCAGGATTCCCTTGGAGTTAACCCCTCAAATTTTGTGGGTGATTAACCTACATAATTATAAACAAGATTCCCATACGGTCGTTGCTTGGTCAACGCGACCAAACGGTCTTGAAGGCCGTTTTCCTTCATACGACCCTGAAACTGTTCGCCCACCAAACGGTTGTGTAAACCGTATGGACAATTGGTGGAAGTCGTTTAGTAAAGTGGAAATCCATGGATAAGCATAGGAATTAACGCCCTTATCTTCTAACTCAATAACAGTAGCAGTTCTTCACGATTTTTCTTGCAAGGATGCAAGGGAAGATAAGGAAGAAGAAGAACTAGCAACTATATGCATAGAAAAAGATATATAATCAAAGCATAAGGTTTAGAGTTATAAAACCCGCCTAAAGGTTGTTCCTTGAGCTCCAAGCTTCCAAGCTTCAGGTATTTAACGGCGTCTTTGAGCTCCATAGGTCGGCCAAGGTGAATTATCCAAGGAAAAGTTGGAAAGGAATGGCTAGAAAGATAAAGCTAGGTGAGCTAGTCATGAATTCAACCTTGAAATCGAGTTTCCTCCATGAATTCAAGCAAAAGGGATGATCCAAACTTACCTTGAACTCCCTGGTCGTTCTCCTATGCTCCAGAGCTCTGCCTTAGTCAGTTTGAGCAAGGGAGATAAGTGAGGGAATGAAAGAAACGTTCCTTTGCTTTGCAAAGGAATTGGTATATATATTTTGGGTGAAATTTATCCATAAAGCTTCTACTTTATCCCATTTCTCATCTAAGTCCTTCCTTTCTTCCTTTCTGGTCCCTACCCCTTATTTATAAGGACAATCTCCTTCTAAGGTCAAGAATTGAAGGAAAAGAATATCAACCCATTACTAAAGTATACATATAAAAGAGCTATTATACTTATTCCTTGATTATTTAATCACAAAGGTGTTCTTTATTATATGATTATTCAAATGAAGTGCCCTCTTCATCATTTCTACTCTAAATGATGACAAAAGTTATAAAAAGATATTTTAGAAGATGAAATTTACAAGTTGCACTCCAAATTTTGGGTAATTTGCATTTTACCCCAAAACCAGGGTTTCAAGCACAGAGATTGCTTCCACAGCTGCACCTTGGTGCTCAAGCTTGGGAAATCCTTCAAACTTTACCATAATCATTCTTATGATGCCTCAACATCAGAGGAACATCTCAACATGTGCAAATTGCAAGTTAACCCTTCTAACTGGGTAAATTGCACATAGGTCCCTATATTACAAAACAATACTAAAACATTGTTCAATTAGGGCAGAAATGGAAATATGTGTTCCTCAAGAGTTTAATTACATACCAAAAGATAATCACCAGTATCTTAATTACATAATTAGGCAAAACACTTAGGGTTAACTCATAACCCAGGTCAGGGATGTTACAAATTATCCACCCCTTACAAGGATTTCGTCCCCGAAATCGATAAAACATATTAAGAGAAAACAGCAGGGTATTTCCTTCTCATATCCTCCTCTAGTTCCCAAGTGGTTTCTTCAACACCACGGTGGTTCCAGAGGACTTTCACAAGGCTTATATCTTTCTTCTTTAACTTTTTAGTTCTACTATCAAGGATTGACACTGGTCCTTCCTCATAAGTTATATCTTCATTCAATTCTACTTCCATAGGTTGTAGAACTGACTTGGTATCTGGGTGACATTTCCTCAGCATAGAAATGTGAAACACAGGGTGTAACCTCTGTAACTCTGGTGGTAGCTCTATTTTATATGCTACCTTTCCAATCCGTTCAATGATTGGATAAGGCCCCATAAATCTAGGATCTAACTTCCCTTTTCTTCCAAAACGAAGAACTCCTTTCCAAGGCGAGACTTTGAGATACACTCTGTCTCCGACTTGGAACTCTAAGGGTCTACGACGCTTGTCAGCATAAGATTTCTGCCTATCCTGTGCAGTCTTAATCTGTTGTTGTATTACCTTAATCTTTTCTGTAGTTTGCTGCACAAGATCAGGTCCTAACAACTGATGCTCACCAGTCTCATACCAACACAAGGGTGATCTACAACGTCTACCATACAAGGCTTCATAAGGTGCCATATCAATACTATACTGATAGATATTGTTATAGGCAAACTCTATCAAGCTTAGGTGTAGATCCCAACTTCTGGTAAACTGGAGAACACATGTTCTCAACAGGTCTTCCAAGGTCTGTATGGTCCTTTCCGACTGTCCATCAGTTTGTGGATGAAAGGTCGTACTAAACCTTAACTGGGTGCCTAAAGCATTATGAAGTCATTCCCAAAAATGATTAGTGAACTGGGGACCTCTATCAGAGACGATAGTAGCTGGAACCCCGTGTAAATGCACTATCTCATTTACGTAAATCTGTACGAGCCTCTCAGCAGTGTAGGTTGTCTTGACCGGTAAGAAATGCGTTGTCTTAGTCAACCTATCAACAACTACCCAAATGGAATCATGTCCTTTGCTTGTCCTGGGTAGGCCAACAACAAAGTCCATGGTAACATGGTCCCACTTCCACTGTGGTATGGGTAAAGGTTGCATTGTTCCTGCAGGCTTCTGGTGTTCAGCTTTAACTTGCTGACACACAGGACACCTCAGAACAAACTCTGCAACATCCTTCTTCATTCCAGGCCACCAATACATATCTTTCAAGTTTCGATACATCTTGGTGCTCCCTGGATGCATGGCATACATCGAAGAATGAGCTTCTTCCAGGACTAACTTCCTCAAGTTGTCCACATCCGGCACTATCATCCTCCCATGATAACAGGCTATTTGATCATCTGAGTCATGGAAACCATCTCATTTCTCACTACCATACTCCGATCTAATCTGCTGAACTACAGTATCATCTTGCTGTGCTTCCTTAATCTGCTCTCTAAGGGTAGGTTTAATATGCATCTCAGCTAACAACCCAGCTAACAATGACACCTTCAACTGCACATTGTCTTGTCTCAAAGAGATAAGCATATCCCTTCTAGAGCATACTAAAGAGTTTAGTTGTGCCCTTTCCATGGTTGATGTTGCTGATTTCCTACTCAAGGCATCAGCAACCACATTAGCCTTCCCCGGATGGTAATCAATCGTACAATCGTAGTCCTTGATTAATTCCATCCAGTGGCGTTGTCTCATATTAAGCTCATGCTGAGAGAAGATGTACTTAAGGTTCTTATGGTCAGTGAAAATCTGAAATGTCTCTCCATAAATATAATGTCTCCAGATCTTCAGGGCATGAACTACATTAGCTAACTCTAGATCGTGTGTCGGATAATTCTCTTCGTGTTTCTTAAGCAGTCGAGAAGCAAAATAAATTACTTGTTTATCCTGCATCAACACACACCCTAGTCCATTCTTAGAAGCATCACAGAAAACTATATATCCTTTGCCTTGCTCAGGTAGCACAAGTATGGGTGCACTTGTCAACTTCTCCTTCAACAGCTGGAAAGATTGCTGACACTTATCACTCCAAACAAAATGAACATCTTTCCGGGTCAACTTAGTCAATGGTAAGGCTATGGAACTGAAATTCTTAATGAACCTTTGATAATATCCTGCTAACCCTAGGAAACTTCGAATCTCCGTCGGCATCTTCGGTTGTTCCCACTGTAGAACAGATTCTACCTTTGTAGGGTCAATACGAATTCCCAATGCAGATATCACATGTCCAAGAAAAGATACCTCCGGCAGCCAGAACTCACACTTGATAAACTTAGCATACAGCTTGTGTTCTCTTAGCAAGGTCAAAGCTTGGCGAAGATGCTGCTCATGCTACTGAGCATCCTTGCTAAAAATCAGAATGTCATCTATGAAGACGACAACACACTGATCGAGGAAAGGTCGAAAAACTCTATTCATGAGTTCCATGAATGTAGCTGGTGCATTGGTTAGTCCAAACGACATAACCATGAACTCATAGTGACCATATCTTGTCCTAAAGGCAGACTTGGATATGTCACTATCCTTAATACGGAGTTGATGATATCCAGACCTTAGGTCTATCTTTGAGAAGATGGTTGCACCACGCAACTGGTCAAAGAGATCATCAATCCTCGGCAGAGGGTACTTATTCTTTATCGTTACTTTATTGAGTTGTATATAATCAATGCACAACCGCATTGACCCATCTTTCTTTCTAACAAACAAAACCGAAGTACCCCAAGGTGAAGTGCTCGGTCGGATAAAACTTTTCTCAAGTAACTCTTGAAGTTGTTTCTTGAGTTCTGTCATCTCAGCAGGCGCCATCCTATACGGTGTCTGGGCTATAGGTTTCGTGTCTGGGATCAAATTGATTTCAAAATCAATTTCCCAAGGCGGTGGTATACCTGGAAGTTCTTCAGGAAACACGTCCTTGAATTCCCTGACTATAGGAACTTCAGCAGGGTTGAGACCTTCTTTGGTAACATCTACCACATGGGCCAAGAATGCATAACATCCTTGCCTCATCAGCTTATCAGCAACCATAGCTGACACAAGACAGGTGGGCAAAATCTTCCTTTCTCCTTGAAAGATCCACGTGTTGTTTTTATCAGCAAACACAACAAGCTTGGATTCACAATCCAAGACAACTTGATACTTTTCCAAGGTATCCATCTTGAGGATTATATCAAATCCTTGCATATCAAGTGGTATAAGGTCCACTTGAATGCGATGATCAGAAAAGAAGAGAATGCAGGGAGAGCATACCTCTTGTAACACGGCAGACCCACTCAACGGAGTCTCCAAAAACAAGTTATCTGCACTATGACTGACTGTCATATTGCAGTTATGAATCACTCTCCGAGTGACAAAGGAGTGCGTAGCACCCGGGTCAATCAGAACAGATACCACACAGGATTTAGACATATAAGAATATAAAAGTTCCATCTGACCTGCCACTACCCATGGATTGACCACTGCATCAGGTGGGTTCATAGCATAGAACCTTAATGTCGCCTGGTGTTGAGGTGGTGCTGATGATCCAGCTTGAGACGCTTGTCCACGTCCTCGAGCTGCTCCTTGAGATTGCCTTCTCTGAGATCCCTGTTGACTCTTCCTTTGAGGTTGTGTCACACTGACAGGCCAAGATCGGCAGTCCTTCATTTAATGCCCCACCTTCCCACAGTTGTAACAGCTCCTCTCCAGTTGTTGTGGTCTGGGTGGTCCTGTGACTGACATCGATGCTGAACTACGAGTCTCTTGTTGAGGTAGGCTTTGTCCCCTGCCTCTACTCGGTGACCATTGAGTCTGAGCACTCGTTCTGGGTGGTGGAGGTGTAGGTGCAGAGAATCTAGGCTTCTTAAAGTCTCTAGATGAAGAACTCTGGAACTGCGGATATCTTTTATGGGTTTGTCTCTTCTCGACTACGGATTTCTCTATCCTTCTGACTGACTCAATGAAGGTAGCAAACATCTCCCGATTTTCTACGGCAGACACGGGAGTAGTCAAGTCGGCGTTTAAACCCTTCTCGAACCTTCTGATTCTTTCTTCTTCGGTGGCAGCCATGTGCGGACAAAACCGCAGTAACTCCATGAACTTAGCTTCATACTCGCTAATGTTCATCATGCCCTGCCTCAGTCTCTCAAACTGAGAGATCTTCTCATCTAGGAAGGTCTTTGGAAAATATCTTTTGATAGATTCCCGACGGAAATCTTCCCACGAGATCTCCACTCCAGGCCTCTTCTGCTCTTCCATGGTCCACCAGTGACCAGCACTTCCCTTGAGAAGATAGACAGCGTGTCTAACCTTATGAGCTTCTGGGATGTTGAGGATTCTAAAAGCTTTTTCCAATTCGGTCAGCCACAGATCGGCATCTGCAGGATCAGCTGTTCCAAAGTATTCGGTTGCTCCGACACGACGAAGTCGCTCGAATGTCTTACCGATACCTTGTCCTTCAGGCTGGGCAGGTGCCCTAGGTGCAGGCATGGGCATCCGGTCGGTGATGTGTGTCATGGCAGTCATAAACTGCCCAAACATAGTTTGAACAGCTGGGTTCTCCATGTCAGCTGGGTCAAACTGAGGTGGCTCTCTGGGTGGCTCAGGTACAGGTTGTTCTATCTCCAGGTTCCTTGCACCTCCTTGGGGTGCAACAACACTACTTTCTGCCACGAACTCCTCGTGTGGTTCAAACATTCTTAATTATCTTCTTCTCCTGAGGAGCAGAAGACTCTATTAGATAAGAAAGAAATACTAAGGATAGACTCGACATCCTAATTCCTATGTCTCTGTAGACTCAGCAAACCTAGAGCTCTGATACCACTAATTGTGGGCTCTGATCTCCAAACCATGATATAAACACGATTTAAACGTAGCGGAAACGGTTCGATTAACAACGGAAGACAAAAATCACGGAAAATTAAAACTTTTTGAGATAAGAGCTTGAATCCATACAAACTTCTTTCATAAAAGGAGATAAACTGTTTACATCTTTGATAATTACTTCTTGAGTAATTATATACAACATGATACAAAATCTCAAGAACTCAGAATCAAAATCTCAGACCAAAAGACTCCAAGGACCTGAGAGTACAGAGAACACATAGGACTGACTATCTAACTACACAATTCAGCAGTCTGAATCTCCACCTGAGATTTACTGCTGCTCTTAGTGCTGCTGCTGCTGATACTGTCCACCTGTAGACTAATTCCTTCGTCCTCGAAGACCACCTAAAAAGGTTGAAATCTACGGGATGAGACAATTTTAAATAATTGTCCCAGCGAGAGTTATAACTCTTCGCCAGAAGCTTTATTATAACAATTCAAGAACAACATAGGCAATAAAAGCTTTAAGGTAATCAACAGCAGATTGTTATCAATTAGAACAACAACATTTAAGGAATATGAAGAACATGTATACTAAGTAATGTATCTTCAATCAATGTATCTCGTGGATCAACCTAAGCAGATATGCTACGCGGTTGATTATGTTTTACAAACATCATTATGCCCTGCGGAGATGAGGTATACCGCTCATACTCCAACCGATCACTATTAAGTCGCATCGGTATCATACATAGGTCATCAAAAGAGCCGGATTCTTATGACCTCATCTTCCTCAGTCAATGTGAGGATCAACATGCATGACATCTAATGTCTCTGCTACTATAGCTTACCAGGGTATTGTGGTACTTCGCTATTAGAGTCATAGTGGCATTCTGTACTCTCTTCGCCATCGAAATATTTCTTGTTTACCTCTCATCGATTGCGGTATAAAAGACTTCCTTGGGAGATTGGTGTTACATCACCCTGGCATAAACCATAGTGAAGGATTGATAGATTAAGATACATCTACATCAATTCCTACACGGATGTAAGGACATTCACATCAATTTTCCCCACATACTCAAAAGTATGTGGTCCAGGAGTTCCCTTAGGAAAACCTGTTTCACCATCATTTAACTCCTGACAATGATGGATCTATGATCAGGGCTCTACATGGTATGATTATACTTGATTAGTTAGGTACATTTTAGTATTCTTTTAACATCATACATGTTTTCAAACATTAATCATTAGAACAACAGTTACGAAAGTAGAATACTAAATGTATCAAGTCTAACTCACATAATCATCATTTCTCAGTACTCTCATCACAAGTCATCTCTTAAAGCATGACCTTGATGGTATTCATGGCTCTCACAGCCTATCAATCTCATAAGATGCTATTAACAAGGCATCAGGATAAATCACTTATTCATAAAGCTAACAACATGCTTTCAATGAATATAGTATCATCATCCATACCTGGATATGATCATCCTCATATAGGAACCTGCATGGTTAAATCAACTGATAACAATAAATAACTCATTTAAAGAAGTTGTATCTCCCTACTCATACAAGAGCTAGGTTTCCCTGATTTTCATCAATTAGGGTTTACTATTCACCTATTGGTGAATTGATCTCATAACATCACCATGTATGAGAAATATCATCATTAAAGTCCTCAGATAAGATTAAGATTCATCAATTATCATAAATAGGGTTTTCATGATCTCACAAAGGTGGGTCATACCCTAATCATGTACATTCATATATATTGAAGGTATTTTACTTGGATTTCAACCATAATTGGGATTTTCTCTCTCCTCTTGCTCATAGGTGATGATTACATTCCTCTAGATTGGGTTAGGTCTAATCAACATTGATAAGACTAGCCAAGTCATCACCATTGTAACCATTGGGGTTTGCATGATAAAAAGGGGTTACCTACTTGAATCCATAAAGGGTATTTTGGTAAAGTTCACCATTGATCATAACATGGGTTAATATACTAACCACTTGACCCTTAATGTCCCTAGGTATCATTAGGGTTTAGGTTGAACAACCATCAAACCATCTAAGCCTTCAAGGCATTAGGCAGACTTATCCTTAAAAGTCCCCAATAGGTTTCACTCCTTCAACCTTCAAACGATCCTGAGATCGTTTAAGGTTGTAGACCGTTTAGCTTTGGTTGACTTCAAGACCGCATGACACTCAAGACTGTTTACCCATAAACGATCTTGAGGTCGTTTGCCCAAGATGGGGTGAAGACCGTTTAGTCATAGTTTGACTTCTGAAGTCATTTGAGCTCATTCGGTCCTGAAGTCGTTTGAACTCATTCGGTCCTGAAGTCGTATGAACTCATTCGGTCCTGAAGTCGTATGAACTCATTCGGTCCTGAAGTCCTATGAACTCATTCGGTCCTGAAGTTGTATGAACTCATTCGGTCCTGAAGTCGTATGAACTCATTCGGTCCTGAAGTCGTATGAACTCATTCGGTCCTAAAAGCTCAAGATCGCATGGACCTCCAAGGTGATTCAAAGGGTAAACTCGATTAGGGTTTCCTATGTTGAAGCCTTCAATTGGTCTCAAGCTTGCTAACCACTTATCAATTGAGACAATTAGGGTTAGCCTTAACCAATTGGTCACTCAATTGATCCTCAATTGATATCCAATTAGGGTTGGAGTTGGTTCAATTAAGGTCTATAAACATTCAACCATCAACACTCAACAATGTGAATCAAATCAAAGTTGACCCATCAATTGACCTCCAATCGGGCTCAAACTTGGCCCAAACGGTCTTGGGATCTTTTGGATAACCTCCAAACGGTCTTGAGACCGTTTGCCCAAGAATTCATCAAAATCTAAGTTGATTTGATAGGGGTTGAACCTTAATTAAGTCACAAATCAGCAATTTGATTATTTCAATAACCCACTGTAATTGGGCCCTCAATTGATCAAATTACCTTAACCCTGGACCTCCAAACGGTCTTGGGTTGACACCAAACGGTCTTGAGACCATTTGGATGAGTTCCAAATGGTCTTGAGACCGTGTGCCCATCCATCCTTTGGACTCTAGTGAAAATTCATCAAGGTTTGATCTATTGAGTTGATCCTCACATCAATACTTAATTGCAATATGATTTGGTACCTTTGGACCTTCAATTGGTCAAATATACTTTACCCCAGACCTCTAAACGGTCTTGGGTGATCCCCAAATGGTCTTGAGACCGTTTGGATGATTCCCCAAACGGTCTTGAGACCATTTGGGCTAATCAACCCAAAATCACTAATTAACTCATTGGAATTTCAGCACTGATTTCAATTAGGATTTGCCCTATGAATCAACCTTCAACTCATACCTCGTTTGGAATTAATCCATCAAATTTGGTGAGTCATTAATCAACATCATTATGAACAGTAATCCCAAACGGTCAATGCTTGGTCAACCATCTTAAACGGTCTTGAGACCGTTTTCCCAAAAAGGGCAAATTAAACAGATTGAAAATCAGAACTTAATTCAATTGGATTTGCTAATTGATTTGCTTATATATAACGAATCCCTTGGAGTTAACCCCTCAAATTTTGTGGGTGATTAACCTACATACTTATAAACAAGATTCCCATACGGTCGTCGCTTGGTCAACGCGACCAAACGGTCTTGAAGTCCGTTTGCCTTCATACGACCCTGAAACTGTTTGCCCACCAAACGGTTGTGTAAACCGTATGGACAATTGGTGGAGGTCGTTTAGTAAAGTGGAAATCCGTGGATAAGCATAGGAATTAACGCCCTTATCTTCTACCTCAAGAACAGTAGCAGTTCTTCACGATTTTTCTTGCAAGGATGCAAGGGAAGATAAGGAAGAAGAAGAACTAGCAACTACATGCATAGAAAAAGATATATAATAAATGCATAAGGTTTAGAGTTATAAAACCCGCCTAAAGGTTGTTCCTTGAGCTCCAAGCTTCCAAGATTCAGGTCTTTAATGGAGTCTTTGAGCTCCACAGGTCGGACAAGGTGAATTCTCCAAGGAAAAGTTGGAAAGGAATGGCTAGAAAGATAAAGCTAGGTGAGCTAGCCATGAATTCAACCTTGAAATCGAGTTTCCTCCATGAATTCAAGAAAAAGGGATGATCCAAACTTACCTTGAACTCCCTGGTCATTCTCCTATGCTCCATAGCTCTGCCTTAGTCGGTTTGAGCAAGGGGGATAAGTGAGGGAATGAAAGAAACGTTCCTTTGCTTGCAAAGGAAGTGGTATATATATTTTGGGTGAAATTTCTCCATAAAGCTTCTACTTTATCCCATTTCTCATCTAAGTCCTTCCTTTCTTCTTTTTTGGTCCCTACCCATTATTTCTAAGGACAATCTCCTTCTAAGGTCAAGAATTGAAGGCAAAGAAGATCAACCCATTACTAAAGTATACATATAAAAGAGCTATTATACTTATTCCTTGATTATTTAATCACAAAGGTGTTCTTTATTATATGATTATTCAAATGAAGTGCCCTCTTCATCATTTCTAATCTAAATGATGAAAAAAGTTATAAAAGATATTTTAGAAGATGAAATTTACAAGTTCCACTCCAAATTTTGGGTAATTTGCATTTTACCCCAAAACCAGGGTTTCAAGCATAGGGATTGCTTCCACAGCTGCACCTTGGTGCTCAAGCTTGGGAAATCCTTCAAACTTTACCATAATCATTCTTATGATGCCTCAACATCAGAGGAACATCTCAACATGTGCAAATTGCAAGTTAACCCTTCTAACTGGGTAAATTGCACATAGGTCCATGTATTACAAAACAATACTAAAACATTGTTCAATTAGGGCAATAATGGAAATATGTGTTCCTCAAGAGTTTAATTACATGCCAAAAGATAATCACCAGTATCTTAATTACATAATTAGGCAAAACACTTAGGGTTAACTCATAACCCAGGTCAGGGATGTTACAAAAAGAAAGCAAATATCATCAACATTCTTGATCTCAACCACACACCTATTCTTCTCATTCTAGTGTGTTCTCCCACTAGGCCATAAATTCTTGTTGTGTACGACCTTTTTTACACCCTCCCTAAAGATACCCCATCCCATGCAACTTGAAATTTCTTCATGACACTATATCATGATGGTCCATGCATCTTGGTGCAATGTTTTCTATTTATGGTGGTGTTTTCTCGATCTCTATCAAAATCCCACCAACCTATCTTTGGGATGTCTACATCTTCGAGAGTATTTCTTATACTATTGGGGAAACTCTTCAATTCCTTCATCTTGAGACACTATCCCCACCAATTATACCATATCTTTTTGTGTGATTTGAGCTATCTAAGAAACATCACTCCCTGGTAGGAGGAACACTTGAATTGAAGAACTATCATGCACCATCAAACTCAATGGTGAAGATCCATATTAACTTACCTCCACTTTTAAAATAATCACTAAACATCATAGCTCTAAATACATTCCCAAAGACAAATGTGTCATCCTTGAATCTAGTATTTTAGTGCTACCTGATAACAAGGGTCATGTTTGGGTGAGAAAATATTCGCCAGAATTCAATTTCAAACAAAATAATCCCCACCACCCAGTAGAACAAAATAAACCATTCATGCAAATAAAAAATCAAATGAGTTGTACAACAACTCCACCTAGTTTGTCACAAACCCTTCTCCACTCCCACTAATACCTTCACAACAAAACTCAACATCCTCAAACCATTAAGTGACAAGTATAGGGACTCTCATCCTCTTTTGAAGATAAGTATAACAAAAATAATTGATTGAAACAATGGAAGTAGAAGTTCTTCTTGCACTAGGAAAAAACAAGTCCACTTATACTAAAAAAAGATTTTCTAAACAACATATGATCATCCTTGAAAAGATTGACATTGTGAATGCCAAATGAACTCTTAAACTTGAGAAGCATAAGAAGAAAAACTATTTTGTTCACAATGATATATGTACTTGTCTATTCTTACAAAGAACAATGGTTTGTAGTCATTTATATTATTATTATTATTCTAATGTTTCACTAGCTACCTGGTACAATGTTTTAGAGTGTTATTTATATCCCACATCAGATAAGGGGTCAACTTTGATGAACAATGTGCATTCTAACCTTGTTCTTTATCAAAGTGAAACAAATATTGGTTGAAATAACAAGATACATGTATCCATATCTACCAACCAAATGATTGGATTTCACATATGGGACTAAATAATTTTTCAATTTCTTTCAAGTTTAACTGTTGTTTTCCATGATCTTGCCACATGGAACGTGTTTGTTGTTGCCAATAAGAATAGAAGATGTAAAATATTACATCTCATTGGTATTAACAAAGAAAAATTGCATTACAATACAAGAAATTAAAACTTCACTTTCCGCTTGATACTATTGGTGATAATAAATTACCTCATGCTTACAAATTTCTTCTTTTGGTATTAGTGGTTGTATTGTTGTTCATTGAATACAAATGTTTGTAATCATATCTCTTCAACTTTGACACTATACTTAATGTACATTACCATTTCTAATATGACAAAATCCAATGGACTTTTTCTAGAGTCAAAATGAGCGTGAAATTGAACAAATACTCGTCTTCCTTTTGGATCTTACTACTAAGACTTCTAACACTCTTTGGATTATGAGAATATAATCTTACAAGAATCCATATGGAACCAAATTTTACTTCTTCCTCACAAAATCCTCACAACAAAAACAAAAGAATGTTCAATCAGTTCATCACGTACAATATAATGGTTGACTTTTATATGTATAATCTTTTCCTCACTTGGAATAAAAGTGACTCTTGTGTAGATATGATTGATTCCATTATTCACCTTAATGGGGTACTATCCATCCTCTCACTTTCTCCAAGGCTGCTTGTAGACCTATCTTGGACCACTTCCCATCATAATTAAGGCAATTTCATTCCTTGGGAACCCATGTTATTTCCATTATAGTGAATTTGGATCAATTATGAATCCATTCCATATTAAGTCACATCAACTTGATAGTCAAATGGTTTGAGACTTCACTTAGTTTCAAAATCCATTAAAACCTCAAGCTACTTTGATCTAAATGCATCCCATGGAACAAAGAAAACTTTAGGAAATTACACAAATCATCTAAAGCCTGGAGTTTGAACTATTATCTGCAAGCATTTCTATCAATTTTGATCCATATTGTGGCATCCAACTTATAAAAACAAGATTAACTTAAGCGGAAGCGATTCATCAATAGTGGATTACTGAAAATCACAAAAATTTAAAATCATTTATAAAAGATCCATTACCAGAAAACTTTTTAAACAAGAACCAAAGTATTATAATTACATACTGGTCCACATTATACATTCCATGCACCATTTCTTCTTGAGGAATATATATACATCACTTTGCCTTGATAAAAGCACAAGTAACAAAATCCTCGAGGCATTCGAGCCAATATCTCAGATTCATATAAAAACACTATCTACTGGCTCCTAGGACCTGAGAGTACAGAGACGACACATAGGATTTTCTATACAAAACTTGACAGCCAGTATCCCCACCTGGGATATCCCTGTTGTCCCTGTTGTTGTTGTTGCTACTGTTCTTCCCCTACTGCAGAGTTTCTGCCTCTTTGTTTGCGTCTACCTAAAAAGTTGGATCCCTCAGGGGTGAGACAATTTGTAAATTGCCCCAGTGAGAGATATAACTCTCTGCCGAAAACATTATTATTGTAGTTTAATAGAAATAAACTGAACAGTGGAATCATATATTTCAATTGAAGATAAATCAATACTTATGCAGATTAGAGCAACATTCCTATTCAAGTATTTCAACTATAACTAGAGAAGGCAACATGTCTCTTATTCAATACGAAATTAAAGAACATACGTAACATTTATGTATCAAGGACATGCTAAGCAAGTTAACATCAACCAGTGGTTCTCGTATTTCAATCTTATACAAATACACTACACGACTAATTACATTTTACAAATATACTTAAGCTCTGAGGAGATGAGATATACCGCTCATACTCCAACCGACCATTGTGAAGTCGAAATTGGTACCATACAAAGTCAATGGAAGAGTTGGCTTCCATGACCTCCCACATCTCGGTCAGTGCGAGATCACATGCAGGACATCTAGTGTCTCTGCTAAATAGCTTGCATGTCTATAGAGGCATCTTCTCTATAGAGTTATAGTGGCGGATGTACTCTCTTCACAATTGAGAGATTTCATGTTTATCTCCATCGATCCGGCATTAACATCATCGGGAGATTTGTGATACATCCATCCCGACACATATAATGAAGGATTGAGAGGTTTAATGTTTAACTTCCATCAATTCCCTCATTAGGATGTACAAATAGTTTCACCCATCGCCCCCCACATATTCAAAAATATGCGAACTCTAGGAGATCCCGTAGGAAAACCTGTGTCACCATCACCAGCTACTGCCGATGATGGATCTATGGTCAGATCACTACATGAAAAGATTTTACTTGATTAATTAAGTACATTATCATATTCTTTTAGCATCAGTCATGTTTTCAAACATAACTTATTAGGACAAATGCTACAAAGAAACATGTACTTCTTTTATAAGTTACTTCTCAGTCGTTATAAAACATTGGGATCTCTGTCCCTCATTTTAGCATTGGTAATACTCATACCTTCACAAACTCAATGTCATAATCATATGGTTCTGGGTATTCAAGCCCTTAACTCATCACTGAGCATTGTTACCACTTTTTCAGGTAACTATCATCTTCAGGTCATCTGACCAAGGTAACCATGATACTTGTTACACAAGCATCTCTCATGGCACTTAAGGCCCATTAATTCTCTTATTACCTCTTACTTGGTAATAAGGCATAATATGGCACATAAGGCCCAATAACAATTTTAATAAATACAACATCATAGCTCATACCTAGCTATGTTCATAATCTCATGATACATGCATGGTTAGTACAGATGATAATAGTTACATCAATTTCATATCAGCACCATGCAAAACAAATATAGCATCACTATTCAAGAGTAACACCACTATTCCTTTACTTAAGTTTAGGGTTTCCCATTTCAGGTCAATTGGGGATACTCATCCCATTACCCAGATCAAGGTTATGGTTTATCACCATATTGCCCAAGATTAGGGTTTCATATAACATTACATAGCATCACTCTTTATTTGAGTTCCACATCACATTAATATACCAGGGTTTTACATAACATCACCCTAAATTAGGATTCCACATAATATCACCAGAGATTAGGGTTTACACTCAATATCCCACAAATCAGGGTTTACTATTCATCCCAATTAGGGTTTCATATTCAATTACCCATACTTAGGTTTTACTATTCATCTAAATTAGGGTTTTACATTTCATAACCCTAACTTAGGATTACTCATGTCATCACCCTTAATTAGGGTTTTACTATTACCCTTAGATTAGGGTTTCACTTAGAATTGCTCTGAATTAGGGTTAGGGTTCATTAACCACCTTGATTAGGATTTTTATGATCTCTTCACTAAGGATCATACCCTAATCCCCACTTGATTAATACTCATGTATGAATTCCTTTCTATCATCCTCTCAACTTGATTAGGTTACATCAACCTTTCCATCAAGTACAAAGAACTATGTTTGACATAGTGAATGATTGCTTTCATAAGCTTTTAGGGTTAATCATTTTAAAGCTACAGATTATCTAGGTACTTTAGGGTTTCAACCTTTGTACCTAGCCTTGGTAATCATTATTATCAACCATTGGATTAATGGATCAATTAACATCTTAAATCTCCAAATAATTTGATCACATTGGACCTCCAATCAGTTTTGGGGTTTCAACACAAAATGGTTTTGAAACCGTTTGATTCCAAATGGTCCTGAGACCGTTTGACCCCAAATGGTTTGAAGACGTTTGGACTCAAACGGTCTCAAGACCGTTTGGGCCAAATCAGCCTCAAAACTGAAAGGGTTCATATGATAGATCCATAAATCAATTGATCATTGTTTGCTATAAAGAATTGGCCTTCAATCGTACTAGTGAATGTTCATCAATAAACACAATTGGATCTTCAAACCTTCAAATACCAACCATTAGAATCACCAAACGGTTTTGGTTGACTTGGTCCAAACGGTTTGAAACCATTTAAGACACCAAACGATTTTGACCTAGAAGTCCAAACAGTTTGAAACTGTTTCATCCCAAACGATCAACCTTCACGAAACGGTCAACCCTATCAAACGGTTTTGAAATTATTTCCTATAAATGGTCAACCTTTCTCAAACGATCAACCCTTGATCCTTAAATAGTTTGGTGAAACCATTTACTCAACCAACAGGAAATTGAATCAAATGAATTAGGGTTTTAATGCTTCAATCCGATTAGGGTTTGCAATTGGTAGATTATACTCTCATGGAACCTTTAGAAACCAATCAATTAAATCTATTAAATCATTATTCAACACATCAACAACCCTCCTTAAATGGTCAACCCCCTCCATTCGGTCAACCACTCCAAACGGTTTGGAGTTTGGTCACCAAACGGTTTGGTGAAACCGATTGGACCATTTTGTTGAAACTGTTTGCAACTAGATCTTATTGAGATGTGTGCTTAAGATGATTTCATCGTCATCAAGTTTCAACCCCTCGAATTCTACTACCATATCCATGGTAATTTCATCAACTAATCAAAGGAATTTCAAGAAGAACAATTGAACATATTGAATTGAGGAATTGAATTCAATAACAATGATTAAGGGTTCAAGTTATATAACCTGCCTTCAATTGAGCTTCAAAGCTTGGAGCTTCACATCAACAATGGTGGAAGAAGCTTTCTCAAACCACAAGGTTCGTTCCTGATGCTTTTGAGTGAAAAGGATTGGCTAGAGTTGAAGTTTGAGTGAATAAAAGAAGAAATCAAGCATTGATTTGTGATTTCCACCATGAAATCAAGATGAAAGAAGGTCAAGAAGCTTACCAACAGGTTTGGGGTCGTCCTCTTGTTTCTCCTAATCTTCCTTGGTCGTTTTTAAAGCAATAAGTGAAAGTGGATTCGAAATTACCCTTTCAACTCTTGGATAAAGGAGCATATATGCATTTTATTAAAAAAAATCATTTAAGAGAGACAAAGTAGAAATTATCTCCTCCATTTCCTTCCCACTTGCCCCCTTCCCTTCCTTAGTTACGAGGCTATCTCCTTTTCCTCTTATTCCTCTCAATTATCCATGATTTAAAGAAAAACAAATTAAGCACCTTAACCCTTATAATAATAATATCCATAAGTTAGTGGATATTTCTTTTTATTTTCTTAATGTGAGTGGGTTCTCCACTCACGTAGATATTTCCATTGCCTTTTCAAGGAACAAGGGCGTCCATATATAGGGATTTTCAACCAACATAATTTTGGTTGAATGGCAATCCAATTAATATAATTATTTTTTGTATTAAATTGAATTAGGGTTTCAATTATGCTTAAATCTTGATTATTTTAATATCAAGATTCTCTCTCCTTCAAAGAGGTAAAAATGAGACGCCCCTCTCATTTTCCTTGATCTACATGATGCCAAGAAACATTAGGGACTATTTTGAAGTGGTAATTTGCATATTGGACCCTGGGTTTTGGGTAAATTACACATTACACCAAAACTAGGTTTTAATGCACAAACATTGCTTTAACAACTCTTTCTTGGTATTCAGGATTTCCCAAGCCATTCCCCTGCATCATCTTCATTCTCATGATGCTTCAACACATGAGGAACATCTTATCATGTAACATTTGCAATTTAACCCCTCAACTTGGGTAATTTGCACTTTAGTCCAAAATAAGCAAAGTATCATTTCAACATTATTCAAAAAGGACTAAAATTGAAATATAAGTTCCTCTTGAGCCCTAATTACTTTACAAAAGATAAGAGCAAGCATATAATCCACTTTATTAAGCAAAACATCTAGGGTTAAAACATAACCCAGGTCAGGGATTTTACAAGTTATCCACCCCTTACAAGGATTTCGTCACCAAAATCGTTAAGAGAAAAGAGAAGGGTACTTCCTCCTCATCTCTTCCTCTAGCTCCCACGTAGCTTCTTCAATGCCACGGTGATGCCAGAGAACTTTTACAAGACAAATGTCTTTCTTTTTTAGCTTTTTAACTCTTCTGTAAAGAACCAACACAGGTCCTTCAACATAAGATATATCATCATTTAGTTCTACTTCCACCGGTTGCAGAACTAACTCTGTCTCAGGATGACACTTTCTCAATATAGAGATATAAAACACTAGGTGCAATCTATGCAACTCAGATGGTAACCCCAGCTTATAGGCTACCTTTCCCATCCTTTCAATGATCGGATAAGGCCCCATAAATCTTGGAGCTAACTTCCCCTTCTTTCCAAATCTCAGGATACCTTTCCAAGGTGAGACCTTGAGGTACACTCTATCTCCAACTTGGAATTCTAAAGGTCTACGACATTTGTCAGCATAAGATTTCTATCTATCCTGGGAAGCTTTCAACTGTTGTTGTATTACTTTAATCTTCTCAGTTGTTTGATGTACTAGCTCAGGGCCCAAAAGTTGATATCCTCCTCTTTCATACCAACATACAGGAGATCTACAACGTCTACCATACAATGCCTCATATGGTGCCATCTCAATACTGTGCTGATAGCTATTATTATAAGAAAATTCTATCAAGCTCAGGTGCAGATCCCAACTTCCTACAAACTGAGGGACACATGCTCTAAGCAAGTCCTCCAAGGTTTGTATGGTCCTTTCAGATTGTTTGTCTATCTATCGGTGAAAGGTTGTACTAAACCTTAATTGCGTACCCAAAGCTTTATGGAGTCACTCCCAAAAATGACTCATAAACTGGGGACCTCTATTAGAAACAATTGTAGCTGGAACCCCGTGCAAACGCACTATCTCATCTATGTATATCTGTGCAATCTTCTCAATAGTGTAGGTTGTTTTGACAGGAAGGAAATGTGTTGTGTTTGTCAACCTATCAATTATCACCCATATCGAATCATGACTTTTGGCTGTTCTTGGCAAACCAACCACAAAGTTCATGGTTACATGATCCCATCTCCACTGCGGTATAGGCATAGGTTGCATTGTTCCTGCGGGCTTTTGATGGTCAGCTTTAACCTACTGACACACTGGACAGCGCATAACAAACTCAACTACATCTTTCTTCAAACCAGGCCACCAATACATATCTTTTAAGTTATGATACATCTTGGTGCTCCCTGGATGCATAGCATACATTGAAGAATGAGCTTCTTCCAGAACTAACTTTCTTAAGTTATCAGCATCAGGTACTACCATCCTACCACGGTAACAGACTACCTGATCATCTAAATCATGGAAGCCATCTCGTTTCTCACTACCATACTATGATGGAGTGGACTTTTGGGAATCCTAAAATGTCCAATGACACAAGTGAAATCATATGGTTGAGTTATATTAAGATTTCGAAGCTTTTGACAAAGTAGGTGTGTTGATGTGAGGTTGACATCATTATTAAGATATCTGTTTTAATACATTCTTGAGGGATTTAATAGAAAGATGAAATAGATGTGTTTTGTCACCAAATTTGAGGAGAAGGTAGCTTGAGTGGTAGGGAAGCTATGGTTAAAATTTGGTGGCAATCAGAGCATCCTAGAAAGAGTTATTAAGGCTTGAATATTGTGAAATAATGTGTATTATTGATGTATTTTGGACCAAAGTATTTGATTCATAGCCTAAGTTGTTGATCGAATCATATGTCAAGTGCCCCTTTGGATAAGGGTGGGTTGCATACTTAGATCATGTCCATCGATTCTTTATCTAGTGGCTGAGCGCTTTAACTTAGGTGAGCCACGATTTGGGCATGGGGACAAGATACTCCTAGCCCTTGGATGCCATCTACCTTCTCCTACATTGCGGTTACTGCCTCGACCGAAGGCAGCGACCACGATGTTAGGCTGCACGTTGATCGTGGGATAAGAGTAGAGTGTGGGTGAGTAGTTGATCTCTGCTCATCCATACCAATGCCACGACCCCTCTTTTGTATAGTGACTAAGTGATGAGGGAGAACGAGATCCCCTTTTTCCTCAAGCTCCCACTGCAGCATATAAGTGATGGCTGAAGGTGTAGCGTGGAGTTAGAGGTGAGAATTGTTGGTATGTATGCCCTGAGAGCTAATCATGGGATGATTGGTGGGATACATTAAGATTGATTTGATAAACATCAAAGGCAAGCTTCCAATTCTTTCTGGTTCAGTCATATGAGATTGTGATAGAACAGATTGAATGTCTAGAGAATGACAGTACTCAATGACGTATGCTTTCAGGTTAAGGACCTGAACGATGAGATCATACTGATGCTAAGAGTTTGTACATTCTTGTTATGTCCCTAGTCGGATGTCATTGTGGAAGGTAGATAGACAGCAATGACACACAAGACTGGATTGTGGTGTTGGTTGATGACAGAATCTCATTAGTCATGATATAGAGATATCAAACCAAACACATAGGTACTTGTTAGAGAACAAGGTACCAGACAGACCTACCGTGAGTTTGACACATGGAACCATGAGATGGTAGTCACAGTCAGTACTCACAGTGATGGTGGTGAGTGTGATTCTTAGACCTGAAATCACTGCACTCAACACATGTCGTTGGGCACACTTTGACATCATCAAACGCAGTCCTGAAACATGGGTTGTTATAAAGGTGATGATTGGGTGGCTTTGACACATGGGGCTTTTGAGGGGTGAGTGATAGATATGGGATTTGTCCCTCCTGAGGGAGTTTGATATCCAAGGCCACTTGATGAGTAGGATTGAGATAGGCGTGCGCACGCATGTGTGAATCAGTATGTGATATTGATGTCATACATATCTCGTTCAATCTGCTCTGAGATCAAGAAAGTGAATGAACGTTGACAGGATGACTGTTCCATGCCTTGAGTTCATTCGGGATATCAGTGACAAAGGAATTATACATTCAATGTAACACCATTCACGGATTGTAGGATGAAAGTTGTTCTCCAACTTTCTACTTTCACTTGGGTAGCATTGATGTGTGACTAGGCACCGCTCTTTGCTTGTGAAGTCATAAGTGTTATGGACTTTCACTGCCAACGTGAAATGGACCTGCAGGGTCACACACAAAGGATTTAACCTGGAAGAGGAGTTTTGTCCACAAAGCAATGTTTAGATTGATTACTAAAGGAGTTTAGTAGTTCAATTAAACACTCAATCAGTCGATGGCTCAATATCATATGGTTCAAGGTGTTGGACGCATTGATTGGAGTATCGGATTGATTGAAATCGCAATTGACTGATCTTGCCCAACCTGTGCTCCCAACCGATCGGCTCATGTGATGAACCGGTCAGCTGAGGTGCTGAACCGGTCGGCTGGAGTGTCCAGGCCGATCGGCTCATGCCCAGGTTGAAACGATCGGTTCAAGAGTTGAACCGATCGGCTCAACTGGTGCAACCGACCAATTAGGAAAGTCATGTCGGCAAGAATTTTCCTTTGGTTTCAAATTGCCCAATTCGATTGGGAATAACATTGGTATACGATACCAATTGAGAACGAAACAAGGAAAGTCTTTTTGAGCCGGATTAGGACCATGAACCGATCGGTTCAGGGCACCAACTGATCGGTTGGAGTGCCCCAAACGATCGGCTCAGGTCCAACCGATCGGCTCAATGGCCGAACCGATCGGTTCAGTTGTGAACCGATCATTTCAAGTTGCGAACCGGTTGCTTTTTGTGGAAAATTCTCGAACCCTTCTACTCCTGCTTTAGTCCCGTATTGCCGGGCATAGAGAACCCTATCCCATGACACGCCTATATATAGGGGTATTGGGGGCTTCTCAAAGGACAACTCAATGCAAGCCGGTTGCTTTGCGAAGTTGTCGTTCTCTCTGGTTTTGGTAACCATGAGAGATCCCGAGCAAGTGCTTCCCGCAAAAGGGAGGTGCAGCAAGGGAAGGACAACTGCAGTTGCAACTAGTAGCAGGAGAGTGTGTTGGCGACTAGTACGTCAACAGGAGGGTGCGACTCCTTCCACTTCCTTGTGAGACAAGGAGAGTGGAGTTCCAGGTGGTCCGTGTGGACTACTACAGAGGCGGGAGGACACTGCCGCTCAGGAGGACAACTGTCATCCGACAGTCCGGTAGGAGGAGGAGTCGTCAGTCCCGGTGCGACCAGGAGCTGCACAGACGCCGTCCAAGACCGGAGTTGAAGACCGCACATTGCGCGAGGTATTGTCTCCGAGCAAGCCTCGGGACAAGGTATGATTCCATAAACCATCCTTTCCTATTATATAGACGTTGACGCGTTTCCTCGGTATGGGTTGGGGGAGAAATTTTTTTTGTTTCCGCTGCCTTCTCTGTCTCCCCTAAAACCCAACAGTGGTATCAGAGCCAGGTCAGCTGTTCTATATTTTAGGAATATCGATATGATCGATTTTGGTTTGTCACCTTTATTTATTGCATGCGATGCGAATAATATCGGCTTTATGCATGTCCAATCCTAAATCCACAAATCCCAAATTACATATATGATATGTATTATTAATGCACTCGATACGCGTCGCCCTTAAATGAGTTTTGTGGTGGATGTGTGTAGCGTGATTATGGCCTATAAACCCCTATCTGTGTGTGGTTGTTTGTGGTTGCTTGCATCTCAGTCTGCGCACCGATCTTCCCTTTCTCCTATTCCTGATGTAACTCGAAATAATTCGAGATTCTTTCCTACCTTTGCTCCCCCCGAATGTAACTCAGGGTTTCCCTTTTTAAAAGCAATGTAATAATAGGATAGATTTTATTTCCTGTTATGTCGAATACCGGTGGACATCAAGACGACAGCTGAGACGATCGGTTCAAGGCGTGAACCGATCAGTTGACGTTCCAGACGGTCGGTTCAAGGAGTGAACCGATCGGTTGATGACCGGTTCGAGGAGCAAGATGAGCGGGTGGCGGACATGACGAGATGCACGACGACCAGGTGAACCGATCGGTTGGAGGAGCCAACCGATCGGCTGGTGGCACCCCGATGACCGGCTGGAGAGTACAGATAATTCATGAGATGAGTTGATCAACTCGGAAGGCAAGGCACATAGTTCATCTTGTACATGTTGCATGTGATGTAGACCTAGTTGACCGTGATTCCTCTTGGCTCGAGGAATCACATTAGGATGGCCATAATCATCGCTTTTTATCGTTTGTGCATGTTTTCTGTGGGATATAGCATGTATATGATACGTACTATGTATTGTGGTGATTGGATATGTATATGTATATAAAACCAAATCCCTCATTAAAATATTAAGTCTTACATGCCTTCCATTAGCGGCACACATGAAAAGCTCGATCGACCAAGCGTAGGTTACGCCAAAGCGTGGTGCGTCGTCTATCTTGTGGAAGTGTGAAGGGTAGACATGTAGGTTCTGCCAAAGCAGGGTGCATGTTCTACTGTATCGACTTTTGGGTTAGACTTAACTAGTGATTCTTAGAGCGTCTAAGCCCAGAGGCAAGGAATGTTCATGGCAAGGAGTTGTGCATGTTCATTCAACAAGAGTTGCATATGATGCAATTGGCAAAAGTTGCCTACCTGAGAGATCTAAGTTGTGGGCGATCAGCCAAAGCTGACTCATGACTTAGAGGATTTCAGGATCTTGCCCACTAGAAGGTTGTACGCTGCAATCTTCCGAATTGATGGTGAGGGCTATCAATTTGAAGTAAAATAGCGGGAGCGATAATTAATTAAAGGCCTAATTTTATCGTCAACTTTTCAAATCAATCAAACAAGTCAAAAATGAGTTTTTGGACTAAAATTGCATATATTTCCTTTTTCTTAAAATAAATGGTTAATCAACAAATCATTTTATTTGCGATCGGTCTTTGAGACCAACAAATTAAATGGGAATAATTCCACGATTGGTTAGGATGATGAGAAGTGTTCTCAGTCAAAGAGTGAAAGCTCTAAGTCCTAGTTATACCAGAACCAGATGAACTCGATCCCACCACATCAATGGCTGAAAGTATGCTTATGGAAGCATACCGAGGATGACATTGATGAGGAGTGCTTGATGTTGTGTTCTCTGAACTATGAGTTGCAGAGACAACATGAGACATATGATGTCTCCAAGACACTATCCTAGTATGTCATGACAGAAGGAGATCCAGTAAGGGATTCACACACTCAATGTGATTGGGTATGTTGAAAACCTGACTGAGAAGGATTCCCTCTGAACCAAGGGTTGGCTATTGGTATGATACTGCAAATGTTGCAAGAATCATACAATTCATGATAAGCTACAACATGAACAACTTTGACAAGCGTTGACAGAGTTGTTGGACATGTTGAGGATAGTAGAGGAAAAGATGAAGAAAGACAAACCATAGCCTTTGATGTGATCAAAGAAAAGGTAAGTCTTAAGGGCAAGGGCAAGGGAAAAGCTAAGAAGTGTTCTGATGCTAGCCAGCAATCCAAGCCGTCTTCAGCCTTAAGGCACATGGGGAAAGGGTGTATGAGGGAATTGCCCTCTATATCTGGAAGAACAAAAGAAGTTGAAGGAGGGGATGGAGATCTCCACCTAAGGTATCATGAAATGAACCGCTTCTTTATCTAAGGTATATGATACCAAGATATGGATATGTCATATATGATATGCAATATCCACAAAGAAGTGATGGCCTTTGTGAAAGGACCAAGAAAGAAATACCCATCATTGGAGCAAGTGTTGTTGCCATAGATAGGAGTATCTTTCAGATTATTTCAGCCTAAAGGGCACGAAATGGAGTTGAGAACTGCTATTTCATATATTGCCAATAGATAGAAATACTTTATTATTGCATATTGTATGACAATGATGGCAATTAATAAAGTTGATGTTTCGATCTTAAAGATATGATCTTTGTGACAATTCCTTGCTTATCTTGTGGTATTTGATATGCATAAGATAAAATGATACCTAAAAGTTATAGATAACTCAAACAATGAAATTAGCATTAATCATGAGAAATTCATTTCTAGTTTCCATATGATGGATAAATCTAGACTCTTTTGGTTAGAGAACCAGTAAGAGACATGAATATCTTGGACATGATTAATCAATCTTCACTAATATAGTGGGAGAATGATTATCCTATTAGGTATAATACATGTGATGTATTTACATACCTATTAGAGTAAATGCTAATACTTCAAATGGTGTTTAGAGAAATACCAATATGAATGTCTTGAAGTGTTCAAGATTATCATAAATGAAGTACAAATTTGGTAAAGTGTTAATTCTTGATGAGATCAATGAATGAAACACTTGAACCAAATGTTTGAGATCCTTACGAGTGATTATGATAATGTATCATAGTGAACTCATGATTAAGGCATGGTGATGTCTAAATCAAGAAGGAATCATACTCTAAGGAGTTAGAGCATTATTATCAAATAATTGAATTCTTCTTAATAAAAGAATACCCCACACTAATAAAGGACATTAAGAATCACAAGGGTTGTGAATTCTTATATTCTTGACAGATACACCTCAATTATCTATGTGATGAGTTGTTCATATGATGAGTCAACTATCTAGATGAATATGAGGAATCAAATTTTGAGTTATGATTTATGATCATTACATCCTAAATGATTTCCATGTGAACCATAAGGTATGACCTTGATGGTAGCACTCATTGGATGAAATCCATAAGTGCAAATGAGTCTTAAGTGTTAAGACACATGGATAACATTTTGAGAAGGATGATGCTTGTTGATTGCAACTTAATGACTGAGACATTTGGCATATGGATACTAAAACCAAATTCCTATGAGGAATAAAACAAGGATGTGTACGTGACACAACCTATAAGGTTTATGAATCCACTAATGCAAATGAAGTCTATAAGTTACAATGGACTAATCAATGTGATTGATTGAGTACAAGAAACTCAGAATTGGATCTTTACTTTGATGATATAGTCAAAGGGTTTGACTGACATGTCAAAGATAAAGAAGGGATATGTGATTTAGTGGGAGCGTGTTCACATTCCACATGTTGATGTGAAATGGAAATGTTCTAGAATGGAAATCCAAAAGTGGAAATTATCGTTAAGGAAGATAGAGATGTTTCCTATATGATAGGAATAGAGATCTATAGAGATAGTTCTCGACAAATCTCTTGACCTGGAAAAGAGAGAGCATACATTGGCAATCTGTACTGAAGGATTCAGTATGCACAGATTCAGTGGGAGAAAATTTGTCCATGTTATATGGATATTAGTATCCCAAGGCCAAGTGTCCAATTCTTATGAAGAATGGGAACACTAAGAATAGATATGGATCTATCATGTATGTAATCATCCCATTGTCTTGCATGTATGACATGGCAAGAATAAAATGCATTCATCATCTTGTATGTAGGACATGGCAATATGATGTGCTCATCCTGATAACTCGTATGTGAGACATGACGAGTGGATGTCTGTCTACTTCCAGTAAGGGTTACTGGAAAACCATGAGAACTTGATAAGTACTTGTGAAGTACTAATCCTATGGGGATAAGGAAGAGTTCGATGTAAAGAGTTACATTGATGCGAACTTCTGAAAGGACAGAAAATTAATCGCAAAATATACATATGATGTATAAAAGTGAAAGTTTGTTGATAATTGGAAGTGTTCCAATAAAACCATTTAAAAGGGAAATGCCGAGTATCCGTATGTTAGAGAACGACAATGGATACTATATGGATCTGGAAGTTCATGAGATGAACTTATAGATATTCCACTCATTGATGACAAGTCTGGAATCCTTGATCATGCAATGTGGCTAAAGGTTAGCATAGGAATACTAGATCGCATATTACGGCAACTCCATCTCATACGTGTGACGTACATCGAAGAGATGTGAGACATGCAATTTGTACAGACTTTGGCAAGGTGTTGCCATTACTCACTATGTTCGCACTAGAGCACAGTAACATGTGGGAAATGTTTGAAGATCACTATGAATATGATTCATGGGTGATTGGCTCACAGTGCAAGTGGGAGTCTGTTGGTATGTATGCCCTGAGAGCTAATCATGGGATGATTGGTGGGATACATTAAGATTGATTTGATAAACATCAAAGGCAAGCTTCCAATTCTTTCTGGTTCAGTCATATGAGATAGTGATAGAACAGATTGAATGTCTAGAGAATGACAGTACTCAATGACGTATGCTTTCAGGTTAAGGACCTGAACGATGAGATCATACGGATGCTAAGAGTTTGTACATTCTTGTTATGTCCCTAGTCGGATGTCACTGTGGAAGGTAGATAGACAGCAATGACACACAAGACTAGATTGTGGTGTTGGTTGATGACAGAATCTCATTAGTCATGATATAGAGATATCAAACCAAACACATAGGTACTTGTTAGAGAACAAGGTACCGGACAGACCCACCGTGAGTTTGACACATGGAACCATGAGATGGTAGTCACAGTCAGTACTCACAGTCATGGTGGTGAGTGTGATTCTTAGACCTAAAATCACTGCACTCAACACATGTCGTTGGGCACACTTTGACATCATCAAACGCAGTCCTGAAACATGGGTTGTTATAAAGGTGATGATTGGGTGGCTTTGACACATGGGGCTTTTGAGGGGTGAGTGATAAATATGGGATTTGTCCCTACTGAGGGAGTTTGATATCCAAGGCCACTTGATGAGTAGGATTGAGATAGGCGTGCGCACGCATGTGTGAATCAGTATGTGATATTGATGTCATACATATCTCGTTCAATCTGCTCTGAGATCAAGAAAGTGAATGAACGTTGACAGGATGACTGTTCCATGCCTTGAGTTCATTCAGGATATCAGTGACAAAGGAATTATACATTCAATGTAACACCATTCACGGATTGTAGGATGAAAGTTGTTCTCCAACTTTCTACTTTCACTTGGGTAGCATTGATGTGTGACTAGGCACCGCTCTTTGCTTGTGAAGTCATAAGTGTTATGGACTTTCACTGCCAACGTGAAATGGACCTGCAGGGTCACACACAAAGGATTTAACCTGGAAGAGGAGTTTTGTCCACAAAGCAATGTTTAGATTGATTACTAAAGGAGTTTAGTAGTTCAATTAAACACTCAATCAGTCGATGGCTCAATATCTTATGGTTCAAGGTGTTGGACGCATTGATTGGAGTATCGGATTGATTGAAATCGCAATTGACTGATCTTGCCCAACCTGTGCTCCCAACCGATCGGCTCATGTGATGAACCGGTCAGCTGAGGTGTTGAACCGGTCGTCTGGAGTGTCCAGGCCAATCGGCTCATGCCCAGGTTGAAACGACCAGTTCAAGAGTTGAACCGATCGGCTCAACTGGTGCAACCGACCAGTTGGGAAAGTCATGTCGGCAAGAATTTTCCTTTGGTTTCAAATTGCCCAATTCGATTGGGAATAACATTGGTATACGATACCAATTGAGAACGAAACAAGGAAAGTCTTTTTGAGCCGGATTAGGACCATGAACCGATCGGTTCAGGGCACCAACCGATCGGTTGGAGTGCCCCAAACGATCGGCTCAGGTCCAACCGATCGGCTCAATGGCCGAACCGATCGGTTCAGTTGTGAACCGATCATTTCAAGTTGCGAACCTGTTGCTTTTTGTGGAAAATTCTCGAACCCTTCTACTCCAGCTTTAGTCCCGTATTGCCGGGCACAAAGAACCCTGTCCCATGACCCGCCTATATATAGGGGTATTGGGGGCTTCTCAAAGGACAACTCAATGCAAGCCGGTTGCTTTGTGAATTTGTCATTCTCTCTGGTTTTGGTAACCGTGAGAGATCCCGAGCAAGTGCTTCCCGCAAAAGGGAGGTGCAGCAAGGGAAGGACAACTGCAGTTGCAACTGGTAGCAGGAGAGTGTGTTGGCGACTAGTACGTCAACAGGAGGGTGCGACTCCTTCCACTTCCTTGTGAGACAAGGAGAGTGGAGTTCCAGGTGGTCCATGTGGACTACTACAGAGGCGGGAGGACACTTCTGCTCAGGAGGACAACTGTCATCTGACAGTCTGGTAGGAGGAGGAGTCGTCAGTCCCGGTGTGACCAGGAGTTGCACAGACGCCGTCCAAGACCGGAGTTGAAGACCGCGCATTGCGCGAGGTATTGTCGCCGAGCAAGCCTCGGGACAAGGTATGATTCCACAAACCATCCTTTCCTATTATATAGACGTTGATGCGTTTCCTCAGTATGGGTTGGGGGAGAAATTTTTTTTGTTTCCGCTGGCTTCTCTTTCTCCCCTAAAACCGAACAAGAATAGAGGGAGACAAGAGAGGTAGAAGGAAGAAGGAGGATAGAGGGTTTGAATGCGACTGGTTTCGTTCCCAGTCATTGTGAGTTCCATGGCCATGGAACCCAAGTTGGTCGGAGCTTGAAGATGATGCTCGAAGGTTGGTGGTCAGTGCTTCCCACTGAGAATTGATGACACACAAGAGTTTAGGAGGATCTTGCGAAGCTTTTGGAAGCTTCAGGTTCGAGTAAGAGTGTGAGGGGTGCTTTTTCCCCTTTTGCTCCACTGTAAATGCAGCTAGCGACGGTGCTCCTGCCCAGATGGAGGATCGGGGGTGCCAGAGCAAACTTGAGCAGCCGTGGAGGTTGATAAGAGGTCGTCGAATGTTCTAGAGGCCCTAAGAGCCAATAAGGAGCACTCAAGCCGGAGCTAGTGCTCACCAGGTCCGAGCTCCGCGGTGGCGCCCAGCGCAAACAGAGGCGCGTGCTCTCTGGATCTGTCGAGCAGAGAAAGAAAGAAGAAGGGAGGACCTGGTCTACAACCTTGAACCAAGTCCAATCCCTGAGAATCAACTAAACCGCCAAAGAACTAGGCAGCCAGAGCTAGAGATGCGCAACTCAAAGCAGGGTCGCGTGGCAATGCTTGATTGGCTGTCGAAGGTGAATAGGTCAGTAAATATGCAGTTCTTCATTAAATCATAGAAAATAGCTCGAGCATCAGAAAAATAAGTATAATATACCAAACTTATCAGAAAAATGAGTAGAACACAATTAAAGCAAAATATCAGGCTTTTGATGCACGGATATCAGTGATATTTTGTTAGTTTTGAAATGCTTAATTGATGGATAATAAATATCAAACGTTGGCCTAAAATTATGAGAATATGTCAATAAATCAATATTCATGCTTATAATCAATTGGATGTCAGTGATTATGTTGATGATGCAAATTTATTCCATATGGCTAATTAGGGATTTTAACCCTAAATAAAATGCAATAAATTCACACATGCTCAATAAATGCTAAAATTCACAGTGTAAGCTCATATCAATATATGAAACCTCAGTTTTAATTATGAGATCATAATGATGAATATAATCCATGTTATATGAAGATGAATCTTAATACATGTTATAAAACCCTAATCTAGGTTAATGATATAACCTAGGGTTAATATTTGCACAAAAAGGATATGGAACCTAATGTTCAGATGATGAACTTTGATAATGAGATGTAATTTGAAAAATGGCATCAGTGAGATAATCATAAGATATGAAAAAAAGTAGTGATACACATATCCTAATGAACTAAGAGAAACTCTAATGAACATGATTAGGGTTAAGATGAGATGTAAGATGATGAGAATCTGATGATAGGATATGATCTTGTCTTGATCAGGTTTAACAAAGATTTAGATGACATCAAGAATATGTGATGATTAGGTTTCTCTTGATCAAGGTACGCCATTACCTCTTACTTGGATTATTATACAATATGATTGTGTTATATGCATAGTAAAATACTTGGCATATGGTATTGGATAAAATGATTGTTCTTATATGATATGTTGGTTGGTTTTCTATACTTACTACTATGAACACATCAAACATAATATCTCTATTCCATTATATGAAAGCACCAACTCTTTGGCAGTGTGCTTGGAAGTGACTGAACTCTTTGGTAGTGGTCACATTGTACATATGGAAGCACCAACTCTTTGGTAGTGTGCTTGGACCCAACTCTTTGGTAGTGGTCACAGTGTACATATGATCCAACTCTTTGGTAGTGATCATAAAGGCCTTGATATATAATGGAAAATAAGCTTAAAATATGTGTTCTCTTTTGTTAATGAATATCTTTGTGTAAGTATACGCTTTTCGCATATTCTTCTGTTACTGCCAAGTATATTAGTTTTATCTTATTGCCAAGATATGATGAGAGGTATATAAAAGACACGTAGGTGTTCTCAGTACAATATTCTTGAATAGTGTGCTGACGTGCACCGCATGTTATCTTTTGTTTAGGTTGTGGTTTTGCTCTTGAAGATCCAGGATAGTTGAGAGTTGTGTAGTGAGCTGATGTACATGTGGACCTGTTGTCTTAAGATCATGTAGTTTAGTTGTAGTACATGTATATGTATAAGTTTGTTGTTCAATATGTAATATCAAATGTTGTAACAATTCATGTTGTAATTATATGTTGAATGGTGAACATGTGTGTATGGTTTTATTATTATGCATGTACATGTGCTATTGTGTTTCCTTTTGACTCCTTTGATTTTCTCTTTCTTAGCCTAGTGTGGGATGTTTAAATTGGGATTCTCGCTGAGGTGAGGGTTTCAATTTGGACATCGCACATTAGATTAAGTTTTATAAAATCCGGGGACGTCACAGGTGGTATCAGAGAATGAACAATAGCAAAGCCTGACATTTGCTCATTATGCAACTTGAAACTAAACAACCTTGAACTTAAAAATATCTTTAGGGTTAGATTAGTCATGTTTTAGAGACTAGATCTGACCTAGCCTCTAGATTACCACCTAGATGTCTGAGAACTAGGTCTAGATTAGTGCTTGTTGTGTAGCAAGTCCTTAGATGTCTTTGTTTCCTTGTAGTGTAGCGGTATGGGACGTTGCACTATTTGGAAATGATGTGCATCAAGGGAAGAGGAATCCTAGACATATAGCGCTCATTGTCTAGGATAGATACACTAGTCTACACCATGTTTTCACCCTTTTTGCTAGTTTTCATGACACTGTACTCTCTACTATGTGTGTGACACTCGTTTTCAGAATTTGGTTTTTGATTCCCAACGGATCAAACCTCGATAGTTTTCTCTGACGCTTGTTTTATCAGAGAAAAACAATATAATATTTTATTATATATATGTATTACAAAAATGTGTCCCCACACATGTACGAGTAGGAGGTGGTCATGTAACCTAAGTGAAAGTGAATGACATCAGTCTATAAGAGAGAGTAGTTCTAGATTAGATGTCTAGAGCCTTTATGAGATATATAGGATAGATGGAATAGATGATATAAGTTCTGATGATATGATGTAAGTCTTATATAGATTATATAAGATGGTTTATGATGATCGATGAATGTCTTTGAGGACTTAAGTCCAGTTTTGAGGATTTGAGATAAGTGTTGATGATGCAAGTAAATCAGCTTTTATGAGATAAGATATGTTAAGTTAAGACAAGTTGTGAGGATCAATATGAGCCTCAAGCTCTTTCACAAAGGAGGACCTCTAGTGTTAGGACTAGTTTTAGGGTTAACTCTAGAGAGAGTGAGACCCGTTGGGAGAAGGTTAGAGAACCTAAACTCCAAGATATGAGATAATGAGAAATATGTGATATGATATGTCCTAAACTAGAATACTGCTCAGTGAATGACTTGAGTTGCTTAATGCATGATTCCTGTAGATCTGTTGAACCCTAGATCTTCGTGGGAAGACCAAACCCTAGATTCAGAGAGAGGTTGGTTATATGAACATGTGAAGATGAATATGAGAACCTGCCATCTGGGTGAGGGAGAGAGCCCAAGACCCTGGAGGAGGTAGCTATGTTAGTTTCTATGAAGCCTCATGATCGGGTTGGTGGTTTCCCATGTATACTCTAGTGGTGTACATGTAAGAGAGAGATGATATATAGTATGTCATGGTTAGAGATCTATGATGATAATTTCATATCATGTTTTGGTTTGTGCTTATGTGGCTAGAGCTTGTAAGGATATCACTAGTGCCAATGAGGTAATCTGAGAACCTTAGACTAAGAGAGGAAGTAATAAGTTTATGCATATGAGATACTCATAAAGTTAAGTTAGCTCAGAGAGATTGAGCATGTCACTACTCTCTTTGGTCTAGGGGTTAGGACCTCATTTGGGCTAGATAAAGCTTTGATATATGTTTAATAAGCCACTAACATAAGTTTGTTTAGCACAACCAGGATATAATAGATATAAAGATGTGATTTAATCTCGAGACGTGATATATAGACATGATAAGATGGAAACCTAGAGATGGTTTAATAGATAGAAATGCATAAATGATTAACCATGTAAATGAATAATGATGATATATTAAAGATGGATAACCTTGTGATCCAATCATTAATAAATGTTGCAATTTATTATGAGAAATGAAATAAAATCAAATGGATGAAATATGTTACATGAGGTGTTAATCTTAGTGCTTAATAAAGATGAAAAATATAGTTTGATAGTTAGAACAACATAATATTTATGAAACCTTGTTATGATCTAGGTGGATGAAATGGGTTAACTTTAGTTAACTCCCTCCTAAAAGGCATATGTTAATGTTAAACATGTTCTAATATTATCTCAATAAAATGTTGATGACACCTTGATAATGGGTGACTTGGGTTAACTCCTTTGGAACATGATAATATGATGTGGAAATACTAATGCATGCATAAAGATAAGGATGCAACCCTAGCATACGAGATATGTAATGACATAACCTACATTTCTAAACCCTGAGTTTAACCCTGAATGGAGTGTTTGTGCACCCAAGATGGTTGTAAACCTCCTAATAGTGTTATGGATACATGGTTCTAGGTAACTTTGTGGATATGTTACACCTAGAATAGTTCCTACATGTGGATGAAGGAAATATGAGGTTTTCCTTGGAAGTATGAGTATGGTTTACTTTCGAGGATGAAAGTTCTTTTAAGATGTATATGATGTGACAAAGTGGTTTTCTGGCTTAATTACGAGGATGAAATTTCTTTTAAGGTGTGTAGGATGTGATGGAGTGGAATTTTGGGAATCCTAAAATGTCCAATGACTCAAGTGAAATCATATGGTTGAGTTATATTAAGAGTTCCAAGCTTTTGACAAAGTAGGTGTGTTGATGTGAGGTTGACATCATTATTAAGATAACTCTTTTATATATTCTTGAGGGATTAAATAGAATGATCAAATAGATGAGTTTTGTCACCAAATTTGTGTAGAAGGTAGCTTGAGTGGTAGGGAAGCTATAATTAAAATTTGGTGGCAATCGAAGCATCCTAGAAAGATTTATTAAGGCTTGAATATTGTGAAATAATGTGTATTATTGATGTATTTTGGACCAAAGTATTTGATTAATAGCCTAAGTTGTTGATCGAATTAGGTGTCAAGCACCCCTTTGGTTAAGGGCAGGTTGCATACTTAGATCATGTCCATCGATTCTTTATCTAGTGGCTGAGAGCTTTAACTTAGGTGAGCCGCGATTTGGGCATGGCGGCGAGATACTCCTAGACCTTGGATGCCATCTGAAGGTGGAGAAAACCTTCTCCTACCTTGCGGTTACTGCCTTGACCGAAGGCAGTGACCATGATGTCAGGCTGCACGCTGATTGTGGGATAAGAATAGAGTGTGGGTGAGTAGTTGATCACTGCTCGTCCATACAAATGCCACAACCCCTCTTTTGTATTCAGTGACTAAGTGATGAGGGAGAACGAGCTCCCCTTTTTCCTCAAGCTCCCACTGCAGCATACAAGTGGTGGTCGAAGGTGTAGTGTGGAGTTAGAGGTGAGAATAGAGGAAGACAAGAGAGGTAGAAGGAAGAAGGAGGATAGAGGGTTTGAATGCGACTGGTTTCATGCCCAGTCAAAGTGAGTTCCATGGCCGCCGAACCCAATTTGGCCGGAGCTTGAAGATGAAGCTCGAAGGCTGGTGGTCAGTGCTTCCCACCAAGAATTGATGACACACAGGAGCTCACGAGGATCTTGCAAAGCTTTTGGAAGCTTTGGGTTCGAGTAGGAGTGTGAGGGGTGCTTTTTCCCCTTTTGCTCCACCGTAGATGCACCTAGCGGCGGTGCTCCTGCCCAGATGGAGGATCATGGGTGCCAGAGAAAACCTAAGCAGCCATGGAGGTTGTGAAGAGGTCGCCGAAGGTTCTAGCGGCCCTAAGATCCAATGAGGAGCACTCAAGCCCGAGCTAGTGCTCACTGGGTCCGAGCTCCGCGGTAGCGCCCTACGCAAATAGAGGTGTGTGGTCTCTGGATCTGTCGAGCAGAGAAAGAAAGAAGAAGGGAGGACCGGGTCTATAGCCTTGAACCGGGTCCAATCCCTGAGAACCAACTAAACTGCCCGAGAACCAGACAGCCAGAGCTGGAGTTGCGCAACTCAAAGCAGGGCCACGTGATAACGCTTGATTGGCCGTTGAAGGTGAATAGGTCAGTAAATATGCTGTTCTTCATTAAATCATAGAAAATAGCTCGAGCATCAGAAAAATAAGTATAATATTCCAAACTTCTAAAAAAAATAAGTAGAACACAATTAAAGCAAAATATCAGGCTTTTGATGCACGAATATCAGTGATATGTTGTTAGTTGTAAAATGCTTAATTGATGGATAATAAAGATCAAATGTTGGCCTAAAATTATGAGAGTATGTCAGTAAATCAATATTCATGCTTATAATTAATTGGATTTCAGTGATTATGATGATGATGAAAGAAATCATGTAATTTACTCCATATGGCTAATTAGGGCTTTTAACCCTAAATAAAATGTAATAAATGCACACATGCTCAATAAATGCTGAAATTCACAACGTAAGCTCATATCAGTATATCAAACCTCAATTTTAATTATGAGATCATAATGATGAACATAATCCATGTTATATGAAGATGAATCTTAATACATGTTATAAAACCCTAATCCAGGTTAATGATGTAACCTAGGGTTAATATGTGCACAAAAAGGATATGGAACCTAATGTTTAGATGATGAACTTTGATAATGAGATGTAATCTGAAAAATGACATTAATGAGATAATCATAAGATATGAATACAAGTAGTGATACACATATTCTAATGAACTAAGAGAAACTCTAATGAACACGATTAGGGTTAAGATGAGATGTAAGATGATGAGAATGTGATGACAGGATATGATTTTGTCTTGATCAGGTTTAACAAAGATTTAGATGAAATCAAGAATATGTGATGATTAGGTTTCTCTTGATCAAGGTATGCCATTACCTCTTACTTGACTTTTTATACAATATGCATGTGTTATATGCATAGTAAAATACTTGGCATATGGTATTGGATAAAATGATTATTATTGTATGATATGTTGGTTGGTTTTCTATACTTACTTCTATGAACACATCAAACATAATATCTCTATTCCATTATATGGAAGAACCAACTCTTTGGCAGTGTGCTTGGAAGTGACCGAACTCTTTGGTAGTGGTCACATTGTACATATGGAAGCACCAACTCTTTGGTAGTGTAATTGGACCCAACTCTTTGGTAGTGGTCACAGTGTACATATGATCCAACTCTTTGATAGTGATCATAAAGGCCCTGAGATATAATGGAAAATAAGCTTAAAATATGTGTTCTTTTTTGTTAATGAATATCTTTGTGCAAGTATACACTTTTTTTATATTCTTCTATTACTGCCAAGTATATTAGTTTTATCTTATTGCCAAGATATGATGAGAGGTATATAAAAGACATGTAGGCGTACTCAGTAAAATATTCTTGAATATTGTGTTGATGTGTACCGCATGTAATCTTTTGTTTAGGTTGTGGTTTTGCTCTTGAAGATCTAGGATAGTTGAGAGTTGTGTAGCGAGCTGATGTACAGGTGGACATGTTGTCTTACGATCCGGTAGTTTAGTTGTAGCACATGTATATGTATAAATTTGTTGTTCAATAAGTAATATCAAATGTTATAACAATTCATGTTGTAATTATATGTTGAATGGTGAACATGTGTGTATGGTTTTATTATTGTTCATGTACATGTGCCACTGTGTTTCCTTCTGACTCCCTTGATTTTCTCTTTCTTAGCCTAGTGTGGGATGTTTATATTGTGATTCTTGCTAAGGTGAGGGTTTCAATTTGGACGTCACACATTAGATTAAGTTTTAGAAAATCTGGGGACGTCACACATACTCTTACCTGATCTGTTGAACCACAGTATTAGTTTGTTGTGCTTCTTTAATCTGATGTCTTAGAGTAGGTTTTATGTACATCTCAGCTAATAGCCCGACTAACAACGACACCTCAAACTGTACATTGTTTTGCCTCAAGGAGATAAGCATATCTCTCTTAGAGCACAGTAAGGAGTTAAACTATGTTTTATCGAGGGCTAGTGGTGATGATTTCCTACTTAGTGCATCAGCCACTACATTAGCCTTCCCTGGATGATAATCAATTATACAGTCGTAGTCCTTGATTAACTCCATCCAGCAGCGTTGCCTCATATTCAACTCATGCTGAGAGAAGATATACTTTAAATTCTTATGGTCTGTAAAAATCTAGAATGTCTCTCCATAGAGATAATGTCTCTAGATCTTCAAAGAATGGACCACAACAACTAGCTCTAGATCATGTGTTGGATAATTCTCCTCGTGTTTCTTAATATGTCGAGAAGCAAAAGAAATCACTTGTTTATCCTGCATCAACACACATCCTAGACCATTCTTGGATGCATCACATAAGACTATGTAACCCTTCCCTTGCTCAGGTAACACTAACACATGTGCACTAGTTAACCTTTCTTTTAGCATCTAGAAAGATTGTTGACACTTGTCATTCTAGATAAAAATAACTTCCTTCCTAGTCAACTTGGTTAGGGGTAAAGCTATAGAACTGAAGTTATTAATGAACCTCCTGTAATAGCCTACCAGTCCTAGGAAACTAAATATTTTTGTTGGTGTCTTAGGTTGTTCCCATTGTAGGATAGATTCTACCTTCTTAGGATCTATACGAATACCTGAGGCAGATATGTTGGCTAAATGGACATCTGTAAATCCCTTTGTTTTGATAATGGCAAACATTTCATTCTTGTTGATCTAACGTGCTACTTGAGTGTTGCAGGAATAAGGTGAATGACAAAGCACTAGGGAATCTATATGCTTGAATGATTGTAAATGTCATGAAATGTAATCAATTGTAAACCTGTACAAATATATAATGTACAAGTACTTAGACTTCATGTAAATCAAGCGTTAGATCTTCCCTAGCTAAACACCACATTTAGATAGGTCATCCCCTTCAATAGTGTCACATATGCACACTCATACACACACTTAATGTCTTTATTTGAAACATTGAAACAGGGTCTATCTCGGTCGAGAAACTCCTCGACCGAGACACTCTCGGTTGACAAACTTCTCGACCGAAAAAGACCCAAGTAGCCGTTAGACACAGCTGACAAGGTAGTTGGCAGTTGGAGATAAACGTTGCAAAACACCTGATCCAGAGAGCCTGTCGGTCAATAAAACTTCGACCGAGTAGGTGTCTCGGTCGACCATTTCTCGACCGAGATGGACTCTGACAGCAACTGCAGAATTAATTAACTAGCCGTTGTTAAAGCAACTAACTTATACCTAACGGCTAGTTAAGCACTTAGAAACCCCTAGAAAGTGTCTAGAACGTCCTTAAGCACTTGTAGGACATTTCTATAAATAGGACATGCCTTAGGACACCTAAACTTACTCGTTTTACACTTGAGCAATCTTTGAGCATACACTTACATTGAATAACATGTTTGTGAGAAATTGAGCATATTGACAATTGGCTATTTCTTCTCTCAGCTCAAATTTCATGTCCTATAGGCTAGCATCTCCTATCCACAGCAATCACAATTCCATACACATTGGTTAGGAGATCTACACGCTTGATCTAGGCAAATCAAGCCTTGTGCTTCAAAGGATAAGTTGTAATTTCCTTTTTCCTTTCTTGTTCACTATTATTTTTTGTACTCTCCTTGCTACTCCTAGGTTGGAGGCTGCGGATTGGAGAGGTTGGAGATCTTCTTGGTGAAGAAGGGGACCTTGAGCTACTTCAAGAAGGCTGGTGCAACGGGAGGTTACTTCTAAAGAGGAAGGCTACTTCAAGGGGGATGTTGGAGTTACTTCAAGAAGGATACCTCGGGTTGGTGCATCTACTTCATGTGAAGGCTGTTCAAGGGGTGTAAGAAAGTATTGTATTTTGTGTAATTCCTTGTGAATGTAATAAAATTGATACTTTCAAAATCCCAGTTGGGTAAGCAACCGGGTAGTGGACTGACAACCTTAGTATTTGCTAAGGTTGGAACCACTCTAAACCCTTTGTCTCCTTCTTGATTTCTCATTTGTGGTTGTTTGAGTTAAATTATTGTTAAATTAGTTTAAAACCCTATTCACCCCCCCTCTAGTGGTTTTTCAATTGGTATCAGAGCAGACTTCAAGGAACCTTAACAAGGTCTTGAAGAATGGGTGACGGGGTGCTTAACAACCTTAACCTTGAAGGGACACTTGTTGCTAGACCTCCAGCGTTTGATGGAACAAACTACACATATTGGAAGAGAAGGATGCAGTTCTACTTCCAAGGCATCAATTGGGACTTATGGAGGATGGTGTCAACCCCATACGAGCTTCCTCAAACACAATATGCAGAGTGGGATGCAAATACGGTAAAGTTGGCTCAAATGAATGCCAAAGCTGTAAGCATTTTATATTGTTCAATTTCAGTAGGAGAATTTAATAGAATATCAAACTATGACATAGCCTATGACATTTGGCATAGATTGTTCATAACTTATGAAGGTACGGTTCAAGTCAAGAATTCTAAGATTAGTATGCTTAAACAAAAGTTTGAACACTTCCGTATGGATCCAAATGAATCTATTAGTGAAATGTTTGCAAAATTCTCTTCTATTGTTTATGGCTTAAATGCCCTAGGAAAAATTGTTCTTGAAGAAGATCAGGTATCAAAAATCCTTCGATCACTTCCTCCTAAATACAAGCCATTGAAGAAGCTAATGACCTCACTCGACTGAAAATGGAGCAACTCATTGACAATCTAGAAGCTCATGAAGCAACCCTAGAAAAGGAAGAAAGAAGAGAACGTGAACTTCAACAAGGAAAGAAGAAGGATGTGGCTCTAAAAGCTTCAAAGATCATCACACCAGAAAGTGAAGAAGAAGGGGAAGAAACCTTGATCGTCAATGGTAAGAAATATAAAAGATTTAAGTCTAACAAAATTTCTAGTTCTTCTTCCCCTCCTAGGTGCTTTGAGTGTGGAAAGAAAGGACATCTCAAAAATGTAATTCCTAAAGCAAAGAAAGGAAAGAAAAGCTCACACAAGAAGAAGGGAGAAAAAGCCTATAAAGCTGCATGGGACGAGTCAAGTGAAAGTGAAAGTGGAGAAGAAAAGGTGGAATGTCTAATGGCAAGAGAAGATGATGAAGACTCTCAAGAGGTAAGCCTTCTTGATCTTCCTAAAGAAGAGTTAATTACTAGTCTACAAGAAACTCATGATAAGTATGTTGATGTCAAGAAGAAACTAAAGAAGGTTATCAAAACAAATGATGATCTATATGCTAAATTAAATGATCTCTCTTCTGAAAAGAACAACATTGATGTTGCGAATCAATCTTTAAAAACGTCTTTAAATGACTGCACTAGAAAGCTACTCACTCTAGAAACAAATGTTGATCTTCTCTCTCAAGAAAAGACTGAATTGTTAGCTAAACTAAATGATTTTCAGACTCAACCAATTTTGTGTAACCATCTAGACTATGACAATGTTGTAAAAGAAAGAGACTCCCTATTATCTGATTTAGATCAAGTAAGAAAAGATTTACACAAGAAGATGGATGACATTGGTAAGCTACAAAGAAACCTACATGATTTAAGAAGAAAAGATATCCTTGATAACATTCTGAAAATCTCCTCTAGTTTCAATGGAAGAAAAGGTTTGGGATATGCTCCAAAGAAAAATCAACCCAGAAGAATTACAGCATCTAAGACTCAGATTATGTTTGTACCTAAGAATACGATTCCTAGAAAAAGAAATGAAGTTGATTCTATTACTTGTCATTTTTTTCTACGTCTTGGACATTATTCATTTTCATGTCCTTATAAGACCAAGGATTCCAACTTAGTTTGGGTCCCAAAACCCCAAACTTAGTAGAGTCAAATAAAATACAGTTGAGATATGATCAAATGCTTATTTTTGCAAATTATATTGTCTTATCTCAACTTAATAAAAGGTTTCATGCATTATGGTAATTTTCTGAAATATTGTACTGAAACAGAAACTTGGTCGGTCAAAGTATTGTCGACCGAACATAAATCGGTCGAACTTTTATCGACCGAGCAGACGCCTGTAACAAATTAAATCTACAACAAACAAAATAGCAACTTTCTCGATTGACGATTAGCCGACCGAGAGAGATGTCGGTCGAACAGTTGTCGACCGACTGAAGTTCTGAGTCAGATTTTTTATTCAGTCTGTAATTAAATGCTTCTAACCATACCGGACCATCACATGGGTACCAAAACCTACATTTTAATGCAAGATTGGGTGGTTGACAGTGGATGTTCCAAACATATGACCGGGAACAAGGATGCATTTCAAACTTTTGAAGAAAAGAAAAGTGGAACAGTCACCTTTGGAGACAACGATAAAGGTAAAATCGTTGGAATAGGTAATATTGGTACAAACCTCGAAATAAAAAATGTTCTACTCATTGATGGTTTGCACCATAATTTGATAAGTGTTAGTCAATTATGTGACAGTGGATATGATGTTCTATTTAACAAAAACTGCTGCAAATTATTAATACAAAACACTACAAATGTTGTCTATGAAGGAAAAAGAGTTGGAAATCTTTATATTCTTAGACCTAACTCTATGAAATCTGTAGTAGGAAAATGCTTGCTTGCAAATGAAAATACTTTACAACTATGGCATAAAAAGCTAGGACATGCTAGTTCACATGTTATCAAAAAACTAGTAAAATATGATCTTGTTCGTGGTTTGCCTACTTTATCCTTTGATCAAGTTGAAAACTGTGAACCATGTACTTTGGGAAAGCAAACAAAAACCTCTTTTAAACCTAAACATATACTTAGCACCAGTTGATCTTTAGAATTAATTCATATGGATTTATTTGGACCCATGAGGACACAATCTATTGGTGGCAAAAGATATTGTTTTGTTATTGTTGATGATTAGTAGTAGATATACATGGGTACAATTTCTTGCAACCAAAGATGATACTATTCATGTTTTTATAAAATTTTGTTCCAAGATTCAAAATCTATTACAAAGCAAAATATGTACCATTAGAAGTGATCATGGTGGAGAATTTGAAAATCGTGTATTTGAAGAATTTTGCACATCTCATGGGTACACTCACAATTTTTCTGCTCCACGCACTCCACAACAAAATGGCATAGTTGAAAGGAAAAATCGATCATTACAAGAAATGGCTAGAACTATGATGCTCGAACATAACACACCAAAACCTTTTGGGCTGAAGCTGTAAACACTGCATGCTATGTGTTAAATAGAGTAATTGTTCACTCCCATTTGAAGAAAACTCCATATGAAATAATACATTCTAAGAAACCTAGAGTTGACTATTTTCATACCTTTGGATCCACATGCTATATTTTAAATACCAAAGATGATAGAGATAAGTTTGATTCTAAATTACATAAAGCATTCTTTTTGGGATATTCCACCTCTAGCAAAGCATTTAGAGTCTACAACACTATCTCTAGAAAAGTTGAGGAATCTATTCATGTCTCTTTTCATGAAGAGTCCAAATTAGAAAATTTTGAAATAATTGATCTCACTAATCAATTCAAAAACTTAAACATACCAAATGATAGTGAGAAAGATACTACAAACAATAACCAAGCTGAAACACAACCTATACCTAGACTTATTAAGGATCATCCTCAAGAATAAATTATTGGAAATCAAAATGATAAAGTAAAAACTCGGTCTTCCTTTAAGGATGTTGCAAACATGGCTTTTGTTTCTATTATTGAACCTAAGAAGATATCTGAAGCTCTTAAAGATGACTATTGGATAATAGCAATGCAAGAAGAATTAAACCAATTTACTAACAATGATGTATGGGATTTAGTTCCTAAATCACAAGATAAAACCATCATTGGAACTAAATGGGTTTTTAGGAATAAGCTAAATGAGGCAGGAGAAGTAATAAGGAATAAAGCTCGGTTAGTAGCACAAGGATATAATCAACAAGAAGGAATAGATTTTGATGAAACATATGTACCAGTAGCTAGACTTGAAGCTATTAGAATGTTACTAGATATTTCTGCACATAAAAACATCAAACTTTACCAAATGGATGTAAAAAGTGCATTTCTAAACGGAATCATTCAAGAAGAAGTATATGTTTCCCAACCACCTGGTTTTGAAATACCAGAAAAAGGTGACTATGTTTATAAACTTAAGAAAGCACTTTATGGTTTAAAACAAGCACCTAGGAACTGGTATGAAAGGCTCAAGACATATCTTTTTGATAATGGTTTTTCTATTGGAAATTCAGATTCTACTTTATTTTTCAAAACATATACATCTGATTTTCTAGTTGTTCAAATATATGTTGATGACATTATTTTTGGAGCTTCTAATGAATCGTTGTGCACACAATTCAGTGACATTATGCAAAAAGAATTTGAAATGAGCCTCATGGGTGAACTAACTTTCTTTCTTGGTTTCCAAATTAAACAAACCCCTGTCGGGATCTTTATAAGCCAAGAAAAGTATACTAAAGAACTCTTAAAACGTTTTGGGATGGATCAGTGCAAACATGCTACTACTTGTAACGACCGTCTTGCAAAAACAAGATTAACTAATGCGGAAGAGAATTATTTGCAGCGTAATTACTAAAAATCACTAAAAATTAAAACCATTTGCAAAGAGATCCATTCATAGGAAAACTCTTTAACCAAGAACCAAAGTGTTTCCATTTCATCCTGGATCACAAGTACACAGCCTGTACAATTCCTTTTTAAGGATTACAACATTGACTGCCCTGTTAACAAATATACACAGGCAGTATAAAACTTTGAGGCATTAAGCCAAAACTCCGATTGAATCATTTAAAACTCCGAGGACCTGAGAGTACAGAGACGACAGATAGGACTACTATCTATATGACTTGACAGACAATATCTCCACCTGAGATCTCATTGCTGTCCTTGTTGTTGCTATTGCTTCTGCTCATCTCTGTTCTAGGGATTTCCTGCCTTGCCTTCCATGCATACCTAAAAATGTTTTCCCACGGGGGTGAGACAATTGTAAATTGCCCCACCGAGAGATATAACTCTCCGCCAAAACATTATTATTGCAATTAAGGATATAAAACTAGGCAGATGATAAGCAATTTAAAGCATTCTCTTAATAAGGAATAGGAAGAACATGTATATCATTTATCCTCCATATTATACCATCATATGAAACTTCTCTTGTGACACTCATTATCTTGATATATCACCCATGAGACATTCTCGTTTCAACTTATTGGCCTTAGCCAATCTGCTAAACAGATTTTGGTTATAATGGACATGAGAGTGTACATCATCATGTCTTATTCAGGCATTGGTCTATACCAATCCTATATAAGTATTCCAGGCATTTGATTACACCAATCCTGTGCAACTAGTACAAGCATTAGATTTATATTATTCCTGTGTATCCATTCCAGGTATTGATCTATGTCAATCTTGTACAACCATTCCAGGTATCGATCTGTGTCAATCCTGTGCAACTATTCCAGGTATTGATCTATGTCAATCCTGTGCAACTATTCCAGGTATTGGGGTTTAGCCAATCCTGTGCATTCCAGGTATTGGGAGTTAGCCAATCCTGTGTTATTATTCCAGGTATTGATCTATGTCAATCCTATGCATTCCAGGTATTGGGAGTTAGCCAATCCTGTGTTATTATTCCAGGTATTGGGAGTTAGCCAATCCTGTGCATTCCAAGTATTGGGAGTTAGCCAATCCTGTGTTATTATTCCAGATATTGATCTATGTCAATCATGTGCATTCCAGGTATTGGGAGTTAGCCAATCCTGTGTTATTATTCCAGGTATTGGGAGTTAGCCAATCTGGTGCATTCCAGGTATTGGGAGTTAGCCAATCCTGTGTTATTATTCCAGGTATTGGGAGTTAGCCAATCCTGTGTTATCATTCCAGGTATTGGGAGTTAGCCAATCCTGTGTTATCATTCCAGGTATTGGGAGTTAGCCAATCTTGTGTTATCATTCCAGGTATTGGGAGTTAGCCAATCCTGTATTATCATTCCAGGTAATGGGAGTTAGCCAATCCTGTGCATTCCAGGTATTGAGAGTTAGCCAATCCTGTGTTATTATTCCAGGTATTGGGAGTTAGCCAATCCTGTATTATCATTCCAGGTATTGGGAGTTAGCCAATCCTGTGTTATCATTCTAGGTATTGGGAGTTAGCCAATCCTGTGTTATCATTCCAGGTATTGGGAGTTAGCCAATCCTGTATTATCATTCCAGGTAATGGGAGTTAGCCAATCCTGTGTTATCATTCCAGGTATTGGGAGTTAGCCAATCATGTGTTATCATTCCAGGTATTGGGAGTTAGCCAATCCTGTGTTATCATTCTAGGTATTAGACTATGCTAATCCTGTGCAACTAATCCAGGTATTGAACTATATCAATCGTGTAATGCTAAAAGTGATATTTATCACATATTGATATATCACTTTCCTCATCACTTTCAACTTCCTTAAGTTATCAGCTTATCTTGGATTAAGGTATTTCCCATCTTAATCCTTTAATCCATTAACCTATCACCCTTACCATGAAGTGCATAGGTCACACATAAGAATGGTCCAACTATCTTTAATGATATGGACTCATCTCAAGTTAAAGCATTACTTGCTATAAGGGTATCCACAATCAATCACTTTAGGCATTTCCCCCATTAGTATATTAGTAACCATTCCATTATTAGGATTAGGGTTTCCCATACTATCATACTTCATTAGGGTGAGGATTGCATATAACATCACCCTTCATTAGGCTTTCTCATCATATTGCCTAAAATTAGGGTTTACTATTCATCCCAACATGGGTTTCTCATGGCATCACCCTCAATTTGGGTTTACATGGAATCAACCTCAATTAGGGTTCACATGATCTCTTTATTAAGGATCATACCCTATTCATAACATGATCAATACTCATGTATGAATTCCTTTCCATCATCCTATCAACTTGATTAGGTTACATCAACCCTTCAATCAAGTATATACAACTATGGTTAACATAGTGTACTAAGACATTGTTCTTATAAGCAATTAGGGTTCATTCCTTAATTGGCACTAATCACTTTGGTACTATAAGGGTTTCAACCTTTGTACCTTCATTGATTATCATTACTAATCATCATTGGATCAATGGATGATTCATCATCTCTATTCTCAAGAGATTCAATCACATTGGACCTCCATTACATAAGGTATCCAATTGAATTAGGGTTTTCAATGTTGATTCCTTCAATCATTGAATTCATGGAACCAATCATCAATTGGACCTACCCTCATACTTCAATTTAGTTTAATAGGTCAACCTTCAACTGATTTGACTCTCAATTGACCCTCAATTGATCATCAATTAGGGTTTGATTCAATTGAATTAGGGTTTGGAATCGATGATTCAACAACACTAATCAATGTAAGACTAGTTGCTTTGAAACCATTGAACCATCATCCAAATTGGGTATGACCTGACCCCAAACGGTCTTGAGGTCGTTTGGATGACCTCCAAACGGTCTTGAGACCGTTTGCCCATCATATCACTCAAATCTAAGCAATCCAATTAGGGTTTGGTTCATTGGATTGATCACCAAATCAGCATTACATTGTTTAACAGCTTGGTACCTTTAGACCTTCAAACACCTAACCATACTCAACCCTAGACCTCCAAACGGTCTTGGGTGACCACCAAACGGTCTTTAGACCGTTTGGATGAGCTCCAAACGGTCTTGAGACCGTTTGCCCATCCAACCTTTGGACTCTAGTGAAAATTCATCATGGATTGGTCTATCGAGTTGATCAACAAATCAGTACTACATTGCAATATGATTAGTACCTTTGGACCTTCAATTGGTCAACTATACTTGACCCCAGACCTCCAAACGGTCTTGGGGTGATCCCCAAATGGTCTTGAAACCGTTTGGGCTAATCAACCCAAAATCTCTAATTAACTCATTGGAATTTCACCACTGATTTCAATTAGGGTTTTCCCAATTGATTAGCCTTCAACTCATGACTCGTTTGGAATTAATCCATAAATTTTGGTGAGTCATTAACCAACATCATTAGGAACAGTAATCTCATACGGTCAATGCTTAGTCAACCATGTTATACGGTCTTGAGACCGTTTTCCCAAAAAGTTCAATTAAATCAGATTGAAATCAGCACTTAATCCAATTAGGTTTCCCTAATTGATTAGGCTTCAACGCACGATTCCTTTGTAGTTAATCCCTCAAATTTGGAGGGTTATTAATAAACATCATTATGAACAGGAATCCCATACGGTCAATGCTTGGTCAACCATATCAAACGGTCTTGAAACCGTTTGCTCAACCAGGTCAAGTTAATCAGGTTGAAAATCAGCACATAATTCAATCTGATTGCCTAATTGATTGGCCTTCAACTCTCGATTCCTTTGGAGTTTATCCCTCAAATTTGGAGGGTTCTCAGCCTACATAAATAGGAACAAAATTCCCAAACGGTCAACGCTTGGTCAACCATCTCAAACGGTCTTGAAACCGTTTTCTCCCAAACGGTTTCAAACCGTTTGCCCTTAAATGGTTTTCTGAAACCGCATAGCCAATCAAATTAAAACGATTTGGAGTAGCTATCAAAAAGGTTTTGCTTGGTAATTTTCTTTGGATAAGCATCTAGGATGGTGTCATCATCCCCTTCCTTCGAACAACCAAGAACAGCAACCGTTCTTGATGGAAATTGCAGCAAAGAAACAAGAGTGTATCAAATTGAAGAAATCAATCAACAAAGCATAGAGAATTGATGCAATAGCAATGTTTAAGGGTTTGAGTTATAAAACCCGCCTCCAAGTGAGATCCAAAGCTCCAAGATCACTCCATTAATGGTGGATGAAGCTCTTGCAACTCCCCCTAGGATCGTCCTCAAGCTTTTGATTGCAAAAGTTGGCTAGGGTTGAAGAGGGGAGATCGAAATAAGAAGGAATCCATAATTTATTTTCGATTTCCACCATGAAATCATGGAGAACGAAGTTCAAGGGCTTACCCACATGTTGGGGACGTTCTCCCTGCTCCTCCCTAGCTTCTTGGTCGGTTTTTCAAGCAAGGGGAAGAAGAAAATCCGAAAAAGGCCTTGGTTTGGGCTTGGAAATGGCACTTTTATAAAGAAATTGATGAGAGAGAATATGCCTTATAAAAATCCAATTAATCCAAATATTATGGCCGCCTCTTCCCCCTCAACTCCATGGATACGAGGCATATCCCTTTGCCTTTAATTCTCCTTCATTATCCTCAATTTAAAGAAAAGCAAATTAAGCACCTTAATGCTTATTATATAATATCCCACATGTGAGTGGATATTACTTTTCTTTATAAAAAGGTGAGTGGAATTTCACCTACTTAAGATATTTTCGTTCATTATCTTGTTAAAGGAACGTCCATCCTTATTCATAATCAACCCAAAACATTTTGGTTGAAAGCCCTTCAATTATTTTTATTCATTTTTGCCCTAAATCCAATTAGGGTTTCAATTAGGCATTATTCTTGATTATTTTAATGTCAAGATTTTCTCTCCTACAACTTAATTCAAATGAGGAGTCCCTCTCATTTTATTTGCTCTACATGATGCCAAGAAACATTAAGGACCATATTGAAGTGGTAATTTGCATATTGAACCCTAGATTTTGGGTAAATTGCACTTTACTCCAAAACTAGGTTTTAATGCACAACATTGTCCAACAAGCTCTATCTTGGTGTCCAGGCTTGGGAAAACCATACCACTACATTATATTAATTCTTATGATGTCACAACATCAGAGTAACATCTTATCATGTGCAATTTGCAAGTTAACCCCTCAACTTAGGTAATTTGCACTTTAGTCCAAAATAAGCAAACATTGCTTCAACATTATTCAAAAAGGACTGAAATTGAAATATAAGTTCCTCAAGAGCCTTAATTACCTTTCACAAGATAAGTACACGCATATAATCAACTTTCTTAATAAAAAAACCTAGGGTTAATGAATAACCCAGGTCAGGGATGTTACACTACTCCTATGGCCACTTCTATTAAGATTGATAAGGATGAAAATGGGGAACCTATTGATGATTCCTTATATCGAGCCATGATTGGTAGTTTTCTTTACTTAACTGCTTCTAGACCGGACATCATGTTTTCCGTTGGTCTTTGTGCTCGATTTCAATCGCAACCAATGCACTCTCATTTTCAAGCAGTTAAACGAATTCTTCGATACTTAGCCGGCACTACATGTTTTGGTTTATGGTATCCAAAAGGACAATCCTTGGATTTTAAAGCTTATACTGATGCTGATTATGCTGGTTGTCGACTTGATCGCAAGAGCACTAGTGGTGGCTGTTTCTTGTTAGGGAGAGCTTTAATATCTTGGTTTAGCAAGAAACAAAACATGGTTGCCCTCTCTACAACTGAAGCTGAATATATGGCAGCCGGATCTTGTTGTGCTCAAGTGCTTTATATGCAACACGTGTTAAACGATTATGGTTTTACTCTTTCATCTATGCCTATCTTTTGTGACAACACAAGCGCTATAAACTTAGCACACAATCCCATTTTACACAGCCGAGCTAAACATATGGAAATCCGTCATCACTTTTTAAGGGATCATATTTCTAAGAATCATGTTTCCCTTCATCATGTTGATATGATAGATCAATTGGCTAATATTTTTACAAAACCGCTTCCACTAGACCAATTCAACAAAATAAGGAAGCAACTGCTTATCACTCCTTTGGAAGATGTTTTCTTTGATATTTGTGCTTCTTAACAATGTCATTTATTTGCATCATTTTGGCTTTTAATGGACATTTTAAATTAACGGGACATCTAATTAAGGGGGAGTTTTTCTTTTTAAATGGATATCTTTTTGAAATGACAAAGGGGGAGAAATAAATATAAATGCAAAACTCAATCAATGAGTTTCATAAACAAACTCTTGGCTTTACATTGAAAGTTGCTATATTCCCTAAAGAATTGGATTTCATGTTCCATAATTCATGGAGAATAATAAGCACACATTTTATAAACAAGAGAAGAAATTTACAAAGTTAATCTTTAGGTATGAAACTCACATGTTTTATATTTTCCTATTTTATATTTATGAAATGTTTGTCATCTTCAAAAAAGGGGAGATTGTTGGCTAAATGGACATCTGTAAATCCCTTTGTTTTGATAATGACAAAAATTTCATTCTTGTTGATCTAACGTGCTACTTAAGTGTTGCAGGAATAAGGTGAATGACAAAGCACTAGGGAATCTATATGCTTGAATGATTGTAAATGTCATGAAATGTAATCAATTGTAAACTTGTACAAATATATAATGTACAAGTACTTAGACTTCATGTAAATCAAGCGTTAGATCTTCCCTAGATAAACACCACATTTAGATAGGTCATCCCCTTCAATAGTGTCACATATGCACACTCATACACACACTTAATGTCTTTATTTGAAACATTCAAATAGGGTCTATCTCGGTCGAGAAAATCCTCGACCGAGACACTCTCGGTCGACAAACTTCTCGACCGAAAAAGACCCAAGTAGCCGTTAGACACAGATGACAAGGTAGTTGGCAGTTGGAGATAAACGTTGCAAAACACCTGATCCAGAGAGCCTGTCGGTCGACAATTTCTTGACCGAGATGGACTCTGACAGCAACTACAGAATTAATTAACTAGCCGTTGTTAAAGCAACTAACTTATACCTAACGGCTAGTTAAGCACTTAGAAACCCCTAGAAAGTGTCTAGAACGTCCTTAAGCACTTGTAGGACATTCCTATAAATAGGACATGCCTTAGGACACCTAAACATACTCGTGTTACACTTGAGCAATCTTTGAGCATACACTTACATTGAGCAACCTGTTTGTGAGCAATTGAGCATATTGACAATTGGTTATTTCTTCTCTCAGCTCAAATTTCGTGTCCTATAGGCTAGCATCTCCTATCCACAGCAATCACAATTCCATACACATTGGTTAGGAGATCTACACGCTTGATCTAGGCAAATCAAGCCTTGTGCTTCAAAGGATAAGTTGTAATTTCCTTTTTCCTTTCTTGTTCACTATTATTTTTTGTACTCTCCTTGCTACTCCTAGGTTGGAGGCTGCGGATTGGAGAGGTTGGAGATCTTCTTGGTGAAGAAGGGGACCTTGAGCTACTTCAAGAAGGCTGGTGCAATGGGAGGTTACTTCTAAAGAGGAAGGCTACTTCAAGGGGGAGCTTGGATTTATTTCAAGAAGGATACCTCGGGTTGGTGCATCTACTTCAAGTGAAGGCTGTTCAAGGGGTGTAGGAAAGTATTGTATTTTGTATAATTCCTTGTGAAGGTAATAAAATTGATACTTTCAAACTCCCGGTTGGGTAAGCAACCGGGTAGTGGACTGACAACCTTAGTATTTGCTAAGGTTGGAACCACTCTAAACCCTTTGTCTCCTTCTTGATTTCTCATTTGTGGTTGTTTGAGTTAAATTAGTTTAAAAACCTATTCACCCCCCTCTAGTGGTTTTTTAAGATATTATGTGTCCTAGAAAAGAAACTTCTGGTAACCAGAACTCACATTTGCTAAACTTAGCATATATCCTATGCTCTCTTAGCAAAGTCAAAGCCGGACGGAGTGCTTCTCGTGTTGTTGTGCATCTCTATTGTATTTCAAAATGTCATCTATGAAGACGACTATAAATTGATCAAGAAAAGGTTGAAAATTTCTATTCATGACATTTGATGAATGCGGCTGGTGCATAAGTTAGTCCAAACGACATAAATATGAACTCATAGTGGCCATACCTTATCCTAAAGGCAGACTTAGGTATGTCACTCTCCTTGATACGCAACTGATGGTATCACGACCTCAAATCTATCTTAGAAAACATAGTCGCACCATGCAACTGATCAAATGGGTCATCAATCCTTGGCAGAGGATACTTATTCTTTATGGTTACTTTATTGAATTGTCTATAGTCAATGCATAATCGCATAGACACATGCTTCTTCTTAACAAAGAGGACCAAAGCACCCCATGGTGAAGTACTCGGTCAGATAAAACACTTCTCAAGCAACTCTTGCAGTTGTTTCTTGAGCTCTGCCATCTCAACAAGTGGCATCTTATACGGTGTTTATGCTATGGGTTGCGTGCCTAGGATTAGATTAATCTCAAAATCAATCTCTCGGGACGGAGGAACACCTGGAAGTTCTTCAGGGAATACATCTTCAAATTCCCTATCTATCAAAACTTCAGAAGGAGGAGGGCTCTCCATTGTGGTATCTACCACATGTGCTAAGAATGCAAAGCATCCCTATCACATCAACTTCTCAGCTACCATAGCTAACACAAGACAAGTTGGAAGAATCTTTCTGTCTCCCTAAAAGATCCATGTGTCATCGTTGCTTGTGAACACAACCTGCTTGGAACCACAATCCAAGACAACCTTATACTTCTCTAAGGTGTCCATTTCTAGGATTATATCAAAACCCTGCATCTCAAGTGGTATAAGATCCACCTGAAAGCGATGTTCAGAAAAAGAAAGATTGCAGGGAGAACACACCTCCCACAACACTACAGATCCCAACAAAGGGGTTTCTATCATCAAACTATCTGCTCTATGACTGACAATCATGTTGAAGTCATGAATCACTTCCCGAGTGATAAAGTAATGTGTATCACCCAGATCAATTAACATAGATACGAAGCAGGACGAAGACATATCAGAATAAAAAAGTTCCATCTGACATGTCACAACCCAAGGGTTGACTACTGCTTCGGGTTGATTCATAGCATAGAATCTAGCCGTTGCTTGTTGTTGACCCTGTGCTCGATTGTTGGGTGTTGACGATCTAGCTTGTGATGCTTGTCCATGTCCTCTAGCGCCACTTGAAAACTATCTCCTCTGTGAGCCTTGTTGACTCTTCCTCTGGGGTTGAGTTACAGTTCTGACTTTCTCAGGACAATCTCTCATCAAGTGTCCTGACCTCCCACACTGGAACCAGTTGTAACTTCCCAAACTCTGCCTGGGTGGTCCTATCACTGATGATGATGTTGTACTGGAGGATCTACTTGGAGGAAAACTACAGCCCCTACCCCTACTTGACGTCCACTGCATCGGGGTATTAAACCTTGGTGGTGGTGGTGCAAAGAACCTTAGCTTCTTGAAGCTTTCACACCTTTGTCCTTGAAACTGTGTGTACTCTTTCTTACCACTGGTCTGCTGCTTCTCGATCACAGACCTCTCTATCCATCTCACAGACTCCACAAAAGTAGCAAACCTCTCCCTATTCTCTAGAGCAGACACAGGATTGGTCAATTCAACGTTCAACCCTTTCTCGAAATGCCGAATTCTTTCTTCATCATTAGCTTCCATATGCAGACAAAGCCGCAAAAGCTCCATGAACCTAGCTTCATACTCCCTAATGTTCATCTATCCTTGCCTCAACCTCTCAAATTGAGATATCTTCTCATCTAGATATGTCTTGGGAAAGTATCTAGCAACAAATTCACGTCAGAATTTGTCCCATCCGACTTCAACACTGGGTCTTTTGCCTTCCTCGATGGCCCACCAATGACCAACACTCCCTTTTAGGAGGTATACAACATGCCTCACCTTCTCTACTTTAGGAATGTTGAGGATTCTAAAAGCTTTCTCCAGCTCTGTCAACCACAAATCTGCATTAGTTGGGTCAGTTGTACCAACATAGTATGTGGCTCCCACCCTGTGAAGCCGTTCAAAGGTCTTGCCAACTCCTTGTCCTTCATTGTGGGTTGGTGCCCTCGACTCAGGTGGTGGCATACTATCCGCCATATGCGTCATAGTCTCCATGAACTGCCCAAACAGAAAATGGAAAGCTGGATTCTCCAATGCAACTTGATCAAGATGAGGAATCTCAGGTACGGGTTCCTCCCTATTCTGGTCCCTTGCACCTCCTCTTGGTGCAGCAACGCTGCTCTCAGCAACGTGTTCATCATGTGATCCATACATCTTCAAGTTCTTCTCCTCCTATATGAGCATAAGACACTATTAGATAAACTGGAAGACACTAGAACAGACTTAACAACCGTAATCCTATGTCTCTGTAGACTCAGTGAACCTAGAGTTGTGATACCACTAATTATGGAATCCAACTTATAAAAACAATATTAAATTAGGCGGAAGCGATTCATCAATAACGGATTACTAAAAATCACTAAAATTTAAATTACCAGAAAACTTTTTAAACAAGAACCAAAGTATTATAATTACATACTGGTCCACATTATACATTTCATGTACCATCTCTTCTCGGGGAATATATCTACATCACTTTTCCTTGATAAAAGCACAAGTAACAAAATCCTCAAGGCGTACGAGCCAAAATCTCATATTGCTATAAAAACACTATCTACTGACTCCTAGGACCTGAGAGTACAGAGACGACACATAAGACTTTCTGTACAAATCTTGACAGCCACTATCCCCACCTGGGATATCACTATTGTCCTTGTTGTTGTTGTTGTTGCTGTTCTTCCCCTGTTGTAGAGTTTCTAGCTCTTTGTCTGCATCTACCTAAAAAGTTGGATCCCACAGGGGTGAGACAATTTGTAAATTGCCATAGAGAGAGATATAACTCTCCGCCGAAAACATTATTATTGCAGTTTAATAGAAATAAATTGAACAGTGGAATCATATATTTCAATAGCAGATAAATCAATACTTATGTAGATTAGAGCAACATTCCTATTCAAGTATTTTAGCTATAACTTGATAAGGCAACATGTCTCTTATTCAATACAAAATTAAAGAACATAGGTAACATTTATGTATCAAGGACATGCTAAGAAGGTTAACATCAACCAGTGGCTCTCGTATTTCAATCTTATACAAATATGCTACACGGCTGATTACATTTTACAAACATACTTAAGCTCTGAGGAGATGAGATATACCATTCATACTCCAACCGATCATTGCAAAGTCGAAATCAGTACCATACAAAGTCAATGGAAGAGCCGGCTTCCATAACCTCCCACATCTCAGTCAGTGCAAGATCACATGCAGGACATCTAGTGTCTCTGCTAAATAGCTTGCCTGGGTATAGAGGCATCTTTGCTATAGAGTTATAGTGGCAGTTGTACTCTCTTCACAATCGAGAGATTTCATGTTTACCTCCATTGATCTGACATTAACATCATTAGGAGATTTCTGATACATCCATCCCGGCACATATAATGAAGGATTGAGAGGTTTAATGTTTACCTTCCATCAATTCCCTCATTATAACATACATATATTTTTGCCCATCGACCCCCACATAATTAAAAATATGCAAACTCCAGGAGATCCCATAGGAAAACATGTTTCACCATCACTAGCTACTGACGATGATGGATGTATGGTCAGATCACTACATGAAAAGATTTCACTTGATTAATTAAGTACATTATCATATTCTTTTATCATCAGTCAAGTTTTCAAACATAACTTGTTAGGACAAATGCTACAAAGAAACATGTACTTCTTTTATCAGTTACTTCTTAGTCTTTATAAAACATTGGGATCTCAGTCCCTCATTTCAACACTGGGAATACTCATACCTTCACAAACTCAATGCCATAATCATATGGTTCTGGGTATTCAAACCCTTAACTCATCACTGAGCATTGTTACCACTTTTTCAGGTAACTATCACCTTTAGGTCATCTGACCAAGGTAAACATGATACTTGTTACACAAGCATCTCTCATGGCACTTAAGGCCCATTAATTCTCTTATCACCTCTTACTAGGCAACAAGGCATAATATGGCACATAAGGCCCAGTAACAATTTTAATACATACAACATCATACCTCATACCTGGCTATGTTCATCATCTCATGATACCTGCATGGTTAGTACAAGTTACATCAATTTCATATCAGCACCATGCAAAACAAATATAGCATCACTATTCAAGAGTAACACCACTATTCCCTTACTTAAGGTTAGGGTTTCCCAGTTCAGGTCAATTGGGGATACTCATCCCATTATCTAGATCAGGGTTATGGTGTATCACCATATTGCCCAAGATTAGGGTTTCATATAACATTACACAGCATCACTCTGGATTTGAGTTCCACATCACATTAATATACCAGGGATTTACATAACATCACCCTAAATTAGGGTTCCACATAATATCACCCTAGATTAGGGTTTACACTTAATATCCCACAACTAGGGTTTACTATTCATCCCAATTAGGGTTTCATATTCAATTACCCATAATTAGGTTTTACGATTCATCTAAATTAGGGTTTTACATTTCATAACCCTAACTTATGATTACTCATGTCATCACCCTCAATTAGGGTTTCACTATTACCCTTAGATTAGGGTTTCACTTAGAATTGCTCTGAATTATGGTTAGGGTTCATTAACCACCTTGATTAGGGTTTTTATGATCTATTCACTAAGGAGCATACCCTAATCACCACATGATTAATACTCATGTATGAATTCCTTTCTATCATCCTCTCAACTTGATTAGGTTAAATCAACCTTTCCATCAAGTACAAAGAACTATGGTTGACATAGTGAATGATTGCTTTCATAAGCTTTTAGGGTTAATCATTTTAAAGGTACTGATCATCTAGGTACTTTAGGGTTTCAACCTTTGTACCTATCCTTGATAATCATTATTATCAACCATTGGATCAAAGGATCAATTACCATCTTAAATCTCCAAATGATTTGATCACATTGGACCTCCATTCGGTTTTGGGGTTTGAACACCAAACAGTTTTGAAGCCGTTTGATTCCAAATGGTCCTGAGACCGTTTGACCCCACACGGTTTCAAGACCGTTTGGACTCAAACAGTCTCAAGACAATTTGGGCCAGGTCAGCCTCAAAACTGAAAGGGTTCATATGATAGATCCATCAATCAATTGATCATGGTTTGCTATAAAGAATTGGCCTTCAATCGTACTAGTGAATGTTCAACAATCAACACCATTAGATCTTCAAACCTTCAAATACCAACCATTAGAATCACCAAACAATTTTGGTTGACTTGGTCCAAATGATTAGAAACTATTTAAGGCTCCAAATGGTTTTGACCTAGAAGTCCAAACGGTTTGAAATTGTTTCATCTCAAACGGTCAACCTTCACCAAACGGTCAACCCTATCAAACGGTTTTGAAACTATTTCCTACAAATGGTCAACCTTTCTCAAACAGTCAGCCCTTGATCCTCAAACGGTTTGAAACCATTTGAGCACCAAACAGTTTGGTGAAATTGTTTACTCAACCAACATGAAATTGAATCAAATCAATTAGGGTTTTAATGCTTCAATCAGATTAGGGTTTGCAATTGGTAGATTATCCTCTCATGGAACCTTTAGAAACCAATCAATTAAATATATTAAATCATTATTCAACACATCAGAAACCCTCCTTAAATGGTCAACCCCCTCCATTCGGTCAACCACTCGAAACGGTTTGGAACCCAAACCTCCAAACGATTTGCAAACGGTTTGGTCACCAAATGGTTTGGTGAAACCGATTGGACCATTTTGTTGAAACCGTTTTCAACTAGATCTTATTGAGATGTGTGATTAAGATGATGTCATCATCATCAAGCTTCAACCCCTCAAATTCTACTGCCATATCCGTGGTAATTTCATCAATTAATCAAAGGAATTTCAAGAAGAACAAGTGAACATATTGAATTGAGGAATTGAATTCCATAACAATGATTAAGGGTTCAAGTTATATAACCGACTTTCAATTGAGCTTCAAAGCTTGGAGATTCACGTCAACGATGGTGGAAGAAGCTTTCTCAAACCACAAGGTTTGTTCCTCAAGCTTTTGAGTGAAAAGGATTGGTTAGAGCTGAAGATTGAGTGAAAAAAAGAAGAAATCAAGGATTGATTTGTGATTTCCACCATGCAATCAAGGTGAAAGAAGGTCAATAAGCTTACCAATAGGTTGGGGGTCGTCCTCATATTTTTCCTAAGCTTCATTGGTCGTTTTTCAAGAAAGAAGTGAAAGTGGATTCAAAATTACCCTTTCAACTCATGGATAAAGGAGCATATATGCATTTTATTAAAAAAATCATTTAAGAGAGAGAAAGTAGGGATTATCTCCTCCATTTCCTTGCCACTTTCCCCCTTCCCTTCTTTAGTTACGAGGCTATCTCCTCTGCCTCTTATTCCTCTCAATTATCCATGATATAAAGAAAAAAAAAATAAGCACCTTAACCCTTATAATAATAATATCCATAAGTTAGTGGATATTTCTTTTTATTTTCTTAATGTGAGTGAGTTCTCCACTCACGTAGATATTTCCATTTCCTTTGAAAGGCACAAGGGCTTCCATATATAGGGATTTTCAACCAACACAATTTTGGTTGAAGGGCAATCCAAATAATATAATTATTTTTGCATTAAATTGAATTAGGGTTTCAATTATGCTTAAATCTTGATTATTTCAATATCAAGATTCTCTCTCCTTTAAAGAGGTATAAATGCGATGCCCCTCTCATTTTATTTGCTCTACAAGTTGCCAAGAAACATTAGGGACTATTTTGAAGTGTTAATTTGCATATTGAACCCTGGGTTTTGGGTAAATTGTGCATTACACCAAAACTAGGTTTTAATGCACAAACATTGCTTTAACAACTCTTTCTTGGTATTCAGGCTTTCCCAAGCCATTCCTATGCATCATCTTCATTGTCATATGCTTCAGCACATGAAGAACATCTGATCATGTAACATTTGCAATTTAACCCCTCAACTTGGGTAATTTGCACTTTAGTCCAAAACAAGTAAAGTATCATTTCAACATTATTCAAAAAGGACTAAACTTGAAATATAAGTTCCTCTTGAGCCTTAATTACTTTTCAAAAGATAAGAGCAAGCATATTATCCACTTTATCAAGCAAAACATCTAGGGTTAAAACTTAACCCAGGTCAGGGATGTTACACATATCATGTCCAAAATTTAAAAGTAAAATTACTTTTCATAAGTGACAATCAATAAAGGGTCTGGAAATAACAAGCCAAATGGATCCATGGGAAATATTTATACGAACATTCTATTTGGTCAGTTGGTCCTACTCCCAACTTCTCGTGGTTGTGGAAGAAGTTACTTAGTAATAAAGATTTCCTTCTTGAGCATGTTGTTTTTAAAATTGGTGATGGAAACTCTCTTCTTCTCTAGATTGACCCGTGGTGTCCTGGCAATACTACTCTCCTTCGTAAAGTTAATAAACAACTTCTTTTCAAATTCAGTCGGGGCAAGTTCTGCAAAGTTAGCTCGTGTATTGACAATGGTTCTTGGTGTTTTCCTAATAATATCAGAGGTGTTCATGAGGTCCTAAATTATCTGAACTCTATAGCCAAACCGGTCGTGGGAGTTGTTCATAGTTTTACTTGTAATGGTAAAAATACTCTGTCCTGTGGTGACTTTTGGGATATCTATAGAAACAAGAATCCTCCTGCTATTTGGAGTACTTGGATTTGGGATTCTCTCATTCCTAGGCAATGGTATCTTTTCCTCTGGAAAGCCTTCCACAACAGACTTTTCACTAATGAAATCAGACAGAAATTTGGGTTTTCTGTGGCTTCTCGTTGCTCTCTCTGTGGCTGCAAAACTGAAACCATAGATCACTTACTTTTCTTTTATGACTTCTCCAAGCAGCTCTGGGATAGGGTGTATTCTGTCCATCCACACTTTTCTTCCCTGCATCTATGGAGCATCTTCTGGACATCAAAGAGAAAGACATGAAGATCATGACCTGCTGCACTCTTTATGAAATCTGGATCGAAAGGAATAACTATATTTTCCTCAGTTATAGGAGGAAAATACCTATGATTTGGGATCACCTTCTTTCTGATTCCAACTCTTTATGTAAATAGTCCTTTTTCTTCCTTCTGTACAGATAGATAGGTCTTTCTTTTTCTTTGTATTGTTACAAACTCTTTTAGCAATAAAATAAAGCACCACACTGGTTTCACCAAAAAAATAAATAACAAGCCAAAATCAAATGCTTAAAGGAGACAAAAATATGAAATACTGTAACATTTGTGACTGCCAAAAATGACAATCCCATGGTCACATCTTTCTCAATCACAAATCCTTGATTTCAAATATATACCAAATTATTCATTATTTTATGATCACTTTGATGAATTTGTGTTCATCATGTTTTAGTTGCATTTTTCATTTAGTTCTACATATTTTGTTTGCATTCAAATATATATATATATATATATATATCACTTATTTTATGTTTTGAGTAGTTTATGAAACTTGTTTTGTTGTTTTGTTTGTATGATTGATGCAAATTCAAGAGAGAAACAAATACCTCTTTCCAAAGGCCCAATATTTACCAAAGATTGCATATCCTCACTTCCAAACTCTAACAATTAGAGTGATGACCTCATACAATGCTTCAGGACAAGTAATATTGCCATGGGATGTCAGACTATATATCCAACCAGTCAACTAAAATTATAAAGAGTGGGTAGTAAACCTCCAAACTCCACCCTGGGAGGCCAATTGGTCGACTAGTTATCCAACTGCTTCACTGACCTATTTATTTTCTCATAGTACCTTATATATCTCGTACATAAATGGCCATATATTATACATTCAAACTCAAAATTTAATATTTCAATATGTATGGGAAAGGGAATTTCATTATATATAAGAAAAATATACTTTAGGACAATTTTGTGACTTATGGCTGGTGCGAAATTCTCACAGAACTCCTATGATAGAAATTTGATGACACTTTGATTAATTTTGATGGATTTGATGCTTTATCGTCAGATATAAGAAAACACTTGATGGACATATTGGGAAAAGGGTTCACACCTATTCATTCACATCCACAACCCTATACATCAGTAAAGGAGGTCGAAGATGAAAGCCTCTAGTTTGACATTGAGATGTGCTCCGCTTGTAGATTTGGACTGGAGACTAAATTTATCATTTGGGAGTTGTCAAGAGACCATCGATATTCTCCTCTATGCTGCTACTTTCTCCACAAACTTCTTCTTCTCTCTTTCTTTTTTCATCATGAAAAACATGAGCACATAGATCTCATCATTGGGGCATCAGACACAGTCCCTTAGCATGTACTTTATTCTAGTTGTTACTAACATAGAGAAATTTAATATGCCATATTGTTCTCATTTGTTATTTGTACTTGATCTATGACTAGATCAATCTTATTATTTGTTTATCATAGTCCTTGGTAGTGAGACCACAAAGCCAAGGATTAGAACACCTAATGATCACATAGAACTCCAAAAGAGATATTGAAAGGAGTTTCACTAGAAAATTGGATAAAGATCCTTAGACACTAAGATCATGGGTCTGTGTGGAGTTCAACCCTTATGAGACTCGTGAAAAATAAGGATGCAATCTGCTTGGTCCGAATCTAACAAGCTTAATTCGAAAAGTTGTTTTGATTATAATAATTATGTAGACTATGGTGGTGAATCCATTTTATCCTAGTATTAAAAATCATTCATTTTCTAGTTTCATATCATTTTTGCATTGTTCATTTAGTTAATCAATAAAAACATAAACTTGATCTATCCTTGTTAAATATTTTTTCTTAGTTATACTAAAATCCAATTAGTTTTTAAAAGAAATTTTCCTTTGGGTTCGACTCATTTTCTAGCGGGAGAGTTGATTGTCGTTAGTTTAGGTTAAACTCTAGGGAATATGTTCCTTAGTGAATTTGTGTTTGCAAACACCTCACATCGCACTTCCATGCTCTATTCAACCATGGATTCTTGCATCCAATGTCTTTGTATTTGATTGAAACATGATAAATCCCAACAAGATATCTAATCTTGATGATTTCATTTCCTAGTATTCCAATGCTAAAATTTGCAATGATATGATTAATCTTTGTGTTGGTAAATCCCTTGAACCTAATGATCTTAATATGTATCTCTACTACAATTATTAGGAAAACATCAAGAAAAGCTAACATTTCAACTACATCCACATTCGAATGACATTACACCAAAAATTGGATTTACTAACCCACACTCATTGCTTTGTCCAAGAAATAACATCTCAATACAGTTCAAAACTTACGACATGGTATCAACAATGCTTCATATGAGCTTATATCCAAAGTTGTATCCCCTGATTCAAAACTCACACTGATGATATCATTTGTCTAAATAGATAACATACCCTAAATTTGATGTATACGTGATGTGTGTTTGATTGTAAATGAGTCTATTCACTCATTCCATTCATTTCACACTCCTCACCTTACTCTTAGACTAAATTTTTAGGAAGTATTTGATTACATAAACTAACACTTTAAACAATTTTCTCACTGGCATTGAACTTCATGCAAGATGTTTTACCTAGATTACAGTTGTATCAGTTCAACTCATTACTAAATATGAATTAGTGGATTTATTTTTGGTTATTTTTCTATCTCTAATGGGATAATAAAGGGTGACCTTTGTTGCCTTACCTGTTGGCTAAATTGGACATTAGTATAATCCCTTTGTTTTGATGATGAAAAACATTTCATTCTTGTCGATCTAACATGCTACTTGAGTGTTGCAGGAATAAAGTGGATGACAAATATTTGGAAGATCTATATGCTAAATTGCTTTAATTTCATGAATGTAATCAATTGTAAAACTTGTACAAATATATAATGTACAAGTACTTAGACATCATGTAAATCAAGCGTTAGATCTTCCTTAGCCAATCACACCACTTAGATAGGTCATCCCCTTCAATAGTATCACAAATGCACACACATAGATACACTTAGTATTCAGTTTAAAACATTGAAACATGGTCAATCTCGGTCGAAAATATTCTCGACCGAGACACTCTCAGTCGACAAACTCCTCGACCGAAAGACCCAAGTAGTTGTTAGACATAGCAGACAAGGTAGTTGGCAGTTGGAGATGAACGTTGCATACACTTGCTCTAGACAGTCCCTCGGTTGACAAGTCCTCGACCGAGAAGGACTCTCGGTCGACAATTCATCGAACGAGATGTGTTCTGTCTGCAACTTTCAGAATTAATTAACTAGTCATTGCTTAAGCAACTAAAGTGTACCTAACAGCTAGTTAAGCACTTGGAACCCCCTAGAAAGTGTCTAGAACATCCTTAAGCACTTGTAGGTCATTCCTATAAATAGGACATGCCTTAGGACACCTAAACTCACCAATATACACTTGTGCAATACTTGAGTTTACACTTGCAATTGGCAATCTATTTTGAGCAATTGAGCAACACTAGCATTGGCCATTCATTCCCTTGCTCCTAATTCGTGTCCTATAGGCCAGCATCTCCTATCCACCAAACCTACACTTCAATATTCATTGGTTAGGAGATCTATACGCTTGATATAGGCAAATCAAGCCTTGTGCTTCAAAGTGGTAATTTTAATTTCCATTTCATTTCTTGTTCACTCTTATTGCTTGTACTCTCCTTGCTACTCCTAGGGTTGGAGGCTGCGGATAGGAGAGGGTTTTAATCTTCTTGGTGAAGAAGGAGGCTTTGGACTACTTCTAGAAGGTTTTGCAATGGGAGGCTACTTCAAGAGGAAGGCTACTTCAAGGGGGAGCTTGAAGTCACTTCAAGAAGGCTGCTTCAAAGTTGGTGCAACTACTTCAAGGTGAAGGTTGTCCAAAGGGTGTAGAAAGTATTGTAATTTTATGCAAATTCCTTGAGAGGTAATAAAATTTAATACTTTCAAAATCCCAGTTGGGTAAGCAACCAGTTAGTGGATTGACTGCCTTAGTATTTGCTAAGGTTGGAACCACTCTAAACACCTTGTCTCCTTATTATTTCAATTGTGGTTGTTTGAGTTAAATTATATTAAAAATATCATAAACCCCTATTCACCCCCCCCTCTATTGGTTTTTCAATTGGTATCAGAGCATGCTTCAAGGAGCTCTAATCGAGTCTTGAAGAATGAAGGGTGGTTGTGCCTACAACCGCAAGAAAAGGAAAAGCATGAACAAATCTTCAACAAGTTGCAATTGGTGTTTAGGAACAAGCCACACAACACCTAGCCGCCCATGGAGATCAAAGAAGGAAGATGAGCATAAAGATTGTCTCGTTGCTACAACAAGTGGAGAAGAAGAAGAAGAAGAGGTAAGCCTTTTTTATTTACCTAAAGAAGATTTAATTATTAGTCTTCAAGAAACACATGAAAAATATATTGAGTGCTAGAAGAAATTAAAGAAATCAAATAAAGTAAATGATGAGTTAAATGCCAAACTTCTTGCTCTCACTTCTGAAAATGAAGATCTCAAAAAGGCTATTGAAGATCATAATGTTAAGCTAAAATCAATAGAAGCAGATTGCAATCTTCTATCCCTAGAAAAGATAAATTTGCAAACTCAAGTAAATGATCTTCAAAAACAACCTATTTTATGTACACATCTAGATTATGATACCATTGTGAAAGAAAGAGATTCCTTATTATCTAATCTAGATCAAGCTAAGCTAGACATCGATAAGAGAATGGATGAGATTGTCAAGCTGCAAAAAAAAATTAGTAGTTTGAATAACAATGATACCCTTGATAAAATTTTAAATAATTCTTATCATCAAATTGGAAGGAGAGGACTAGGTTATAATCCTAAAGGAAAATCTTATCAAAAACCAAGTTGGAGAAAGACACATGCACTAGAAAATTGATCTATGTATGTACCTAAAGGCCAATATACACATGTACCCAAGAATAACCTAGAACAAAATCATAGAAAGAGATATGAGGTTGATTCCATATGTTGTCATTATTGTTTGCATCTTGTACATTACTCTTTCTCATGTCCATACAAGAAAAAGGATGTTGAGTTAGTATGGGTTCGATAACCCCCAAACTAAATGAATAAAATTAAGTTGAGATATGACCAAAGACCCTAAGTTGTATATCTCTCTGTATCTCTTAACTTAACATGATAGGACACCAAGTTAATCCAAGAAATTAAAATTTCTAAATATACTGAATTGTTTTAGTTTGGACTCTCAAAATATAGAAAATTGTATATGATTAGTTGAGATTTAACCTAAATGTTACTTTGATATCCAAATGTTTCATCTCAGCTAAACTAAGTTTTCAAAATGCATAATTGAACAATCTATGTCTTTCTTAAGAACAATTACTGAAACAGTACTGAAATAGTACAGAATCTTTCTCAGACGAGAAACTGTTCGACCGAGAGACTTGTCGGTCGAGCAATAGTCGACCGAGCAGGTTACTGTTTTCAAATCTACAACAAAAAATGCTGAAACTTCTTTCAAATAAGCTAATATGCTATTAATGATTAACTTAACCTGCAAATCATGAAGACCATCGTTGAAACAAGACATATTAATCTTTTTTGAATTAAAGTATAACATATTGGATAAGAAATCTTTAAACATATTGCAAACATGTTATATAAATCTTATTCCTTGATTAATAAAGTTTATTAAACATGTTCATTTACATAATTTGTCTTAAAATTGAAAATTTATAAACCATGAATAAGATTCTTTTGGATTATCATCAAATTGGTTTAAAACTGAACCATGTTAATTTAATCAAGGAAATTACTATTTTATCATAATCCCCGTGGTTTGTCCTAAATATCTCTTGGTATATTCATACAAGAACCATGTGTATTGAAATTTAGTTTGAGTCATTGTATTTCATGAAACTATCATTATATTGTGTGCATAGCTTTTAATAAAATAATGATAGTTCTATGACAAGCCAAATAGTGTATCTTAGAAAAAAAATATTAATGTTTTATCTAGTTGCTTGTTCTAAGAAATCTAAAGCACAATCCTGACTTTAAGATATCAATCTTTCTTTCAAAGATACATGCTTCTAAAAGATACTATGATTAATATAAGGAATTGAAATTCATACACCCATAGCAAAATGTCTTCAAAACAAATCACTTAATATGCTTCAAATTGATATCTATTTAATCAAGCTACCTCCAGAAATTATACTTCAAAAATGAATGTTCAAATATGAAATCTGTAGAATTTGCCTCTTGGTTGAAATTAAATTTGACCAAGGGGCTCCATGGTCAAAGTCAAAGTCGACCTAAAATAAGCTTGACAAAATGCTTATCTGTATATCTTTTTATTGTACTCAATCTTAGTATCTTGATTCAAAATGTGATTTTGATAAAAGGACAAAATCAAATTATGACCTTAGAATTGCTCAAATATTAACAACAATGATTACATTATTACTCCCCTAGAAGATATATATATACTCTACAATTTCAGTCTATCACTTGCATTAAAAACTAGCTCAAAATTCTATTCACAACAACTTTGTCGGTCAGCAAAACTTTTCGACTGAGACAAACTCGGTCGACGAATTCGTCGACCGAAAAAATCTCAGTTGGCTATCCTTCTAGACCGATACTCACCAAGAAAAGGATGTACAGTCGATCTCAAATATACTTTCGGTCGACAAAATGTTTGACCGAGCCGACGTCGGTCGACAAAATGCTCGACCGAGTCCGACTCTTTGAACCTTCATTTGCGTGAATTAAAAGGCAATATTTTGATATAAAAAAAATATTGTAACGGCTAGTTTTTTATCGACCGTTGGACGACCAAGAGGAGCGTCTGAAGAAATGACCGTTGTGGTCGTCGGTCGACAAATTGTCGACCGAAATAGGTCATGTTTTGCTATGAATAGAGCCCAAAATGACCCATTTCTTCACACCTTCACATTTCCACTTCTCTAGCTACTCTCTAGTGCATTATTGTGCAAATCTTTAGCTTCTCTACATCCAAGTCTTGCTTTCTACTTCTCCACTCCAAAGCAACAAGATGGGTTCCTCATCTATGCGTGGAAAGAAGCAAGTTGCAGCTAGGAAAGGAAGGACGGTCTCTCCAGTGCTGCCATTCATCAACGACATTCCCTTCAACGACGCAGCTGCAGGCGATCGCTACCTCAGGCTCTCCTCAAGAACTCCTCCTCCACGACGGCCAGTCGACGTCATGGACTTCCACAGCATTGTCGATCTAGAGGAACTCTTTGAGGTGTAACATTTGACTGATTTTCTGAATCCCTCCTTCCATTCCTACTCCTCCAAAGTAGTTAATGAATTCTATGCCAATTTAACCCCCCATCCAAACCATGATTCCTTCTCTTCTATGGTTAATGGGTATGGATTCCACTTTATTGAGGAGGGCATTCTTGATATGCTTAACATAGACATAGAAGAATATAAAGATTTTCTTGATCTCACCACAGGAAATCCACTCAATAAACTCTCCCAAGATGATACTACCACTAGCCTTAGTGACATCAAAAGAGCCATCTTTCAATCCAATATGACTTGTCATGAAGATAGGGGTACCTATTATGCCATAAACCTAAAACCTAAAGCTAGGATCATGAATCTCATTGTTGCCACCAATATCCATCCTAGAGAAAACAAATCTGAAGTACCCACTTTCTGTATGTACCTTATCTATGCTATTCTAAAAAGTATTCCCATAAATTTTATTTGTATCATCCTTAAGAATATGCTTGAGTTTTCTGGCAATCCACCTTATGCTGACTTTGTGTGCCAAATCACTCAACACTTTCTTAAGAAGAATATTGAGGATCTAGGTTACACATGGGATAGAAAACCTCAAAAGATAAGTAAAAATACGGTGGAGAAGATGGGAATCGATTTTGGCCACAAAAGGGCTAGGACTGAAGGGGAGACATCCACTCAAGACATACCTCCACCACCTCCTCCTACCAACCTACCCTATGATCCCATTACAAATACCTTAACATACATTGTTGGATCCCAATATCACCTGAGTAGGAAATTAGATTACAATCACCATGCCATGACTTATTTAAACCAAAGGATGCACACTCTCTCTCCTAACCAACCTGATGAATATCCTTATTCCCTAAATCCTGGCTTGATAAATCCATACAATCCTTCCTACAACTACTACCAAACTCCACCTCCACCATCTCCTGATCTCACACATACTCAGTTCTCTCTGATTCAACTTCAAGACATTGTTGCTCACTTCCGCTTTGATCGTGTTCCCACCTTCTTGGAATCTTATGCCTTAACCAAGATAGGTGCCTTGGAGTGGCAGACATTGGTCAAGTATTATGGAGTTGAGCCCTTTCTTGGGAAAGACCCATATATTGATGTAATCCTTCGGTCTTTTTAGTGAGATTATGAGATATCTTTGTAATGGTTGTAATGGAATGGCTATCTTTATATTGTAATGGATATCTTTTATAAGCAAGTATGTCATGCTTTATGGGTCTTCTTATAAATTGTATGAGCAACAAGTTGTTATCAATAAAAGTGTGTTTAAATGGCTTCATTTGAACATATACATGTTATATAAGAATATTATAGTAGAGCATACAAATAAGGGGGCGTAATATATGCAATGAACCCCAAAGGGTACAAATTTTTGCAAATGATTGAGAAACAAATTGTGGCTGAATTCGACAAAAATAGTTTAAAATTATATTAATTCCTTGATTTTAATTGAATATCACTTTAAGGGGGAGCATAGCATAAAATTAAGGGGGAAAATGATTATCTTGGATATATTTTTGAAATGACAAAGGGGGAGAAATAATATAAAATCAAAAACATAAAATTAAAATGAGTTTCATAATATCTCGGCCAGCATTCACTTGCAAAACAAGAATGGCTACAAAAGGCAAATTTCAGGTATGAAACTCACATGATTTATATTTCCTTATTTTATATTTAGGAAATGTTTGTAATCTTCAAAACAGGGGAGATTGTTGGCTAAATTGGACATTAGTATAATCCCTTTGTTTCGATGATGACAAACATTTCATTCTTGTCGATCTAACGTGCTACTTGAGTGTTCCAGGAATAAAGTGGATGACAAATATTTGGAAGATCTATATGCTAAATTGCTTTAATTTCATGAATGTAATCAATTATAAAACTTGTATAAATATATAATGTACAAGTACTTAGACATCATGTAAATCAAGTGTTAGATCTTCCTTACCCAATCACAACACTTAGATAGGTCATCCCCTTCAATAGTGTCACAAATGCACACTCATACATACACTTAGTATTCAGTTTAAAACATTGAAACAGGGTCAATCTCGGTCGACAATATTCTCGACCGAGACACTCTCGGTCGACAAACTCCTCGATTGAGAAAGACCCTAGTAGCCGTTAGACATAGCAAACAAGGTAGTTGGTAGTTGGAGATGAACGTTGCATACACTTTCTCCAGACAGTCCCTCGGTCGACAAGTCCTCGACCGAGAAGGACTCTCGGTCGACAATTCTTCGACAGAGATGTGTTCTGTCTGCAACTTTTAAAATTAATTAACTAGCCATTGCTTAAGCAACAAAAGTGTATCTAACGGCTAGTTAAGCACTTGGAACCCCCTAGAAAATGTCTAGAACGTCCTTAAGCACTTTTAGGTCATTCCTATAAATAGGGCATGCCTTAGGACACCTAAACTCACTAATATACACTTGTGCAATACTTGAGTTTACACTTGCAATTGGCAATCTATTTTGAGCAATTGTGCAACACTAGCATTGGACATTCATTCCCTTGCTCCTAATTCGTGTCCTATAGGCCAACATATCCTATCCACCAAACCTACACTTCAATATTCATTGGTTAGGAGATCTATACGCTTGATATAGGCAAATCAAGCCTTGTGCTTCAAAGTGGTAATTGTAATTTCCATTTCCTTTCTTATTCACTCTTATTACTTGTACTATCCTTGCTACTCCTAGGGTTGGAGGCTGCAGATAGGAGAGGGTTTTAATCTTCTTGGTGAAGAAGGAGGCTTTGGACTACTTCTAGAAGGTTGTTGCAACGGGAGGCTACTTCAAGAGGAAGGCTACTTGAAGGGGGAGCTTGAAGTTACTTCAAGAAGGCAGCTTCAAAGTTGATGCAACTACTTCAAGGTGAAGGTTGTCCAAAGGGTGTAGAAAGTATTGTAATTTTATGCAAATTCCTTGAGAGGTAATAAAATTTAATACTTTCAAAATCCTGGTTGGGTAAGCAACCAGGTAGTGGATTGACTGCCTTAATATTTGCTAAGGTTGGAACCACTCTAAACACCTTGTCTCCTTCTTATTATTTCAATTGTGGTTGTTTGAGTTAAATTATATTAAAAATATCATAAGACCATATTCACCCCCCCTCTAGTGGTTTTTCATTACCTTTATATCATTTTCATGCCTATTCATGATAAATTGATCAAATATGGTACTTATAATGGCCTCATTGATAAAATCACACTTGGTCAAGAGAACATTATCCAATACACCTATGAACAATATTTAAAGGCGAGAAGAAAGGAAGGATATACTTGTAAATAATGGTGGAATTTTTTTGTTTCCATTGATATTTTTTCATTCTCTTTTCCTTTCATTTACTTATTTCATTTAAATATAGTTAGCTCCCATATTCTGTAATATTAAAATGATGAAAATTTAAAAAAAATGAAAAGCAAACCAAAAGTGGAACTGTGCAAACTTTTACTTATTTCTACTCATCTGAATAATGAATAACTAAATTTTTTATTTTCACTAAATGAGATCTAATATGTAATATTATCCATGATGATTTATAGAATACATGGACCAAGTAGGTGGTTGCATTGATGGATTAATATACATCTTAGTTTTAGTCGCATCTTTAGTTAAATTTTTCACTTAAATCCCTCAATTTACCTCTAAATTGTCCTCTATATTGTTTTCTTAGTTTTGAATGAATATTTAGGGTATAGATAAAATCCACTAGTTTCCATGGCTAGATAAAGCTTCACAACATGTGTACTGTCTTAGGCCATGGTGGTGCTACTAACCGACTATGGGACCCAAGAGATTTTTGATATTTTGGACATGATTTCCTATGATCAGTCCTTTTGTCAACCCATGGCCTCATCGACCTAAGCCTTCATCGACGCATACCTTCGACGACATGTTAATACACCCATGTGGTGGGTGGGTTTGTTGTAGATAGACTAATTGTCGACTAATAGGTCTCCTTCTATCTTGTCATCAACCATACTCCAATGGGAAATATGCCCGACGAGATTTCGACATACCACATAGCCCGATAGATTTTTAGCACATGAAGATTGAAGAACAATGGAACCCCAATGCTTTGTAATCTTGAAGACCAACTACATGTTTGCAAGATACATCAGAATCCTAGCATCCAAAGAGATTACAACTTCCATAGACCAATAAATTTTCTGCACTCCAAGATCTCCAACGCTCGAAAAGAAGCTAAACCATGATGAGGAACCCAATCTTCAATCGACAGGAGAAATGATCATTGACTAACATCACCTCTATATTTCCACCCAACAACCTTCTGAGTACATGAGCCTGATGTTCCTACAACCTTTGATTGATGGCTCATTAATGCTCGATGGACCAAGGGCTGCTTTCTTAAGCTTGAAGAAACAAACATTATCGACACCTTAGAGAACATTATCCAATATTCCTATGACATGATACTCTTTCTCAAGTCTGATGAAAGAAACATTGTCAACACCATCCATAGTTTTTATATTTTCTCTCATCACTCTAGCTTCAATATAAATTTTAAAAAATCAAATATATCAAAAATATACATCAAATACATGTGCATATGTTCCATTTGATATGTCTAATTTCAAATACATTATAAATTGTATGGAGGAGATTTTTGTAGTGGAATATTTTATGTTTCCTATCCCAAATTCCCCTTCACAATTTGCTTTAGAAAACCATAATAAAAAAATTACCAAAAAACTCTCCCACTTGCATTCAAACATTCTCTATTTGTTTAATCAATTAATTCTCTTTTCAACTCTTCCTTCACTCTCATTGTCACATATTTTCTTATTTGCATCCCTCTCCCTACTTAAATAATCTCCCATCTTGATAGCATTAAATACAACTTCCTTTCCAGACACACAGGAGACAAAATAAATCACACCTTATAAATGGATTCACTATTTGCATACCAAAATCACAAGGTGGATAAGTTATAATCCATATGAAAACATAGTCAACATGACTCATTTACAAAATATCTATCTTTCTTTGTGATGGAATACCCATCATTTGGAAAGATCATGTTATGGTGAAATATTGAAAATTTCCTAACCCCTGGCATGATACTTAAAATACATAAACAAGATACACATATTTTTTACCAACAAAACCATTTACAATACTCAAAATATCATCATCATCCATCCTTTTCATTATCAAGATACACATATTATGTTAAAATCATTGTTGGACAATTGTACTATTCCCCTCTAAGGTTGACATCAAAATACCAAGCTCTGCTAGACATAACCCTGCAATGCAAGACAAACTCTATCTCCTATCTAATAATAATAGTTTACTCAAACAATGCATTTGCTCTAACCATTTAGTAATCATTATAAAAGCATGACATCCATAACCTCCACTCTTTATTGAATACACCTCTTATCTATTTGCAAGGCCCCTAAACTTGCTTAAAGTGTTGAACAATCTTAATTACCATAATTGAATTATTAGAACCTTAATCTAACCTTGTGATATGCTCTTGCATCATAATACAACCTTAAATATCAAATTTAGTCCAATTTGGACATTGTTTGAGCAAGTTATGAACTTTTATGTACATTTTGGACTTTTTTACAATTTACCCAATTGGGAGGTTTTCTTTGTATATTTTCACAAGATTTATGATCCTTATAGGTTTCCTTATCCTTCTATACTTTGTTAGTCTATGGGGCTCCTAGTTGTTCTTGTTTTGGAGGTGTTCCTCTTCAGGGACATTTTAGGGGTTCCCCCTTTTCGATAAGGATAAGAGTAATAGTAAAGATAAGGATAAGGATAAGGATAAGGGTCAAGATAATGATAAGGATAAAGACAAGGATAAGGGTATAGATAAAGAAAATAAAGTGTAGGTGGCAAGTGAGGGAGGTGTTGCATGGACATAGAAGCTCTAGGCTATGGACACATGGAAAGCTCATGGGCACCTCATGCTTGACCCATTCTTTTTTTTGGTTAAGCCAGGGGTTGCTTTTATTCATCCCACACCCCTATTGTGGGCACAGTCATCCAAAAATTACAGCTCCTGCTTATAACAGTGCAGGTAGAAAGCAATAAAAACTAGAAACATCATAACAACCTAACCAACAACACTCCGCAAAACAATGTAAGGGACTCTACGTTTCTCTAAAGCCGCCATACCTCTTACTCTACATGGTATATTCAGTGTATCTGAAGCAATGATTGGCTCATTCAACATGCTACCCCATTTCCCTAGTTCACGAGGTATCGAGTTGATGACCTTGTGAACCAAGGACCCATATATCATAGCAGAATCAAGCTCCTCTTGCAGCTCCCTAACGAATGGTGACGTCTTCCATGGTTCCATCCCGTTGTTCCATAAGATGTCATGCATGTACGCATCATCAATCTCAATATACGAAATGACCAATGCATGGCCTCTCGCTATCTTCAACCCGATAGCACACGCTTGCATATATGCAAGTATGTAATCCGTACTCCTGAGCCAAGCTCTGAATACAAGGCATATATTAGCCCTGTGATTTCTTATAACTCCCGCCGCCCACCTTCGAGACACTCCTTGGTTATCTCTATCTCTCCCGATCGTGAGGTTGAGCTTAAGATTATGCAGGTCAGGAGTCTGCCATCTCACCCGCTCTATCTCTCTCATCAAGACTCGCGGCTCATTCAAGCTCGCCTCCCTCATCCGTGCATAAATGTTGTTATCTGTATCTAACACAAAAAATCTCCTCTTCAGCTGAACGTTCAGCGCCGCAATAACCCAACTCCATTCATGAGAGAAAGGTCTATGTTGCTCCTCGAATCTAGCTTGGCATCTCAACCGCCATATGCTATACGGGATCAGAACCGCCAGGTTTCTAGCTAGCCACTCTTTTAGTTTCTTCCTCTTCCCCAAAACACAAGTATCTATTAGGGATCTGACGTCATTAGGTGGATGCATATCTATCATCTCAGAACACTTACCCCAAAAGAAACCTGCCATTTGTCCATGGAAAATCAGGTGTCCAATGCTCTCCTCGTGCGGCTCCTCACAGCAGTTGCATCGAGATGCAAAGGGAATGCAGCATCTAGCTTTAATATTATCATCCGTTGACGTGGCCCCTCTAACAGACTTCCAAATGAAAGTCGCTGCCTTAGGGAAGCTACTCATCCAAATCCACTCTAACCCAGCAGGATCTTCCCTTCTGTCTACCATCAGTAGCTTTTTGAATGATCTCATAGAGAATACACCTCTCAACCCCGGACTCCATATCATTCTATCTTTCACATCAGCGATCCATGCGTTAGATTCACGGATGATATCCAACCCATCATCGTCAACTATTGTCCTTAGTAAATCCCAATCCCATCCCTGTTCTTCAATCCAGAAGTCTTTAATAAGAAAAGGGTGTCTTCTATCACTAGCAAATCTAGCATGATTTGTCAAGCGCTGCTCACACCACCTCGAGTCCCAGAAAGGAATTTCACCTCTCCCTACCACCCATCTACACATAGGGAACACCCGTGGTATCATATCCCATATACGTTTCCAGTACGGAGAAGGAGAAAGTCCCAACTTCAAGGAACCAGGAAAGACATTATCACGACCTGCTACCACATTGGTATACTTCCACCTGCAGAAACTGGCCCATATTGAATTTGCCGTCAACACCTCCCAATAAGCCTTCCTAACGAAAGCATCATTTATCAGACAGAGCGATGGAAACCCCAGCCCACCTTGAGATAGAGGTCTTGCAACTCTGTGCCAACTGAGCCAAGCTTTTCTGTGTTGTTCATCCCTGCCCGCCCACAAGAAATGAGAAAGCTTCCTCTCAATGCGGTCTGCAATCCCCACTGGAACGCCAATCACAACTGCCGTATATACAGGAATGGATGATAGCATGTGAGCGATTAGTAGTCTTCTTCCCGCGAAGGATAGGAGTTTGGATCTCCAAGTTGTGAATTTATTAACAATCTTCTTCATCAAGAACTCAAAGTCCTTGAGTCTCATCCTTCCTTTTGTTATAGGGATACCCAAGTAAGTGATAGATTCCTTCGCTGCCCCCATATCCATACAAACTGCCACACTATTTATCATCTCCAAATCTTCCCCCCTACTACACATATGGATTTATCTTTATTGATTCTTTTCTCCGTGTCCTTTTCATATGCCTCAAAAGTATCCCTAACCTTCTCCATCAATCTCTGATCAGCATTGAAGAATAAACCAATGTCATCTGCATATAATAGAATGCTTGGCGGAATCGCCTCCTCGCTGATCTTGAATCTCGAAATGTGTCCCTCCTCTTCTATCTTCAGAAATTTTCTACATAGAATCTCCTCGAAAAGAATGAACAAGAAGGGGGATAGCGCACAACCTTGCTTGAGTCCTCTACTCATCGGAAAAAACCTGCAGTTTCGTCCCCAACCGTAACGGTAGCCCATGTATTAGAAAAGAAACTTAAGCACAATTTCACCATATCCGTACTAAACCCAAATTGTTGCATCACTCTCCACAGAACATTCCAGTCAGTCCTATCATAAGATTTTGACATATCATACTTCAGAATCACATTGGGTGTCCCTTGGCCTCTATTGATGTCATGCATCAGCTCCTTCGCAAGCCTGACATGATGAGTGATGTCGGATCCTTTAACAAAAGCACCTTGTACCTTGGAAATCAATCTCGGCATCATGGGAGCCATCCTATCACTGAGAATACGTGTAAGAATACGGAGGGCAACGTTTTCAATAGAGATTGGCCTAAAGTCCTCTAGTAGTCTCTTTGGGCAATCCACCTTCGGAATAAGCAGAATTCAGCAGCAGAAAAGGCCCCTAAAGCAAGGTTGTCCTCTAAAGAAAGCCTCTGTCATCTTCATAAAATCCGCACCAATGATTGACCAAGCAGCCCGAAAGAACATCCCAGTGAACCCATTCGGAACTGGAGCTGCTGAGGAGTCCATCTTTAGTAGGGCCTTCACAACCTCCTCTTCACGGGGGACAGCTAGAAGGGAAAGATTTTCATCCATAGATACCAACTCCGGGATATTATGTAAGAAATCCTCCAAGTCAGGTACATTTGTTTCCACCACCTCATTGAAGAAATGTTTATAGAGGTCCGCCGCCACCTCCGCCATCATCTTAGGATCCGATATACACGTGCCATCCTACAAGACCACGCTGTTAAGCCTCCTACGCTTCCTTCGTGCTTTGACGGTAGCATGATAAAATTTCGTATTACGCTCCCCGTCTTGAAGCTAGCTTATCCTCGCTTTCTCTTTCCACATCGCCTCTTCTTCATCCAACAATTGTTACATTTCTTTCTCAGCCGTCCTCAGGTTAGCTTCATTCGCCATAGTTGGGTTCCCATCGAACGCCACTTGTGTAGTAAACACCACATCCTCCAAGTCTTTGACGCACTACTTGATTTCTCCATAGGACTCTTTGCTCCATCTTCGCAAATATGATCTAACTCTTTTAAGCTTGTGACAGAAAATGAAGGACGGGTGTCCAGTCACCTGTTCACTCCAAGCCTATTCAATCACCTTTAAACAGTCTTCATGCTCGAGCCACGCCTTCATGAAAACAAAATGTGTCGTCTTTCGCTCTAATGCTTGATCGCATGGAATTTTCACTATGAAACTGTGATCAGAAACTCTATCTCTGGTTAAGTGTATCGATCTGGTTGCGGGCCTTTCCACCATCCATGCCTCATTCACTAGCACCCTATCTATTCTCTGCCACATAGTAGGTGTAAGAATCTACTTGTTCACCCAAGTGAATTGACTGCCTTCAAACGGAATTTCATCCAAAGCAACATCCGCAATCAAGGTGTTGAAATCCAGCATGTCCTGATAACCTGGTGTGTTCCTGCCTCGTCTCTCCCTTATATTACGTACCACATTGAAGTCACCTGCAATCATCCATGGCTCATCACCTATATGTTCCGCCATTGTCATTATCTCTTCCCACAAAGACCTCCTCTCAAGGTGATCACAACTGGCATATATGGCTGTAACTAAGAACTTTGCCCCATCACTGGCCTCCAATCTCACTGTGATGTGTTTCCTATGTCTCTTAAAAACAGAAGGATTTGTATCTATGTCTGCGTAGAACCAAATCTTCCCTTCCTCCTCTTGATTATCCACCGTCCAATCAAGCCTCACAATGTCCATGAGTTTCGCAGCCTATTCAGCATGGAGAAACGGCTCAAACAAACAAACCACACCTGGTTTATATCTACCACAATTTCTGCTCAGAACTCTCCTCGTAGGATTATTAGATGCCCCTCTAATTCTAAAAAAATAGAAGTAAAGTCCATATTAACTTTGTGCCGCCGTCACCACCAAATATGAAAACGATCAGGGGCTATATCCCCCCCTCCAACTCTGACCAGTATCCATCAAAGAATTCTCTTTCGTAGTCTGAGTGTCTCCTCCTGGAATGATACCGTCTGTGGTACCGGCTATCATCCCCATCTCTTCTATGTCTGCTATGACTCCTTCCATATGTCCTTCTATGATCAGTATAGTCACCCTCAAGGAAAATGAAATCCTCCAATCGTCTGTTCGACAAAAATATGTTGTTGCCCTCTCTATCCACGACCACTCGTCTTGGTGATCTATGGTGCTGCCTGATCGGGGACAGGCTCCGCTCCTGAGGTATTGCTCTAGAATACGAGGTTTTGTCTGTCACAACCACCATGGAATTAGATATAATCGTCTTCCCCTGCATAGATAAGGCCTCCCTAGGTATCCCTGACTCTCTCCCAAACTCAGTAAGCTGCGTGCTATTGGACCCCACCGGCCCTCTTGCCAACATGAAGAAGTGCATAGATGTCCGACGCTGCCCGTAAGTAAGAGATACAAATTGAGGGACATCTTCACTGAACGCCTCAACCAGGATAATCAAACCAGATAAGTCATCTTTTTCCTTCTGCCAGTCTGAAATGAACCTCAATTTACCAAAAGGTGATATCATCTTCTCCATCGTGTCATCATCTTTGTAGGTAATAGGGATGTCTGCTACCCAAAACCAGAAAGCCTCCTTCCGTTGGTGTTGTTCTCCATTACTCATGAGTTGCAAATCAATTTTTTTCCCATGCATATCCGGTACGCCCTTCTCCTTTACTTCCTTCTCCTCCTTATCACATGAGAAGAAAGCAACAGCCTTACATTCTACAAATCTGTATAGGTCCGCCGCATTGCGCCAGCGCTACCACAAGAACGGGAAAAGCTCCTTCCATTGAACACCATATGGCCATGATATCTCCACCGCCCTCTCAAGCGCCGTCATCTTCGCTTTGCGCATCTCGTCGTCAAGCCCGACATAAACAGCGATGCGCTTAGGGATGTGTTGTGAACCATCCCTGGCTGGGGTGCCTGACGGCAATGGTGGAAATGTCGCCCTTGAGTGTACGTCTAGTGGCCTCGGTCTCAGCATATACTGCGTGCATCTAGCAGCCACATGACCCGGTCTACGACACTTATAGCAAACATTGCTTCCTCTACACTGTGCTTGCCAATGGCCTCTCCCCATACATCTAAAGCATGTGTCGTGAGGGATCCCGTATAGCGGTGTCTTCCTCTGTGGCCTCTGCGAGACGACCGGCTATGTGATGGGTGTCGGAACAGGCTCCTGCCTAGGGTTAGGGATAGCAAGAACCTCCGTCGTTCTGATCTCAGCTGACCGCGTCGCTTGATTCACCGGACCAGTATGGTCGATCGGCGGGCAGTCCAACTCAATCACCATAGGAGCAGTTACGTCTCCTTCCTCCCTCAGTGGTGGTGGTGGCACCCCCTCATCATCAGGACCCTGGGTATCTTCCTGCGGCTGCGTCGTCAATGGGCTACTAGACGCTGGAACCTCCGTCCGCTCGGGCCCAGCACGATCGGGTCGATCATCCCTCCGTTCTTCCACCACCGAAACCCTAGACGGTGAGTCATGCAGCGTGTCTTCACTAGTCATCACAACCCTAATGTCGGGAAGCACCTCCTCTGGTGAGACTGCAGTCGATATCATCTTGTTTCTTCTCTCAGTAACGACCTGTTGCATCCCGCAATCTCGCATGGTCTATCTTGTCACCCTACGCAGAAGGGGCGAGGGAAACATCTTGACCGGGTACTTACCCCCTCATGCACGATACGAGAGCTCAGCTCATGCACGATAAGGTATTCTTTGCTCTCGTTTCCTCTGTAACAGTTTGCCAACGCGTATCGGCTAGCTTTCTTGCGTATCGGTTTCCTATACCGTATCGGCTACCAAGCTTGTATCTGCTCACTGGAGCTGCACGACACCAAAATTTCTATCGCCCGATACGGGAGTTTTGATCAAGCCGATACGGGAGCTTTGAACAAGCCGATACGAGAGCTCCCCCCACGATACTGTATGCCTCAATAATCAAATCTCTGTCGGAAAAAGCCTATCGCCCGATACTCCATGCAAAGGCCTATCGCACGGTACTAGACCACGATACGAGAGCTGCTCTAAAGTCTTTTTGCAATTAGTGCTATTAGTGCTATCACCCGATACTCCATGAAAAATCCTATCCCATGATACTAGAGCACGATACGAGAGCTGCTCTGGTCACCTTGCTCGGCCATAGAATTGGTTGGTACCATGCTTGACCCGTTCCTTATCCATGAAGCTATATATACCCCTTCCTATCTCCAAATTGAAATCATTGCTCACTCCCACTTTGCTCTAGATTAGAGAACGTAACTTGCTCTATTTGTCTAGAAAATAAAGTGGTCTAAGGTAGAAGACAATCTCTTTTTGGAGAAGAAGGTCTCCTAGAGCTCCATCTAACCCTACCTAGGATTTCTAAGATCATCTTTTAGGGTTTTTGACCAAGGCAAGTTTTTTTTATTCCTTCCTTCTCCGTTTTTCATGCTCTTCTCCTACCTTAGACCTTCCTATAGGTTTGAACTCTATTGTTCGATGGTAAAAGTTTCTTTAGAGCTCAATATCCTACCTTTCTTGCTTTTTCTTCTAGGGTTTTGATTCCTTGTGAAGAAGAGTGGCTGCTTGGCCAAGTTCACAGCTTCCTCTTGGGTTTTCTAGCTTCTTGGCTCAAGTTTCTTTCTGCTAGAATTCTTTTCTACTCAGTAGAGGTGAGTTTAATAACCCTCTTTACTTATATTGGTTACTATAAGCTTGTTAACGCGTGTTCTTCCATAAAAATGGTGATTTAAGCATTAAGAAGCTAAGCTTGTTTGGGATTTCAATTTTTATGGTGCTTCCTATTTTGTTTCTAGTTCTAGATGAACCTATAATCATGTACACTTTCTTCCTAATGAAGTATATGACTTATTTTAGGTTGGTATCACCACCTATGGTGCAAATAACCTATCAACCAATGGTCCATATTAGGGTTTCTAGGTTATTTTCTCTTCTAAATACATGACTCGATGGTGTGGTCTTCATGACAACCAAAGGTGGTGACCAAGGGTTATGAAAGATGATGTGAACTATGTAAAGAGGCGAGATCACCTCCTTACTAAAATTTAAAGGAAGTACAAAACATCCATCTTTTTAGAAAGATAAAAGATATTGAGGGATGCATGTATAATATTCCAAGTAAATAAGCATGCACCAGATACATTACAAAATGTCAATAGCAGCGGAAATAAAAGAACTAAGCCTATTACATGGCTTTCATTGTTCATTACATGATTGTTCTCAAATGATAAAGATAAGAGAAAAGGGTCTAGCTATAGCAACCTAGACATCCTTTCAGATAGCTTGAGATCTACTCCTGAGATGAATTCCTTCAAACTTGTTCTTCTCCTTGCTCAGCACTAGCACCTGGGTGGTTGGGAAAGCACCCAGCAAAAGGGGAAAGAAAACAAGGTATGTTTCACAAAACTAATCTAGGATATCAAGATAAGTACAACAACAAAAACAGACTATGGTTCATCATATAATGAAGATAACAAGAGTATGAGGCTATATTCAAAAGAAACTTGCCATTAACAATTATACCAAAAAGGATTTGCATGTAAGATAATTATGTCTACCTAACTAAGTAGGGTTGAGGCACCTACCGGACCTCTAACCTTAGGTGAGGGGAGAATAAGACATTCCCAGTCACCTGCAATATTATGGGGAGAATAAGACATTCCCCAGGGCGATTATTTACATGCCCTCTGTGGGTGGTTGTACATAAGTATTGCTACTTTAAATTAAATAGAACATAAATCCACATGCTAGAATAGTAGCCATGGCAAGAGTAGTCACAATATTCAATAAGCATGGCAGTGGGGTATAAGACCCAAACAATAAGAAATTATAATCTAATTTGAGGCATGAACAACATTAGGATTCAAGAATAGGATATTTAGGGTTTATTTAAGCCCCATTAGGGAAATATAGGGTTTGGATGCAATTATCCCAACATAGGGTGTAAGGAATGCACATACCTCTCTTACTGATATCAATTACTAACTTTCACCACTTTAATTGAGTCCAAGTTCCACTTTGCCTATTTTCAACGTATTAACATGTATTAGAGTACATAGTGCACATTAATATATAGAAACCCTATTCTTAGAGATTTTTTGAAAAAATAGGATTTAGACTCTTAAAACATCACCAATAAACTTATTAGGTTTTCCTAATCAAGAAAACATATATTTATGTTAATTTTGGAGTTATGATGATCAAGATGTAATTTTTATGGATTTTATGCATTAAATTTGTTTTACAAAAATCACCCTTCGTCAAACCATAAAATCAGACCTTGAAAATATTTTTATTGGATATATCTCGTTCTCATGATTCCAAAACATATATTATTTTCAAATTTGGATAAGCGGTTTAGAAGATATGAAATTTTCAATATTGACCAATCAGAAATTGCCACATCATCAAACTGATTGAGATAATTGAAGAGAGAGGGAGAGGGAGAAAACACCATTCGAGTAAGATCAGGTTTTAAGTTGCATAGGTAACCAAACTAGAGCTTCTAGAGAAGGTAAAACAGCAAGAAATCAAAACTTTAGAAGAGCATGGTAAAAAGAGATGGAAATCGTCGATTTTCAACATAAAAGCATGAGTTTTAAGCATGCACTAAGCAATATATGAGAAGGGTGTTAACCAAACTTGCCTCTAGGAAGGTAAACAGAAAGGATTCCGAGATTATAAGGCTTGGTTTCTCCAAGACAAGCTTCTTTCTTGAGCAAAGATCACATTCTTCACTTTAGAGGTGCAAACCCTAGCAAAAGAGCATAGAGATGAGGTGTTTTAGGGTTCTAGGTGGGGTTTTACCATGTATGGTCATGGTTCCGACCTATAAGAAGGTGTAAGGAAGACTATCAGTATGAAAATAGGGAAGGAATGGAGAAAACTTACTAGTTTTGGTCGATTTACCAAGCAGGAGCTTTAGAAACCCTAATAGAGCAATTTGGAAGCCCTATGAGCCTTCTTCACCAAGGTAGGCTCCCTCTATTGCCTTGGGGCAGAAACTTTGTGGCCAAATACAGAAGAAACTATTATCTAAGCTATAGGAAAGAAAAGGAGAGCAAGAATTTTCGAATTATGAGTTGGGAAGGGGTATACATGGCTATATACAGAAAGAGGTGAAGCATGAGGAGTCTTAAGGGACTTTCCATGTGTCTTTAGCCTAGGGATTGATGGACATGCAAGAGGATAGTTCATAGAGGCTTCATCCATATCCAAAGTCGGTTCTAAGGGCCCATAGATTATTTTAGGCCATCCCCACCGTTTTTCAAGAAAGAAATAACGTCATTGGTTGATAGCTTTTAAGGATAAGCATCTTTATAAAGAGGGTAATCCCTATAATGCCCTTGGAAAGAAATACCATCAAACCAAGGTGAAACTAGGTTCTCCAATGGTTTCAAATCTCGTTAATGGTAAGGTAATATCTAAGGATTAAAATTCAGGTGATAATTTGCAAAGAAAACCTCCCAATTGGGTAAATTGCATAAAAGTCCAGAATGTGCATATAATTGCATAACTTGCACAAACAACATCCAAATCAAACCAAATTTGAAACTTAGCCTAATATTATGTTTTCAAATCATATCAAAAAGATATATTAAGGTTTATAGAACTTAATTATGGTAATTAAGCTTTTACTGAGGTATTTGTGCATAAACCCTTATATTGGTACAATTAGTGAATAAATGTTCACTAAACCACTATAAATTCCACTAATTAAACATAAATGACATAAAGGATAGAAATGAGAGGGAAACTTGGGAAAAAGGTTTACATGGATATTACATATAAGATTCATTATGTTACATCACTCCACCCCTTTAAAAGGATTTCGTCCTCGAAATCTCAAACAAAAAGAGAAGGGTGAGTACGTCACATTTCATCTCTCAACTCCCAAGTGGTTTCTTCTAGACCATGATATTTCCACAAAACTTTTACCATCTCAATCTCTTTGTTCTTCAGCTGCTTTACTCGGGAGTCAAGAATCTTCATAGGTAGCTCTTCATAGGTCAGATTCTCATGTATCTCCAAAGGCTCAAAGGTAAGCACATGAGATGAGTCCTTGACATACTTCTTCAGTATAGAGACATGAAACACATTATGAATCTTATCATAGGAAGGAGGTAAGGCTAATCGGTATGCACAGTCTCCAACCTTATCTAAGATTTCAAGTGGTCCAACATAGCAGGGACTCAACTTGCCTTTAACTTTAGATCTAGCAATAGAACATATAGGCTTGATCTTCAGAAATGCATAGTCACCCACTAGGAAGTTAACATCGGACCTCTTCTTGTCAGCATACATCTTCTGTCGGTCTTGAGAAGCTTTCATGCATTTCTTTATCAACTGCACCTTTTCTATCATCATTTGCATGTCATAGGTCTTCACTAGAGAACGTTCACCGACATCATCCCAATGCAAAGGTGAACGACATGGTCTACCATAGAGAGCTTCAAAAGGTGGCATACCAATACTAGCTTGGTAGCTATTATTGTAAGCAAACTCAGCTAATGGCAGATACCGATCCCATGCACACCCCAATCCATCACACAAGCATGAAGCAAGTCCTCCAGAATCTGAACTGTTCTCTCAGATTGACCATCAGTCTGTGGGTGGTAAGCAGTACTGAAACACAAGTCAGTACCCATCTCCTCCTGAATCTGACCCCATAAACGAGAAGTAAACTTTGGGTCACGATCAGAAACTATTACCTCAGGTACTCCATGCAGGCGTACGATCCACTCAACGTACAACTGAGCCATATCTGCAACTTTGTAATTGGTTTTAAAAGGCAAGAAATGAGTAGATTTTGTAAGTCGGTCAATAACTACCCAAACAGCATCATAACCTTTCTTGGACTTGGGGAAACCAGTAACGAAGTCCATTTTGATTTTCTCCCACTTCCATTCTGGAATTTCAAGAGGGTGAAGAAGACCACCAGGTCGTTGATGTTTTATCTTGACTTGCTGACATGTCAAGCACTTCGCGACGAATAGAGCTATATCATTCTTCATGTTCTTCCACCAGAAGCTTCGTTGTAAGTCCTTATACATCTTTGTTGTGCCAGGATGAATAGTGTACTTGGACCCATGAGCTTCACTCAGAACTTTCTGTCTCAACTCACCAACATTAGGAATCCACAACCTTTATTTGAAGCAGACAACACCATCCACTCTGATAGAGAAGTCAGATTGCGGTTTCTCAGTTAAAGCTTTCATCTCCTCAAGCTCAGAACTCTCGAACTGTGCATCCACGACTTCTGAGATCCAGGTTGGTGTAATGGTCAAGCTGGCCATATGAACACACAACTTGTCTTCATCCACTAATTTAACAGGCTGAGGTCTCCATCTAGCCACATGTTCAAGGTTTTCCCATACTGAACATCTCAAAGCAGCACAAACAACATCCTTCTTGCGACTTAAAGCATCAGCTACGACATTCGCTTTACCAGGATGATAGGTAATGGTGAAGTCGTAATCTTTAAGATATTCCATCCACCTACGTTGTCGCAAGTTCATATCCTTTTGAGTCAACAGATATCTTAGACTCTCGTGATCAGAAAAGACTTCAAACTTTTCACCATAGAGATAGTGTCGCCAGATCTTCAAAGCATGAACTATGGCAGCAAGCTCCAAATCATGTGTAGGCCAATTAGCTTCATTAGGTTTCAACTGTCGAGAAGCATAGGCGATCACCTTTCCATCTTGCATCAAAACACACCCTAAGACTTTTCTGGATGCATCGGTGTAGATGACATAGGGTATGCCCTCAATAGGCAAGGCAAGCACGGGAGAAGAAGTCAGGCTCTTCTTCAGCTTCTGAAAACTGTTCTCACATTCTGGTGTCCAAGAGAACTTGACCTCCTTTCGCGTCACCTTGGTTAAAGGCAAGGCCAACTCAGAGAAGTTCTTGATAAACTTTCGATAGTAACCTGCTAAGCCAAGGAAAATACGGATCTCTGAGGGATTCTTTGGAGCTTTCCACTTGGTCACAGCTTCTACCTTTGCAGGATCAACAGCTATATGTCCGGCAGAAATCACATGACCCAGAATCATCACTTCCTTTATCCAGAACTCACACTTTGAGAATTTTGCATAGAGTTGATTTTCTCATAGTGTGTTGAGTACAATCCGCAGATGCTCGTGATGTTGTTCTAATGTCTCAGAATAAACCAAAACGTCATCGATAAACACCACCACAAACTTGTCAAGGTATGGGCGGAACACTCGGTTCATCAAGTCCATGAAGGCAGCAGGGGCATTTGTCAATCCGAAAGGCATGAACATGAATTCGTAATGCCCATAGCGAGTTCTGAATGTCGTCTTCGGTACATCATTATCCTTCACGCGCATCTCGTAGTAGCCACTTCGTAGATCCATCTTAGAGAACACAGTGACTGACTTTAGTTGGTCGAACAAGTCATCGATGCGAGGCAAAGGATAACGATTCTTTACTGTCACTTGGTTAAGCATGCGGTAGTCCATACACATCCGCATCGAACCATCCTTCTTCTTTACGAATAGGACAGGGGCTCCCCATGGTGAAATACTGGGGTGGATGAAGCCCATATTGATAAGCTCTTCTAGATGCTTCTTCAGCTCGGGAAGCTCGGCAGGGGCCAAGCGGTAAGGCAGCTTCGACATTGGTGAAGTTCCAGGTACAAGCTCGATGGAGAACTCCACATCCCAAGTTGGTGGCAAACTGGGTAACTCCTCGGGAAAGACATCCGGGAAGTCCTTCACCACATCTATGTGGTCGAGAGAAGGAGGTGTAGCCTCGAGGACTATAGAGGCTAAGAAAGCTCTACACCCTTGCGAGACTAGCTTTTCAGCTTTGATGGCGGAAATAACAAATTGCCAATCTTCTCGCTTCCTACCCTTGACACACAATCTTCCCTCAATAGGATGTGACAAACTAACCTTTGATTCTTCACAAAACAAAATAGCTTTGTACCTCTTCAACCAATCCATTCCCAGGATGACATCAAAGGTGGTCATGTTGAGCAAGATGAAATCTGAGGGAAACATTATACCAGATATACAGAGGTCCATGGTTGGAGTTTGGAGATATGAAGAGCATATCTTACCACTAGGGGTTTTTACATCTAATATATGATCCATATACTCAGACTCTATTTCTAACATAGAAGCAAGCTGATATGATATGAAGGTATTGGATGAGCCAGAATCAAATAGTGCCTTTATAGGATGCATATTAAGATGCAAGGTACCTTCAATAACTTCATTATTTTCGCCTGCTTCCTCAGCATTGAGAGCAAACACTCTCCCATTCCTCCTCTCCACTGGTGGTCGCCCCGGGTTCTGGTTGTTGTTGTTGTTGTTAATCCGTAAAGGTGGATTCTGCCTTGGCTGTTGCGGTTGCTGGGCATTATTCTGTCCTTCTTGGAAATGGGGGCAGTGTGGTCGGATATGCCCAACTTGGCCACACTCATGGCAGGTCAGAGGAGGCCGGTTGTCTCTATGAGCAGGTGCATTGTTGGCAGGACATCTCCCTGGAGGATGGTGACGAGAGCACCCATTGCACTGATCACGTCCGTGATTCTCATTTTGGGTAGGGTTCTTCCTATTATTGTTGCTATATCCATTACTGTGTCCATAGGATTGGAATCCTGGGTAGGACTCGATGGCCAGGGCCTTATCCACCATCTGCTGGAAGGTGAGTGGAAGTTGTGGAACAAGACTTTGACCCACTTGGTAGTTTAGGCCCTCCAAGAACAATGTTGCCCTTCTCTCGGCTCCAAGGTCAGTGGCATAGTGTTCCATAAGTAGGAACCGTTGGATGTAGTCAGCCACACTCATGCCTCCCTTCCTGAGGCTGTAGAATTCGGCTTCCTTCTTCCTCAAGAAGGCAGGACAGATATACTTCTCCCTGAAGAGCTTCAGGAACTGGTCCCACTCCATGGTAGAGGTGTCTCGAGTGCGGGTGACACCATTCCACCAGACACGTGCCGGTCCGTCCAACACATACGTCGCGAACCGAACTTTCTGGTGAGGAGGGCATGCCATACCCTCGAAGGTCCGATCCAAAGCCAACACCCAGTCATCTGCTTTATCCACCATGTTGTGTTCACTTTCACCTTTGAAGTAGGGTGGCTGCATCTTTATGAAGTCAGTGAGGGTGAACTCCCTCAGCTTGTTCGCATCGGCAGCCACTATGTGGAGTTGCCCCATCAAGGTGGAGAGCACCTGGCGTAGCATTGCCAGCTCTTGCTCCGGTGTGAAGGAGGCGGTGCCTGGAGAAGCAGGGTTGACCACACTATGGCCGATAGGTGTAACATGAGTGTTTTCCACATTGGAGTCATTAGGGTTTGACTCCTTTCCCTTGATCCCACTATCGAACAAGTCACCTATCCAGAAAGGTAGGGTTAATATGTTAAGTTCCCAGGAGTATTTGAATCATAGATGAAAAAGAATAGAAGCATAGATGAGAAAAGAATATCTAGAATGCTATTGCCTAAAAGCATACTATTTTGGGCAATTCGTATCAGCTCAGGCCAGGCCGGTATCATATGGGCACGGGAGTCCTCATAAACCAAACTAGTGGTGCGGAGGAAAATATTGCCAGCCCCCGAAACCCTGATCCATTCTAGACACCTTTGCTTCAACTTCATGTCCTAATAGTTGCCCAACCTGGCTCTGATACCATGCTATAAAGAGGCGATATCACCTCCTTACTAAAATTTAAAGGAAGTACAAAACATCCATCTTTTTCGAAAGATAAAAGATATTGAGGGATGCATGTATAATATTTCAAGTAAATAAGCATGCACCAGATACATTACAAAATGTCAATAGCAGCGGAAATAAAAGAACTAAGCCTATTACATGGCTTTCATTGTTCATTACATGATTGTTCTCAAATGATAAAGATAAGAGAAAAGGGTCTAGCTATAGCAACCTAGACATCCTTTCAGATAGCTTGAGATCTACTCCTGAGATGAATTCCTTCAAACTTGTTCTTCTCCTTGCTCAGCACCAGCACCTGGGTGGTTGGGAAAGCACCCAGCAAAAGGGGAAAGAAAACAAGGTATGCGTCACAAAACTAATCTAGGATATCAAGATAAGTACAACAACAAAAACAGACTATGGTTCATCATATAATGAAGATAACAAGAGTATGAGGCTATATTCAAAAGAAACTTGCCATTAACAATTATACCAAAAAGGATTTGCATGTAAGATAATTATGTCTACCTAACTAAGTAGGGTTGAGGCACCTACTGGACCTCTAACCTTAGGTGAGGGGATAATAAGACATTCCCAGTCACCTACAATATTATGGGGAGAATAAGACATTCCCCAGGGCGATTATTTACATGCCCTCTGTGGGTGGTTGTACATAAGTACCGCTACTTTAAATTAAATAGAACATAAATCCACATGCTAGAATAGTATCCATGGCAAGAGTAGTCACAATATTCAATAAGCATGGCAGTGGGGTATAAGACCCAAACAAGAAGAAATTATAATCTAATTTGAGGCATGAACAACATTAGGATTCATGAATAGGATATTTAGGGTTTATTTAAGCCTCATTAGGGAAATATAGGGTTTGTCTGTAATTATCCCAACATAGGGTGTAAGGAATGCACATACCTCTCTTAGTGATATCAATTACTAACTTTCACCACTTTAATTGAGTCCAAGTTCCACTTTGCCTATTTTCAACGTATTAACATGTATTAGAGTACATAGTGCACATTAATATATAGAAACCCTATTTTTAGAGCTTTTTAGAAAAAATAGGATTTAGACTCTTAAAACATCACCAATAAACTTATTAGGTTTTCCTAATCAAGAAAACATATATTTATGTTAATTTTGGAGTTATGATGATCAAGATGTAATTTTTATGGATTTTATGCATTAAATTTGTTTTACAAAAATCACCCTTCGTCAAACCATAAAATCAGACCTTGAAAATATTTTTATTGGATAGATCTCGTTCTCCTGATTCCAAAACATATTTTATTTTCAAATTTGGATAAGTGGTTTAGAAGATATGAAATTTTCAATATTGAACAATCAGAAATTGCCACATCAGCAAACCGATTGAGATAATTGAAGAGAGAGGGAGAGGGAGAAAACACCATTCGAGTAAGATCAGGTTTTAAGTTGCATAGGTAACCAAACTAGAGCTTCTAGAGAAGGTAAAATAGCAAGAAATCAAAACTTTTGAAGAGCATGGTAAAAAGAGATGGAAATCGTCGATTTTCAACATAAAAGCATGAGTTTTAAGCATGTACTAAGCAATATATGAGAAGGGTGTTAACCAAACTTGCCTCTAGGAAGGTAAACAGAAAGGATTCCGAGTTAGAAGGCTTGGTTGCTCCAAGACAAGCTTCTTTCTTGAGAAAAGATCACCTTCTTCACTTTAGAGGTGCAAACCCTAGCAAAAGAGCATAGAGATGAGGTGTTTTAGGGTTCTAGGTGGGGTTTTACCATGTATGGTCATGGTTCCGACCTAGAAGAAGGTGTAAGGAAGACTATCAGTATGAAAATAGGGAAGCAATGGAGAAAACTTACTAGTTTTGGTCGAATTTACCAAGGAGGAGCTTTAGAAACCCTAATAGAGCAATTTGGAAGCCCTATGAGCCTTCTTCACCAAGGTAGGCTCCCTCTATTGCCTTGGGGAAGCAACTTTGTGGCCAAATACAGAAGAAACTATTATCTAAGCTATAGGAAAGAAAAGGAGAGCAAAAATTTTCGAATTATGAGTTGGGAAGGGGTATACATGGCTATATATAGAAAGAGGTGAAGCATGAGGAGTCTTAAGGGACTTTCCATGTGTCTTTAGCCTAGGGATTGATGGACATGCAAGAGGATAGCTCATAGAGGCTTCATCAATATCCAAAGTCGGTTCTAAGGGCCCATAGATTATTTTAGGCCATCCCCACCGTTTTGCATGAAAGAAATAACCTCATTGGTTGATAGCTTTTAAGGATAAGCATCTTTATAAAGAGGGTAATCCCTATAATGCCCTTGGAAAGAAATACCATCAAACCAAGGTGAAACTAGGTTCTCCAATGGTTTCAAATCTCGTTAATGGTAAGGTAATATCTAAGGATTAAAATTCAGGTGATAATTTGCAAAGAAAACCTCCCAATTGGGAAAATTGCATAAAAGTCCAGAATGTGCATATAATTGCATAACTTGCACAAACAACATCCAAATCAAACCAAATTTGAAACTTAGCCTAATATTATGTTTTCAAATCATATCAAAAAGATATATTAAGGTTTATAGAACTTAATTATGGTAATTTAGCTTTTACTGAGGTATTTGTGCATAAACCCTTATATTGGTACAATTAGTGAATAAATGTTCACTAAACCACTATAAATTCCACTAATTAAACATAAATGACATAAAGGATAGAAATGAGAGGGAAACTTGGGAAAAAGGTTTACATGGATATTACATCTAAGATTCATTATGTTACAGCACTCCACCCCTTTAAAAGGATTTCGTCCTCGAAATCTCAAGCAAAAAGAGAAGGGTGAGTACGTAACATTTCATCTCTCAACTCCCAAGTGGTGTCTTCTAGACCATGATATTTCCACAAAACTTTTACCAGCTCAATCTCTTTGTTCTTCAGCTGCTTTACTCGAGAGTCAAGAATCTTCACAGATAGCTCTTCATAGGTTAGATTCTCATGTATCTCCAAAGGCTCAAAGGTAAGCACATGAGATGAGTCCTTGACATACTTCTTCAGTATAGATACATGAAACACATTATGAATCTTATCATAGGAAGGAGGTAAGGCTAAGCGGTATGCACATTCTCCAACCTTATCTAAGATTTCAAGTGGTCCAACATAGCGGGGACTCAACTTGCCTTTAACTTTAGATCTAGCAATAGAACGGATAGGCTTGATCTTCAGAAATGCATAGTCACCCACTAGGAAGTTAACATCAGACCTCTTCTTGTTAGCATACATCTTCTGTCGGTCTTGAGAAGCTTTCATGCATTTCTTTATCAACTGCACCTTTTCTATCATCATTTGCATGTCATAGGTCTTCACTAGAGAACGTTCACCGACATCATCCCAATGCAAAGGTGAACGACATGGTCTACCATAGAGAGCTTCAAAAGGTGGCATACCAATACTAGCTTGGTAGCTATTATTGTAAGCAAACTCAGCTAATGGCAGATACCGATCCCATGCACCACCCCAATCCATCACACAAGCACGAAGCAAGTCCTCCAGAATCTGAACTGTTCTCTCAGATTGACCATCAGTCTGTGGGTGGTAAGTAGTACTGAAACACAAGTCAGTACCCATCTCCTCCTGAATCTGACCCCATAAATGAGAAGTAAACTTTGGGTCACGATCAGAAACTATTACCTCAGGTACTCCATGCAGGCGTACGATCCACTCAACGTAAAACTGAGCCATATCTGCAACTTTGTAATTGGTTTTAAAAGGCAAGAAATGAGTAGATTTTGTAAGCCGGTCAATAACTACCCAAACAACATCATAACCTTTTTTGGACTTGGGGAAACCAGTAACGAAGTCCATTGTGATTTTCTCCCACTTCCATTCTAGAATTTCAAGAGGGTGAATAAGACCACCAGGTCGTTGATTTTTGATCTTGACTTGCTGACATGTCAAGCACTTCGCGACGAATAGAGCTATATCATTCTTCATGTTCTTCCACCAGAAGCTTCGTTGTAAGTCCTTATACATCTTTGTTGTGTCGGGATGAATAGTGTACTTGGACCCATGAGCTTCACTCAAAACTTTCTGTCTCAACTCACCAACATTAGGAATCCACAACCTTTGTTTGAAGCGGACAACACCATCCACTCCGACATAGAAGTCAAATTGCGGTTTCTCAGTTAAAGCTTTCATCTCCTCAAGCTCAGAACTCTCCAACTGTGCATCCATGACTTCTGAGATCCAGGTTGGTGTAATGGTCAAGCTGGCCATATGAACACACAACTTGTCTTCATCCACTAATTTAACAGGCTGAGGTCTCCATCTAGCCACATGTTCAAGGTTTTCCCATACTGAACATCTCAAAGCAGCACAAACAACATCCTTCTTGCGACTTAAAGCATCAGCTACGACATTTGCTTTACCAGGATGATAGGTAATGGTGAAGTCGTAATCTTTAAGATATTCCATCCACCTACGTTGTCGCAAGTTCATATCCTTATGAGTCAACATATATCTGAGACTCTTGTGATCAGAAAAGACTTCAAACTTTTCACCATAGAGATAGTGTCACCAGATCTTCAAAGCATGAACTATGGCAGCAAGCTCCAAATCATGTGTAGGCCAATTAGCTTCATTAGGTTTCAACTGTCGAGAAGCATAGGCGATCACCTTTCCATCTTGCATCAAAACACACCCTAAGCCTTGTCTGGATGCATCGGTGTAGATGACATAGGGTATGCCCTCAATAGGCAAGGCAAGCACGGGAGCAGAAGTCAGGCTCTTCTTCAGATTCTGGAAACTCTTCTCACATTCTGGTGTCCAAGAGAACTTGACCTCCTTTCGCGTCAGCTTGGTTAAAGGCAAGGCCAACTCAGAGAAGTTCTTGATAAACTTTGGATAGTAACCTGCTAATCCAAGGAAACTACGGATCTCTGAGGGATTCTTTGGATCTTTCCACTTGGTCACAACTTCTACCTTTGCAGGATCAACAGCTATATGTTCGGCAGAAATCACATGACCCAGAAACATCACTTCCTTTATCCAGAACTCACACTTTGAGAATTTTGCATAGAGTTGATTTTCTCGTAGTGTGTTGAGTACAATCCGCAGATGCTCGTGATGTTGTTCTAACGTCTCAGAATAAACCAAAATGTCATCGATAAACACCACCACAAACTTGTCAAGGTATGGGCAGAACACTCGGTTCATCAAGTCCATGAACACAGCAGGGGCATTTGTCAATCCGAAAGGCATGACCATGAATTCATAATGCCCATAGCGAGTTCTGAATGCCGTCTTCGGTACATCATTATCCTTCACACGCATCTGGTAGTAGCCACTTCGTAGATCCATCTTAGAGAACACAGAGGCTGACTTTAGTTGGTCGAACAAGTCATCGATGCGAGGCAAAGGATAATGATTCTTTACCGTCACTTGGTTAAGCATGTGGTAGTCCATACACATCCGCATCGAACCATCCTTCTTCTTTACGAACAGGACAGGGGCTCCCCAAGGTGAAACACTGGGGCGGATGAAGCCCATATTGATAAGCTCTTCTAGCTGCTTCTTCAGCTCGGCAAGCTTGGCAGGGGCCAAGCGGTAAGGCAGCTTCGACATTGGTGAAGTTCCAGGTACAAGCTCGATGGAGAACTCCACCTCCCGAGTTGGTGGCAAACCGGGTAACTCCTCGGGAAAGACGTCCGGGAAGTCCTTCACCACATCTATGTGGTCGAGAGAAGGAGGTGTATCCTCAAGGACTATAGAGGCTAAGAAAGCTCTACACCCTTGCGAGACTAGCTTTTCAGCTTTGATGGCGGAAATAACAAATTGCCGATCTTCTCGCTTCCTACCCTTGACACACAATCTTCCCTCAATAGGATGTGACAAACTAACCTTTGATTCTTCACAAAACAAAATAGCTTTGTACCTCTTCAACCAATCCGTTCCCAGGATGACATCAAAGGCGGTCATGTTGAGCAAGATGAAATCTGACGGAAACATTATACCAGATATACAGTGGTCCATGGTTGGAGTTTGGAGATATGAAGAGCATATCTTACCACTAGGGGTTTTTACATCTAATATATGATCCATATACTCAGACTCTATTTCTAACATAGAAGCAAGCTGATATGATATGAAGGTATTGGATGAGCCAGAATCAAATAGTGCCTTTATAGGATGCATATTAAGATGCAAGGTACCTTCAATAACTTCATTATCTTCGCCTGCTTCCTCAGCATTAAGAGAAAACACTTTCCCATTCCTCCTCTCCGCTGGTGGTCGCCTCGGGTTCTGGTTGTTGTTGTTGTTAATCCGCAAAGGTGGATTCTGCCTTGGCTGTTGCGGTTGCTGGGCATTATTCTGTCCTTGTTGGAAACGGGGGCAGTGTGGTCGGATATGCCCAACTTGGCCACACTCATGGCAGGTCAGAGGAGGCCGGTTGTCTCTATGAGCAGGTGCATTGTTGGCAGGACATCTCCCTGGAGGATGGTGACAAGAGCACCTATTGCACCGATCACGTCCGCGATTCTCATTTTGGGTAGGGTTCTTCCTCTTATTGTTGCTATATCCATTACTGTGTCCATAGGATTGGAATCCTGGGTAGGACTCGATGGCCAGGGCCTTATCCACCATCTGCTGGAAGGTGAGTGGAAGTTGTGGAACAAGACTTCGACCCATTTGGCAGTTTAGGCCCTCCAAGAACAATGTTGCCCTTCTCTCGGCTCCAAGGTCGGTGGAATAGCGTTCCAGGAGTAGGAATCATTGGATGTAGTCAGCCACACTCATGCCTCCCTGCCTGAGGCTGTAGAATTTGTCTTCCTTCTTCCTCAAGAAGGCAGGACAGATATACTTCTCCCTGAAGAGCTTCAGGAACTGGTCCCACTCCATGGTAGAGGTGTCTCAAGTGCGGGTGACACCATTCCACCAGACACGTGCCGATCCGTCCAACACATACGTCGCGAACCAAACTTTCTGGTGAGGAGGGCATGCCATACCCTCGAAGGTCTGATCCAAAGCCAACACCCAGTCATCTGCTTTATCCACCATGTTGTGTTCACTTTCACCTTTGAAGTAGGGTGGCTGCATCTTTATGAAGTCAGTGAGGGTGAACTCCCTCAGCTTGTTCGCATCTGCAACCACTGTGTGGAGTTTCCCCATCAAGGTGGAGAGCACCTGGCGTAGCATTGCCAGCTCTTGCTTCGGTGTGAAGGAGGCGGTGCCTGGAGTAGCAGGTTTGACCACACTATGGCCGATAGGAGTAACATGAGTGTTTTCCACATTGGAGTCATTAGGGTTTGACTCCTTTCCCTTGATCCCACTGTCGAACAAGTCACCTATCTAGAAAGGTAGGGTTAATATGTTAAGTTCCCAGGAGTATTTGAATCATAGATGAAAAAGAATAGAAGCATAGATGAGAAAAGAATATCTAGAATGCTATTGCCTAAAAGCATACTATTTTGGGCAATTCGTATCAGCTCAGGCCAGGCCGGTATCATATGGGCACGGGAGTCCTCGTAAACCAAGCTAGTGGTGCGGAGGAAAATATTGCCAGCCCCCAAAACCCTGATCCATTCTAGACAACTTTGCTTCAACTTCATGTCCTAATAGTTTCCCAACCTGGCTCTGATACCATGCTGTAAAGAGGCGAGATCACCTCCTTACTAAAATTTTAAGGAAGTACAAAACATCCATCTTTTTAGAAAGATAAAAGATATTGAGGGATGCATGTATAATATTCCAAGTAAATAAGCATGCACCAGATACATTACAAAATGTCAATAGCAGCGAAAATAAAAGAACTAAGCCTATTACATGGCTTTCATTGTTCATTACATGATTGTTCTCAAATGATAAAGATAAGAGAAAAGGGTCTAGCTATAGCAACCTAGACATCCTTTCAGATAGCTTGAGATCTACTCCTGAGATGAATTCCTTCAAACTTGTTCTTCTCCTTGCTCAGCACCAGCACCTAGGTGGTTGGGAAAGCACCCAGCAAAAGGGGAAAGAAAACAAGGTATGCGTCACAAAACTAATCTAGGATATCAAGATAAGTACAACAACAAAAACAAACTATGTTTCATCATATAATGAAGATAACAAGAGTATGAGGCTATATTCAAAAGAAACTTGCCATTAACAATTATACCAAAAAGGATTTGCATGTAAGATAATTATGTCTACCTAACTAAGTAGGGTTGAGGCACCTACCGGACCTCTAACCTTAGGTGAGGGGAGAATAAGACATTCCCAGTCACCTACAATATTATGGGGAGAATAAGACATTCCCCAGGGCGATTATTTACATGCCCTCTGTGGGTGGTTGTACATAAGTACCGCTACTTTAAATTAAATAGAACATAAATCCACATGCTAGAATAGTAGCCATGGCAAGAGTAGTCACAATATTCAATAAGCATGGAAGTGGGGTATAAACCCAAACAAGAAGAAATTATAATCTAATTTGAGGCATGAACAACATTAGGATTCAAGAATAGGATATTTAGGGTTTATTTAAGCCTCATTAGGGAAATATAGGGTTTGGTTGCAATTATCGCAACATAGGGTGTAAGGAATGCTCATACCTCTCTTACTGATATCAATTACTAACTTTCACCACTTTAATTGAGTCCAAGTTCCACTTTGCCTATTTTCAACGTATTAACATGTATTAGAGTACATAGTGCACATTAATATATAGAAACCCTATTTTTAGAGCTTTTTAGAAAAAATAGGATTTAGACTCTTAAAACATCACCAATAAACTTATTAGGTTTTCCTAATCAAGAAAACATATATTTATGTTAATTTTGGAGTTATGATGATCAAGATGTAATTTTTATGGATTTTATGCATTAAATTTGTTTTACAAAAATCACCCTTCGTCAAACCATAAAATCAGACCTTGAAAATATTTTTATTGTATAGATCTCGTTCTCCTGATTCCAAAACATATTTTATTTTCAAATTTGGATAAGCGGTTTAGAAGATATGAAATTTTCAATATTGACCAATCAGAAATTGCCACATCATCAAACCGATTGAGGTAATTGAAGAGAGAGGGAGAGGGAGAAAACACCATTCGAGTAAGATCAGGTTTTAAGTTGCATAGGTAACCAAACTAGAGCTTCTAGAGAAGGTAAAACAGCAAGAAATCAAAACTTTAGAAGAGCATGGTAAAAAGAGATGGAAATCGTCGATTTTCAACATAAAAGCATGAGTTTTAAGCATGTACTAAGCAATATATGAGAAGGGTGTTAACCAAACTTGCCTCTAGGAAGGTAAACAGAAAGGATTCCGAGATTAGAAGGCTTGGTTGCTCCAAGACAAGCTTCTTTCTTGAGCAAAGATCACCTTCTTCACTTTAGAGGTGCAAACCCTAGCAAAAGAGCATAGAGATGAGGTGTTTTAGGGTTCTAGGTGGGGTTTTACCATGTATGGTCATGGTTCCGACCTAGAAGAAGGTGTAAGGAAGACTATCAGTATGAAAATAGGGAAGGAATGGAGAAAACTTACTAGTTTTGGTCGAATTTACCAAGGAGGAGCTTTAGAAACCCTAATAGAGCAATTTGGAAGCCCTATGAGCCTTCTTCACCAAGGTAGGCTCCCTCTATTGCCTTGGGGCAGCAACTTCATGGCCAAATACAGAAGAAACTATTATCTAAGCTATAGGAAAGAAAAGGAGAGCAAGAATTTTCGAATTATGAGTTGGGAAGGGGTATACATGGCTATATATAGAAAGAGGTGAAGCATGAGGAGTCTTAAGGGACTTTCCATGTGTCTTTAGCCTAGGGATTGATGGACATGCAAGAGGATAGCTCATAGAGGCTTCATCCATATCCAAAGTCGGTTCTAAGGGCCCATAGATTATTTTAGGCCATCCCCACCGTTTTGCAAGAAAGAAATAACCTCATTGGTTGATAGCTTTTAAGGATAAGCATCTTTATAAAGAGGGTAATCCCTATAATGCCCTTGGAGAGAAATACCATCAAACCAAGGTGAAACTAGGTTCTCCAATGGTTTCAAATCTCGTTAATGGTAAGGTAATATCTAAGGATTAAAATTCAGGTGATAATTTGCAAAGAAACCTCCCAATTGGGTAAATTGCATAAAAGTCCAGAATGTGCATATAATTGCATAACTTGCACAAACAACATCCAAATCAAACCAAATTTGAAACTTAGCCTAATATTATGTTTTCACATCATATCAAAAAGTTATATTAAGGTTTATAGAACTTAATTATGGTAATTAAGCTTTTACTGAGGTATTTGTGCATAAACCCTTATATTGGTACAATTAGTGAATAAATGTTCACTAAACCACTATAAATTCCACTAATTAAACATAAATGACATAAAGGATAGAAATGAGAGGGAAACTTGGGAAAAAGGTTTACATGGATATTACATCTAAGATTCATTATGTTACAAACTAATAGTCACACCTTATGTCAGTGTTAGGCTCTCTTCGAATCTTAATGAGAAATAATGTGATTCTCTAATGATGTTATAAATCAATGATGACATTAGATAAATATTTGATGGTGTTAAATGAATATAGTGTTAATATAACAATCGATGGTGACTTATGATCAGAAGTAATGGTGGATCAGGCCATCACCACATATGGTGAGTTAATGATATAATTATAGATTCAAATAAACCTTAAACCAATGGTTCCTTGGTTCAGGTGATTTAATGGTTGGAACTATACTTCGATTGATAACTTTGAACAATGAACCTTGATCCAATGAATGTGATTGGATGGTTCAACATCCAATGGATTAGAATGAGTCCCGTGATATTATATGTGGATCCTGGTGATGAGAATTCAATGGTTCAATATCATTAATTTGTTGTTATACCTTTTCTCTCCTATATTTATATTAAATAAATGACCATAATATGTGGGTGTGTAACTTCAATGTGATATAGTTTGCTATACCTAACCTTAATATAATTAAATGATGGTGATTGTTTATAATCAGCCCACTTGCATGATTAATGTGACAATGTATTACACTCTTCTTTTGTCTAAACCACAATGTAGTGCTATTTGAATATCATAGTGTCATGTCATAATAATACATATGGACACATAATTGTTGATGATATTGAGCCTTATTTAAGGCATAGAATGATGAGGATGACCTTGCTATGAATAATGTGATGATCTTAAATGACCTTTGGGCATGTTGAGCCCTGATTGAGGTGAAATTATTTACATGTTCCAATAAGGGTTGAAACCATGGAACTTATGATAAGAAAAGGATATCTTGAAATGATATGATGATAATTTGGTAAATTACAATGCAATGAATGATAACATATGATAATATTATTAAGATCTATACTTCAAACATTTTATATCTTCTGAAATTGAAATTCTTATACACTTGATAAAAATGAATTAGGATTTATATGTCCATTTGTATGATGAAGCCTTAATTCACCCAACTGGAAATAATTAATCAAGTGAAATTCTAATTATGTATTGCCCCGTGCCACAGATCCATATGAGTGTTGGAACTTTCCAGATGGTGAAATGGGTATTCCTAAGGGAAACTCAGAGTGCATACTGTTGAGTATGTGGGGTACTTGTCATCTTGACTCCAAATGTTTGGGAGGATGACTGTGGTCATACCTCGGTAGGAGAATGACTATGGTCGTATCTCATATATGTATATATGGTAAGATTTGAGGACAGTTGTGGTTGTACCTCAGAGGGTAGGGTTTGTATTCCCACCTCCTTTCACTAGTACCATAACCTGTACCAAGGGTGGACTAGGTTGTTAGTATCTTGACCTTATGTGTCATCGTGGCTGACCGGTACTAACTGGGGGAGGAGAAGATATTAGGAATCTAGATCTTCCTAGATCTTATATGGCACTAATTTTGACTTAGTAGTGGTCAGTTAGATTTTGAGTGGTATCCTCAAATTCCTCAGGGCAATGTAATAAAAGATGCAAGATAGTAATGTAGCATATATGTTTAGGGATATACACAATGCCTCACATTGTATGATACCCCATGTTTGATCTTCTTATATAGAGATGATATATAGTACAATGAGAGATGATAGATATGCTTGTGTTGTAGATGTGCTCATGTTGTAAACCTATTTATGTTGCCAAATATACTGACATTGTTATTTAATATTATGCTTTTATAAATGTCTAATACTGCTAGCCATGCCTATGTAATTAGAAATACTTCAACTGCTAATTATGTTTATGCAATTAGTTGTGCTATGATGTTAGTTCTACTTATTATGTAGACTAGTTCACTTTATTAAATATGCCAATGTTGATAGCCATGTCATACTACTAGACAAATGCAAATATGCTTAAGCTTCTAGGTTGCTTATGTTGTTAGTAAGGCATATGATGATAATCAGATCAATGATAATGATTGTTATTAGATAAAATCTTATGAAACCTGAGTAAGAAATGGATTTATCTGTTACCTATATATACATTGATAATCATACTTGTTGCTAATCTTATTTTCTTAATTTGTTTAGCATGCATGAACTGTTCAGTCTGCTCAATTGACTATTAAATACTCTAACTGCTCAGTTATTTACTTTTTAGTATGATGTAATCAATATATGTTGGAAAGAGTTATATCTCTCGTTGGGACTGGGTCTCACCTCGTGGGTCACCACATTTTTTAAGATGATCGACAGTAGTGACAATAGTATCATGACAATGAGAAGAATCTGAGGTAAAAAATTCTAGAGATGGTTTTTTAGTGGTCTAGTGCATCCTAGAGTTGTCCCTATACTCTCAGGTCCAGATCAAAAGTTTGTATATGATGTTTCGATTGAATCAAGCTTTTTTTGGAAATGCGTAAATATATTGCCAAAAAAGAGGAGGCGCATAGAAAGGCTATACTATACAAAACAAAGGCCCTAATACAGGCCTGAATCGAAAACACTCTACTGGTTTAATAAACAAAACCCCAGTAGGTTCTAGTATGCACATTCAGATTACAGAAAGTTTTCTTCTTTGCTTTGATGAACTAGTGGTGTCCACCATTTTCAGTTCATTTTTTCCTTCTTTCTTGTACAGTATGTAGTTTCTTTCTAACCATATGCAGTAACATGTGGCAACAAGGCAGATGCACAAAAACTCAAAATCACTCGTGTGCCATTTTTGGTTGTCAAGATTCCAAGTAATGATGTTTGTTAGGTTAGTTGGGGTGTCAGGGCCCCAACCATTCCTAAGAATGTGATTGTCCATATCCATTTTGTGAATTTGCATTTCATGAATAGGTGCTCCATAGTTTCCACACTTTCGTTGCACAGCAAGTAGGTCGTTTGTGTGGTCCCATTCCATTTGTTAATTCTCTTTGCAGTATGTTGAGTCAAGCTTTCTACAACATGTTGATGTGTATATATCTCGCAAAGTTTATGTTGTATCTGAGGCTACTGGGCAATTGTAAAGAATATTGAGCATTATGTGAATTAAACCAAGTTGCTGGGCTTTTATATAAATGTTTCTGAGAAATTCAGAATTCTTGAAATCAGTTTTAATTTACCATGTTTTCTAGGTTTGTGTTTAATTAAGGAGTAATTGAGTTTTGTGTTTTGAGTAATCTCGTTTAGTGTAATGGGTTCTCATAAGTTGGTATCAGAGCTTTAGTTTCATTGAGTCTACAGGGACACTAGGACTTAGGACTATGATGATGTCTAAGTTAGGAATATGACATAAAAACATGATGCATACTACCTAATCTCAATACTTGGATGCCCTGGCCAGGTATTCAGGTATTGAAGAAATAGTAAGTATGGAACTCTTAGATTTCTATATTTTTTATTACTCTGATCAAGTAGTCATTTTGAGGAAATCTAAAGAGCATAAAAAATAAAAAATCATGGTGCATATATCTCAGTTTACTCTAAAGAAGATGAAAAATTCAGCATTCCCTATCAAAACATGAATATTTGGTAACTATAAGAGAATGATACAACATCATGAAACCTAAATCTGAATACAGATAAGCTAAAAGAGGAGTTCTTGAAGTTCTAATTCAAGAAGATAATAAAATAAAAGACAGATAAGTTAGTGCTAATAAAGTGATTCAAGGTATTTACTTCACATAAGAAAGAGAGAGCTCATATTATAAGTATAATATGAGAAGATAAATGAGAACATGTTATAGGAATCAAGTGGATTCTGGGTTAATCTCAGACCAACCTATGTGTGTAACACTGTGTTAACGTAATATATACATGGTATGTGAAATAAATCAAGGGATAAGTTCCTTGTTTAATGAAGAACATATGGAATATGATGACTTATTCCTTGACCAATGGTTGAAGAAACATGTTATCATGAAAGGACATACATATGAATGATGAAGATTTATTAAGAAAAGAGCAATGAGATGTGATAATCTTAATAATTTCAATGATAATGGCAAGGAACCCAAGCTGTAAAAGGGTAACATGAGGTATAAAAAGTGTAACATTCATGGGGAAGATAGAATTGGTCACCTTTCGCTCGTGACCCCTGAATAATGTTGTAGTGATGTGGGAAGTATGCTCCCCTCTATGTTCTTTCTTTTTGAGGTGTAGCCTCCAAGTAGATCTAATGGCACTTTGTACGCATGGATTAATACTAATCGTGGGATGGATATCTTGATATGATGTGTGATTGCCTTGGACTATTGTTCCAAAATCTGTGTATTTTGTAATGAGCATTGCTTTTTTATCCTTCCAAGAGTTAGGGGTATTCCTCCTATATGTTATTATTTGGTTATGATATTGTGAAGTGGATGAAACCAGGTTATGACTTATTTATAGCACATGTAGTGGATACCAAGATAATGAATCCTAGTATCTAGAGTGTATCCGTTATATATGAGTTAAAGATATCTATTAGATGAGTTGTTTAATGTTCCTCTCCATTAGAGAAGTAGAGATAGTTGATGTGGATCTTCCAAGTGTTGTTTGGGAAAAGAAGAATGATTATATAATGTTATGTATGGTCTGGTGATGGCTGGGAAAGGCTAGTATTGATGATAGATGGTTTGTTGATCAGCACACATGTGTTACCATGTTCCTTTAAAATAAACCTAGGATCAGGATGTCAATGGATAAGAGTTAGGTGGATGATAATGCGTCAAAGTGCTTTACAATTACTAAGATATTAATCCTAGATTTTAACCTTTTTTTACTATCTAATTAAGGCTAGTATAGAAGGGTCGATCCCATAGGACAATGTTCTTAAGATAGTAGACTCTAATCCCAATTAGTTTTGTTGAACTTTTTCTTTCTTTTTGGTATTTTTATTTTTGGAATAGGAAGAAAAATTGGATTGGGGTTGATGATTTATGCTAGAATAGGAAATGAAATCTAAGAAATAGGATTACACTAACAAGAAGTAAAAGTACTCTATCACAAGGAAAAGGAGATGATTGTTAGAACAAATAAAATATTATGAATGGAAAGACTGGAATGTAAAAAGAGTATATCAAATGATGATTGAATTCAGATGAGGGAATATTGAGGCTTTTATGGGTTTTCACCACCTTAGCCTAGGCGAGAATAAACTAAACCTTTTAAAATGACAAAATGGATGAAGGCTTGTGAATTAACTAAAGTCCACAAAAGATGAACTCCACATGTGTCCATTGGTCCCGGTGCTCATGTTTTTTAGCTCATTATCCCAAAAGAGATAAATCCATAGTCATTTCAAAATCTCTATGTGATTGGTTTTATTGTTCTAAATCCAGGTTTCCATGGTCATTTCCACCTAGATTAACATCAAAACTAATGGAGTAATTACTCCAATAGACCATCAATTCTTAAAACCAAAAGCCATCTAATAGAATTCATTCTCAAGATTTAATTTGAATCAAACCATGGCTAAGGGGTATTCCCCTTGCTTCAATAGAAAAACTACTCACTAGGGATTGTAGAGTAAAGGGAGGAAGAGGAAGAAAGTGTTCTAGCCATACTCTAGACTTAGAAAGGATTAATCCTTAGGCTAGAGACTATTAAATGGCTGACTCTTAATTCCTTGTTCCGATCTACTAAAGAAGAAGGAGGAGGAGGAGGACTAGATCTAATAACAATTGAAGTAAAGGAACAAACAATTAAAAGGGTACTTAGCTTGTAAACAAATAATCTGTATTGATGAAAAAAATGTAAGAACACAAGAGAATAGTTTCTCATAAATTCTTCATACAAAAGATGATGACTTTGATGAGGAATTTCCCCTCCTTTTATAGGAGGAGGGGGCTTTACAATTAGGTTTTAGGCTGAAAGAGGGTTGGCGGGTGCTTTTTGAATTTGGCTAGAACTGTCAACCTATTGGTTGGAGGGGTGAGCCGATTAGTTGGGGTCTGGAAAGGGTGGGAGCCGAGGAAGCCAGTCAGCAACCCTAGGTCTGAGTGGTGGCTCCCCTTTGACTCGCTTGGTTGGAGCAGGAAAACTTCCTCTTTGGAGTCTCAAACGAGCGTTTGGCATTTGATTAGTGTGTCGATTCAACTGGGTGTTTGAACAAGGTGTGGCGGCTAAGGGTGGTGTCAATCGATCGTATTGAGAGAGTAAGCTGATAGCCTGGAGAGAGTGAGTTGACCATGTGGAGTGAGTGAGCTGATCATCTAGATTTTAAATTACTCGGTTGGAATGTCAATCAATCGGCTCGTGACACGATTCTACAAGAATTGAATAGTTTTTATGAGAATAAGGTTTAATTGTGATAGAAGGAGGCATATAGCAATTTGTTCTTTTCAGTGGATAAAAATAAGAAATTCCTTGTAACACTACTTAGAAGGCTTTGCAAAAGGATGCTAAATTAGAACGCATCAAAATACCACAGACTTAAGCCTTTGCTTGTCCTCAGGCAATTAAAATACCTAAATAATTCAAAGTTTTTTTGGAAGCAACATGTTCATCCTCTCTTAATTAGTAGTATTTTCTATCCTTTTCATTGCCAAACAACCATCTCCTATAATCACAAAATATAAGTTCTATATTTCTTATAAAAGAATTTTTTTGTAACTTTCTCTTTCAAACTTATACTTTGTACTAATAGTCTTAATCCTACTTATGCTTCAACACTCAAAAATTTAATATTACTTTTTTTTTGCACGGGGATGAGAAAATGTGGGGTGTGGAAGAAGGCCTCCTCTATTCGACTTGGGATATGATTCATGGACTTGTGGTTACATTGGCCACATTTTTTTGTGTGCTCTTTTTTTTGCATCTTTAGGCGGTACGCCTCTATTACATTTACGAGGAGTATGGAAGGATTAAGAGAGAAGGAGGATGCTACCCCGGACATAAGGGTTGGCGTATAGATTATCTTTTCATGCAAAATACTTTTTTTGGAGTGTTATTGCACCAGTAAGAGAATTTGTTTAAATACATTATATGAGAAAAATTGACAAGTTAATATAATGCTACAAATAAGAAAGTTTGCATTTGATTCTATTTGATACTCTAAGGCTTGCCATCTTTTCTAAGAATACTACTAATTTAGGTCATAGGGAACTTGGTGTTTTCAAAAAAATGTGAATATTTTGAACAATTTTTGTGAAAATTAAAGATTTATCTAAATCAAAATAGAAGATACCGCAATTGGCCGACTAGATAAAGGCCAATGTTTGGAGAGAAAAATAATGCAATTAATTTGAAATATAGAAGGAAAATGCTAAAAAGGGGAGATAAAGGGATGGATCACGTACCACCCACACCCACCCCAGACTTAGAGTTTTTCTGGTCCCAAGCAAACCCTCAGATCGAGATGGAGGGAAGAAGATCAATGTGGTGGTGGATTCTACGGGTGGGAGGAGTAGTAGATTCCTTAGTAAGGGGAGTGGGGATATAGGTAGGTCTGGTGGGCCCCATACTCCTCATAGGATACGTGGCTAGGGGCATAGTGGCTATAGTCCACATGCCAAGACTCCTGTGAATGTTGCATAAGATACATCTGGTTAAGATGATGGCCTTGTCATTACTGCTCACATTGAATCTCATCCAGCTGCTGCTGGACCTCATAGAAATTGTAGGCATCAGCGTCGTCATTTGGTAGCTGCCTGGTGTGACTGCGGGGTGGTGGCGGTGGTCTGGTGATATCATCATGAGCCTCTAAAGAGACACTCCTCCTGTGCGCATGTGGCTCGGGGATGACAGCTGGGTGAGAGTTCTCCAGATTGTATCTCTGGATGTGTCCTAGTAGATCGGTCACCTCATAAATAAGGTTTGCTGCTACAAATCTTGCATGCAAGGGAAACTATAGAACCACTTGTGCATCCTTGAAGAGGAGGCAGTAGATGTCATTAGCACCCAAGCGATTGAATTTACTTCCCTTCATATAGTAATTGTCAGTCAGGTGATTTTTTAGTCTGAGTGGTAAGAATGGAATGTGGGTGTATCCAAGAAAGATGGCGAGATGAGTGACGAAGTGGCCAATGCGGAAGGAGGATGCATTAGTACGTCTGGCTTGGGTGCTGAAATGGTCTAGAATGGCATTCCCCCAGTTGAAGGGTTCTTCATGCAAAAGACACCAGAGGGTATCAAGTTCAACCTGAGTAATGGCTCCCTGAGTACCTTCCCTACTGAAAATTGTGCAAGCAAGAATGCGAGCAGACAACAAGGTTGTGTATGCTGGAGGCCTTTGCCCCACTGGGAAGGTGGGGCATGAGACCGGTGATCTCATCCTAGAATTTGTCTCTGTCATACTGGTTGAGGTAAGAATCATGGCATCGCTCCATGAAACAATCCAACCAGTAGTCATCTCTGCCATCAAGAATGAAAGAGGTGAACTATCAAGTGGATATTTCTAGATTGTCCCCAAAAATCCGAATCTTACATCTGGAATTGTCCGGGGAGCAGTGATAGTGACAGAAGGTGGAGATGAACTCGAGGGTGAGGTCACTATAGATGGAGGTGACACGGTAGGGGAAAAGGAGGACATGGTTTTTGCAGAGAATGTTTTTAGTGGCTTCTTAGATTCTTAAGGTGACAAGGGTAGTGCCACACACCTATCAGGGGAGGGAAACACCTATGGAAAATAAGTCTTCAAAATGTTTAAGGTGTTTGGTGTTGGTGAACTAGACGTATCTACCCAGAATGGGGGCGATGCGAGGTGGATGAGGGGTGGTGGAATCAAAGTCATTGCTTGCTTTTCGGTTTCTCTCCATCTCATGGATAAGAGTCTCCATATCATGGATTTCATTGAGTATTTCCTCAGGGAGATCAGGTGAGGATTCACCGGTGGGAGAAGGTGTGTGGAAATGTATCCCGGATTGGGATCTGGATTGGCGAGGTGGATTGCAGGAGGATGAGGCTGTAGACTTCCCCTTATTTTTGTAGAAATGGTTGAACATGGCTATAGGCATGAGGTGAAACAATCGGCTACCAACATGAAATGATTGTTTGGCACAGTGAAACAGGAGGTTGGAAGAATGAGACGATTGATTCTGTTGGGAGGAAGAGAAGAAAGTGATAGCCAACATGACAGTTGATCGGGGGAGAGAGAGAGGTAACCAAGCTTCAGGAAGGAGCTGAGCGATTTACTTCTGGGATGCTCGGCTGGAGAATCGGGGATGTCAGTTGCAAGGAGGGTCGATCGGTGGCGAATGTTGTGAGGAGCTCCCTCACAGAAGAGGGTTGGCACTGCGAGGAGCTCAACTGGCCTAAGGGCAAGTCAACTAAGACAGTGAGGCACTCGGCTCACATGCAGAGGTCAGCCGACAGAAGGAGGAGCTCGGCTGGCCTGAGGGCCGGTCGGTCTGCTCGTCATTGAGAGCTCAGGTGGGTGGTGGCTAGGTTAGAAGCAGAGAGGGATGAGAGTGTGGGATGAGTGCTCATCTCGACTTGGTTATAAAGTCATTCATGGGTGTCGAACCGGTCGTTTGGCTTTGCAAGCTGACCAGATCACACTACTTGGGACAACACAGTCAGGAGGAATCCGATGTGTCGGAGTGACTTTGCAATAAAGTTTTGGTCAGTTCAAAGCATGGGGAAGCAAACCGAAATGGTTTGGAGGTAGAGGGGGTGATGTTCACTTTATTTGAGATGATCGATTGAAATCCCAACCGATCATTTGGCCTGAAGATGAAAAATCATTTAGGGAGTCTGAACTGATCGGTTGGATGGGTGAGCCAATCGTCTGGTTTGGCTGAAATAAGGAAACAATCACCAGATGAAACAACAAGGTAAAGAAAAAATGATGGAAGAAAGATATGGCTGGGTTGCCTCCCAACAAGCACCTTGTTTTACGTCAAAGGCTAGATAGGCGAGAGACCAATTTATTGAGATTCTAGGTGAGTTTGAGTGCCAGTTAAGTCAAGGTCTTCCAAGTATGAGTGTTTATTGGTATCTAAAGTGACAAGGTCTTCAGTGGTTATGTATCTTTTGATTCGATGCCCATTAACTTTAAATTCACCCAGAAACTTATCCCAGAGAAGAAAGGTACTGTGTGGATAGGCACATTTGATGACGTAGTTACCATATCATCTTGACTTGATCTTTCCAGGAAAAAACCTTAACCTAGAGTTATACACTAGAACATGGTCACCTTCTCTAATGTCCTTGCATTTGATGTGAATGTCATGCCATTGTTTAGTTCAATCCTTATAGATTCTCACATTCTCATAAGCACTAATTCTAAGTTTGTCTAGTTCATTCATTTGGAGAAGGAATTTTTCTCCAGCTGTCGAATGATCAAAATTCAAGATTTTGATTGCCCAGCTGGCCTTGTGTTCTAATTCTATCAGTAGGTGGCATGATTTGCCATAAATCATCCTAAACGGGGTAGTGCCTATGGGTGTTTTGTAGGCAGTTTTGTATGCCCACATTGCGTCATTGATTTTTAAGGCCCAATCTTTTCTAGTGCAACCTACGATTTTTTCTAAGATGGACTTGATTTCTCTATTGGATACTTCAATTTTCCCACTAGTCTGAGGATGGTAAGTAGTGGCAACATAACATATCGAATTTGTAACCCTACCCTAGATGTTTAAGCTTTTGGACATAGTCAAACAAGGTTGGGGTTAGACCTAAAAGATGTTTACTATAACCCTAATGAGCTAATGTATGTATAAATCACCTTAATGAAACTCAATGTTCTCACATTAGTCTTTGGCCAGTAATGGAGACATAAAATATCTCACCTTAAGTAATATAAAATTTGTGCTAATACTCCCACATAAATCTTTTGGTGATAATATTAACATAATGGAATAAAGAATAGTAATAATAACAAAATAACGTGATAATAATGGCCATAAATATTAATTGTGACATAACTCATCAAAAGAAATCTCAAAAGTGGAATCTAAGTTAAGAATCATGTTCCTTGGGTCTCAATTTTCTTAGGAGTCAAGTTTCATATTATTCACATAATAATTATTAATTTAATTCTTTTTAGAAAGAGAAGATCTAGGTTTTCCCCAAAATATAAAACAATATAATAAATGACCTCAAAAGAAGACAATAATCTTATATTCGTAATATACATAATAAATATAGCATTTGGGTGAATTTTCATCCAATTTGGAGAAAATTTGCTTAAAAGATGAAACCAGGAGAGAGAAAGTGTGTAGAACCTTTAATATATTAAATAAGTAAACAAAAAACTCCAACATATGCAATTGATGGAAAATTCGTATCCAAAACATTAATTATGACTTGTGGATGAAGTTTCATCAATTTTGGATAATTTTAGACGTCTCTAATGTATTAGGAAAGAGAAAATATGATTTACTTTAAAAGAATTAAATAAAATAGCAAAAGTCTCCAATAGGGAAAACTAATGTCAAAATCGGATCCTACATGTCCTAATTAGGATTGGTAACAAATTTCAAACAATTTAGACATTGTTTGTACCTTCAATTTATGAGAGAGAAAAAGAAAAATAATTTAATCAACACTTTACAAAATTCGAATTAGGAAACACCAGTCCGCATAAACAGTAATCGCGGACCAAGGTCTGGTATTTTGGGCATAACTCCCTTATTTCTTAACAAAATTTTATGAAATAACTTATGTTGGACTGGAAATTTATTTCCGCATCTATCCATACCATATGTGTAGCCTAACGTGGAGAATTCGGGAAATGACTAAACATTTTAATCAAGTCTTCTAAAACAAATTCTCACAAACACCCACTTATAAATACCTCTACCCCGGTCTTCCTCGATTGTTTTATGAACCTCCTCTCATCTCAATTTCATCCTTTCTTGAGTGCATGGATGGTGGTGGTCGTGCTTTGATTTCTCCTTGCATCGTCATGTAACCCAAAAATTGAATGTGGTTCTTGATTTGAGTTTGCGGAACCGCTCCCCAACGTGATATTTATTTTTTGGAGCATAATTGGCCCTCATGTAAACAACTTTGGCACTTGTTCTTCATTAGGTTAGTTAGTTTCATGAACGAACAACAAATGAAGTTTTTCCTCAAACTCTTAGATAAGTTTCTCCTTGCATATTTGATATCTCTTCCTCTCTCGTAGATTCCCTACTGATTTAGCTGTTTCTAATTTTTTGATTGGTTCATCTTATAAAATTCATATATTGTAATCTACTGGTCTAAAAATTATAAATAAATATGTTTTGGAATTGAAAAAACATTCTTCATCTAATTAAAATACTTTCAGAGTATGGTTTCAATAGTTTTTGAAGGATGATTTTGGGAGAATAAAATACATGTATAAAACTCATATTAAATTTAAATTAATCATATAAACTCCAAATTGGATAAAAAGATATGTTTTCTTAATCAAAAGAATCTAATAAATAATTTGGTGATGTTTTTTGAGTTTAATTCGAATTTAATAAAAAAGTTATTTTCTTGGATTGGAATAAATCATCAATTAATGATTAGCATCTAATATGAAATTAGGTGAAGAGATATTTTGTTTTGATCTAGGGTGTGGACCCTAACCTGATACACACATCATTAAGGTATGTTTTCATCCTTGGTTATTCTTTTGAGCAATTAACTTGTATTTCCTCATTCTTTTGGTCCTATTGACAATAGCCTATACACATTTCTCTTATCTTTTGATATCATGGTTCTTATGAACTATCTTGTTTGTGGTAATCTTGGATATTCTTTTGACTCTTATCTTGTCCCTTGGTGCATGTTAGACTTTTAATGATATGTGCCCACTATGATGTGGATGTTTATTTGTGGATATGAGATATCTTGTTCCCCCTTACATGTGGATGTATGCTTTTTCCATTGTGTGATGGAAACATTGTATAATCTGACTATACTTTCTACTTGCCTCTACATTAAACATGCTATGTGATTCAGTAGCACTAGAGTAGTATAACTGCATTGGTTTTGGGTTTTGTGCCCATTATTCTTTTGGGATGGAGGTTATGTGCCCCATACCTGGGTTTCATATTTATGAGGTTTGGCCCATATTTTTATATATTGGGAGTTTGGTTATGCGTCATTATCTATCAAGTGTCAAGTTTATGAGGCTTGGCCGACTTTGTCTTTATATTATTCTAGTGCTATGCTTATCGCACATGCATGCAGGTTGATGTTGATGATAATGGGTTATGTTCCCTGATTCTAGGATATGTGTTTCATTTCCCACCATGGTAGTGGATGTATATATGGCACAATCTTTTTATGTTATTTTATGGCAAGTATATCCTTTAATGTGATTCGTTTCTTTTGATACCCACTTGGGTGGTACTTTTTTTCTTCTATGGGAAGATTCTATTTACTCCGATATCCTTTACTCCATATATTACTCAATTTACTTTTAGGATGTACATACCAGCCTTTGTTGATGTCCTTTAAATTTCTCTTCTTGTTGGGGTATGCTTCCAACGCAAGGTGAAGGACTTGGATAATATGGCATGAAGATATGGAAATAGCTTAAGGAGTTAAAGCTTGTATAAAAAGTTTTTATGGTTTGGACTTCCCTCTATCTTAGATCCCTATGTTGTATCGTACATGTAAACCCTATGTGGGAGTTTAAGATGTTCTTTTGTAATCTTGTTGAGAAATTGTATATAGTCATTATTTTCTTCGGATGCTACACTTTGGTTGTTTTGAATACCATACATAAGATTTGAAAATTTTACACCCACTCAAAGATACCTTAAGGGTGTGTTTGGACTGGAGGTTTTATTCTTCAAATTTTTAGTAGGGGGTGGTTCCCCTCTGGGATCGTACTCCTTACAAGCGACTCTGAAGTAGACCCTGTATTTTCTCAATAAGGCCTCAAAGTTTTTCTCTAAAAAATGGGATCCCCCGTCAGAAATGGCGATGCACGGGACTCCAAATCTAGAAAAAATAATGTCTTTAAAGAGTTTTTTAATGGGTTTGGAATCACAAGTTTTAGTGGGTATAGCTTCAACCCACTTTGACACATAATCGACGACAACTAATATGTATGCATACCCATAAAAAGAAGGAAATTGGCCCATGTAGTCAATTCCCCATACGTCAAAAATTTCTAATTCGTGCCAAGAAGTTAAGGATATTTGGTCAGGTTTGGAGATGTTACCCGTCCTTTGACATTGGTCACATGAGAGCACATATTCATAAGATTCTTTGAAGATGGTGGGCCAAAAGAACCCACATTGTAGAACTTTCCTAGTTGTTTTCTGGGAACTCATGTACCCACCATAGCAGCCAGAATGACATTGTTCTAGAATGTCAGAGCTTTCTTCTTGGGAAACAAAATGAAGATACAGACCATCAAAACAAAGTCTAAATAGATAATGTTCATCCCAATAGTAGTTTTTAAGGTCATGTAAAAATTTAGCTTTAGAATGTCCCTTGTATTTAGGGTGCAGTACCCCAGCAGCTAAATAATTTACAAATTCCGCAAACCAAGGAAATTGGGAGTCTACCTTAAGCAATTGATCATTAGGTAGGGATTCATTTATGGGGGTATCATTGGGTTTGCTATAGCTAAGTCAACTTAGGTGATCAGCCACAACATTTTCAGGCCCTTTTTTGTCAAAGATATCTAAGTCAAACTCCTACAACATCAAAATCCACCTTATGAGTCTAGGTTTGGCATCCATCTTAGTCATGAGGTAGAGAATGGATGCATGATCAGTGTAAATAATGATTTTGGAGCCAACTAAGTATGAGAGAAATTTACTAAAAGCATACACTATGGCTAGCATTTCTTTTTCGTGATAGAGTAATTTCGTTGAGCTTCATTTAAGGTCTTGGATGTGTAGTATATGACATGATGTTTCTTATCAACTCACTGTCCTAGGATGGCACCTGTTGGGTTTTAGGGGAGGCAAAGAAAGCAGTGGAAACAAAAAAAAATTCTCCTCCCCAAACCCAGAACAAGGAAACATGTCAATGTCTATACAATAGGAAGGGGTGGTTTGTGGAATCATACCTTGTCCCGAGGCTTGCTCGGTGACAATACATCGTGGCTTGCGCAGTCTTTCACCTCCATTCTTGGACGGTGTCTGTGCAGCTCCTGGTCGCACCTAGACTGTCGGGATTGACAGTTGTCCTCCGAGCGACAGAAATCTCCCGCCTCTGAAGTAGTCCACACGGACCACCTAGAACTCCAATCTTCTTGTCCCACAAGGAATTGGAAGGAGTCGCACCCTCCGGTCAGTGTACTAGTCACTGACACACTCTCCTTCCACCAGTTGCTTTCTGTAGTTGTCTTTCCCTTGTTGTGCCTCCCTTATCGGGTAACACTTGCTCGGGCTCTCTCGGTTACCAAAACCAGAGAGAACGACAACTTTACAGAGCAACTGGTTGCAGCGTGTTGTTCTTTGAGAACCCCCCAATAACCCTATATATATAGGAGGGTCATGGGATAGGGTTCTCTATCCCGGGCAATGCGGGACTAAACCAAGGGTAGAAGGGTTCGAGATTTTCCACAAAAACAATCAACTGTGCAACCTGAACCGATCATTTCACAACTGAAATGGTCAGTTGGGGACACGAGCCGGTCGGTTGACACCTCAACCGATCGGTTGGGACCCATGAAATGGTCTGTTCACATCTGAACCGGTCGGCTCGTGGTCCTGGTCAGTTCCCGATTGACTTTTCTTCTTTTGTTTCTAATTGGTATCAAATACCAATCCTTGTTCCAATCAAATTGGGCAAGTGAAACGAAAGGAAATTTCTCACCAATCCTACTTTCCCAACTTGCTCGGTTGCACCAGTTGAATCGATCGTTTCAACACTTGAAGCAATCGTTTCACCCTGTCCTTGAGCCGATTGACTCACCACTTGAGCCAATCGGTTCACAAAGCTCAGCCGATCAGTTCATCACATGAGTCGATCGGTTGGGAGTGCAGATTATGCAGAATCAGTCAATTGTAGTTTCAATCAATCCGATACTCTAATCAATGTGTCCAACATCTTAAACATTATGATATTGAGCTATAAATTAATTAAGTGTTTAATTGAACTACTAAACTCCTTTAGTGATCAATCTAAACAATTATTTGTGGACAAAACTCCTCTTCCAGGTTAAATCCTATGTGTGTGACCCTACAGGTCCATTTCACGTTGGCAGTGAAATTCCATAACACTTATGACTTCACAAGCGAAGAGCGGTGCCTAGTCACACATTAGTGCTACCCAAGTGAAATAGAATGTTGGAGAACAACTTTCAATCCTACAATCTGTGAATGGTGTTACAGTGATTGTATAATTCCTTTGTCACTGATATCCCGAATGAACTCGAGGAATGGAACAGTCATCCTGTCAACGTTCATTCACTTTCTTGATCTCAGAGTAGATTGGAAGAGATATGTATGACATCAATATCACACACTAATTCACACATGCATGCATGCCTTTCTCAATCTTACTCATCGAGTGGCCATGGATATCATACTCCCTCAGGAGGTACAAATCCCATATCTATCACTCACCCCTCAAAAGCCCCATGCGTCAAAGCCACCCAATCATCACATTTATAACAACCCATGTTTCTGGACTGCGTTTGATGATGTCAAAGTGTGCCCAACGACATGTGTTGAGTGTAGTGATTTCAGGTCAAAGAATCACACTCACCACCATCATTATGAGTACTGACTGTGACTACCATGTCATGGTTCCATGTGTCAAACTCACGGTGGGTCTGTCTGGTACACTTGTTCTCTAACAAGTACCTATGTGTTTGGTTTGATATCTCTATATCATGACCAATGAGATTATGTCATCAACCAACACCAAAATCTAGTCTTGTGTGTCATTGCTGTCTATCTGCCTTCCACAATGACATCCAACTAGGGACATAACAAGAATGTACAAACTCTTAGCATTTGTATGATCTCATCGTTCAGGTCCTGAACCTGAAGGCATATGTCATTGAGTACTGTCATTCTCTAGACATTCAATCTGTTCTATCACATCTCATATGACCGAACCAGAAAGAATTGGAAGCTTGCCTTTGATATTTATCAAAAAAAATTTAATGTATCCCACCAATCATCCCATGACCGGCTCTCAGGGAATACATACCAACAGACTCCCACTTGCACTGTGAGCCAATCACCCTTGAATCATATTCATAATGATCCTCAAACATGTCCCACATGTTACTGTGCTCTAGTGCGAACATAGTGAGTTATGGCAACACCTTGCCAAAGTCATTTTTTAACTGCATGTCTCTCATCTCTTCATTGTACGTCACACGTATGAGATGGAGTTGTCATAATATGCGATCTATTATTCCTTTGCAAACCTTTAGCCACATTGCATGATCAAGGATTCCATACTTGTCATCAATGAGCGGAATATCTATAAGTCCATCTCATGAACTTCCAAATCCATATAGTATCCACTGTTGTTCTCTAACACATAGATACTCGGCATTTCCTTTTAAATGGTTTTATTGGAAAACTTCCAATTATCAACAAACTTTCACTTTTTTATATCCTATATATATTTTGTGATTAATTTTCTGTCTTTCAGAAGTTCGCATCAATGTAACTCTTTACATTGAACTCTTCCTTATCTCCATAGAACTAGTACTTCACAAGTACTTATCAAGTTCTCATAGTATTCCAGTAACCCTTACTGGAAGTAGACAGACATCCACTCATCATGTCCCACATATGAGTTATCAAGATGAGCACATCATATTGCCATGTCCTATATACAATATGATGAATGCATTTTGATATTGCCATGTCGACACATGCAAGATAATGGGATGATTACATACATGATAGATCCATATCTATTCTTAGTGTTCCCATTCTTCATAAGAATTGGACACTTGGCCTTGGGATACTAACTCCATGTAACATGGACAAGTTTTCTCCCACTGAATCTGTGCATATTGAACCCTTCAGTACAGATTACCAATGTATGCTTTCTCTTTTCAGGTCAAGAGCTTTTCGAGAACTATCTTTATAGATCTCTATTCCTATCACATAGGAAACATCTCTATCTTCCTTAAAGATAATTTCCACTTTTGTTTCTCCATTCTAGAACATTTCCATTTCACATCAACATGTGAAATGTGAACACGCTCCCACTATATCACAGATCCCTTATTTATCTTTGACATATCAGTCAAACCCTTTGACTATATCATCAAAGTAAAGATCCAATTCTGAGTTGCTTGTACTCAATTAATCACATTGATTAGTCCATTGTAACTTATAGACTTCATTTGCATTAGTGGAATCATAAACCTTATAGGTTGTGTCACATACACATCTTTGTTTTTCTCCTCATAGGAATGCAGTTTTGGTATCCATATGTGAAATGTCTTAGTCATTAAGTTGCAATCAACAAGCATCATCCTTCTTAAAATGTCATCCATGTGTCTTAACACTTAAGACTTACTGGCACTTATGGATTTCATCCAATGTGTGCTACCATCAAGGTCATACCTTATGGTTCACATGGATGTCATTTAGGATGTAATGGTCATAAACCACAATTCAAAATTCGGTTCCTCATATTCATCTAGATAGTTGACACATCACATGAACAACACATCACATAGATAATTGAGGTATAAGGGTATAAGAATTCACAACTCTTGTGATTCTTAATTTCTTTTATTAGTGTGGGGTATTCATGTATTAAGGAGAATTCAGTTATTTGATAATCATTCTCTAACTCCTTAGAGTATGATTCCTTCTTGATTTAGACATCACCATGCCTTAATCATGAGTTTATTATGATACACTATCATAATTACTCATAAGGATCTCAAACATTTGGTCCAAGTATTTCATTCTTTGATCTCATCAAGAATTAACACTTTACCAAATTTGTACTTCATCTATGACAATCTTGAACACTTCAAGATATTCATATTGGTATTTCTCTAAATACCATTTGAAGTATTAGCATTTGTTCCAATAGGTATGTAAATACATCACATGTATCATACCTAATAGGATAATCATTCTCCCACTACCTTTAGTGAAGATTGATTAATCATGTCTAAGATATTCATATCTCTTACTCGTTCTCTAGCCAAAAGAGTCTAGATTTATCCATCATATGGAAACTAGAAATGAATTTCTAATGATTGATGCTAATTTGATTGTTTGAGTTATCTATAACTTTTAGGTATCATTTTATCTTATGCATATCAAATACCACAAGATAAATAAGGCATTTCCACAAAGATCATATCTTTATAAATTGAAACATCTCTTTATTGATTGCCATCATTGTCATACAATATGCAAAAATAAAGTGTTTCTATCTATTGGCAAATAGCAGTTCATAATTGTATTACATGCCTTTTAGGCTGAAAATAAACTAAAGTACTCCTATCTATGGCGGCAACACTTGCCCCGATTATGAGTGCTTTACACTTTACATCTTGATATCATATACCTCAAAAAGTGTTACAAGTTTACTTTCATGACACCTTTAAGTAGAGACGTCTGTCGCCTCCTTCTTTTGTTCTTCTAGATAGAGAGGACAATTCCTTTTCCAATGTCCTGGCTTTTGACAATGGTGGCAATTTCCTTTCTTGGTCACGCCTCCCTTGGCCTTGAGAGCTGAAGATGACTTGGACTCCTGGCTAGCATCAGAACCTTTCTTAGGTTTTCCCTTGCCCTTGCGCTTGGACTTGCCTTTCTTGCTTGTGATCACCATCACAGACTTAGGCTTGTCCTTCTTCATCTGTATCTCGGTTGTCCTCAACATGCCCAACAACTCTGATAGTGGCCTATCAAAGTTGTTCATGTTGTAGTTCATCACAAACTGGATTGTAGGATTTTGGCAACGATTGCAGTATCACGTCAGTAGCTAACTCTTGGCTCAGTGAAAATCCCAGTCTTGTCAGGTTCTCCACATACCCAATCATATTGAGTGTGTGAGGACCAACTGGATCTCCTTCTGTCATGACGTACTTGAATAGTGCCCTTGAGACATTATATCTCTCTTGCCGTGCTTGATCTTCATACATGTTCCTGAGATGCTGAATCATCTCTATGACACCCACGTTCTCATGTTGTCTCTGTAATTCGTGGTTCATAGAGCAAAACATCAAGCACTTTGCATCAATGGCATCATTAGAATGCTTCCTATAAGCATCCCTTTCTACCTTTGGTGCATTAGGAGCAGGTTCCTCTGGAATTTGAGTATCCAGGACATAGAGCTTTCACTCTTGAGTGAGAACAATTCTCAATGTCCTATAACAGTCATGGAAGTTTGTCCCATTCATCTTGTCCTTTTCAAGGACCGATCGCAAAGAAAAGTGATTGTTGTTTGTTGTCATTTGTACTACAAAAGGAAATATGCAATTTTAGTCCAAAAACTCATTTTTGACTTATTTGATTGATTTGAGAAGTTGATGATATAATTAGGCCTTTAATTAATTATCACTCCCACTATTTTAGTTCAAATTGATAGCCCTCACCATCAATTTGAAAGATTGCAGTGTACAACCTTCTAGTGGGCAAGATCCTGAAATCCCCTAAGTCATGGACCAGCTAGGGCTGTCACCCACAACTTAGATCTCTCAGGTAGGCAACTCTTGCCAATTGCATCATATGCAACTCTTGATAAGATGTCATATGCAACTCCTTGCCATGATTATCTCAATGCATTAAGGTACTAGATCCCATCTAGGTCGCCTTATTAAGTCCGACCCAAAGCAAACACGATGAATATGCACCCTGCTAGGGCAGACCCACATATCCATCCTTCACGCTTCCACGAGATAGACAATGCACCACGCTAGGGCGTGCCCACACTTGGTCGATCAAGTTTTTCACATGTGTCTCATTTGGAAGGCATCTAAAACTTAATATTTAATGAGGGATTTGGTTTTTATATACATATACATATCCAATCACCACAATACATAGTACGTATCATATACATGCTATATCCCACAGAAAACATGCAAAATGATAAAAGTGATGATTATGGCCATCCTAATGTGATTCCTCGAGCCAAGATGAATCACGGTCATCTAGGTCTACATCAAATGCAACCTGTACAAGATGAACTTTGTGCTTTGCCTTCTGAGTAGATCAACTTATCACATGAATGACTTACTTGTTCTGGCCTGGTCGTCTGGGTGCCACCAGCCGATCGGTTGGCTCCTCCAACCGATCGGTTCGCCTATTCATCGTGCATTTCATCATGACCGCCACCCGCTCGTCTCACTCCTCGAACAGGTCATCAACCGATCGGCTCACTCCTCGAACTGATCGTCTGGAACGTCAACCGATCGGTTCACGCCTTGAACTGATCGTCTCAGCTGTCGCCAGGATGTCCTCCGTTCTTTGACATAATAGGAAATAAAATCGATCCTATTTTACATTGTAAAAAGAGAAACCTCGAGTTACATTCGAGGGGAGCAAAGGTAGGAAAGAAATCTCGAATTATTTTGAGTTACATCAGGAATAGGAGAAGGAAGATCAGTGCGTAGACCGAGATGCAAGCAACTACATACAGCCATACACGGATAGGGTTTATTGGTGATAACCGCGCTATACATCCACCACTAAAATCATTTAAGGGCGATGCGTATAGATTGTATTAATAATACATATCATATATGTAATTTGGGATTTTTGGATTTAGGATTGGACATGCATAAAGCTAATTTAATTTGCATCGTATGCAACAAATAAAGGCGACAAACCAAAATCGATCATATTGATAATCCTAAAGTATAGAGCAGTTGACGTGGCTCTGATACCACTGTTGGGTTTTAGAGGAGGTAGAGTAGGCAACGGAAACAAAAAAAAATTCTCCTCCCCAAACCCAGAACAAGGAAACACATCAACGTCTATACAATAGGAAGGGATGGTTTGTGGAATCATACCTTGTCCCGAGGCTTACTCGGCGACAATACCTCGCGGCTTGAGTGGTCTTTCACCTCTGGTCTTGGACAGTGTCTGTGTAGCTCCTGGTCGCACCTGGACTGTCGGGATTGATAGTTGTCCTCCGAGCAACAGAAATCTCCCGCCTCTGAAGTAATCCACACGGACCACCTAGAACTGCAATCTCCTTGTCCCACAAGGAATTGGAAGGAGTCGCACCCTCCTGTTAGCGTACTAGTAACTGACACACTCTCCTGCCACCAGTCACTTTCTGCAGTTGTCTTTCCCTTGTTGTGCCTCCCTTATCAGGTAGCACTTGCTCGAGCTCTCTCAGTTACCAAAACCAGAGAGAATGACAAATTTACAGAGCAACTGGTTACACTGTGTTGTTCTTTGAGAAGCCCCCAATACCCCTATATATAGGAGGCTCATGGGATAGGGTTCTCTATCCCGGGCAATGTGGGACTAAAGTAAGAGTAGAAGGGTTCGAGATTTTCCATAAAAACAATCAACTGCGCAACCTGAATCGATCGTTTCACAACTAGAATGGTCGGTTGGGGACATCAGCCGGTCGGTTGACACCTCAACCGATCAGTTGGGACCCATGAAATGGTCGGTTCACTTCTGAATCGGTCGGCTCATGGTCCTGGTCAGTTCCCGATTGACTTTTCTTCTTTTGTTTCTAATTGGTATCAAAAACCAATCCTTGTTCCAATAAAATTGGGCAAGTGAAACGAAAGGAAATTTCTCACCAATCCTACTTTCCCAACTTGTTCGGTTGCACCAGTTGAATCGATCATTTCAACACTTGAAGCAATCATTTCACCCTATCCTTGAGCTGAACGACTCACCACTTGAGCTGATCGGTTCACCAAGCTCAGCCGATCGGTTCATCACATTAGCCGATCGGTTGGGACTGCAGATTGTGCAGAATCAGTCAATTGCAGTTTCAATCAATCCGATACTCTAATCAATGTGTCCAACATCTTGAACATTATGATATTGAGCTATCAATTAATTGAGTGTTTAATTGAACTACTAAACTCCTTTAGTAATCAATCTAAATGTTGTTTGTGGACAAAACTCCTCTTCCAGGTTAAATCCTATGTGTGTGACCCTGCAGGTCCATTTCACGTTGGCAGTGAAAGTCCATAACACTTATGACTTCACAAGCAAAGAGCGGTGCCTAGTCACACATCAGTGCTACCCAAGTGAAATAGAAAGTTGGAGAACAACTTTCAATCCTACAATCCATGAATGGTGTTACAGTGAATGTATAATTCCTATGTCACTCATATCCTGAATGAACTCGATGCATGGAACAGTCATCCTGTCAATGTTCATTCACTTTCTTGATCTCAGAGTAGATTGGAAGAGATATGTATGACATCAATATCACATACTGATTCACACATGTGTGCATGCCTTTCTCAATCCTACTCATCAATTGGACATGGATATCATACTCCCTCAGGAGGGACAAATCCCATATCTATCACTCACCCCTCAAAAACCCCATGTGTCAAAGCCACCCAATCATCACCTTTATAACAACCCATGTTTCAGGACTGCGTTTGATGATGTCAAAGTGTGCCCAACGACATGTGTTGAGTGTAGTGATTTCAAGTCAAAGAATCACACTCACCACCATTACTGTGAGTACTGACTATGACTACCATTTCATGGTTCCATGTGTCAAACTCACGGTGGGTCTGTCTGGTACACTTGTTCTCTAACAAGTACCTATGTGTTTGGATTGATATCTCTATATCATGAGTAATGAGATTCTATCATCAACCAACACCACAATCTAGTCTTGTGTGTCATTGCTGTCTATCTACCTTCCACAATGACATCCGACTAGGGACATAACAAGAATGTACAAACTCTTAGCATCAGTATGATCTCATCGTTCAGGTCCTCAACCTGAAGGCATACGTCATTGAGTACTGTCATTCTCTAGACATTCAATCTTTTCTATCACTATCTCATATGACTGAACCAGAAAGAATTGGAAGCTTGCCTTTGATATTTATCAAATCAATGTTAATGTATCCCACCAATCATCCTATGATTGGCTCTCAGGGCATACATACCAACAGCACCTACGACAAAGTCACTAGCATCTCACATGATTTCAAAAGGTAGGACCCAGTCTGGTGCACAGATGATTAAAGTGGTCGTGAGAGCATTTTTCAAACATAGAAATCTATCCATGCAGGCTTTGTCAAAATTGAAGGGTACCTCCTTTTGAAGAAGGTTGATGAGTCGTTTGGTGACTTTTGAGAAGTCACAAATGAATCATCGATTGAAACTGGCATGTTCCAAAAAGGCTCCAATGTCTTTGACTGAGGTTGGGGTGGAAGCTTGGTGATGACCTCAATTTTAGCCTTGTTAACTTCTATGCCTTGGTTGCATACTCTATGGACTCAATTTCTAAGGCAATAGTCAAAACTGTCTCCATAAATGGAGAATTCGTCCATGAATACCTCCATTACGGTTTCGGTTAATCCTGCAAAGATGGTTGACATACACCATTGGAAGGTGGCTGGTGCATTGAAGCCAAAGGGCATTCGTCTGAATGCGTAAGTGCCAAAGGAACATATGAAGGTTGTTTTTTCTTGATCTTTAGGATGGATAGGAATCTGATAAAATCTTGAGTAGCCATCTAAATAACAAAAGTTTTGTTGATGGGCTAAGCATTATAGAACTTGATCTAGGAAGGGGAGTGGGAAGTGGTCTTTCCTAGTTGCCTTGTGGAGCTTCCTATAGTCAATACACATTCTCCATCCTGTAACATTGTGAGTGGGAATAAGTCCATTCTTATCATTTCTAATGATAGTGGTCCCCCCCTTTTGGGAACAAGTTGAACCGGACTGACCCATGGGGAGTCAGAGATGGGGTAGATGATTCATACAGTCAAAAGTTTGATCACCTCTAGACGGAAAACTTCCTTCATGTTCGGGTTGAGTTTTCATTGTAGATCCAAGGAAGGTTTGTTATCTTCTATCATTGGGATTTTATGAATGCAGATGGATTGATCTATCCCAACTAGATCTATCATTTTGTACCCTACGGCAGTTCTTCTTTTTCTATGTTCTCCCATAAGTTTGTTTTCTTATTTAAGGGTAACGTCAGAATTCATGATGACATGGCACAATTGTCGTTCATCAATAAAATGATATTTCAAACCTATGGGAAGAGTCTTCATTTCTGGGGCCTTAGGTGGTTCAGGTTTTTCTTCCATGATGGAGATCATTTTAAGGTCCTCAATTTCAGCATTTGGAATCTCCTCAAAATTATTTAAATGAGCCTTACATTGATCTAATTGTTCATTATCAAAGTCACATTTAGGAGGGCCAGTGAGAACTATGTGTAGGGGGTCATCAACTAACTCCCATTCCTACCTCAGTTGAGATAGTTTCTCAATACAGTCAAGGAGATAGACCTATTCTTGAAAACTAGGCCCTTTCATGCTTTCAAACACCCTAAACTCTAGCGTTTGCCTCCCTAATATTAACAGAATGGTTCCAAACTCAACATCAATCAAGGCCCGGGCTGTGTCTAAAAAGGGACAACCAAAAATGAGTGGGTAACATAAATCTTCTTTAATGTCCATGATCACAAAGTCACATGGGACATAAGCATCTTTCTCAACCTTAACTGGAATGTCTTCGATGATTCCCATGGGTTTGGTCATGGACAAGTACGCCAATTGAATGGTCTTAGTTGTGGGTAACATGTCATTTATTCCTAATCTTTTACAAAGATTGTAGGCATGATGGATATACTGGCTACTAAATTATCTAGGCCTTTTCTATAAGCATTATCACCTAAGTAGCATCGTATTCCAAAACAACCAGGTCCTTCTATTTTTTAGGCATTTTACTTTGGATTATGTCTAAAGTTATCCTAGTGAGTTTGATAGTCTCCTGTTCTTCTATGGCATACTTCCTAGTCAAGAGAGATTTCATGTATTTGGATCAGGCAGGCATGTCTGCTAAAGCATCAAGGAAGGGAATATCAACATGTTATTTTTTCATGGCCTCCCTAAATTTTATGAAACAGGTGTCGAGCCTTGTTTTTTTGAGGTGGGCTTGGTAGGTAGGTCGTGGTTTGTAGATCAGTTCTTCAACTTCTACCCATGGGTGTTTAGGGATGTTTGGTTCAAGTGTAGTTTTGGGTTCAACAACTACCATGTCTTCATCCTCAAAATCTAAAGGTATGGTTGAAGGTTTTTCTAGAAGAGGAGGGGAGTGTACCTTTCCTGAACAAGTAGAGACAACCTTGAGTTGTTTGGGATGCTTGGGGTTGTTTTCAAGATGCCCACTAAAGGTGTCGGCAGGGGGTTTCTATTGAGTAAACAAGCAAGTTAAATCGACGTCAGTTGCATTTTTTTTTTTGGAAATTGGTAAGTATATTGCCAAAAAGTGGAAGCAAGGCTACACTGTACAACCTACAAAAAGGTGTGAGTATACGGGGTGTACTCTACAGAAAACCCCAGTATAACCTGGCTGTGGGGCATAGGCCCCTACACTGGCCCCTCCTGGCCTTAACAGCCAAGCCCATATCTATTTTGACCAAATGGAAAATATCACGAGTACTAGCACGCCCATGGACAGCCATGTTACGTACTTTCCAAATGTTAAAGCAAATGTTAGTACAAAAAAGACCAAAAGACCTCTCCTCATGTATGTTCTTCACTTTTCTCCTCATTTGCACCATCACGTCATCTAGGCTGTCAGCAACAAGTTGGCCCCATCCATTCTTCAGCCACATGAGCACCCACACGTACCTGGTCATGGGGCAATCGAAGGAGAGGTGCTAGCATGTCTCCTCCTCATCACAGAAGGAGCACTTTGAGTTAATGGGAATACCCCACCTTACTAGTCTGTCCTTAGTAAGGTGCTTCCTAATAACCGCCCTATAGCAAGCCACACTCCACTTAGGAACATGGCCTTTACCCCACAGAAGTCTGAACCAGGGAACCAGAGTCCCCGTATCCATGTGGATCCACGGTTTTTGATTGCTGCCCAGCGAAAAAAAATCGTCGCCATCCACACTGTAAAGGTGCCCCGTCTGATTCCAAGCTTCGACCAAGGCGCCCCAGGTCCTAGATGAGAGGGGTTGATGCCTAGGAAAGCACCGTATATGCCCCTCATCCAATTCACCCATACCCCCTCCCGCTCCATAAGGAATCTATGGAGTCACCGCTGATTCCCCTTATAAGCAATGTCCTCAATCTTCGACAGGTTTAGGCCGCCAACTTTATAGGATTTAGTCATAGTATCCCATGTGATACCCCTTGCTTTACCTCTCCAGACGAAGCTTCTGATTATTTTGGTAATGTTGTTGATAGTAGGCTTTGGCAGGATGCACATATCACACCAAAATCTCACCATGGCCTGGAGCACTGACCGAGTGAGCATCATCCTACCTGCCAAAGACATGTGAATCCCAGTCCACCCATCAATCTTCACTCTCAACCTATCGAGACACATCTGGAAATCCTTTGAATGACCTCTGCTGCCGGTGATTGGAACACCTAAGTGCCTAGACGGTAGAAGGCCCTCCTGCAGCCCCATAGCATTCTTCAATCTGCCCCTTCTAGGATCGCAGGATTTCGAGAGGTAAATGCGTGATTTTATGTCACTGATGTACAGGCCAGTAGACCGCCTGAATCTATGAAGCAGTTTTTTGTACTCTTTAAGCCCCTTAGCATGACCCGTGGAAAACAACATCACATCGTCTGCGAAAATGAGGTGGGTTTTCACTTTGGTACCTCTAATCTTGTAGGGTCTGATGACTTTCCTCTCCTCAGCATCCTTGATCATGTGGGTAAGGCCTTCCATGGCCAGGGTGAAGATGAGGGGGGATAGGGGATTGCCATGTCTCAGACCGTTGGAGGCTCTAAACAAGCCCACAGGTCCCCCGTTCAGAAGAACAGAGAAAGATGTCGTGGTGAAGCATTGCTTAATCAAAGCCACCCATTTATCATCGAACCCCATTGCAGTCATAATCTTCCACAAAGTGTCGCACCTGACATGGTCGTAGGCCTTAGTGAGATCAATCTTGATGCAAGCTTTAGCATTAGCATTCTTCTTATTGAAGTCCGTTAGAAACTCGGCAGTGAGAAGCGAGCAATCAGCAATCTTGCGCCCCTGAACAAAGGCACACTGTTCTTCAGAGACAATCTTCGGCATCCATTTCTTGAGTCTGCCAGCTAGAAGTTGCGTTTTAGTGAGCTTGTTGTGCAAGGATGATTTTCTCCAAAGTGTCTATCTTTCATTGGTTGAGGGAGGGGGAGAAGGAAAAACTTTTTGGTGGTTGAGGAGGTGGTTGATTTAGTTTTTGAGGAGGGAGGTTCAAGTTTTGATATTGTTGTCCTTGGTATGGTGGTTAGTTTTGGTGATTGCCTCGATGGTTCCCTAGGTTCCCAAAATTTCTTTGACTGTTGTATGGGAAACCAAGTGGTGGTCGATTATTGTTTTGAGGGTAGGGAGGCCTTTGTTGGGACTAGAGTTGGCAAGAGTTTTCAGCACCAAAAAGGTTCCCATATTGGAATCCAAGATGGTTTATAGTTTGATTGGGGTTGTAATAACCCTGGCATGGTATGGTGTGAATCGAGTTTAGGTCCTCCAATTGTTGTCCTAAATCAGGCTGCAAGGGAGTGTTGTAGAGATATTGGCAGTGTAAGGTGGTGTGATCATATCCTTGGCAGATGCCACAAAGAGAGTCTACAACTTTTATTCATTGGGGTAACTCTCTATTGGTGCCTAGGGATGAATATAAATGATCTTGTTTTAAAGCAATTAATTTAAGGCTTTCTTCTATGCTTTAGATGTGAGTACCAACTTCATCTTTGGCTACATTATGGATCCCACCAATTCCCCATCTAGCCCTTATTTCATAAGCACATTTAGCAACCTCCCATGCACTGGTTAGACTTAGGTGCATAAAATTTCCTCCAGATGAGGAATTAAGAAAAAATTTGGTGTCATTGTCAACACCTCGATAAGAGATTTCTATTAGTTGGGATTGAGAAATATCATGATGAGGGCATTTTCTAAAAAGTCTTTGAACATTTCCCAGGCTTCTCTTGGGGATTATCCTGGGGACATTGAAAAATGAGTGGTTTGTCCCCTAATTTCATATGTGAGAGAAGGAGGGTAAAAATTTTCAAGAAATTTATTTTGTAGGACCTCCCCAGTTGTAACATGTTCCTCATTCTCCATGGTGTTGTACTAGCTATTAGCTTGGTCAGTGAGAGAGTATTTGAACAATCTAAGGCAGATTGCATCTTCAGAGATGCCTGGGAGTTTGTTCAAGGAACAAAGGTCAATGAACCTTTGAAGATGATCTTGGCAACTTTCTCCATTGTTGCTAGAGAAGGTTTGGATTTCAGTTTGAGGGGAAAGAATGTTAGGAGGCACAACTGGATGTTGTGTAGAGGCAGTCTTGGGAATAGAAAAATCTTTTATTTGTTTTTGCCTTTCGGCTTTCCTCCTATCGGCCTTTAGCGTTTCTGGTTCAGCCATGTAAGCTGCTCAAAAAGCGGCTTCTCTAGCTGCTTGATCGGCTAAGATGTTCTCTCTGTGAGCCGCAAGAGCCTGGTTGATCCTATGAGTGACTTCCTCCTTGTCCATCCTAATCCGGTTTTAACAATTTAGACGATAAATTTTTTTATCTATCTCATGATCAAACGATGTAAATTTGGCTTTCCAGCGTCACATGCAAAAATAAGTAGTTAATCGTATGCAGAAAGAATGGACTGCTAGAATGAAAACTCAGCAGAAGGAGGATTAACACTTCCAGAATGTTACTCAGATGGCGTCAAAAATGAAAAAAAGTTTTTTAAAAATTTTTGGGTTTCGAGAAAACAATCTATTTTCTCCGACAACAGAGCCAAATTGATAATGTGTCAAAGTGCACTACAATCACTAAGATAATCCTACAGTTTAACCTTTTTTTACTATCCAATTAAGGCTAGTACAGAAGGGTCGATCCCACATGACAACATTCTTAAGATAGTAGACTCTAATCCCAATTAGTTTTGTTGAACATGTTAAAATCTTTTTTGATATTTATATTTTTGGAATAGGAAGTAAAATCGGATTGGGGGTTGATGATTTATGCTAGAATAGGAAATGCAATGCAAGAAATAAGATTACACTAACAAGAAGTAAAATTACTCTATCACAAGCAAAATGAGATGATTCTTAGCACAAATATAATATTACGAATGGAAAGATTGGAATGTAAAAAGAGTAGATAAAATGATGATTGAATTTAGATGAGGGAATATTGAGGCTTTTAGGGTTTTTCACCACCTTAGCCTAGGCGAGAATAAACTAAATCTTTTAAAATGACAAAATGGATGAAGCCATGTGAATTAAGTAAATCCCACAAAAGATAAACTCCACATGATCCCATTGGTCCTGGTGCTCATGTTTCTTAGCTCATCATCCCAAAAGAGATATATCCATAGTCATTTCAAAACCTCTATGAGATTGGTTTTATTGTTCTAAATCTGGGTTTCCATGGTCACTTCCACCTGGATTAACATTAGATCTAATTGAGTAATTACATAGATAGACCATCAATACTTAAAACCAATAGCCATCTAATAGAAGTCATTCTTAAGATTTAATTTGATCCAAACCATGGCTAAGGGACTATTCCCCTTGCCTTGATAGAAAAACTACTCGCTCATGATTGTAGAGTAAAGGGAGGCGGAGGAAGAAAGTGTTCTAGCCATAGTCTAGACTTAGAAATGATTAATCCTTAGGCTAGAGACTATTAAATGGCTCACTCTTAATTCCTTGCTCCGATCTACTGAAGAAGAAGGAGGAGGATGACTAGATCTAATAACAATTGAATTAAAGGAACAAACAATTATAAGGGCACTTATATTGCGAACAAATAATCTTTATTGATGAATAAAATGTAAGAACACAAGAGAATAGTTGCTCAAAAATTCTTCAAACAAAAGATGATGATTGTGATGAGGAAGTGCCCCTCCTTTTGTAGGAGAATGAGGGGGCTTTACAATTAGGTTTTGGGGTGAAAGAGGGTTGTCGGGTGCTTTTTTAATTGGGCTCGAACTGCCAACCGATCGGTTGGATGGGCGAGCCGATCGGTTGAGGTTTGAGATGGGTGGGAGTCAAGGAAGCCAATCAGCAACCCTAGGTCTGGGTGGTGGCGCCCCTTTGAGTCGCTCGGCTAGAGTGAGAAAACTCCCATTTTGGAGTCTCAAACGAGCGTTTGGCATTTGAATAGCGTGACGATTCAACTGGGTGTTTGAACAAGGTGTGGTGGATGAGGGTGGCATCAACTGATCATCTGGAGAGAGTAAGATGGTAGTCTAGAGAGAGTGAGCTGACCATCTAGAGCAAGTGAGTCGATCGTCTGGATTCTGAATTGCTCAGTTGGAATGTCAACTGATCAGCTCTTGACACGATTCTACAAGAATTGAATAGTTTTTTATGAGAATAATGTTTAATTGTGATAGAAGTAGGCATATAGCAATTTGTTCTTCTTCAGTGGATAAAAATAAGAAATTCCATGTACCAAGACTTAGAAGGTTGTGCAAAAGAATGTCAAATTAGCACGCATCAGTGGATGGCATAAGTTATACGACCATGATGACTTTAGGGTTATGTCATTTAGACTAACCAATGTATGAATAACATTTATAAATAGGAGGAACAAAGTAATCAGGTTATGTCTCATAAGTTGTGACAAGCTTTGAATGATGATTGCTCAATGTATTTCATAGATGGTCAGTAACATGATTAACATCTTGCTAAACCTTAAAAATGTTGAAGCAACTATACTCGTGTGACAAGTTCAGTAAGAGTGATTTGGGGGTTATCCTCTTGTATGTTATGATACATCTACTAAGTGTGTTGTGTGAATCTTATGAAAATCAAGACAATGATGTTACCCTATCCATAACAAGGTCAACCAGGAAGTTATATTTGTCAACGGTTGCAGACAAGTGTGTGATTCTTCAACTAGATTGATGGGCATTCCATTACTAAGATGATTGAAGAATCTTCTCAGAACATATTCCTTATAGTTCTTGTCAATTAGGGGATGCTCACTTGATTGTGTGAGTTTTTAATTACAATAATCATTAAAGGAGCATAGAGATGAAACCTTGTAGAATTACGTCGGATAAGAGATACATGATATTCCATATTGATAAGAGCGATCAACTATGACCTATAAGGGATGTGTAGTACAATAGATAAAATAGTTCAGGGTGACATTTAGAATCCCATGTTGAAATGTACTACCAGACCTGTACAGGTGAAACAATAGTTCTTATGTTGAACCACAGTGACACATGCAAGAGTTGAGGGAGAAGAATATGTCTTCTATGAGAATGATGTGACATAACCTGGTGATGAAAATAACCATGTGTAAGATTGAGTATGACGTGCATGAGAAGTGTCCATCTATGTGTATCTTGGATTTCAGGGGCGAAATCCCTATTAGGGGTTTATAGTTGTAAGGCCCATGAACTTGCTTAAAGTGTTGAACAAGATTAATTACCATAATTGAATGCTTAAAACCTTAATCTAACCATGTATATGCTTTGGAATCATAAGACAACCTTAAGTTTCAAATTTGGTCCAATTTGGACATTGTTTGAGCAAGTTATGAAATTTTATGTACATTCTGGACTTTTTTGCAATTTACCCTTTCCCAGAGGTTTGCTTTGTATATTTTCACATGAATTACGATCCTTATAGGTTTTCTTATCATTCTTGACTTTTTTGGGTTATGGGGCTCCTAGTTGTTCTTGGTTTGGAGGTGTTCCTCTTCATGGGCATTTTAGGCATTTCCCCCTTTATGGATAAGAATAAGAGTAATGGTAAAGATAAGGATAAGGATAAGGGTCAAGATAAGAATAAGGATAAAGATAAGGATAAGGGTATATATAAAAGAGAGAAAGTTTAGGTAGAAAGTGAGGGAGGTCTTGCATGGACATAGAAGCTCTAGGCTATGGACACAAGGAAAGCTCATGGGCACCTCATGCTTGACCCCTTCCTTATCCATGAAGCTATATATATCCCTTCCTATCTCTAAATCAAAACAATTTCTCATTCTATCTTTCCTCTATCTTAGATAATGGACCTTTCTCTATTTGGTTGCAGAACAAAGTGGTATAAGGTAGAAGACAACCTCTTTCTGGAGAAGAAGGTCTCCTAGAGCTCCATGTAGCCCTACCTAGGGTTTCTACGGTCATCTTCTAGGGTTTTTGACTAAGGCAAGTTTTTTTATTCCTTCCTTCTTCATTTTTCTTTCTCTTGACCTTCCTTAGACCTTCCTCCAGGTCTAAACTCTATATTTCCATGGTAAAAGTTTCTTTAGAGCTCAAGATCCTACCTTTCTTGCTTCTTCTTCTAGGGTTTTGATTCCTTGTGAAGAAGAGTGACTGCTTGGCCGAGTTCAGAGCTTCCCCTTGGGTTTTCTACCTTCTTGGTTCAAATTTCTTGTAGATAGAAGTCTTTTCTTCTCAGTAGAGGCGAGTTTTATAACCCTCTTTACTTATATTAGTTACTATAAGCTTGTTAGCTCATGTTCTTGCTTAAAAATGGTGATTTAAGCATTAAGAATCTAAGCTTGTTTGGGAATTTGATTTTTATGGTGTTCCTATTTTGTTTCCAATTCTAGATTAACCTGTAATCATGTACATGTTCTTCCTAAGGAAGTATATGACTTAGTGCAGGGTGGTATCACCACCTATGGTGATAAGCACCTATCAACCGATGGTCCATATTAGGGTTTCTAGGTTATTTTCTCTTCTAAATACATGACGCGATGTTGTGGTCTTCATGACAACCGAAGGTGGTGACCAAGGGTTATGAAAGATGATGTGAACCGATAGTCATACCTTAGGTTAGTGATCGGCTCTCTTGGAATCTCAGTGAGGAATGGTGTGATTCTCTAATGATGTTATCAATCAATGATGACATTAGCTTAATATCTGATGGTGTTAAATGAATATAGTGTTGATCTAACAATCGATGGTGACTTAATGATCACAACTAATCATGGATCAGGTCATAACCACATATGGTGAGTTAAGGATGAAATTATAGATTCAAATAAACCTTAAACTAATCGTTCCTTGGTTCAAGTGATCTAATGGTTAGACCTATACTTCAATTGATAACTCTGAACAATGAACCCGATCCAATGAATGAGATTGGATGCTTCAAAATCTAATGGATTAGAATTAATCTCGTAATATTATATGTGGGTCCTAATGATGAGAAATCAATGGTTCAATATCATTAATTTGTTGTTATACCTTTTCTCTCTTATAGTTATATTTAATAAATGGCAATAAAAACTGGGTGTGCAACTTCAATGTGATGTAGTTTTCTATACCTAACATTAACAAAATTAAATTATGGTGATCAGTTATAATCAGCCCTCTTGCATGATTAATGTGACAATGTATTACACTCTTCTTGTGTCTAAACTATAATGTAGTGCTATTTAAATATCATAGTGTCTTGCCATAATAATACATATGGACACATAATTGTTGATGATATTGAGCCTTGTTTAAGGTGTGGAATGATGAGGATGACCTTGCTATGAATAATGTGATGGTCTTAAATTACCTTTGGTCATGTTGAGCCCTGATTGAGGTGAAATCATTTTCATGTTCCAATAAGGGTTGAAACCTTGGAACTTGTGATAAGAAATGGATATCTTGAAATGATATGATGATAATGTGGTTCATTACAATGCAATGGATGATAGCATATGGTAATATGATTAAGATCTATACTTCAAATGTTTTATATCTACTAAAGTTGCAATGCTTATACACCTAATAGAAATGAATTAGGATTTGAATGTCCATTTGTATGATTAAGCCTTAATTCACCCAATTGGCAATAATTAATCAAGTGAAATTCAAATCATGTAGTGAGTGCCCTATACCATAGATCCATCTGAGTGTCAGAACTTGCCATATGGTGAAATGAGTATTCCTAAGGGAAACTCGGAGCAAATATTGTTGAGTATGTGGGGTGCTTGTCCTCTTGACTCCAAATGTTTGGGAGGATGACTATGGTCATACCTTGATAGGAGAACGACTATGGTCATGCCTCAGATATGTATATATGATAAGATTTCAGGACAGTTGTGGTTGTACCTCAAAGGGTAGGGTATGTATTCCTACCTCCTTTCACTAGTGTCTTGACATGTACCAAGGACGGACTAGGTTGTTAGCAGCTTGACCTTATGTGTCACTGTGGCAGACCCGTACTGACTAGGGGAGGAGAAGATCTTAGGAGTTAGGCTCTACCTAGATCTTATATTACACTGATTTTGACTTAGTAGTGTTCAGTTGGATTTTCAGTGGTATCCTCGAATTTCTCAGGGCAATGTAATAAAAGATGTAAGACAGCCGTGTAGCATATATTTTAAGCGATATACACAATGCCTCACATTGGATGATACCCCTTGTTTGATCTTCTTATATAGATATGATATATAGTACAATGAGAGATGATAGATATGCTTGTGTTTTAGATTTGCTCATGTTGTAAACCTATTTATGTTATCAAATATACTGACATTGATATTTAATATTATGCTTCTAGCAATGTCTAATACTGCTTGCCATGCCTATGTAATTGCAAATGCTTAAACTACTAATTATGCTTATGCAATTAGTTGTGCTATGATGTTAGCTCTACTTATTATGTAGACCGGTTCACTTTATTAAATATTGCAATATTGATAGCCATGTCATACTATTAGACATATCAAAGATGCTTATGCTTCTAGATTGCTTATGTTGTGATTAAGGCATATGATGATAGTTAGATCAATGATAATGATTGTTATTAGATAAAATCTTATGAAACCTGAGTAAGAAATGGATTTATCTATTACCTATATATAAATTGATAATCATACTTGTTTCTAAGTTTATATGTTTAATTTGTTTAGCATGATTGAACTGTTCACTCCAATTACTCAATTATTTACTTTTTAATATGATGTAATCAATATATGTTGGAGAGAGTTATATCTCTCGTTGGGACTGGGTCTCACCTCGTGGGTCACCACATTTTTTTAGGTGATCGACAGTAGCGAAAGCAATATCATGACAGTGAGAAGAATCGGTGGTAATAAATCATAGCGATGGTTGTTTAGTGGTATAGTGTGTCCTAGAGTCGTCCATGTACTCTCAGGTCTAGATGAATAGTTTGTATATGATGTTTCAATTGAATTAAGCTTTCTACAACATTTTGATGCTTGTATATGTTGAATATGTGGATAGTGCACCTTTGCAAAGTATATGTTGTAGTTGAGGCTACCGGGCAGTTGTAAAGAATATTGAGCATTAGGTGAATTAAAGCAAGTTGTTGGGCTTTCATATAAATGTTTCTGAACAATTGGGAATTGTTGAAATTGGTTTAAATTTACCACATTTTCTTGGTTTGTGTTTAGTTAAGGAGTAATTGTGTTATGTGTTTTGAGTAATATCATTAAGTGTAACGGGTTCTCACACTATTGGTGATGCGAATCTGGCTATCCTGAATGGAAGGCATACAATCACTTCACCTTACTAGATATTTATACCATATTGGAAAATTAGTTTTGGAAAATTAATATCCTATAAGATCCTTATCCTAATCTACATGATTGGTCATAAATGTGTCCTTTTTGGTATGGAATGGCCCAATAGAATCCTTCATAGCATATAATGTTGGTTAGTGTGTCAAAAAATACAAAAAATGGCTTCTATGTATTCTTCACTTGTCCTAGTAGTAAGAAAATTGATCTCATTTTTTATGGTGGATGATAGATTCTTAAGAATTTCTATCAAGATACACCATATGATTTTATAGAGAACTAGTAATCTTATCTCTAGTGCAATTTGACCTTACAAGCTAGTGTATTTTTTGAACATATGAAATGAGCATAATCAGTAGTTCTTTGACAATTCATCATGCTCACACGAGTAGATTTGCAATAGTATTTTGTATTTTCATATTTTTATGATAGTCTGTTGATGAATGCATATTTATCAATTTAATTTGCAACTTTGAGATCATTACTTAGGAGGATTTTGTTGATTATTACATAGTCTTAGAATTAATTGTCTTAGTTTATATGTTCTCTTATTAATTGAAGTTTTTATTAGATTTGCTTGGATTTTGTTGGAAATAGACCAATCATTCCAAAGCCCAAAGTGACTCAAGAATTAGAGGCTTCACTTGCACCTTAAGCCTCCCTATATTTCTTTTTGATTGATTAAAATCCTAGTCATTCGACTCACATGCAAGAATAGGTCAAGTCTAGAAACTTCAACCGATCGACTAACATCCCATCCGATCTACTTGCTAGTAGGACTCTTTCAAAGTTAGAATCGAGAAGACATATTATTACAGAAAAACTAATAGATTGATCACCAACCAGTCAATTGACTTTCCTTTGGGTCAAAGCAAATATTAAAGCCAATAGAGTGAGTGGACTTCCAGTCAACCAATTGACAGCATGATCCAAGTCTCCCCAGCTGCCTCTAGGAGATATTTTTAGGGTTTCACCCCTCATTTCCCACCTAATAAAAGAAGGGAGTGTCCACACACAATATCATCTTTTACACTTCATATTCCCTCATACTCTGCCATCCTATAGACCCCTCCCTAGGGTGCAGGAGTAAGGATGAGTGGAAAGGAGTCTCTGTCTCATTGAGATTGCATCATTGTTGCACCATGGAAACATGACTCTTTGTATCCCTACACTTACTTATGCTATATTTCTATCATGTCTGAGTAGTTTCTCTAATCGGGCATGGAAAGGAGACCCATATCCCATTATCTAAATTCAAGTTCAAGATTTTATTTATTAAATGTTAATTGTTTCTGATCATCTGTATTTGTTCCTTGCTTAGATTGATTATATATTTTATTGGGTGATGAGATATGGATTTCAACATTGTATGAAATAATGGACTTCTGATGTAACCCACTAATAGAGTTCCATGATCCATCTATACATTTTATCTTGTCTTTTATAATTTGTGTTGATTAAATAAGCTGATCCATGAGTTGGAACACTAGTTGAAGAGCATACTAGTTGAAGAGCTTGAGTTCTTGACAAAATTTATAACGAGACTTAGTGGATGGTTGAACGAGGATCCTCAAACACGAAGAGCTCTAGGATTGATCTAAGTGATACCTTTTTTAGATTTGTGTTTCTAGATAACACAAATCTACATAAGATTTGATTTAATCAATTAAATTTAGGAGTTGAATCGATGAAAATAAAAATTCAGTGTACGGAGTTAATGTTCACTTGAGAGTTATACATTGTCCATATTTGTCTAATGACTTAACCATTCCATTCATATGTATCCAATATGTTTGTTTAATATTGATTTCAGGCTTTAGGTACATGAAAATGATCAAATACACAAGCCCTAGCTTGTCCAAGTTCAAGTTAAAAGCAATGGAAATGCATTTTGTGGAAATATTCGAAACCACCTTAGAATATTTTTGTCAACATTTATATTGATGATATGACTTGTAACTAAGATGAGAGAAAATCGGGGACACATAATCTCATCATTTGATCACTTCAAAATCTTTTTGGAAAATCTATCACAACACTTTAATCGATCGAGTTTGGATCTGGACCGATCTGTGATGGATTTTTGAAAATGGTTGCATCGGTCAAGTTGTACACTCACAAAACTCGGCCAACCAACTCACTGACCGAAGTTGATTTTAGCTAGTCGGTTGAGTTACACCAGGACAAACTTGACTAACAATTTGAAAATAGGCTTTGTCGGTTAGTGGATCAGTCAAGTTACCTTTTTTGAAACTCGACCGATTGAATTGTATGAAAAATATAGAAAACGTGATTCCAACCATTGGAGAGTTGTTAGAAACAAAAATAGATCTTTTAAAAGTTATATAATGGCTATTTTTTTTTCTTAAGTGATCCCACACTCAAAGGGACACATTTGGCTATAAATATGACCTTTTGCAGTTCATTCTAGGGCTGCTCATTCAGGCTATCCTTGGTCCTTACTATAGTTGAGTTTGCTACAACCCTTTGAGCCTCTTTCTCTCTCTCATTTACAAAGAATTTCATGATTATGAGTGACTTAGGCATGTTGTAAGAGATCTACCTTAATGTTACTTGTAAAGCTCTCCAACTTTCCATCTTCTCAATCCCCTTTCTCAAAGGGCAAAGGCTGAAGTGATCGTGTCTGAGTGAAGGAGGAGTTTTTGTTCTTCTTCAAGGATGAAGAAGTTGTGAAGATCTTATACAAGTGAAGGAGAAGGACAAGGAGGAAGATTCAATAAGAGTGGGTAATCCCTATGAGGCCAAAGACTTGCTGCAAGTGTGTGTAAGTCTTTGGTGAAGACTGAAGACATCTTGATCAAGTGGGTAAGTCCTTGTGAAGGTTGAAGGCTCTTATCTTGGATTGGTAAGTCCTTGGATGTTAGGTGGTTTTATTGTATCTATTATAATGGAATAAAAGTATACATGGGTTGCAAAGTCCTAGAGGCCAACCTCTCTAGGTATCGGATTGATGGTTTCCTAGTTTGGAGATTGTAAACACTCTAAATACCTTGTCCAAATGTTTGTTTCAATCTCTCTCATGCTTGTTAGATAGGAATTCAAATTCATTTTTAGCTTTTGGTTTCAATTGATGTAATTTTAAGGTCTAAGTATTCTTGAGAGAATTTTGTAGCTCTATTCACCCCCCTCTAGAGCCCTAGATCCAACAAGTGGTATCAGAGCAAGGATCTTCTCCAAGAAATCTCCTATGAGATGAGAAGATGGGTGAGAACCTACTTGGTGCCCTCGACCTAGAGGGAGGTTTCTCCATGCCCCCCCAGTCTTCGACAGTAGCAACTTCCTCTATTAGAAGCGACATATATAGTTCTACATTCAAGGGATGAACTTTGAAATTTGGAAAGTGTTGATTGCACCCTACAAGGAGCCAACCAAAGCTATATGAACTTGGGATAAAGTAGCTCTAAAGAATTCCCAGCTCAAAGCCGAAGAAATTGGCATCCTCTATGCAGCCCATACTCCATCCGAGTTCAACTGCATCTCCTCATGGGATACAACCTATGAGATATGGGACAAGTTGTACCTCACTTATGAAGGCACAAAGCAAATGAAGGAGGAAAAGATCTACATGTTGAATAACCTTCTAGAGAACTTCAAGATGGGGAGGAAAGAAGGAGTTGTTGAGATGTAATCTAGAATCAACATCGTCATCAATGGTCTAGCTTCTTTGGGACATACTTTGATAGAGGAACAATAAACTCAAAGATCTTGAGGTCTCTTCCAAAGAGATGGGAGTGAAAGATGACCTCCATCAAATAAGTAAGAAGTCTTGGTGATCTTTCAAACAAGGAGCTTATTGGCAATCTACAAGAAGTAAGAAGAGGAAGAAAATCAAGAAGAAAAAGAATCAAGGAAGATCAAAGATAGTGTCTTCAAATCTCAAGTGGATGCTCTTATCATTCAAAAACAACTTTCTTACTGGATCTTTCCCTCCTCCTCAAGTGAAGATGATGGCCCTAGTGAGCATGAAGCCAACTTCTCCAAGGGAAGGAACTTCAAAGGAAAGCAATCCTCTTCATCTACTCAAAGGTGCTACAAGTGTGGTCAAAAAGGACACTACAAGAGTGAATGTCCTAAGGATAGAAAGTCACACCACAAATGCAGCTCCAAGGAGGAAGAGTACAAGAAATACAACAAATACAAGAGGAAGGACAAGAAGGAGAGGAGGCACAAAGACACAGCGCATGCATCTTGGGAAGGATCATCCTTTAGTGGCTCAAGCTCTGATGAAGATGGAGAGTGCCACCTTGCACTCATGGCCTCTACAAATGATGATGTTGGTGAGGTAAGTGAGATAAGTTAGGTAAGCTTGCATGAGTTAGATAAAGAAACTCTAATTGACATGCTTGTTACTGCTCTTTCTTCTTATTTCGAATGTAAATGTAAAAAGAAGAGGTTGGGTAAAATTATTGATGGCTTGTATGCTAAACTTGATATTCTTGAGCAAAATGAGAAAATCCATTTTCAGAGCATTGACTCCTTGTAAGGACAATTTCTTGATCTTGAGCTCCAATACAATGGAGTTTAAGTAGAGAATGGTGTCTATCTTAAGTATTGCTTCTCTTAAGGAAGACAACCAAAAGTTCCTTAATGAAAATGTGTCACTTCAAATGGAAAATGTTGAACTTCAGCTTATTATTCATGTTGGTAGAGATGAGAAGGATGTTTATCTCAAAGAAATTCAATTTCTTAAATCTAAAAATGCTAGGTTACTTGGTCAAGTTAATGATTCATCATCTAGACATGTCTTGCCTAGTAATGATGTTGCTTCCATTACTCCTAAAAAAGATTCTTATTTAACTAAATCCATTTGTTTAGAGGATGACCTTATTCATGCTGGAGATGATCTTGCTAGCTTGTCTTATATTGTTATATCTCTCACTGATGAAAATCATAGACTTAGAGCCTCTCTACAAAAATTCCTCAAATAGAAAAACTCCCTAAATGATATCCTTGATCACTCTACAAAACAAAGTGGTACTAGTGGTTTGGGATTTGTAGGGGGGGCTCCTAAGGGAAAGAGTAAGGCCAAAGGTAAGAAAATAGTAAGGAAACTCCTCTTTTCATTGGAGAGTTTTCGGGCTCTAAGAACCCTATGATTTGCTCTTATTGTAAAAGTGAAGATCATTATTCTACTTATGGTACTTACAAGCCTAAGGGGACCAACCCAAAGATGAAATGGGTCCCCAAGATAACACTGGATCCCAAAGTTTGAGTTGGGAACCGACACTCTCCTTTCTTGTAGGAAAAAGGAAAAAAGATTGTTAATAGTGGTTGCACAAAGTGCATGACAAGTGGCATAATACATTTCAATAATTTCACAAAGAAGAAAGGAGGTTCGATTATTTTTCAGGACAATAAGAAAGGTAAGGTAAAGGGTGAGGGTGATGTAGGTGAATCCTTGTGTATCAAGAATGTTCTCTTTGTAGATGGCCTACATCACAATTTCATAAGTGTTAGTCAATTATGTGATAATGGTTACCTTGTGCAATTTACTTCTTTTGAATGTTTGCTCCTAGATTCCCTCACTTACCATGTCATATATAAGGGAACTAGGAATGAAAATATTTATGTAATTGTGAATGAATCTATTAAGCCTATTGTTGGTAGATGCCTTGTAGTAAATTTGAATGATATTTCTCTTTGGCATTGTCGGCTAGGTCAAGTATATGTGCATCAATTGAAGAAGTTGAGCAAAAGGACTTCATTAAGGGACTTCCTTAATTGGACTTTGAAAAGGATGAGAAATGCCAACCTTGTACCCAAGGAAAGAAAACCAAGTCCTCCTTCAAATCCAAAGGAGTCCTTAGCACCAAGAGAGTTCTTGAACTTCTCCATATTGATCTACTTGGACTAATGAGAACTTAATTGCTCTGTGGTTTGAAGTATTATCTTGTTATTGTCGATGATTTCTTTTTATATACTTGGATCTTCTTTCTCATTTCCAAGAGTGATACACTTGATGTTTTCTCTAGATTTTGCAAATGAGTTAAAAATGAAGCTTCTTGACGAATTGTTTCCATCTGTCGTGATCATGGGGGAGAATTTGAAAATGATCTTTTTGAATATTTTTGTGAAGAATCTGACTACGCACATAACTTCTCTTCACCTTAAACACCTCAAAAAAATGGGAAGAGAGGAAGAACAGGTCACTAGGAAATGTCTAGGACCGTGTTTTCAGAGTATGACACTCCAAAGAATTTTTGGGCGAATCCATTAGTACCACATGTTTTGTGCAAAATTGGGTTTTCACCCATCCCTCTTTGAAGAAAACCCCCTATGATCTATGGCGCGATAGGAAGCCTTCTATTGAGTATTTTCACATTTTCAGGTGTCCTTGTTTTGTTTTAAACATGAAAGATTCTCTTGACAAGTTTGATCTAAAATCCTACAAGGATTTCTTTCTTGGCTATAACACTACTAGCAAGGCTTATAGAGTGTATAATGTTGATCTATCTAAAGTAGAAGAATCTATTAATGTCAAATTTATTGAGACTAAACCCTCTATTTCTAAGGATATTGTTAATGATGATGTTGCAGATGAATTATTTCCTATCTTAAAATAATTCAACATCACCCAAAAAGGAAAAGAGGGGGCCACTCAAGAAGAAGAGATGGTTGAAAAAAGAAGGATCCAACCCCATGCTTTGCAAAGAATCATCCAAAAGAGCTAATCATAGGTGACCCTTTTAAAAGAGTGAAGATGTGAGATGCCTATAATAAGGAACAAGCAAACAATGCCTTCATCTCACAACTCAAACCAAAGAATGTCAAAGATGCTCTAGGGGATGATGAGTGGATTGTAAACCATGTAAGAAGAACTGGAGCAATTCCAGAGGAACAAAGTGTGGACTCTAGTGCCAACACCATGTGATACAAAGATATTGGCACCAAGTGGGTCTACCGTAACAAGCTAGTTGAAAGAGGCAAGGTGGCAAGAAACAAAGCAAGGTTAGTGGCTCAAGGCTACAATCAACAACATGTTATTGATTTTGATGAAACATATGCACTTGTATCCAAACTTGAGTCCATTCTTATGTTACTTGCTTTGGATATTTATAAGAATTTCCTTCTATATCAAATGGATGTTAAAAGTGTGTTTTTGAATTGTACAATTGAGGAGGAAGTGTATGTTGCACAATCTCCAGGCTTTGAACATGATAGTTTACCAAAACATGTGTGTCTATTGCAAAAAGCTCTCTATGGCCTCAAACAAACACCTTGGGCTTGGTATGAGAAATTAAAGAACTTTTTGTTAGATAAGGGGTATATAATGGACAAAGAAGATTCTACCTTTTTTCTCAAACACACTTCTAATAATTTTCTTATCATTCAAAGTTATGTTGATGATATCATTTTTGGCAGAACTAATCTTGATCTTTGTAAGGATTTTAGTGATCTTATGTAGAGTGAGTTAGAGATGAGCATGATGGGTGAGCTTATATTCTTCCTTGGGTTCCAAATCAAGCAAACTAAATATGGGAACTTCATCAACCAAGGCAAGTATACAAGTGAGCTACTCAAGTGCTTTGGGATGGATAACACCAAGACGATGGACACCCCTCGTCAAACATCGCCAAACTTGATAAACATGAATATGGTGAGAAAGTAGATGAGAAGCTCCATAGAGGTATGATTGGAAGTTTACTTTACTTAACTGCCTCTAGAACTGACATAATGTTTAGTGTTGGATTGTGTGCTTGCTTTCAATCAAATCCCAAGAAATCACATCTTATAGTTGTTAAGAGGATTTTAAGGTTCTTAGCCAAACCCCAAAATTTTGGACTATTGTATCCCAAGTCAAGGGACTTTAGTCACACTGTTATAGTGATTTTTCTTATGTAGGATGTTTGATTGACAAAAAGTGCACAAGTGGCACTTGCTTCCTCCTAGGACCATGCTTGGTTTCTTGGTTTTCTAAGAAATAGAGCATTGTGGCTCTATCAATAATCGAGGTTGAATACATTGCAGCCAAGAGTTGTTGTGCCCAGGTTCTATGGACGAAGCAAATGCTCCAAGACTTTAACATTTATTTTGATGCTTCTTCTATCTATTGTGATAATACTAGTGCAATTAATTTATCTTACAATCCTATATTTCATAGGAGAGCCAATCATATAGAGGTTCTTCATCATTTTCTTCGTGACCACATTTCCAAGAAGGGTATTTATATCACGCATGTGAACACAGAAAATCAGTTGGCAGACATTTTTACTAAACCTCTAGCTAGAGAGAAATTTAATTTTGTTATATCTAAACTTCTCATAACTACTTTGGATGAATTTGATATGCTTTCTTGCTAGTTTCTATCTATCCCATATGCTTTGCTTATGTCTAGATCACCCTTGCTTGCTAAAGTTCAAAAATTTCATGTTCTTTTGCCTTGTTTTTCGCTTATTTTGGGTTTTTCTGTAAACTCTTGTTTTATCGATAAATAGTACCCAATGATGAGTGATGTGTGCCTATGTGTGTTTAAAATACAAAATGGACTAGAAAAATAAATTTAATGGCACTCAAATGGCTAGAAACTAAGATTTCTAAAGTTGGGACAGACTTTCTATTGACCAATTGGTGGTCGAGAGCTTTTGTAAAAAGCCATTCGGTCATGTTTACATCTCATAGAACTCGACTGATGGTCGGGATGGAACAAAACTTAAGTAGGGTTAGAATGACTTTTCTCCCTCTCAATTAGATAAAAATCGACTGATTCCTCCTCTACCTCTCTCAAGCTCTCAACCCTAGCCCTGACCTTCCCTCTCCTAGCCCTAGCTAGCCCTCATTTAACATTCCTAGATCATTTTCCTATCAACCTTAGGTGGCTAGACGACCTTAGGTGGTGATCCTCTCCATTTTTGGCTCCCATTATTTTCCATTTTGCCTCCATGGCTTCAAATAGAAGAAAGAGGGCCACCCTTACTGGAGTTCCTTCATCCTCATCCAACTCTCGCCTCACTCCCTATGACAATATCTTCATTGTCTCAACCAAATCTCTAAATCGATACAAGGATCTCCTTCCTAGGAACCCCTTTCCATTTCATTCTTTGTTTGAGCATCGCCCCACTAAGCAAAAAGTCATAGATGAGGTAGTTGAGTTGCTTTATGATCATAACCTAGCTGCCCTGAGTGTCGAATGGTCGGTGCTATCACAATTCCATCATAGGCACTAAGGTGGTTCATGAGTTCTATGCTAATTTTTTGTGGACTTATTACACTCTTGTACCCCCTCCTAATACTCAAGTGATTCTTACTTCCATTATTTCCGATAAGAAATTTTCTATCTCAAAAGATACCTTGAATATCTTTTTCTATAGTAGTGAGGTAACGACACATGGAGGAAGGATTAACCTGAGTATTTTGACATGCTAGACCCTGAGGCCTTCTACAAGAAATATGATATTACTCTCCCTTACATACATAAATTCTTGAAGAAGCCTCAGATTCCCTATAGGAAGAAATCTACCCTACCTTCCTCTACCTTGGAATTTGGAAATTGCATTCTCACTTTGGTAGTCAACTGAAAAGAATCAAACTGAAATTATAGATAATATTCCAGGGATTATGTTTTGCCTAATGAAGAACATAGGAGTCAAGTGGTCTAGATATGTTCTCCACCATATGACCTACTTCAACTCGGGGAATAACACTCGAGGTACCCACCCTACCCAACCCTGATATGTGGTCTTTTCACATCTGCTACTGGAAAGTCTCTTTTTCATGATCTTCATTACAAGCCTTCTAGAAAAGGAGTCTCTATCTGTGAGACCGCAATCAAGAAAACCTTTTTTCCTACATCTTCTTCCACCACACTTGGAGCCTCTACCTCCACCCTAGAAGCTCCACCACCACCAGCATCCCAACCTGCCCGTGCCTTATTTATGTATCCAATGAAGCCCTCATAGGTTACATGGTGCATCAGCAGATGTACAACCTACAGGTTTAGGAGCATCTACATCAAGATCTTTCCCAAATCATGTCTAACATGAACCTTTCATGTGCCCATCCTTATCATGCCTACCAGCCCTACCTAGGTGGTGATTATGCATCCTATGCATATAATCACTTCTACCCATCCCCTCCACCTACTGCTTCTGCTGCTACACCCTCTGCTATTGGTGGATCTACCTCTAGTGTGATACCTCTCCCTACTGGTCCCATAGCTACCTACTTGTAGGTCTTGGACCTTCTTCTCCAACATTCCCTCAAGCCCAGGAGCTGCATGACCTTGGCATGTCTTAGGCTGAGCAGAATGCCATGTGGCCTGGTCAAGGTTTTGGTCCTTCTACCGATGAGGAGATGCCCGACTAGGTTGATGTGGAAGTTGTTTTTGTTGATGAGGAGGCATGTGAGGATGATGGGGAGGATGGTTCTGATGATGATGGCTTTGTTAGTGCCTCTGGTGATGAAGCTGCTATTATCTCTTCTACACTTTCAGAAAGTAATGAGGACTACGATCCCAAGGTTGATGTTGTTGATGATGACCCTCTAGACATAGATAGTTTAGATGTTTTAGTTTATTAGTCATTATATGCTAATCATATATATATCTTTCTAGACTATTTGGTACATAAGACATCTGCGCACATTATCTAAGTTGTACTATTTTATATCATCACGTCATTTTCATCATTTTGGCTTGTAGTTGCTTTGAGAACATGCTCATGTGTTGTAATCTTAATGTTTTGTATCATAACTCTATGTATGTTCTACCATGTGAGTTATTGGTATGCTTTCCATATTTTGATTATGACACATGTTTCTTATTTCTCTCTCATCTATGTTTGATGTACGTTATGTGGTTGCATGTTTTATCTTGTGGTTGGATGGTTTTGGTTGTACTTGGAGAAGAGTTGTTTTTATGATCTTCTACTCGCCTTCATTTTTTATAATGCCAATAGGGGGAGAGAAGTTCAATGCTTTAAAGCTCAATAAAATTTCTTTTGTTGTCTATGTGATCCTTTTCTTGTCTAAAAATATGTTTTATCATGTGACTTTCTAAAGGACCATGTAGTATACATGTTATATATCTTTGTGTAGAAAAACTAACTATGCAGGTAAGAGTGAGAATAGATTGAGGGGAGAAATTTACATTGTTTAAATTATGAATCCCCATGCAATTCACAAGGCTAAGGTATAATTTTACATATCCTTTTCAATATCTTGAAGAGTGATATGTTATTCTCAAAAAGGGGGAGAATGTTGACTTGAGAGTTACACATTGTCCATAATGACTTCACCATTCCATTCATATGTATCTAATATTTTTTTAATATTGATTTTAGGATTTAGGTACATGAAAAGGATCAAATTATACAAGCCCTATCTTGTCCAAGTTCAACTCAAAACCAATGCAAATGCACTTTTGTGGAAATCACTCCAAACCACCTTAGAATATTTTTGTAATCATTTGTATTGATGATATTACTTGTAACTAAGATGAGAAAAAATTAGAGACACTTAATTCCATTTTCTATTGAGTTACTCCAGGATAAACTCAACTAATAGTTTGAAAATTGGCTTTTTCGGTTAGTGGATCGGTCGAGTTACCTTTATTGAAACTAGACCAAGTGTATTATACAAAAAACATAGAAAAAGTGATTCAAACCATTGGATAGTTGTTAGAAACTAAAATAGATATGTAGCAAGTTGTAAAATGGCTATTTTTCACTCCTAAGTGATTCCAAACTCAAAGGAACACTCCAACCTATTAATAGGACCTCTTGAAGTTCATTCCAAGGTTGCTCATTCATGATTTCCTTGGTTCTTGTTATAGTGGAGTGTGATACAATCCTTTGAGCCCCTTTCTCTCTCTAATTTACAAAGCATTTTGTGATTACGAGGGAGTTAGGCATGTTTTAAGAGATCTACCTTAATGTTACCTTGTAAATATCTTCATCTTTCCATCTTCTCAATCCCCTTTCTCAAAAAGAAAAGGCTGAAGTGATCTTCTCTGAGTGAAGGAGGAGTTGTTTTCTTCAAGGCTAAAAAGGTGTGAAGATCTTCTCCAAGTGAAGGAGAAGGACAAGGAAGAAGATTCAAGAAGATTGGGTAATCCATGTGAGGTCAAAGACTTTATGCAAGTGTGGGTAAGTCCTTGGTGAAGGCTGAAGACCTCTTGATTAAATGGGTAAGTCCTTGTGTAGGTTGAAGACTCTTATCTTGGATAGGTAAGCCCTTGAATGTAAGGTGGTCTTCTTGTATCTCTTCTAATGGAATAAAAGTATACATGGGTTGAAAATTCCTAGAGGTCGACCTCACTAGGTAGTGGATTGATGGTCTCCTAGTTTGGATATTGGAACCTCTCTAAACACCTTGTCCAAATGTTTGTTTCAATCTCTCTCATCCTTGCTATGCTTTTTAGATGGGACTTGAAATTTAGTTTTAACTTTTGGTTTCAGTTGATATAATTTTAAGGTCTAAGTATTCTTGTGAGAATTTTGAAGCTCTATTAACCCCCCTCTAGAGCCCTAGATCCAACAAGTGGTATCAAAGCAAGGATTTTCTCCAACAAATCTCCAACGAGGGGAGAAGATGGGTGAGAACCTACCTGGTTCCCTCAACCTAGAGGGAGGCTTCTCCATGCGCCCCTCGGTCTTCGATGGTAGCAACTTCCTCTATTGGAAGTGAAGAATGCAGTTCTTCATTCAAGAGATGAACTTTGAAATGTGGAAAGTGATGATTGCACCCTACAAGGAGCCAGCCAGAGCTGTATCAACTTGTGGCAGCTCTGAAGAATTCCCAACTCAATGCCAAAGAAATTAGCATTCTCTATGTGGCCCTAACTCCATTCGAGTTCAACTACATCTCCTCATGGGATACAACCTATGAGAAATGGGACAAGTTGTGCATCACTTATGAATGCATAAAGCAAATGAAGGAGGCAAAGATCTAAAGGTTGAACATCCTTCTAGATAACTTCAAGATGGGGAAGAAAGAAGGAGTTGTTGAGATGTACTCTAGGCTCAACATCATCATCAACGGACTAGATGCTTTGGGACATACTTTGGATAGGGGAGCAATAAACTCAATGATCTTGAGGTCTATTCCAAAGAGATGTGAGTGAAAGGTGACCTCCATTGAATAAGTAAGATGTCTTGGTGTTCTTCCAACCAAGGAGCTTATTGGCAATATACAAGAAGCAAGAAGAGGAAGAAAATTAAGAAGAAAAAGAATCAAGGATGATCAAAGATAGTGCCTTCAAATCTCAAGTGGAGGCTCTTATCCTTCAACAACAACTTTCTTACCAGACCTTTCCCTCTTCCTCAAGGGAAGATGATGGCCCTAGTGAGAATGAAGACAACTTCTCCAACAGAAAGCACTTCAAAGGAAAGCAATCCTCTTCATCTAATCTGAGGTGCTACAAGTGTAGTAAAAAAGGACACTACAAGAGTGAATGTCCTAAGGGTCGAAAGTCACACCACAATAGCAACTCCAAGAAGGAGGAAGAGTACAATAAAGACATCAAATACAAGAGGAAGGATAAGAAGGAAAGGAGGTACAAAGATGCAGCTCATGCAGCGTGGGAAGGATCATCTTCTAGTAGCTCAAGCTTTGATGAAGATGGAGAGTGACACCTTGCACTCATGGGCTTTATAAGGGAAGATATTGGTGAGGTAAGTGAGGTAAGTGAGGTTGCAAAAGATTATCTTCTTATATGTCTTATAATGGATATAAGTATAGATGGGTTTCAAAGCCCTAGAGGTTGATCTCACTCAATAGTGGATTGATGGTCTCCTAGTTTGGAGATTGGAACCACTCTAACCACCTTGTCCAAGCGTTTTTTTTAATCTCTCACATATTTTCTATGCTTGTTAGATAGGACTTCAAATTTAGTTTTAGATTTTGGTTTCAATTGATAAAATATGAAGGTCTAACTATTCTTGTGAGAAGTTTGAATCTCTATTCACCTCCATTCTAGATCCCTAGATCCAACAGGTAATCATCATATCCCTAATATCCCTTAATTAACATTTGAGCTAAAACCCAACTTAAAAAGTTTTAGTTCTATAGCTTTCATTCATTCTTTAGTATTAACCACTCTTTCCAAAATTGAATCTTAGATATTATCATAGAAACTAGTTCGATCAAAACTCTTAAAAATGTTGCTCCATAAGATCAATAACTTTGCATACTATAATTAACTTACCTATTTATGAGTGAGTTGATTGCCATTACAAGATTAATCTGTAAGGATAATTTCTCCTTGAAAAGTTGTCATTGATGTGCATTAAATTTTGGCACCATTTCCAGGGACAACAAAGTTTCTTTTGAGATCACACTACTTTGAATAATTAGAATTTCTTATTCTAATTATTGTTGTAATATATGTCTAGTTTTATAAATTTTGGTTTTCTTTTATAATTTCTTAGTTGTTTGTAATTTGTGGTTCTAATTCCATAATTTCTTTTGGTTTAGATTTTTTCTGTCTTAGATTTATGTAAATTATTGTTCTGAAGAAAATCATCAAAAATTGGTCACTTGATTCTGACAACAACATTATCTATTTTCCATAAAATAATTTTAATGGAGTGGCTAACACCAGACAATGTATGTTGAGAGAGATGTGGATCCTTCTAACATGATCGATGGGAGTGTCGTAAGATCCTTCTTACAAGATTAAACTCTAAGGATAATTTCTGTTTTAAAAGGTGTAATCAATCTGCATCAAATTTTGACGCCATTTCTTGGAACAACAAAGTTTCTTTTGATATTACGTTACTTTGAATAATTAGACTTTCTTATTCGAATTTATTTTTGCAATTTATGTCTGGTTTTGTAAATTTTAGTTTTCTTTTATAATTTATTAATTATTTGTAATTTTGAGTTCTTTTTCCATATTTTTTTTAGTTTAGATTTTTTCTATCTTAGATTTCTATAAATTATTGTTCTAAAGAAAATCATCAAAAATTTGGTCTCTTGATTCTGACAACCACATTATCTATTTTCCAGGCATTCATTTTAATGTTGTGGCTAACACCAGACAATGTATGTTGTGAGAGATGTGGATCCTTCTATCATGATATATGGGAGTTACATAAGATGTCTACACACAAAGTCTACATTCTACGGCTCTACCTCACACATAATATTAGACCCCCAAGGAGAGATACGAATAATATTGCATCCAACAAAAATTCGGATGGTATAAGGAAGTGCACCTTGTAAGTGAGGAAGAACCAATTGTTAGATAGAACATGCCTGATGTGCTACCCTTACACACCAAATCACTAGGAGGAAAAATCCTAGAGTTTTACCTTTAAATGGTTAACAACTCTCAAGTGAGATGTTATGAGTATATAAAGGTATTGATCCCTAGAGACGTTGTTTTTAAGTGTTGATCCAAACCAATTGACCAAAACTAAATTCTAGTTTGAGAGTGCTTTGATTAAATCTAAAGAAGAAATGAAAAGTGCAAAATTAAATACTAGTTTATCAAATGATAAAAGGAACTAGGATACCAGGGATCACCACTAAAAACCATGCTCTTACTTAACTGATTCAACTCCAATCTTGTGATGATGTAAATTACGACCATATGGACTGATGTCCTCTGAGGAGCATCAATCTCGCAAGTGTTGGACTTCTCTCAATTTTGGGGTCTTTGTAATTGAGGATCATTATCCAACTATCAAAACAATTGTATTGGGTGATCGATCTAGTGTACAAACCCATTGCTAGTCACATCATCATAAGCTATAACAAATAGGATAGATTGAATAAAAGATCATAACCACCATCCCCGGTCTTGTCAAAAGGTTATGGGTACATTCCTATTGACATTTTCTGGTCTCACCACCTAATAAGGAATATATTCTAATTAACCAAAGATCGAGTAAATAATTAGATTATCTCATCAAGAAAATGTGATTTCCATTCCAACATTCAATCTCATGGGTTAGATGGTCACATCACCATATGATAATAAACAAGATAAATTGAATAGAAGATCAAGATCTAGATCCATGGTATCATCATAGGATTATGAGTTCATTCTTATTGAGACATGTGGTCTCATCACGCAATAAGACCATAATCAAACTATATAGAAACAAGTACAAGATCTAAGGATAAAAAGATAACAATCTCAATGAATGGATTATGGGTTCATTCTTGTGGAGATTTGTAGTTTCATCTCCCCATAAGAGTGTATCTATCTACACATAGATCAAGGAAAAATGGTTGGAAAACATTCATACATGGAAACATTGGAGTCAAATACAATCGAGTAAAGGACATGCTATGGGGCTACTCCTCATGCCCCAGTTAAGGGAACTACTATACATAATGTTAGAGATGTAGTACAAAATATGATAGGAGATTAGAGATAGAAGAGATGCATTTTATTTGGAGTCCCCCACCTTTTATAGGGGAAAGGAGGGGGAAATCCAATAGGAATGGTTGTTGGAAGCGGCTAGATTGTTTGGTTTGGGGCACCGATCTGTCAAATGGCATTAATCACTTACTTCAACTGTAACATCCTAGGATTTGAGGCCTCGGATAATATGATCTTAAAAGGAATGATTGGACTACCCATATCACCAAGGTGCACCTCCTTTTCCGGGAGCCCATCACTATAGAACTCCATAGTTAAGTGTGCTCAGCTTGGAGTAGTCCTAGGATGGGTGACCAGTCGGGAAGTTGATCCTGGCTTGCGCGTCAGTGTGGACAAAGTGTGCAATTAAGGGTAGTGGTGGTTTGTGGGGCCAGTCGTCATTCCTAAAACTCTACTAGAGCATAGGGCAGTGGGCTCAGTCATTACAAATGGTATCAGAGCCATAACCCCTCCAGTAGGTGGCGCCCACATGGGCATCTGGCCTGCCAATCTTGAGCCGTGCGGTCCAGGCATGTAGGAAAGGGTTGTTCATGGTTGACGTAGCCACCCTTGCGCTGGTATTCCATGATCGAGAGCTGGGTGTCCATGGGCCATTGTGGGTCTACACTGAAATGGGGTCATATTATGAGGCCATATAGTTGATCCTTGACGAGGACGTCAAGAGTCTAAGTGGGGGAGATTGTAACATCCCAAGATTTGAGGCCTCAGATAATATGATCTTAAAAGGAATGATTGGACTACCCATATCACTAAGGTGCACCTCCTTTTCCGGGAGCCCATCACTAAAGAACTCCATAGTTAAGCGTTCTCAGCTTGGAGTAGTACTAGGATGGGTGACCAGTCGGGAAGTTGATCCTGGCTTGCGCGTCAGTGTGGACAAAGTGCGCAGTTAAGGGTAGTGTTGGTTTGTGGGGCCAGTCGTCATTCCTGAAACTCTACTAGAGCCTAGGGCAGTGGGCTCAGTCATTACATCAGCCCGAAGTCACATTGGTCAAACTTTGACTGCATTAATGACTTCATCATTTTGGCATTTGACTGAGTCTTGAATGCACATTGATTAATCGGGGTAATGATTCAATTGACTGGTCTTTAAATGTTTTCTTTGATTCGTCCGTTTCATCTAAGTAATGATCTTTCCCATATCCATGTTTGATTAGGTCTTTACTTGCATTCATTCATCCACACAAAAGGATATGGCATTCACCAACTTTCCTTTGTGCCTGATCAAAGGAGTATCTTTGACAACATTAATTGCATCCCCAAATAGAGAGTGGAGAAATTTATTGATTTGCCTTTTATTAATTGCTTTGACCTCTCATTATCTTATTTAAATCTCTTTGCTATAGATTTCAATTACAAGAATTTTGAGCAGATTTTGATTCCCTTAAAAGTCTCAATCAGTCCAAAAATATGATTTTCCTACAGAAAATTAAATTCCCTTTCCAAGCATATTTCCACATTAAAATTGGAGTTTATATGCAAAAGATATAGCAATTTGGTATGGGATTATATATATACACATATATGCATATATTTACACACACGCACATGCACATATATATGTGTATATATATATATATATATATATATATATATATATATATATTAGGCTCTGTGGAAGATTGTGCAAACACTACTACATTTTTGGCCAGTAACGTCACTGCCCATAGCGTCATTTTTATTAGAATAACCGACCTAATAGACTATAGCATCAGTTTTATCATAAAAACAGACCTTACAGGTTTCCCACAGAAATAATTCAGGCGATTTTGGCTTTGCACGTCGATCTATAGCGTCGGTTTTACCAAATAACCGATGTTATAGCGTCACACAAAAACGCGGGCACCGCTTTGGACCTATAGTGTCAGTTTTTAAGGATAACCGAGCTTATAAACACTGACCTGTAGTGTCGGTTTTTTAGAATAACCGACCTTATAGATGGTTTATGAAAATTCGGGCACCACTTAGGCTGTAGCGACGGTTTTTTTGGTTTAGTCGTCGCTATAGAGCTAGGTTGTAGCGACAGTTTTCTCAGTTAACCGACGCTACAGGTCTGGCTGCTAGAAAAACACCCGCGACCTAGGACATATCGACTACTCTTTCATTTCATTTTGCTCGAAGCACGGTGCTAAGACCCTCTCATTCCGACACCGGCATCTCCGTGTCCAAGGATCATCTCCACTTCCGACGCCGCCGCTCCAAAGAATCCAGCCGTGTGCCACCGTCGTGCACTCTCCGCCGTCGTGCCGTATGCCGTCGTTGGGAAAAGGTCGTGCACTCCTCCGTCGTGCAAGGTCCATGCACTCCTCCGTGCATGTCGATGACGACGAAGCCTTAGGTGTTGCAAGGTCGTGCACATCTCTCTGGTTCTTTTCCCGCACAAGCTCCCTCACCGACCGGTTCTTCTCAAGGTATTGTCTCTGCCGCCTCACTCCTCTGTTTACATCTTACATTGGGGCTGGGGTCGGAGGTGGGTGGCGATGGGTGCTGGTGGTAGTAGCATGATCGTGCCATAACCACGACCGTTTTTCTTCTTATTGTAATGTCGCGATTGAGGAAAGGTTCGGAGTGGATGTATTTGTTAGGTAGCATGACCGTGCTGGGTTGCACAGCCATGGTGGTTGTGGATGAGTGTATGTTTTTGTTTGGTAGCACGTCCATGCTGGGTAGCACGGTCGTGGTGGTTGTGGCTGAGTAAATGTATTTGTTAGGTAGCATGGTCGTGCTGGGTAGCACACCCGTGTTGGCTAAGTTGCTGAACTGTTTTGTTAGAATCATACTGCTCCTCTAATATTGATGTATATTGACCCTAATGCCTTACATTATAAGAGAATTGTGTAGTCTCAGATTGACACTTTAGGTTTTATATAAGAGATCATCGAATGCATGATGTTTAAATTAATATATAAATAAGACAATAATACATTTATGCATGTATCAACTTAGAAACCCGTTCAAAATTTACTCATAGGAGTAAATATTGGATAGTCCCCGGTTTGGGATTGTTTTTGGATATTTAATCTCACTTAGGATGTAATTGTATAATGTATGTTTAGTGTTGAAGAAAATTTTAGTAGTATTTCCTCATTTGTTCTCTGGGTACATATGTGAGTGGTTATTTACCATTTACATCGGTGTACTTGTAGAACTTAGGGGAAATGTTGCTGAACTTTTCTTCAAAACTAAACAAACATTATACAGTTACTAATGAGATTAAATATTCAAAAATGGGATAGGTGGTACACTTTAGTATATAAGTAATTAACTTCCTATCAATAAAAACTTACATCTTATAGTATCAATATTAAATGCTTAGTTTTATAATTAATTTTTAATGTGATATAGAAAATGGATCGAAGCTGGATGTCTATCAAGAACCGTTGTAGTCTAGAGTTTGACATAGGTCTTGATGAATTTATCAGATTTGCTGAGGAACATAGGAAACTACCTACAGATAGGTTCTATTGTCCGTGTAGAAATTGTGGTAACAATTTGAAAGTTGATACTGCTGAGGAAATTAAGGATCATGTCATATGCAATGGGATCATACAAGGTTATAATGAATGGTATTGGCATGGAGAGAAAATTAATAATGGATCAGAAAATGTTGATACTAATAGTTATGGCATAGAAGATATAGATAATGATGATAATTTCAATGATGAACTGATTCAGGATGATATGGTTGATGAGATGCTATGCAGTTGTCGGGACAATGTCATTGATCCACCTTCTTTATTTGCAAACATAGTCCATGATGTTGAAAAACCTTTATATAAGGGTTGTACTAAGTTCACGAGATTGAGTGTTGTTATGCGATTATATACTCTTAAAGCTCAAAACTGGTGGAGCGATAAGAGTTTCACTTCACTGTTGTCTTTGTTAAAGGAAATTCTTCCTGAAGGCAACGCGCTTCCAATTTCAACATATCAAGCAAAGAAAATAATGTGCCCAATGGGAATGGATGCTAAGAAGATTCATGCATGTCCAAATGATTGTGTGTTATTTTAGAAGGACTATAGTAATTTAATAAATTGACCAAAATGTGGTGTGTCAAGGTATAAGACCACAAATTCAGCTAAGGCTAAAAATGGCTCTCCTGCCAAGGTGATGTGGTATCTACCAATAATACCACGATTTCAATGCTTGTTTGCTAATACAGAAGATGCACAAAATTTGTCTTGGCATGGGAGTTAAAGGCCAATGATGATGGCATCCTACGACATGCATCTGATTCACCACAATGGGAGAAAATTGATTTATTATACCCTCAATTTGGTAAAGAATCAAGAAACTTAAGACTTGGACTTTGTACAAATGGAATGAATCCCTATGGTACATTAAGCAGCCAACATAGCTCGTAGCATGTTATGATTGTTATATACAATCTTCCTCCTTGGTTGTGTATGAAAAATAAGTATGTCATGTTGTCAATATTGATATCAGGGCCAAGCAACCTGGAAATGATATTGATGTTTACCTTCAACCTCTAATAGATGACCTAATGAAACTATGGGAAGAAGGTATTATGACATATGATGCTTCACGTAAAGAGACCTTCAGTTTGCATGCTATGTTGTTTTGCACGATTAATGACTTTCCAGCTTGTGGAAATTTGTCTAGATATAGCATAAAAGGTTACAAAGCATGTCCTTTTTGTGAGGAAAATACTGATTCAATCAGACTGAAACATGGTGGTAAAATCGTATATATTGGTCATCGGAGATTTCTCCCACCAGTGCATCCTTATCGAAGGCAACACAAAACCTTTAATGGGTCAATGGAGGAACGAAGTGCTCCTAAACCTATAGCAGGAAATGTTGTATATGATAGGGTGAAACATATTGTTAATGAATTTGGAAAGAGTTCAAGTAGTCATACACTTGCATGTGACAAATCTCTATACAAGAAGAGGTCAATATTATGGGATCTTCCTTATTAGAGATCTTTGGCAATTAGACACTGCATTGACGTCATGCATGTTGAAAAAAATATTTGTGATAGCATCATCGGTACGCTATTGAACATACCAGGAAATACTAAAGATGGCATCAAATCTAGAAAAGATTTAGAATTAATGGGTATAAGAAAAGAATTATCAGTGGAGATCAGGGGTCGCCGCACATATTTTCCACCGGCTTGTTACACTTTGTCAAAGAAGGAGAAAAAGACTTTCTGTGAGTGCTTGTATAATATTAAGGTTCCACAAGGATACTCTTCTAATATTCGTAGATTGGTATCAATGAAGGATCTGAAACTGATAGGTCTCAAATCTCACGATTGTCACACCTTAATGCAACAAATTTTACATGTGGCTATTCGATCAATATTGCCGAAGCATGTAAGGTTTGCAATCACAAGACTCTGTTTCTTCTTTAATGAAATATGCAACAAAGTGATACATCATGATACTCTCGATAAATTATAAAAAGATGTAATTATTACCATGTGTCAGCTTGAAATGTACTTTCCTTCTTCATTTTTTGATATCATGTTTCATCTTGTAGTACATATTACAAGGGAGGTGAAGATGTTGGGTCCAATTTTCTTACACTGGATGTATCCATTTGAACGCTACATGAGTGTTTTTAAAGGTGATGTTTGGAATCGTTATCGTCCTGAAGGGGGTATTATTGAGGGTTACGTGGCTACGGAGTTGATGGACTTTTGTAATGATTTTTTGAATTGCAATGAAACTTGTAGCAATCAAAAAAATCCCCATCACACTGGATCTTATTGTGGCAAAGGAACTCTGGGAGGACGAGTGAAAGGAATCAGTCATGAGTTGTGGGAACAAGCGCATTTGTATATTTTACACAACATCGATGAAGTTAGTAGCTACATCACGGAACACAATGATCTTATCAAGAGAAATCATCCACGATCTAGTTCAATGTGGCTTGCAAGAGAGCATAATCGAACATTTATTAGGTGGTTTGAAGAGAAAGTATTTAATCAACTATCTGAATCACCGAATAATGTTGCTGAGAACATAAAATGGCTCGCCTTTAAGCCAAAAATGGTTGTCATGTCATATGAAGGTTATGACATAAATGGATTTTCATACTACACAAAGCGTCAAGATGAAAGTAGTGTAGTTCAAAATAGTGGGGTCACTGTTAAAGCTTGTTCGTTGTATTTTGCTAGTGCCAAAGATAAAAGACCACGTGAAGCTGAGATGTCATATTATGGCGTCATTGAGGACATATGGGAAATGGACTATACAAATTTTCGAGTTCCAAAATTTAGGTGTAATTGGGTTGACAACAACAAAGGAGTTTTTGTGGATGAGTTGGGTTTCAAATTGGTGAATTTTGAAAAGATTGGTGAGAAAGATGAGCCATTCATCATGGCAGACCAAGCAAAACAAGTATTCTATATTGATGACCCGGCAAATAAAAATCGGTTTGTCGTTCTTCATGGAAAAAGATAGTTTATTGTAGATCCTATAAATGAAGAAGAATACTATGAAAAGTATCATGATTCCAGCCCATTCTCGGTTGGTTTTCCAAGTGTAAATGTTGAAGATAACACTGATGAATATTATAAACGTAAAGACCATGCTGAAGGAATTTTCCTTGACTAACAACTCAACCAATACTAGAGGCATGTATTCCTTGAATTATTTATTTCATTATCATTCAAGCTAGTATACCTTATCACTTGTGCTTTTATTATCACTTATTTTTTTATCATGTATACTTGCAGGTTCTAAAATGGCGAGTGAAGATGATCATTCTGAGCATGAGCATGAGCACCATGAGTATGGTAGTGGTGATGCTAAGAAAAGTAGAGGTCCCACACTAATGTGTAGGATGTAGGAGCTCAGGGCTAAAGGGGAGAAATTGCCACTCCAGTTTGATATCACAGGAGCACCTATTGGGGAACATGCTAGTGCTTTCAAGCATTACGTAGGGGCGATTGTGCGCAGTAAGGTGCCAATAGATATAAAAAATTGGCAAGATGTTCCTAATGCCAAAAAAGACCTCATATGGAAAGATATATCTGTGAGTGGAAGTGATATTATTTTAGTATTTTTTTATCTATTGATTCTAATTTAGTTTGCTTGGAATTAATTGTTTTTCAAAACAACATTATTAATTGCTTCTTTTGTATGTATAGGGTATTTTTCATCTAAATGAAAAAGATCACAAGAAAAGAGTGCTACAATGTTGTGGTGTACGATGGAGGGGTTTTAAGACATATCTCGCAAGGGAATTTATAGATAATCCTAAACAAAAGAAGAAAGAAACATATGTATATATTTTTATAGATCCTAAGGTGTGGGAAAGATTTGTTGCAGCTAGGAGATCAGAAGAGTTTCAGGTAATAAAGATAGTGATGTATTTTATGAATCTTTAATTTTATACAATTAAGGAGGTGAATCTTTTTATACATGTTTGCCAAGTCTAAATTGCAATACTTCATTTTAAATGATCAGGCTATCCACCAGGCTCAAAAGGGAAAATGGGCCAAAAATGTGCATGACCATCGCTTGGGGCCTGGTGGTTATGCCTTCCGCCGCCAACTACAAGAGAAGCAATCCTCTTCTGGAGAAGAATCTAGTACAACTCAAGTTGAGCGTCCACCCCGACACTTGACATGGATTGATGCTAGAAAGAATCGAGCAGGTGAAATTGTCAACCCTGCAACTAAGGAGGTGGCACAAAAGATGGTAGGTTTATCCCAACTAAGTAAAGAGTAACTCCCACAAACTTAGATTTATTTATATCTAATTGATATTGTGATTTAATATTTTTATTAACTATGAATAGATTGATCTCCATGAGAAAAGGAAGGAAGGAAAGTTCATCCCAATTGGCCACATGGATGAACTATCAGTTGCGCTTCGTACGAATGAGCATCCTGGCCGTGTTAGGGGATTAGGAGTTGGCATAGGATTCAAGTCTTATTTTGGCCCTTCACAATCTAAAAGAGGTCGTGCAGGAGGCCTTACACAAGAGGAGGTTGAAGTATTAGTAGCGCAGAAAGTAAAAGAAATAATGTCTTCATATCAGCCTACTCAACCTTCTCAACCTTCTCAACCTTATCATATTGTGTGTATCTCAAGTGATGAGGTACAAGCCCATGCTCCAGTTGCAGAAGGTCATGGGAGTACTCCCGATGACCCACCACAACAATCTATAGTAAGTTTTTGTTCTATATGTTGTGTTATTAGTATGATATATGATAATATATATAGTTGCAACAGGTATATGTTCTACTTCTTCTTATATAACCTATATTATTTCAATCTAGGTTGGTATGAACTGTAAACTTGCAGTGGAGGTTCCATAATATAATGTTGTGGTAGAGGGAAAGGTGTACAACTTTGGTGGAACATTGCATTGCCAACAAATTACTGATGACATTTGTCGTGTGTCCATCCATCTTGTGTATGACAGAATGGGGGACAAACAACTACCCATACCTAATCCTGAATGTAGTACAGTTGAAGAAGCAGAGGGTGCTATGGTGGGTTGGCCTAGACACTTGGTTATCAATGACAAGGTATACTTGAATTCTACCATGTTTTTCATATTTGACTGCATATATGAACTCGTCTAATTGAAGTATGTAATTTAATTAATAGGTTTGTAAACCAAAAAAGTAAAAAATATACTAGTTGTCCTCCTATGCCCAAGCCATCTATTATTCTATAATCCACATTCGACGAGTTGGGAAGTAAATGTAAATGTTTGTGTCGATACTTAGCCAACCAAAGCTCTGGACTACAAATGTTGATCAATTTAGCAGAAGATGCAACTGGGAGGGACTTTGACAATTATATTTTTCTTGATGATATTATAGAGTTGTTCTGTTATGATTGGCTGAATACTTTGATATTAGAAGTATGGATAAGGTAAGGATCTATCAATATAAAAAATTCCAATACACATTTTTAGCTTATTTCTACATATGAAAATAATTAAATGTTTAACAACCATTTATATACCGAGACCACAAACTTTGATATAAATAATGTTGGATTCTTAATTCCTTCAGTCACTAGTCAGGTGGAGACACATATTGACGAAGTGAGTGATTACTTCTCTGATGCATTCAAATATTTTGCTGTTGTGGGAAAGGAAATTATCCTAATTCCTTTTAACGTCAAGTAAGTATTATTATTCAATATAATTTTAATAATGAATAAATGTTTTTTATTTTAATGTTTGTTTTATTCTTACTCAGATTTAGACATTGGCAATTAGTGGTGATTGTCCCAAAATTGATGACTATTTATTATCTTGACCCAATGGGAAAAACAACAAGGGGTCACAAACTGAAATTGTCGGCTATGGGGTAAGCATAAATATAGTCAATGCTTCAACATGATATTTTTGTTTAGAATTTCTATTTTACCCACTGTCGTTTAATTTGATAGGGGTATTAAAGCTTTTCGTGAAAGAGGAGGACAAATACCCACAAAATTAAAGACATTGACTTTGAAAAATGTCAAGGTAGCTACTTTGACAACTGCTTAGTCTTATATGTATTAATTTTCAACTCTTATATGTCAACTCTTATAGTCTTCTGTTTATAGTAGTTACTAACATTAAGTATAATTCGTTATTGGTAGTGTCCTTTACAAAATAATGACTGGGCTTGTGGTTATTATGTAATGAAATATATGCAAGCTATTGTCAAACAAGCATCAAATGACATTCAGACTATAGATTAGGTAATAAAGAATAACATCATAAATTTACAAATGAGTTGTAGTCATTTTATAAAATATTAGCATGTGCATTTTTTGTTTACAGATCTTTACAACTCATCCTTACACACGTGAGGACTTAAATGAATTCTGAGAAGAGTGGTCAGATGCTTTTCTAAATGAAGTCAATATAGCATTGGAATACACATGTCAGTTACATTCCATTTATGTATGTGGTTTCAGTACTCTTTCATATTACTTTTGTATCTGACATTTTTAATATATATCATCTCAGACTTGCAATCTATCATTTTGTAAATTATGATGTGACTATGTATACTCAACTCAATATATATGAATCATTTGTGTTATGAATGTGTGGTTTGGAATGGTGACGGTTGAGCATCAATGCTCCCCTCTCCCATATCTTATATATTCTTGTTCTTCTATTTTGTTCTGTTCAGTTTCTACAGAAATAAAAAAATCCGACCCTATAGCGTCGATTTTCTTAAAAAACCGACGCTATAGATGTTTTGGCCGTTCAGCGTAGAACAGCCGTGCTGCATAAAACGGTCGTGTTGGTAAGAGGTAGAATGGTCGTGCACACTAGCACGACCATTCTACCTCCTCCCAACACGGCCATTTTATGCAGCACGGCCGTTCTACGCTGAACAGCCAAAACATCTATAGCGTCGGTTTTTTAAGAAAACTGACGCTATAGGTCCTCTGTAAAGTCAGTTATTTATTAAAAAACTGACATTATAGGGTTCAGGTACAGTTTCATTTCTCATTTGGGTTTAGTTTTTGAGAGCCTATAGGGTTGGTTGTTTACTATACAAGGTCGGTTTTTTGGGGTTAAAAAACCGACGCTACAGAGCAAATCTGTAGCGACGACCACTTAGGCGTCAGCTGAAAAGTGACGCTATAGACTTTAAAAAATCGACGCTATAGACCATTTTTGTACTAGTGAAACATCTTACAAGAGTAATCTTCGAATTTTTCAAGCTTTGAAATAAATAATATATTTTCCTGCAAAAGGCAGAACAAATCAAGTTAAAACTCCAGGTGACTAGAAAAAAGTAAAACTAAGATAATTAACTCTAAACTAGAGAATAATTATGAAATACTCCAAAAGAGAGATCTAAAATATACAAATAAAATGGATAAATATGCATTTATCAAATGCCCCAAATTTAAATTGGTCCTCGTGCTCGAGCAACATTGAACCAAAAACATTGCCGAATAATACTCTCATCTAGTCTTCCTAGAACTACATAAATTTGTACCACTTTGCATGGCCAAACAACCCTGATATCTTGAATAGCTCAAATTGCTCATTTCTTGCTTCCATTTCAAGACCCACAAAGAAACATATTTCCTATCCTTTATTTCTTTTGTATTTCTATAAATTCTCACTAGTTTTTCACAAGAACAGGGTTCATGGATTTGATTGTTAGGGTTTATGTAGATTCCCCTAGGTATAAAGGTGTAGTGAAGGGAGGTATGTAAGGAAGTGGTCTCTCTTGTACTCGACTTGAGACATTTTTATTTATTTCTTAGCAATTACATTGATTTCATGTTTTGATGTGTACTTTGGCATCTTTTCTTGGTGGTACACCCCTATTAAATTTATGAGGGATATGGAAGAAGCGGTAGAGGGGGAAGAGGGGGTGCCACCGTGAACTTGGAGTTTGACACTCTATTTATTTATTTTTATTTTTTTTGCAAATGGAGAGGTAAGAAGGCGGTGAAACAAGTGTAGAAAAGGGCTGAACTTGTGCATTTTGTGTTATGGAATTGAGCGCATTGGGAGTAGCATGGCATCAATTCAAGTATTCTCTATAACTTGTGAAAATTAGGAAATTTTACAAGCTATTTATAAATGTTTAATTAGGGACACATTATGATTAATTCCTATCTATCCATTTTGGCTTGCCAACTTTCCCAAGGGTAGTGTATTATAGGTCATAGTGGACCAGATGATTTCTAACAAGGGTAAATTTATTGGATATGTTTCAAGATGATTCACTTATTTAAAGGGGTTTCTTGATTAACATGAAAAAATGGTTGACTAGATAATGGCCAAACCTAAGGAAGAAAATGGAAATTTTGAAAATTTCAAAGCTAAATAACATAACTAAAATTGCTAGAAAAATAAGAATAAGTGGGTGGAAGGGAAATGTATCACCCACCTTTTGCTCATCTCGAGCAAAACTTAAATTTAGAATGGAGGGAAGAATTTATCTGGAGTCTCTAGGCAGCCCTGGTATATCAACAAATGACCAGCTTAAGGGGATGTCGATGAAGGTTGGATCTTTGAACTGAGCAGATTCATGGTACACCCAATGATTGGGTGGTCGTGGAAGATCAAAGGGGGTTTCTGGTTGGTTAAAATGATGTTTCATATCACCTTGTAGTCCCTCCAGTAGGATCTACAAATATACCTTCATAAGTGGAGGAAGTGTTCATGATGTGTTTGGATGGGTGGTTTGATAACATTCATTAGTTGTCATTGGGGTTAACATTTCCCCAAAGACCCGAGGTGGATCATATTTTTAGAAAATGAAGGATGAATCCACTATGTGCAGTGTTGGTAGTGGTAGATCAGGTGGAGGATCTGACTCAGGTTTCTCTTCATCACCTAGATCTACATGTAATAAACATTATTCATGTGTGGGATGAACTATCTTACTAGCCTGGTGCAACTTTGTATGTGGTTGTATGGCCTATTCATCTTACACTTCATCAATATGAAAGTAATGGATGCATCGAGACAATGTCAAATAAAGGGTGGTTGAGGTGGAATATAAGGCTCTTGATGAGAAAGCCTTTCTTCAAGAGGATCCACTGGTACATCATGGGAGGAAGATGGTATATCATCCAGAATAGGGTTAACCAAGGTTAATTTTTCATTAAAAATGGCTAGATTTTGGACTGCAATTGCAAAGGCAGGCGGAGTTGGAGCAGTTTCTGCTAGATTTTGGCATAGATGAAATGAGGATGGTATCATCTTCGTCATGAATGAAAACTATCTTGGGCTGCTCTAGCTGGTTGTTTGGGGAGTTTTTTGATGTGTCTGGCTTAGACAGTCCTGTAGTCAAATGAGCCAATCGTTCTGCCTTCTTTTATTCCAGGCCTCACCCTCCTATAATTCTTTTAAAATCTTCATGATTCCTCCATCCTCTCATTATCATCTAGTGAATGATTAATTTGTTCACCATAACTCCCATGGTATAGTTGGCTATATTTTCCCTCATTGGTATATTGATTTTATGAGTATGGTTCTTTGTAATAGCATCTAGCATGTTGTGGATTATAATGTGCATCAAATCATTCCTCAGGGAGTATACTATTATGTTCAAAGTAGAATTATTGCATGAGTGGTTGATGTGGAGTCATTTCAGGTCATTTGCATCCATTGTGATCAAAAGAGCCACATATCTCACATTGTCCATTGTGTGGTGACAATCACTCCACTTTTTTGTAACAAAAGCAAAGGTTAGTTAAAAACAATCTAAAGAAAAACAATACTACCAGGATGGAAACTCAGTAGAATGGGGAGTACCATATCGTAATGGGTCTTATTAGGTAAAAAAAATACAAAAAGGAAGAATAATCTGAGCCAAAACAAATTATTTGAAAAAACTAAAAAATTATGAAAAGAAACTAAAAATTATAAAAATTACAAAGGCATTAACTAGAACTATAAATTACAAAAAGGAACTAAAAATTTATACAAAATTAAAAATTACAAAAATAAGCTAAGAACTTATAAAATAAGAATAACAATTACATAACAAAATAGAAAGTAGAACAAGTCAAGAAAAGCAAATTGGTTTAAAGTCAAGGCCACCGTCCTCAAAAATGGAGCCAAATTTGATGTGTTGTCAATACACACAAAATCATTAGGAGGGAAAATCCTATAGTTTAACTTTTAAATGGTAAACAACTCCTAAGTGAATTGTTATAGGTATAGAAAGGTATCAGTCCCTACAAGTAGTGTTTTTAAGTGTTGATCCAAACCAATTTTGATGAAATAGAAAGTAAATTCATGTTGGAAAGTGTCTTGACTAAAACTAAAGTAGAAATGAAAAGTGCAGAACTAAACACTAGTTGATCAAATGATCAAAGGAACTGGGGATCTATGGGATCACCACCAAAAACCATGCTCTTACTTAACCAATTCATCTCCAAGCTTTTAACGATATATATCAGGAACGTGTGGATTTATGTCCTCTTCAGATCATCAATTCTGTAAGGGTTGAACTACTCTCAGTCTCGAGGTCTATCTGATTGAGGATCCTTATCCAACCGTCCAAAAAATTCTATCGGGTGATCGGTCTGGCATTCAAACCCATGGCTAGTTGCATCTTCATAAGATATAACAAACACGATAGACTGGATAAAAAGATCATAACCATCATCCTTGGTCTTATGAGGGGGTTATCAGTTCATTCCCATTGAGATCCATGGTCTCATCACCCACTAAAGGGGGTTATCGGTTCATTCACATTGAGATCCATGGTCTCATCACCCAACAAGGAATATATACTAATTAACTAGAGATCAAGTAAATAATCAAATGATCTTGTCAAGAAAACATGGTTTTCATTTTGGCATTCAATCTCATGTTGTAGATGGTTAGGTCAACATAAGATATTAAACTAGATAAATTGAATACAAGATCATTATCCCATTCTATGGTCTCATCATGGGATTATGGGTTCATTCTTGTTGAGATCCATGGTCTCATCACCCAACAAGAATATATTCATACCAAACAAAATCAAGTGCAAGATCTAAGGATAAAAAGGTAATAGTTGCAATTAAAGGATTATGGGTTCATTCTTGTGGAGCTTTATTCTCATCACCCCATAAGAGTATATTTGTCACCCATAAATCAAGAAAAAATAGTTGGAAACATTCATACCCTAAAACATTGGAGTCAAATTCAATTGAGTAAAGGATAGGAGTTTGGGGCTACTCCTCATGCCCTAGTTAAGGAAACTACTCAAATATAAAGTAAAAGGTTTTGTACAAAATATGATCAGAGATTGGAGACAAAAGAGATTTTTTTCCTTTGGAGTTCCCCCTCCTTTGATAGGGAAAAGGGGGAATAACCTAAGAGGAATGGCTATTGGAGGAGGTGACTGGCCTAAATCGCGCATCCAAAAAATGGAAGAGGATTTGAAGTAGTGGGACTTTTAAATTTATAACTTGAAACCTTCTAGGCCCCCGCAACTTTGTTTACAAGGTCGAAGTAGATATACGGGGTCAAACACAGGGACAAGGGTGGTAGTGTTGAGACCGTTGAATCGACAAGCTACACTCCGGCAAGGGTAAAGAGATGGTAAAATTCCCCAAGGGGAAACACCAAGATAAGATCGATAAAACAAAAGAAAACTATCTCCAACTGGAGCTACGAGAAAGATTAAGGTTTTAAGCATTTTATCAGTTTTTAGGGGTTTTCGTGCAATGGAAACAGAGAGATAATACTAATGCTAAAGTAAGGTACAAAGGAGAAAACTTCAGTAAAACAAGCGGCGGCAGGAACATCCTGTACCCCTCCTCTCAGAGCGGGTACCTCTAACCAAGCATCAACACCCCTCTCGAGGTTACTGGACTTAAGTTAGAGTGGAAAGGTTACTAAAGCAACTCCGATTCCAGGCACTCTCATACTCCAGAATCGGACCAAACACTAGAGCCACAACACCTCTCTCGAGGTTGTTGCAATGGAAAACATGATTCGGTAGCTAATCGAAACGTGATCCAAGCGTACAAGCTAGAGTTCAGATGTTAAACATAGCAATCATCCAACAAAGGTACCAAACATAAAGTAGCAGATAATTAAACTCTTCTATTTCCATAAACAAATAAGGGTATGATTACATTACATAAGTAAAAGAAGTAAATGATTGAAATAATAAAGATAAATGTCACCTTCTTGATTTAGAAGGACGACAGACTACAGCAGACCCTCTAGCCTGATACCGGGTAGGAGCCTAGCCCGATACAACCGTGTTGGGTGGCACACCCTCTCGAGCGACACGCTCATGACGGGCAGATTGTATTGTGTGAGGCGCCCTTTCCCGATACGATTATGTTAGGCAGCACCCTCTCAGGCGACACGCCGTGACTAGCGATGCGTATCGGGGTTCGGTATCATGCCGGGCTAGAGTGATGCTTCTAGTATCGGTCACTTGTGTCAGGTATCCTCGTTGGCCGATATCGGCCTGCATTGGTGCCCGGGACGACCCTAAGTGAACCATTCCCTCCCTCTCGGGATGGGGAAGTGCTCACCTAGAATTGCCCGACACAACCTCTGAGGCACGATACACTAGCTCTTGCAGCTTTCCTGAGTTGGCTTGCGCAGGGTTCCGACCTATCTTTTCAGCTTCCTGTAGCTTCTATTTATAGGAAGCAGTTGGGGAAGTTATGGTGCTCTAGGCACCACGTGTCCTTCATCAACTCTTATTATCACGGAGTCGATGGACGACCGATATCAGTATCACCCGGCACAAGGATGTCAGTTGTCGGTCGTCGTGACGAGTGGCACCTGCCAGTGGGTGGCCTGTATCGCGTGACAAGCTTTAGTTGTCGTGGCGAGCCCGGCTCCCTGTCGGGTAAAAAGGTGTATCGCCTGTTAGTTCCTTCTTGCACGACATCCTCATGTCGCGCGTCGGTGTATTGTGCTACCCTGTCGGGCAGTGACCGTATCGGCCAGATGGAAGGCCGATGCAGGTGGAACACATTTTTGGGCCGGGACAGGCCTTATTGCTGATAAAAGAGTCAAAAATGGAGGAAAACTCTACAAAAGATGGAAATATTGAGTTAAGAGCGTAGTGTGTCCTGTTATTGCAAAAGTACATATAAAAAGAGAGGAAAACAGTTTAAAAGGGCAGTTTTGATAACAAAATAAGGGTCAAAACATCACAAAATTTGGTGTTATCAGGAGGCTAGATTGCCTGATCTGGGGTGTCGGTCGATTGATTGGCATTAATCGCTTGCTTTAGGCCAAAGTTACATTGCTCAGACTGTTATTGCATTGATGACTTCATCATTTTGGCATTTGACTAAGTTTTGAACTCATGTTGGTTTATTGCTCAAAACATCACAAAATTTGGTGTTATCAGGAGGCTAGATTGCCTGATATGGGGTGTCGGTCGATTGATTGGCATTAATCGCTTGCTTTAGGCCAAAGTTACATTGCTCAGACTGTTATTGCATTGATGACTTCATCATTTTGGCATTTGACTGAGTTTTGAACTCATGTTGGTTTATTGGGATGGTGATTTGATTGATGGGTACTTAAATGTTTGCTTTGATCCAATCATTTCATCTGAATTAATGAGCTTTCTCAAATCCAAGTTTGACTGGGACTTAACTTACATTTACTTCTCTACACAAAAGCATATGACATTTCTCAGCTTTCCCTTATGCCCGGTCAAAGGAGTATCTTTGACAATGTTAGTTTTTCCTCAAATAGAAAATGGAGAAATTTATTGAATTGTCTTCCTTTAATTATGTTGACCGCTCATTAAATTGTTTGACTCTTTTTGCTGAAAATTTCAATTATAGGAATTTCTAGCGGTTTCATCCCATTAAAAGTTCTAATACTGACCAAAAGTATAATTTTCCTATAGAAAATTAAATTCCTTTTCCAGCACATGTTTGTATATTAAATTTGGAGTTCATATGAAAATAATATAGCAATTTTGGTGAGGGATACACAAATATTATCTACATGTCGATTGTATTATCATCCCCATTTAATTATCCACATAATATTTGCACAAACAAGGAAAAATCTATTATGTTGATCCAATTGAATGGAACTATCCATGCGGTTGTTGGAGGTGGTGCTCTTCTTGCTCAGTTCATGACTATGAGATCCAAGTGGAGTATTTTGCAAGATTATGATTTTGGATTCATAAGACTTATCGCCTGGTAACCTTTTATTTAAATGCAATATTGCATACACATGCATCTAAGTGTCTTATAAAATTTGTCTAGTTCCCTATTATGGAGATTTAGGTAGTAAAACACTAGACAAGTTTTGATATATTGTGGATGGAGTTGTTACCGAGTTGTTCAACTATGGGACACCGGATTCTTGATTACTTTGTCAGTACACTCTTGGTCCCTAGTTAAGATTCCCCAAACATGTTAGAAGATGTCATAGTGTTCAGTTTGAGCCCAGTTTTCCAGGACCCCAATTGCCTAGTAGCCTCCCATGATATGTGTCTTTTTATACTATTGATCTTCCTAGTCCTAGTATGAATGGGAAGTAGAATCATAACAACATTCATGTGACATCGCATGTTGCAATTCCTCCTGCAGCACTTGGGAGTTTCAGTGCAATATAGCAATCTTATTTATGTAAGAATCTAGGTTATATATTCTTGCAAAATTTAGAAGATAATAGTCTTATAAATTCTTGTTGATTCCTTTCCTACCAAAAGGAAAATTAGTTTTATTAGAAATATAACTGATCCTCGACTAATAAAACAACTTATTTAGAATTTGGTAATGTTTCCCCATGAGCGTGTGTAGGTGATACAAAATCTATCAACACATTCTAATTGTTCTAACAGTAGCACTTTCAGAACTGGCATTTGATGGTTAACAAGAATCTGTTGAAAAGAAATGACATGAAGCATTGGTTTTTTTACTTGTCAAATGCCCCTTTAAGGAGTGTAGAGGTTTGGATATGTTTGTATCCATGCTATCTTGTTACTTCAGTCCTTGCAGGGTTTTTTTATATATGAAATTAGTAAAAGAAGAAGAAGAGAGTAAATAGGGTGAAGAATAGAAAGAAATTGGACATATGGTTTCATATTGTTCGGAAGAGCCTCAATGTTGTTCTCAAACCTGCTTGGCCACAATGATCAAGAGTTGTTATATTGTGCTATGAGGAATCTAATAAACATTGTTTGACCATTAGTTCCTCCATGGTACTTGATTAGATCCTCAAGTGAAGACTAATGATCACCTGCTATCTAAAGTTATACTAACCTCACCCTTTGGAATAACACATGTTTCCTGCTATAGGTAGATACTCCCCTTACACATGATTATACCTTCTCGAGATTTTTCTTTGCTTTGATATATTTATTCTTTGATCTATGAATCAACCATTTAGTGAGATTCTAATACATATTCCTGTGAATTTGACTTACTTCCAGTGCATTCGGGATATAGCTATGCCATGATTCAATCATGAAGTTGTAAAGAAGGCACTGCTTATGACAATGGAGAAAGAGAATGACAAGATTCTTGACTTATTGCAGGAGGTTTATGGGGAGGGCCTGATAACAACTAACCAGATGCCATGAGGTTCTCAAGGGTCCAAGACAGCCTTGATCATCTATCAGCTAACTATATTATGCGTCTAAGGTATACTTAAGAAAGATATTTTCCTTAAAATATGAATATATATTTGAATACCCCTATTAGAATGTTGATAAGTTTTGTGGATATATAATTATTTTGATATTATCATTTTTTATAGAAACACTCTTATTTTTTGGAAGATTTTTGTTTATCGGTACCTTAGATAGTCTAATGTTATCTTTTTTGGTTTTGTAGAATGGCCATGTAAGCTTTCTCCTAGCGTGTTATGATGGTGAGCTTAATTATTATTGGTGCCCTAATACATTTTGTGCTTGCCTACTAGGTATGTGCATGCTTTGACCATTTTCATCTTGTCATCTTGACTAATCAGAAATGACAAATCTATTTGGATATAAGCTTTAATTGAACAACCTATTAACTGCTAGCACAATGATTTGTATTGCTAAAACTTACTCCTTGTCCTTAATGATTTATATATCTACATCCGGTTGGCATCACAAGTGCATATGGTCCAACCAGTTTTCTTATTGGATGGATTTGAATATTTGAAAATCACCACTTTTGGATGCAACTTGTCTCCTTCCTTACTAATTCATAGTTGTAGCAACAGCCATAGGCTCAACCATAGTCCCATCCCCAGCCTCACCCTGTCAGTCAGTCTCAACTCCAGCCTCAGGCTCAAATCCCTCAAATACATGCACCACCAAATGTACAACAACAGATTCCTATATGAGCCCAACAAGCTCATGCGCAGGCTCAAAAGCAACCACTAGATAATCCTCCGTAGATGCACATGGAAATACATGCATTGGGAAGGTTACCTATTCAAATTACATAGCATCCTCAGCATCAGCTCCTAGCACAACACCCTTAGATGTCACAACCATAGGAGCAACCTCATGTTAAACCACATCTTGCTAACTACTTTTACAAAAAAACAACATCTGAATCCACTTCTCCTGTCACAACTGCAAATAGTTACTTAGCCTCAGCCTTAGCCACATAAGCTTCCTCTCATGATGTGACAAGGCTTTAATCATATCCTCGGCATCAACTACAATAAGCTCCGACTATTGTTCCACAACAAAGGTCATATATGCACCCTCAGAAGTAGCTGCCTCACCATCCCACTCAAATGCAAAATCAAATTTCCCATCAAATGACCCTAGTAAGACAATCACAAACTCGGGTTTCCATGCAAGCACAACAACCAAATATGGATTTATCTCACCCATGTTACAATCCTAATCAACCTACTGATCAATTGCATGCTCAATACTACACACAAATACAGTCATCAACACAAAATCAAAACTTACCACATCAACATGTACGTGGATGTGTTCCTCCTCAATAAGGGACTCACCCATCACCACATGTTGCTTTCCCACTCCAACTATTCTGGCCACATACTGTACCATATGGACAAAAACAACTTCCTCCAAATCAACTTGCTCAACAACCAACTTCAATGGTGCCTGCCATGTCACTGCACCATGCTCAAACTGAATTAAACATAACTGTAATGGTTGACCACCCTCCTAAGTCATTTGTTGGACAAGTTAGCTTAGAAAGAGGGCTAGATGCTCCCATAGGAAATGACCAATTGGCTGGTAAAGGGCCAGATTATGGTTCAAGAACATTTGACAGATCTTAATGCAATTTATGGGAGTTTTCTTGCTTCCAACGCTCTTCTTTGAGAATTACATTCATGTCTGATTTCAGTCTGGAACATAAATAGTTTTTATCATTAACTATGTTGGAAGTACTTATGATTCATAGTAGCATTAGTGTTTTCTTGGAGATTCTATTTTCATAGATCTAGAGGCATGGATGATGATTCTTTGTTGCTTTTCCCAATTCTTTAGGCTATTTTGAGTTTGTGTTGTACTGGTTGATTGTATTTATATGTGTAAGCCCTTTCATTTTTCTGATTTATCAGCAAAAGCCCAACTTCATTACCCTATTATGAACTAATGGCTTTTCTGGTAATGTTGTTGTTTTGATGTTGGAGTACCAGCTTGATACCCTTATAACAGTGTCCCTAAATGGTGTCTGCGCTACTTCAAAAATAGTAATCATCGCTCCTTCAGTTGTGTACAGGTTGTTCAAGTTTGCATATAGGTCAAGATACATACTGCATTCACATGCCTCATTAGTCATTATAAAAAATGCATACAACATTGGTAAAGAGAAGACCAAACCATATTTTGAGCCTTATAAAAGGTTATAAGAGAAAACTCCCACCCTTGTGTCTAGCACTTTTGCTTTTAGTTTCTTCTTTTCATCTTGGGGTGCATATACACCTAATTTTTACTATTTGAATATTATACAAGTGAATCAAGTTGCTTTTACCTGGGTGCTTCCTGATTTACTTGCTTTTCTCAATGTTTCTTGATAGAATAACGACAAAGTTCAAGTCATACTTTTATATGTTGTTCTATAATATATGCAGCCATGCTATGTAGAATTCTACCTATGCTCACTGAACAATGTTGGGAAAATGGAGATTTAAAAGTTTTGGCTCCTCTGGGAGCTTAACCATATCAAGAATGGTTTCAAGGCATGTTAAAAATCAAATATAATGCTTAGTTTCTCAAGACATTGTTTCTGGAAATTTTGATGTTCATTTTATGGATTAGTGCTAGCAGAACACTATACCATCAACTAAGAACATATTATTTGAAGTCTTGAATATGTTCATCATTGAAGGGAGGTTTTTCAAGGTTCAACTGTTGACTCTTGGGAAGGAAGTCATAGTGTGGAGGATTAGTAAGTGATCTCGTTAACAGGTATATGCTGAAAAGTCAAAAGTTTCATGTGTCTGCTTACAAGTTTTGTGTTTGATTTCTTCTCTTCACATTGTGGTTTAACAATTTGGTACATCTGACAGTACATATTGGGGGCTGCATAAGTGAATGAAGTTTCCTTTATTTCTCATCTCTTCAAGGTACTCTGTCATCTTATTCTCATAGCAACCTTCATTTATTCCATGTATGAATGCTTATATATATTTATTAAACTATTTGGATGATCATTACCTTATGACATATATGAATATTAACTTCATCTCAGTAGATGTTCATATCTCCCTACTATATTGTTATACATAGAATTATTTTTGAAGTGCTTGCATCTACTCTCATCCTGGAGTTGTATACTATTTGTGATTAATCTTGTGGTTCATTTCTCTTTGAAGCATGACGATGCAACTCCATTTGAAGCCCAAGCCCGCCCAGCCACAGCTGCAGCAACCGCCACAGGCACAACAGTGTATCATGATATGTTGCAATTTGATATGGCTCTTTGCTGCTATGAGAAGGCTGCATTGCATAGACCTATGTATATATTTGAACAACCACTATCAATAGCTGCAAACATAGTGACTAACTTCATAGGGACGATATTCCTTCTATCTCTGCTTGGATGGTTCCTTTCAGATTCTTATCTCGGGTGCTTTAGGACGATGTTGACCGAACAATAAGAGCTTGAACAAAAGAAGAAGACAATAAGGATGTTAAAACTGGTTGAGAAAGACACAACTCTTTTACAAAGATGTTAGTAGACCACTGAATCGTTGATATATGTATATACTTTTCTTTGTACGCATTGTGTAATAGGGGCAAGGTATATGTCCTCCCCATGTACATTCGATGCTTCATAGTAAGACTGTTGCCATACTGAGCATCACTTGTTCTAAATACTACAATTTTGTTACTAAAAGAACTTGTGTACTAGCAAATTACACTATATATATATATATATATATATATATATATATATATATAGTCGAACTAAGCATATATGTATGTGTACTAAATGACACTACATATGTAGCTAGATGCATAATCAACTACATATATATGTATATAGTAACTGATTCCTTTCCCTACACATTAAATACATATTAAATGTATTAACTTCATGATTTTGCTACATACTGACTATATATGCAATTGTAGTCATACATTTAGCTATAATTATACTTATATTTAAATATGTAAGGACAATATCTAGCTACGCTTCCAGATACATATGAATTTGTAGCGAATGAATTATCTAACTACATATTTGAAAAATATAGTTAAAGGCTTTAGCTATACGAGCATATACTACAATTTGTATGTGTAAAGAAATACGTAGTTAAAGCCTCTAGCTACAAAATATGGGGTTTTCGCTACAATTTTTTTTATATTTAAATACCATTTTTTTTGTAGTGGTGGAATGCATATATATGGCCTGGATGGTTATTTTTTATGCTGGAATTTTTTTCTTACTTTTCTATGCTTGTAATTTTTTTATCAATGCTACATATCCAATTGGTTATTGGTTTGTTTTCAACAATATAGGCCATGGGTATCCAATACTCCTTAATGTTGAAATGATATCTAGGGTTGATGAATATTGTCTAGATTGTATAAATAGAATGTGATGAGTATTGGATATGGTTCATCTAAATCTATATATTACAAACATTACAAAGTGATATTAGATGTACTCGTTGCTTAATAGGCAAGACAGTGCATATGATTAGTAAATAGTAGACATGGGTCTTGTATAAAACCTTCATGCTACCTGAGACTAACTAGAAATAGGTAGTACCAGAATGTGAAGAAGAAAAACATGACAATGATTTACACAAATCTAGGAGATGTACATATACATATACCCCAGTTGCAAATTGTATTACATTTTTCTTTGGTCAGTTCTACATGATTCTAGACTTGTTAATCATTTAACAAATTTTTTATTATACTAACAAAGATAGAATAATTGTCCAGTAATAGTATACAAACATTTTATTGTCTGTGACTTAGGTATATATCTATGTCGTCCAATTTTCACTTACAAATCAGCATTATCTTCTTTTTCACATTTCCTATGTTTCTTTTGTGTAGTTAGTGTGATGGTTTTCATGAAGATTCTATACAAAGAACTTGTGCAACTTGTTGGGGCATCCAATATTTATTAAGGTGTGCCATGATGTCTATAAAGAAGATAGAGATAAATGTATGTCAATAATGCATGCATTTTTCTAGCTTAATCTAGACACCTTAAATGCTTGTTTATTTAAATTTGTTCGCATATGCAGAAATCATATATCTAATTTGATGGATACTTTCTAGATATCATATAAATGGAACATAATTAAAAATAGCTAATGTCTATCTAAATCATAGAAAATTATTGTTAGTGACTAGAATTTCAAATGCAGTAGGACTTATCTGCCGTAGGAGTTTTGTCAGCATTGTCACCAAAACTACTAGAACATCAATATTTTATCAATCATCATATTGTTAAAATTAATGAAGATCTTTTTCCCACAAACCCACCTATTAGACACTAGAGTTGTTTCTATTGCAATCTCCCCTTTTGTTCTCTCATGAGTCCTACTGATATCTTTCTTTGTATTTAAAACATTGTGGGTTATACAGTCCTGTGGACACCAAGTGATGTGTGTACACTAGGATTTAAGTTAACCCTAATAGTGAACTCAAGTTCAACACAATTCATAAGCACATTGGCTTGGTATGTAGATATAGTGATGGTAAGTAAGGGGTCGAATCTACATTCATTGGATAAGGATCTAGAGTAAGTTGTTTCTTGAGATTTCTCGAGACAAGGGTTAGATTATTTGGGTTTAATTTGAGTTTGAGTTAATTATATAAGATCACACAAGAGAATAAATAATATCAAAATCTCATTTAACCCTAGCAATTAGATCTAACAAGCTAACTAACAGAGAAGTTCAACTACACTAAGCAAGTAGACAATTATGCTAAACTAGGGTATAAAATCTAGAAAGAGAAAATGACTACAATAGACTAAAAATTACACTACTAGGAAAGTAAAGGTTAAATAAGAAAATAAACTACCAATACCTAGTTAAAGCAACCAAGAACAAGAACCAATTACATTAGTAGTGACTAGTACGCATTGTCAAGAAACTGAACTAAGTAGGAAAGAGAGAGTATCCAACACTAAGAAAGTTATGTTAAACAAGTTAATTGGTATAGCGGGTCGTTTGGGGTAATAAAAATCTCAACCATGTAAAAGAGTCATAATGATGTAAAAACATCCAACAAGCATGCCATCAAATAGAAAAAAATGACGGCATTGAGTATGGATAATCCTATTCTACTAGTTTTTTGGGGGTGACATAGGGTATATATAGGGAAACTAGTCCCTGCCACACCCTACTTAACCTTATGAGGCTCATTCGACTAAGGAATAGGTAGGATCCAATCAAGATCTCCAAATTGTAGATTTATAGGAGTGATTCACATAATACACTTAGTGACCAATGGTAGTATGGGGTGTAGGAGAAGGATGTTTTGCCTCATGTTACCTCCCATCCAACCACTTAAAATGATCTTTGATAAGTGAATAGCGATCGTCCCTAAGTCACACTCCTCAAAGGATAAGATCTTGAGTAATCAAACTTTGAATTTGTACTTGATACTTAGCCCCTCACAATGATTTTAACATGGCCCAATGTAGTAAAATGGGGTCAAACATAGAGATAAGAGTGGTATGTGTTAAGAATTGAGAGTCTTAGCATAGCTACACCAACCAGAAGGTAGGCAAGTGTTCCTTTTAGAATAGAGGTGTTTCAAAGGTCAAGATAACAAATAAGTAAAGTAAAACAAATGATTAAACAAAATAGAACAAGAATGTTTAAATGGGATAAGATAATATGGATGCAAAACTTTGATTGGGTTTCGCCATCTAAGATCTCTCAAAAACATGCAAAACCTAGACCCATTGTATACCCTTAGCAAGTTTACAAGTAACCATCATAAGTGTTTATTCCCTCCTCTCTCAATCTTAGGATATATCTAGATTATAAGGTTGTCTCTCTCTCAAGATGGCAATCAAACAATCAACATAAAGCCATATGAACATTAGCTTAAGCATTCCAACAATCTCATGCATTGTGAAACTCCATAACTCTTACATATGAGTTACTACTACTCTCTTGAGGTAATAAAAATCAAACAACATAAGATGGAATCTAGTCATGCAGGTGAAGCATTAAGAATAAGAGTATGGAGATAACCTTTTCTGGGAGTATATACATTCAATGGAAATAAGTATTTATATGTTGGAAGAGCCATACTTAGTACTCCCCACCGAAGATAAACAGATCACCCACTCATGGTGTCTATTGAAATTTCAACTTTACAAATATAATTTTACATGGTGATGGATGGATAGAAGAAAGAGGACAAATCAAAGAAGGTGCAAGATACACCAAACAATGACTCTATTTGGAATCCAGGTCAATGGATACCTCCTCCTTCTCCAACTCCAATGATGGTGTGAGGAAGGTGGGTGTCAACTCCATGATCCTTATTCTCTCAAAGGAGTCTTCTGGTGCCGATCAGGGGTGGCGAAGGGTTGATATATCATTGGACTCTCATCCTTGCATTCGGTAAATAGATGGGTGCGAATGGAGGTCAATGGTGAGCCAACACGAGCGCAACACTTCATATCCATGCCATGTGATGAGAAATCCCGTCATAGTGGCAATGGATGTGCTATTAATAGAATCCATTGTGGGGCCCAAGGTTCTCATAGATATGCATTCTTGTTTTTAAATTCTCCTGGGCACGTGCCTTGTAGAACGCGCTGAACTAATCCAAGCGGTTGTTGTCAGAAGTTCCATCATCGATTGATAAAGTCTATCTATCCTTTGGTTGGAGTATGGTCGATGGTTTCTGGGAGTGTGAATTAAGATGAGTCATTGGAAGTTGGATGCTTCAAAACCTTCATTAGTCACCCATAGACACCTCATTGGAAGAGCACGGTGTTTATGGACATTTGGTTCATTCAGGGTTAATTAAGCTCGGTTGAGCATCAGAAGGCAAAACTAGTGGGTCACCTTTGACTCATGTCTCCCAACTAAGCCGCCAGTTGATATGTGCAATAGGGCCTTTAGAAGGATGGGATTTTCCTCTCCTTTGGGTTTTGGAATAGATCCCACTAATGGAATGCCTCACGGGGGTGTTCTTCAGTTGTGAAAATTTATGGATGGTCAGGTCAATGGACTTCTAAGTCAATGGATTAGTTGGCATCTGCTAAAGCCAATGGTAAGAAACCATCAATCGAGGGAACTAATGGAGATCATGTCTTAAGTAGACTTCTTGGTTAAGGCCATCATTTAATGATTTTCCTACAGAAAAGAAGTAGTAATGCTTAATTAAGGCACAAATCGAAAAATGAACAAAATGATAGAAAGTTAAAGCAAGTTTGTGCTATTATAGGAATTTTAGGTCAGAACTAGGCATGAAACATCCACAAAATTAGATGTTACAAATTCAAAGAATCATGCCAATATACTTAGATATCACATATAGAATTAGTGGGATAGACAATTAGAAAGAGAGGGCACTATCAAAGGATCCACTAGTTGGTCTTTGGATTTTTCCCTCTCATAGCCTCCTATTCCTTCTCTTCTCTATACCTTAGGTGTTTTCACACATCAAACACATAGAAATCCATGAAATGAGAGCAAGAACTAATAAAACATTTATAAATGAAACCAAAGTTCTTACACTTATACTTCACCACATGGTATCAAAGTCACATTTTATTCCCTAAATAATCAACAAATGGGCATTAACTTCACATCACAAAAGGAAAAGAGAAATAAAAAGGACTAAAAAATTAGAAATTTGTGAGATCTAGTGAATACTTATACTTCTAGACCAACAACTATATCAAGACACACACCTTCCTCCTTCAAGTACATAAGCATGGAAAAGTTGGAGGAAATCGACAAAACCTTAGAAAACTAAGGTTTTGGAGTGGAAGATGGATGAATGGGGAGTGAATGAATTAGGTGGATGGTAGATGGAAGAATTGAATTCTAGGAGCAACCAACCTTTGTCCCCTATCTTCCACGAAATATTACATAAGGGGATGGATAAACTACCATTAAGTGAGGGGTATTTTGGGTAATCAGTGTAGGGAAACACTAGAAGAATGATCATTCTGCCTCCACCATTGTCGTGGGTACATGGAAATGGAATGTTCATTTACCAAGGTCGTTTTGGGCTCAAAATGACCATTCTACATGAAAAGTGGAATGGCCATTCTGTGCAGAAGGACCATGTTGGCTGTGAATGAGAGAAAGGCCAAAATAAATAGGAAATGGAAAAAATAGGCAAAATATCATGGTCATTCTAGGCTCAAACGATTGTTCTATTGTCAAGCTTGGGTATATGTGGGAAATGGTGAAAATGAATAGGTATTATGGATTTTGGCAAAATATAAGGTCGCTTTAGTGATAAAATTGGCCATTATAGGGCTTGATGGAGGGTGAATGGTGGACTTAGAGTATTTTAAGGCATTTTTTGATGTTTGGTTTGTTGGAGGATGGCTATTCTTGTTGTATAATAATCATTTGTTGAGGGGTTTGATGGAGCTTGAGTACAATCTTGATTGAAAGATGGAGCTTTTTCCTTCAACATTCCTTGGATGCTTGGGGTAGGCCATATTTGTCTTCATTAAATTCATGGGCTTCTTCATGTGGGTTGAAGTCCTTTGAATTGCCTCTATCTCGTCCTTCAATTTAAGTAGTATCCAAATTACCTACACAACATGCAAGAATCTTCCATAAGTGCATTTCACATAAGAGATAATACATTAGGAAATACATGCATTTATAAATATCTTTACATGAATAAAGAACAAAACACACAAGATGGAGACCCAACCTAAAGCTTCATCACCACCCCGAGTTGAAAATGTACTTGTCCTCAAGTATGTTCCAACTAAATTTTTTTTTCATTTCAATCGTATAGGAAATGAAAAATGCATCAATATTATGACCACTAGTTAAATAAACTCACATACAAATATTTACATGCAATCAAACCCTCTACTTTCCTCTAGCACAATAAAAATGCAATAACAAAATAGTGCACAAATAATTTCACATATAGGGTGCCAATTCTCAAGAAAGTAGTATGGTATTCATAAGGTTGTAGGTAAAACCATTTAATTTGAGGAATTAGCCAAAATAATTAGGAATGTTATTTTGCTTGAATGCATTCAATCTTGATCCAATCCACCCTAACTGGCCCGTGTATCTATGTATGTGGGCATGGAGTGTTGGGTTTGATGTTTCCTAGCCCAATGGGTATGAAAGTGAAAGAAATAGCTGTGCAAGGAGATTTGAGTGTCATTGCATAAGAGAACACATCTTTTATTTTCTTTATTTAGATGTTATAACATGGGAGAATTTACTATTTTATTTTTTCACTTTATTTTTCTTATTCCCTTTTTGTAGCTAGGGATAGAGGGTAGTAGGAGTTAATTTTAAGGGAGGAAGGATTGGAAACCCGAAGATTTTGGATGGTAGAACAAGATGACTCTTTTTGTTGTTCTCTATTGGCATCTTTTCATGAGGTAAAGAGGTAAAATGGAGTAAGAAAGTGGATGAAGGAGGAGTTACTAGTGAGGATTTAAACATAAGGGTTCCTTCATACAAGCTAATCCAAACAATCTTCACAGAAATGGTAAATCCACGATGAATTGAGCAGTTATGTCAATCCACTTCTTTTTACATGAAATAAATAGTGTCCTAAACATCAATGGCTTGCTGAAATTACTTTTCAAGAAAACATTCAATATTCCATTAAAGATATAGAGAACTTTTATATATTCAAATATGGTTCATTAGATATCATCACATTAATAATGGGATTGAAATCATGAATGGTCTTTTTCTTTCAGTTTCATTCAAAATAATAGAGACCAAGATGGGACATTATCTTCAGAAAGCAATTTCAAGTTTGGGTAGATTTGGAAAAATGGTGCCAAAGTGCACACATTCACATCAAGATCTACCCTGCTAAGTAGGAAACTCGAGGATGAAAATTCTATATTAGAACACATCAAAAAATATCATTGTCTACATGTAATGAAATGTAAGTGACTTGCATGGAAAGAAAAACAAACATTGTAAAATTGCACAAAAATGCAAGAACTTGCATTGTATAGAATGGGTATGCATGCATAAAACTATCTAGGTAGGGGTGAGGCAATCAATAAAAAGGTAAATCCTAAGAAGACAAGAGCATAGGGAATAAAGTGAAGAGGGCATACCACTTTACCACCAGAGGCTTTTGAATCATGTTGTCCTTAGAAATAAACAAAGACTAGAGTATTATAAGGTATTATGTCATTGTGTTGGATAAGATGACCCTCTTCGAGTTAGTGCTTGCTGGTAGAATGACCCCCAACATTCCATCTGTGTAGGTGGTCCTACATTGAGATAACCCTAAAGAGATTCCCATTACTCCTCAATCCATCAAGAGTTCTTCTCTATGTGTTCATGATTGTGGCCTTAGATGTAGTTTACTTGATAATGCTTATGTTTCTGGTTCAACCACACGTCCTGATATACCTTTTGTATCCCTTGAGTTGTACCTATATGTTGGACATTTCATAGGCATTTTTTCAGAAGTAGCGACATGCCTCCAATCTCTTTCATCATCCTTACTTGACGGACACTACTTTCTAGATGTTGTTGCTCAGGTGTTGATACATTGGGCTCCAAAACAGTGGGACATAATGATCTCATATATTTTCCCTAGGTGTTTCTCTTCATATCTTGATATTGCCTCTCTCTAATTAGTATGTGGCTCAATTGTTTCCAGTTGAATAGTAGCATGAAAATGCTTCTCAGGTATAAGAGTAGAAATGTCATGATGAAAATGAAAAAGATATTTGTTACTCTCCTTGGAGATCATCTATGCCTTGATGAGGTAATTGGTGTCAACAAATTGTGACCCTATTGGCACTATTTGACAATCTAAGATGTAATTATGTGGTTGTTATAATCCCTCCCATTTGAAAACGTTCAATGCTTTTGAGCAGAATGGAATTCATATGAGCAATTAAAACCTCCCCAATGTGTGTGTCTATTCTAGATATCAAATAAAACAACGAAATGGCTACTTCATTAAGCAACGACACTGGTTGTCATGAAAGACAAAGATGGTGCTTTCCAAGACCTTTTGAATATATCTAAAGAAAGGATTTGCTAGATTATTGGTTTTCGACATTGAGGAACTAGCTTCTTTTCCCATTGATATATTCCTATGTATTTTGGGGATCAAAATATTTAATTGTCAATTATTTGGCACCTTTATTCAACTAGTCTTCTCACTCTAGTGTAGGGGGAAACAGAATTCAATTCAGAAGCTAAGATGTAATATAAGCTTGTAAACATTATAAAACATGAGTGCTTATTTCTTTTTATAGAAAGATTTTTGAATGATACTTGCAAATTCTTAAGTTAACTCCACATATGAAATTGATGTATCCAACATAATTTTTTCAATTGCCTCACTCTCTATATACCTCCTGAACATGGAAATAACCCAAGAATATTGATAGTTCTTACACATTCATACCTTGTGGGAACCATTTTTCCATCAAATTTTTGGGAATGGGTGTATCACCTCAATTCTTTAGCTTCTCCTTCAAGGTGATATTGTTATGAAATCTATTTCCTTAGAATCCCTACACTTATTCAATAGTTGAGATTTTCATCCTCAACTTCCTCTTCTTCATAGTTTACATCATCCTCAGCTTTATGTAGTCCCATGATCCTAAACTTGTAGATAGGTTCATAGGAGATCTCCCCTCAACACCAGCATTGTACCTCTCTTCTTCTTCTTATTCTTAAACTAAAAACAATTAACTTATTCTTGATGGAGGGGTTTGTTGATTTAGGATTTAATCTTCATGAAAATTCTCTAGGGATTAAATCCATAGGCACAATTTAATTGACAATATAGTAATGTCACTTGAAACTGGATGAATCATATTGTAGTCTTGTTCATGATCAAATCCAAATGACTAAACTTTAAAGAATTATATAATCAATGCAACTGAGGACGAACTAGTATTTATTGTGAAAGTTTGATAGGGTAGACTAGTTTAAGACTGCAACAATTAAAAAGTTAGATTATTTTCTAGAATTATTGGATGGGAACACTAGGTTGGATGGGGTTCATTAATTCGTCAATATTTTCTCACTAACTACATCATATGTAGTATTAACATACATATGTTGAAGCTGGTTAAATAGCCCTTTTGGAGTTATGATTAAACTAGTTAGATATTACTCTAAGCTCATTGTCTCATTCCCTTACTTTCACCTCAAAAAACACCTAATAGAAGTTCTCATCAAGGGTTTAACATGAAAAAAATGATATACTAGATCTCAAATTTTACAGTATATACAACCAAGATCTAATAAACATGAAAAATAGTTGGTCAAACTAGATTTGCAAGAATAAAGTGTATGATTCATAACATAGATTGTTTTATATAATAATAGATTCTGTGAAGAGAAGAAAATGGGCAGTGGGGCTAATCCCTACACCCTAGTAATAGGACTACTCGCTCATGACAATACTAAAAAAATCAACAGGGAAAAGTGGCAGAAAGCCATCATTACAGTATAAGATGGCGGCACAATTGTGGTGTATAGTATGCCTCCTTCAACCTTAGAAATGGGTGTGTCATTGAGCAAAAAGGAACACCCTTTTAAGATCTTTATAGGTAAACATGCAATACTAAATTTCATTTCTTTATATGTTATGTTTGTCACTGTAAAAAGCAACAAGGAGATCATTGGTGATGGAAGAAGGTCATCCATTGATGTGATTGTCAACTGATAGTAATGGTTTGTGCAAATTGGTGATGGGTGCTCAAAAGGGAATTTGGTGTCTCGACAATGTCAAGGTTAGATCCTATTTTTGGAAGCATTGGCTTCAGTATTTATAGATAACGGACTAGGTCTTGGAAACCTCTCCACTCAGCTATAGTTAAGCTATCATCCACCACGAATAGGAGGATGGATGTGGGATGAAGTCAAAGAGTGTCACAGCTCCTAGAGTTTCCATCATTAGATGAGACGTAGTGGTTTTACTAGTGGAAGGAGTTTGAAATGTCATCAATTGAGGATTCAACAAAATAGTGAGTTGATGGTGTGTAGAACTCTAGAAAGAAGACAAAGATAGGAGCATGATCGACATGTGATCCCTGGGTCATCACAGATAGACTAGAAGTGGGGCTTTTCATCAGTGCATGTAAGTCTACGGATGTAGGGGACACATTTGTTTATAAAGTTAGCATAAGTGTATACGACTTGTCATCAATAAATGAGAGTTGATTCGACATTGATTGATCCAAATTGAAGTATCGTTGTTTCACATCATTCTTGACTGTCAACACACACAAAATTGTCATTGGTAGGTGCATCAAGTTTTTTTTGTTGGCAATGGAAATACTATCATTCAGTTGATGCAAACATTGCTTTCATTGGTTTTCACAGATGCAAAATTTTAGAAGTGATGAATAAAGAACACAACCTAGGGGTGGGGGTTATTGGGTTGATTGACTTGAGTCAATTAGGTCATAGACTGATGAAAACAACAACAATGAATAGATCTATGAAATCTTATCCCATATAAGAATTTTCTTTGCACCCTCTAGTTAGCTAGAGGGACCAACATTTCTATGCTAGTATAAGGGATTAAAGCTGAAACCAACCATGACAATCGATGAAGTGGATGAAAACCTTAAACATTAACATAAAACTAAGGATGTAACACCGTCCCTAAGTACACACATGCACATAGCGGAAGAAACACTGAGTTATCCATAACTTATGCACTCAAGGGGCCAATGCATAAAATTGGCATTCATAACAAAAATATAATCAATTCTCAAACTTTAAAAATAAACATTCTCAACATTGTTCTTTAATTTGTTGTACAACACTTCCTTTTGTTCAATGTTGAGGTTCATACCTATAGCATAAATTTAACAAAGTATCAACATATATGCACATAATTTTCTCATGTAACTTTACCTCAAATAAAATTACCTTATCTATATATTTTTCATATTTTGGAATGACCTTCAAGATGTTCTTTGTTTCTCAACCTGTTTGATGAGCCCTTATATGCCCTATTCTGGTAACCAAAACATATTATGGTAAATTTTGAAGTCTATAATAATTATCAGCATCTAACTCTATTTACTCACCCCTATTTGTTTTCCTTTAAGGTGAATTGGGCCTCAATTGTGGTGGCCCATTGATTGTCTGGTGGATAGGAGCTGAGACCCATCCTCCTTATAGCTTAGGCGGGCGATACAAGGAACATGTTCCCCTGTTTTTTTGTCAAAATAGAGAGCCACAAAGAGCTCTTTGATCACCAATACTTCATCATCAACAATGGAAGGCATGCCATCAATTCTGGATCCACCCAGGTGCCTTTTCCTCTTCTTATCTATTTGATTCTTGGTTACAGATCCACCCTAGTAACCCCTTCTTCTTTGTCTGTTAGTTCACCCCTATGTGAGCTTCAACCACCTGGGAAGCTCTTTGACACCTCTAATCATAGAGCGGCAGGCATGACCTTTCCTGATCTTTGCTCCTCAACATCTGGTGTTTGCTCCTCTTGTTTACTAAGGAGGTCACAAGTCTAGAGAAGGCCATGGTACCAGCCGCCACCACTCTTCTTCCTCCCTTTCTTCTTTATGATTTTTCATTCTAGCTCCCCCTCTAATCCACTCCAAACCTTATGAAACTTCCTCCTTTACGACACCAATGCCTAAGGGTTTTACAGGCCCTTCCCTTCTCAGTTTCTTAATGAGATCGGAGTCAAACAAAACTTTGATCATTTCCCCATTTTGGAATTATCATGAGACCTTTCCCCTATGCTAGTGTTCTTCACAGAATTGGCTCATCACAAATGAAGCGAAGGGTTGGTCATGAACCAATGGTTTAGTGTTCGATTTCCTTGGTTCACTACTTAAAAGGCACTAAAATGTTGTATTTTTTATATACTTTCTATAGGCTACTGATGAATCTGAATTGGTCCCAAAATTTGACCAAGACCTCATATAAATATCATCTTTTGTACCAAATTATCACGACATAATTGACTACCTAGACTACACCATTATAGTGTTTGTAATTCTGTTTGTCCCATGACCTAGATCAAAACATTGAATCACCAAAACAACTTAAACTTCATAAAAGTATACCATCTCTTGTATATGTCATCATGAACACAATATATGTCCTAAAATTCATCACTATAATCATTTGGAAACCTCATGCGACAAATTCCACATATACTCTCCGATATGGTATCTAGTACTCTGATAATTCGATCATCATTTAACTGTATAAGAATCCTAGTCTCACCATATAAATCAAGCCTAGGTTTCCTTGTGTCTAAAATAGCATCACATGATGATAAATTTAATAAAGTTCCCTCAGGCTCTATATATGCATAACTGGACTGCAATATGGGTCGATACTTGAAGCTTCTATAATGGGTGATGCAAATGCAACAGTTGAAGAGCAGACTATCTGGGAGAAGATCAAAGCATCCTCTTCGGTGGCACAAACTGGGCCAATCAAAAAGTAGGTCGTCAATATAGCTCATTACAAGATTGATCCAGGGCTCATTCAATTGGTCAAGATGCAGACATTTAATGGATTTCAACATGAAGACCCAGTAGCCCATATTAGCAGCTTTGTGGAAAGTTGTGGTATGGTGAAGGTAGATAGGTTCCCGTAGGAACAGATTTATCTGAAGTTATTCCCATCATCCTTAGCAGGCAATGCAAAGGAGTGGTTCTATAACTTGCGAAAAGAATCTGTCAAGATGTGGGATCATAGGATCGAGGTATTCTTTGAAAGGTACTTCCTACCCGAGAAGACCAATGACCTCGTGAGGAAGATACACAATTTCAAATAGCAGACAGCTGAGACATGAAAACTACTAGAGGGGGGTGAATAGAGTTTTATAGTGATTTTAATAATTATTTAACTCAAACAACCAAAATTGAGATTAGAAGAAGGACACAGGCATTTAGAGTGGTTCCAACTATAGCAAATACTATAGTTGTCAGTCCACTACCCGGTTGCTTACCCAACCGGGATTTGAAAGTATTTATTTTATTACCTCTCGAGGATTTATACAAAATACAATACTTTCAACCACACCCTTTGAACAGCCTTCACTTGAAGTAGGTGCACCAACCCTGAGGTAGCCTTCTTGAAGTAACTCCAAGCTCCCCCTTGAAGTAGCCTTCCTCTCTAGAAGTAACCTCCCGTTGCACCAGCCTTCTGAAGTAGCTCAAAGTCTCCTTCTTTGCCAAGAAGATCTTCACCCTCTCCAATCCGCAGCCTCCAACCTAGGAGTAGCAAGGAGAGTACAAACAGTAATAGGGAATAAGAAAGAAAAAGGAAATTACAACTTATCCTTTAAAGCTCAAAGATTGATATGCCTAGATCAAGCGTATAGATCTCCTAACCAAATGTGTGAACTTGTGATTGCTGTGGGTAGGAGATTCTAGCCTATAGGACACGAATTTGAGCTAAGGAGAAAGTAGGCCAATGATCACAGTGCTCAATTTGCTTGCAACAGATTGCTCAAGTATGCTCAAGTATTTCTCAAGTGTAGCAAGTGTAAAAACAAGTGTATTTAGGTGTCCTATGGCTTGTCCTATTTATAGGAATGGCCTAAGGAAGCTTAAGGACATTCTAGACAACTTCTAGGGGTTTCTAAGTGCTTAACTAGCCGTTAGGTACAAAGTTGTTGCTTTAACAATGGCTAATTAATTAATTCTACAGTTGCTGTCAGAGACCATCTCGGTCGACAAATGGTCGACCGAGACACCTACTCGGTCGAACTTTTGTCGACCGACAGGCTCTCTGGAACAAGTGATTTGCAACGTCTTTCTTCAACTGCCAACTAACTTGTCTGTTGTGTCTAACGGCTACTTTGGATCTTTCTCGGTCGAGAAGATTGTCGACCGAGAGTGTCTCGGTCGAGGAGTTTGTCGACCGAGATTGATCCTGTTTCAAGGTTTCAATTTAGACACTAATTATGTGTGTAAGTGTGCATAAATAATCCTATTTGAATGGGATGACTTGTCTAACTGTGGTGTTTAGCTAGGGAGAATCTAACGCTTGATTTACATGCAATTCTAAGTACTTGTACATTATATTTTTGTACATGTTTTTTACAACAGTGATTACATTGCATGAAATTATAAATATGTAAGCTTGTAGATTTTCCCTTGTTGCTTTGTCATCCTGCACACTCAAGTAGCACGTTAGATTAATAAGAATGAAATGTTTGTCATAATCAAAACAAAGGGATTTATAGATGTCCATTTAGCCAACAATCTTCCCCTTTTTGAAGATGACAAACATTTCCAAAATATAAATAAAGGAAATATAAAACATATGAGTTTCATACCTTTAGATGACCTTTTGTAGCTTTTTCTCTTGTGTATAAAATGTGTGCTTATTATTCCCCATGAATTATGGAACATGAAATCCAGATCATTTGGGAATATAGTAACTTTCAATGTAAAGTCAATATGAACCTCATTAATTCAGTTTTACATAATTTCTAAATTTTAGTTTTATATTTATCTCTCCCCCTTTGTCATTTCAAAAAGATAACCGTTAAGAATAAAAACTCCCCCTTAATTAGATATCCCATCAAATCAAATGAAAAATATGTCCATTTAAAGTCCAAAAATGTAAACAAGAGTTTTTGTTTAAGGAGCACAAATATCAAAGAAAACATCTTCCAGAGTGGAAGTGATTTTGTAAAAATATTTGCCAATTTTATCTTCAACATGATGAAGGGAAACATGATTAATTTGCAAATATATTCAGTTTTATTGCAAACTTGACAACAGAAACCTGCTTGGTCGACGATCTTTTGACCGATAGTGTTCTCGGTTGAACAGTTTCTCGACCGAGAATGTGTCTGGATTTGTTTCATAACTGTTTTAAGTAATTGTGTCATAGATCCTTGTCAATTTTGCCACAATTTTAACGGTTGCATTTTTATTTATTACTCCCCTTATTTTGTATGTTCTACAATGATGATCTTATAATCCAGATTTTGAAGATGTCTCACATAAAATATATCCATTGGAATCAAGTAAAGATGGCCAATTTCATTAAAAGCATGTATTACAAGCATAGAAAGATAGACACATCATATAGAGATGACCCATTACAATTATTCAAAAGATATCATTACAATAACTCCATCATTTACTGGAAAGACTTAAGGATTACATCAATGTCAGGGTCTTTCCCAAGAAAAGGCTCAGTTCCATAATATTGGACCAAGGTTTGCCAATCTAGAGCACCTGTCTTAGTTAAAGCATATGCTTCCAAGAATGTAGGAACTCGGTCAAATCGGAAATGAGCGACAATATCTTGCAGTTGCATGGATGAAAACTGAGTGTGCGTAAGATCCACAGATGGTGGAGGTGGAGTTTGATAATAGTTGTATGAAGGATTGTATGGATTGAGCATGCCAGGATTTAAAGAATACGGATATTCATCAGGTTGGTTTGGTGAAAGGGTTTGCATTCTTTGGTTTATATAAGTCATGGCATGATGGTTATAGTTTAGTTGTTTGCTCAGGTGCTATTGGGAGCCAGCAATATAAGTAAGAGTGTTTTGAATGGGGTCATGTGATAGGTTAGTAGAAGGAGGGGGTGGTGGTATGTCTTGATGAGATGTTTCTCCTTCAACTCTAGCCCTTTTATGACCAAAATCAATTCCCATTTTTTCTACTGTATTCTTACTTATTTTTTGTGGTCTACGCTCCCATGTATATCCCAGATCCTCAAGTGGGGTCTTAAGGAAATGTTGAGTAATTTGGCATACAAAATCGGCATATGGAGGATTGCCAGAAAACTCAAGCATATTTTTAAGAATGATGCGGATAAAATTTGTGGGAATACGTTGGATAATGGCATATATTAGACACATACGAAAAATAGGAACTTCAGACTTATTGGCTCTAGGATGTATGTTTGTTGAAACAATAAGGTTTACAATCCTAGCAGCTGGTTTAAGATTTATAGCATAGTATGTGCCTCTATCTTCGTGACAGGTTGTATTGGATTTAAAAATGGTCCTTTTGATGTCACTAAGACTAATGGTATGGTCATCTTGGAGAAATTGGTTAAGGGGGTTTCCAGAAGTAAGGTCAAGGGTGTCTTGATATTCATCTATGTCAATGTTTAGCATGTCAAGAATGTCCCCTTCAGTAAATCGGAAGCTATGCCCATTGACCATAGTGTAGAAGAAGATGGTTTCATTTTCAGAGTGGGAAATGAGGTTTGCATAGAATTCATTCACTACCTTGATTGAATAGGAAGGAAAAGAAGGGTTGATGAATTCTTTTAACTTTTGTACTTCGAAAAGGTCCTCCAAGTCGACGATGTTGATGAAGTCCATAACTTCAACTGGTCGTCGTGGGAGAGGAGCTTTGGAGGAAAGCCGTAGATATCGATCACCAGCATCTCCATCGAGGAAGGCAATGTCGTTGATGATCGTAAGTGGTGGAGTAGCTTCCCGAGCTTCCCTTCCTTTCCTGCCGGTGACCTTCTTCTTCCCACGAGCAGATGATGAGGCCATTGTGTTTCTTGAAGGTGGAGAAGAAGTAAGGAAGGCTTGGGGATGAGGATGCTAAAGAGTTGCACAAAAATTCACTAGAGAGAGCCTATGGAAGTAAGAGTATGCAAGTGTGAGGAAGTGACCCGTTTTTGGTTCCTTTTATAACAATCCAGCGACCTGGTCGGTCGACGACTCGTCGACCGAGTGTCCGCAACGGTCATGTTGCAGACGCGCCACTTGGCTCCCCAACGGTCATATAACGGTCATAAATGGTCATAACGGTCGGTTTACAACGGTCATATCCAACGGCTATTTCTCGGTCGAACAATTGTCGACCGACATTGTCTCGGTCGAACATTTGTCGACCGAAAGTGTGTCCGATACTAAATCTGTCTAGATTCTGTCGGTCGAGAGAGAGGGGCTGACCGAAAGGTTTTCGGTCGAAGAGTTCGTCGACCGACAGACTTACTGAGTACGAATTTGAAGCTGATTTTTAATGTAATTGATAGACTATTTTTGTAGAGCACATATATAGATTTTCTAAGGGAGTAATATTGTGTTTATTATTGACAATATTGGGACAAGTTGTGATCATAAATTAATTATTCTTTTAATCATAAAAAGGATATCCAAATAGTTATTATGTCAAACTTATTTTAGGTCGAATTTGACTACGACCATAGCGCCCCTTTGTCAAATTTTATTTTGACCAAGAGGCAAATTTTGCAGATTTTCAGATTGAATATATTGAGTATAATATCTGCATAAAATTTAATTAAATATCAAGTTGAAGCATACTACTTAATTGGAGGCACAATTAATTATTTCAAAGATACTAAGTTAGAGATTTTTATCTTTTATGTGTTGCAACCAATAAATCATTTTACTTGCCTATATATATATTTTCATGGATCCATACAATTTTCATTATTTATGCACATCCAATAATGAAAGTATATCCATGGTGTAACAATAGTAGCATATAATGATGATTCCATCACATGATTTGTAAGTAGATACTTTTAGGAACAATCATGTGAAACTATGAATTTTCTTTTCATTGAACCAAGCATAATTTCAGTTTAAGCTTAAATCATCCAGGAAATAAATTTGTAGAAATGATTTCCAAAAAATATATATCCAGTCATCAATCATAAGTAGATAGCAATTTCATCGGATTTAAAATAAATGCAGCAATTTTGTCGTAGACTGGAGAACAGTAATGTGCTCGGTCGACAATTTTTCGACCGATGTTCTTTCGGTTGACAGGTTTTCGACCGACAAGATTCCTAGAACTGTTAATAAAACATATTTGTGTGAGTTAACTATTTAAATATTTATTTGTAATCTCATTGAGTTGAGATAGACATAGAAGTATGCAACTAATGTCTCTGGTCATATCTCAACTTGATTTTGTTCATTTAGTTTGGAGGTTTTGGAACCCAAACTAACTCGACATCTTTTCTCTTATAAGGACATGAAAAAGAGTAATGTCCAAGACGTGAGCAATAATGGCAACATATAGAATCAACCTCAAGTCATTTTCTATGGTTTTGCTCTAGGTTGTTCTTTGGTACAAATGTATTTGTTCCTTTAGGTACATATACATATTGATGGGTTTGTGTCCTTTTCCAACTAGGTTGATAGGACTTCCCTTTAGGCTTATAACCTAGTCCTCTTCTCCCAATTTGATGATAGGAATTTTCTAAGATTTGATCAAGAATGCCATTATTATTTAAATTACTGACTTTTTGTTGTAACTTGGCAATCTCTTCCATTCTCTTCTTAATATCTAGTTTTGCTTGGTCTAGATTAGATGACAATAAATTTCTTTCTTTAACAATAGTGTCATAATCTATATGGGTGCACAATAATGGTTGTTTTTTAAGATCATTTACTTGAGTCTGCAAGTTTGAATTTTCAACAGAAAGGAGCTTGCAATCGGCTTCCATAGATTTTAACTTAAGATCAGAATATTTATTTCCTTCTTTGAGATCCTCATTTTTAGATGCAAGAGCAAGAAGTTTAACATTTATATCATCATTTTCTTTATTTGATTTCTTTAATTTCTTTTTGCACTCAACATATTTATTATGTGTCTCTTCAATAATAGCAACTAGTTCTTCTTTAGATAAATCAAAGAGACTTACCTCTTCTTCTTCTTCACTAGTTGTAGCAATAAGACATTCTTTGTGCTCTTCCTTTGATCTCCATGGGCATCCGATTGTTTTGTGGTTTGTTCCTAAACACCAATTGCAGCATGTTGTGGTTTTGTCCAAACAACACCTTTCACCATTTCCCTCCATTCTTCAAGACCTGGTTAGGGTTCCTTGAAGCCCGCTCTGATACCAACTGAAAACTACTAGAGGGGGGGTGAATAGAGTTTTATAGTGATTTTAATAATTATTTAACTCAAACAACCAAAATTGAGATTAGAAGAAGGAGACAGGCGTTTAGAGTGGTTCCAACTATAGCAAATACTATAGTTGTCAGTCCACTACCTGGTTGCTTACCCAACCGGCATTTGAAAGTATTTATTTTATTACCTCTCGAGGATTTATACAAAATACAATACTTTCAACCACACCCTTTGAACAGCCTTCACTTGAAGTAGGTGCACCAACCCTGAGGTAGCCTTCTTGAAGTAACTCCAAGGTCCCCCTTGAAGTAGCCTTCCTCTCTAGAAGTAACCTCCCGTTGCACCAGCCTTCTGAAGTAGCTCAAAGTCTCCTTCTTTGCCAAGAAGATCTTCACCCTCTCCAATCCGCAGCCTCCAACCTAGGAGTAGCAAGGAGAGTACAAACAGTAATAGGGAATAAGAAAGAAAAAGGAAATTACAACTTATCCTTTAAAGCTCAAAGCTTGATATGCCTAGATCAAGCGTATAGATCTTCTAACCAAATGTGTGAACTTGTGATTGCTGTGGGTAGGAGATTCTAGCCTATAGGACACGAATTTGAGCTAAGGAGAAAGTAGGCCAATGATCACAGTGCTCAATTTGCTTGCAACAGATTGCTCAAGTATGCTCAAGTATTTCTCAAGTGTAGCAAGTGTAAAAACAAGTGTATTTAGGTGTCCTATGGCTTGTCCTATTTATAGGAATGGCGTAAGGAAGCTTAAGGACATTCTAGATAACTTCTAGGGGTTTCTAAGTGCTTAACTAGCCGTTAGGTACAAAGTTGTTGCTTTAACAACGGCTAATTAATTAATTCTGCAGTTGCTGTCAGAGACCATCTCGGTCGACAAATGGTCGACCGAGACACCTACTCGGTCGAACTTTTGTCGACCGACAGGCTCTCTGGAACAAGTGATTTGCAACGTCTTTCTTCAACTGCCAACTAACTTGTCTGTTGTGTCTAACGGCTACTTTGGATCTTTCTCGGTCGAGAAGATTGTCGACCGAGAGTGTCTCGGTCGAGGAGTTTGTCGACCGAGATTGATCCTGTTTCAAGGTTTCAATTTAGACACTAATTATGTGTGTAAGTGTGCATAAATAATCCTATTTGAATGGGATGACTTGTCTAACTGTGGTGTTTAGCTAGGGAGAATCTAACGCTTGATTTACATGCAATTCTAAGTACTTGTACATTATATTTTTGTACAAGTTTTTTACAACAGTGATTACATTGCATGAAATTATAAATTTGTAAGCTTGTAGATTTTCCCTTGTTGCTTTGTCATCCTGCACACTCAAGTAGCACGTTAGATTAATAAGAATGAAATGTTTGTCATAATCAAAACAAAGGGATTTATAGATGTCCATTTAGCCAACAAGACATACATGGAAGTGTGGGAGCGATTCCAAATCATGTTGCGGAGAGTCCCACACCATGGGATAGATTTGGAAAATCAGGCAAAGATGTTCTACTTTGGCCTAAACCAACATGAACGAGGTATTCTAGATTCAGTGGGTACATGTTTCTTCCTAAACAACAAGGCACCAAGTGTTGGGAGATTTTGAAGAACATGGCTAAAAATCAAGCTTGGGGTGAAAGAGACAGGCCAGAATAGGTTAAATCCACAGGTGATACAAAGGCCATTCAAGCTTTGAATGAGAAGATGGACTTACTAGCCAAGAAGCTCCTAGAGAAGGATGACAATGGGTCTAATGATGAAGCACAGGCAAAGTTCATGTGTCAACAAGGTTACAAGAATAATGAGTATTCGTGGAGAAAGGACAAGAAATTTTCCTGGAAGGATCCAAACAACTTTCTGCAGGATCCGGATCAAAAGCCACAACCCAATGCAGAGGACAAGAGCAATGAATTGCTCAACCAGGTGATTAAGCAAAATCAAGAATTAATGAACACATTTGGCAAACAAATTTAGTCACAAGGTGAGTTTACGAATTAGTTCGGGTAGACCTTACAGAGCCATGGGGCGTAGATGAGGATGCTTGAGACGTCCATTTCACAAATTGCAGCTGAACTTGTAAACTTGAAGAAGCCAGCACAGTAGGGTTTCCCAGGGAACATTGATACTCCAGGAGGAACCCATCAAGTTAAATCTATCTTACTAAGGAATGGCAAGAAGATTTTGAACTCTAAAGTTGATGAACCACACACACCATAGCCAGCAGCTACAGGTGAGGCCGTAGAAAAATCAGAAGTCACAAAAACCACTGAGGACAATGTAGAAATTGCAACGGAGGAGACAAATTATGGGAAAGACACAGATAAGAGAACACCATATGTGCTGCCACATTAGAGGGACCAGTCAGTCCTGGTTCCATATCTGAACATCCTAAAAGCATAGAAGGTAGATCACCAATTTAAGAAGTTTATGTATGGCTTTAGGAAATTATCCGTCAACATTCCACTGATTGACGCAATTGAGCAAATACCATCATACGGTAAGTTTCTGAAGGACATCATAACCAAGAAGTAGAAAATTCCAAATGTTGAAGGGGTGGTGCTCAAAGAAGAGGTGAGCACATTTATTCTGGGTACACTACCACCTAAGAGACAGGATTCTGGGTGTTTCAACATCTCTTGCTACATCGGGAAGACAAAGTTTGGAGAAGCTCTCTATGACTCAGGAGTGAGCATCAACTTGATGCTTCTCTCAACCTTCAGAAAGCTCGGTCTCAAGGAATCTAGGAGGAGCAATATGACTATCCAGCTTGCAGATAATTCAGTAGTAAGGCCCTATGGGATTTGCGAAGATGTTCTAGTTAAGTTGGACAAGTTTGTTTTTCCTATAGATTTCATAGTGATTGAAATGCAAGATGACCAAGGAAATGATTTGCTACTAGGTAGACCCTTCCAGTCCATAGATGACATGATCTTGGAAATGGGAAGAGGTCATTTGACTATGTGCATATGTGATGAGAGGTTTGAAATAATAATGCCAACTAGCTCAAAGTCATCATAGGAATAGGGACAGTGCAATAAAGTTAAACACTTTGATCACAACATTTCCATTTGTCTAGGGAAACCCTTTCTCCACATGGCTCAAGTCATGACCAAAGTAGACATAGGAACTCTTATTGTGGATATCATGGAGCAAACTAAAGTGGTCTCTCTTGCAAAAGTTTTGGGATATCCTAATGATGAAGATGAAGAAGTGTACCTTTCTACTATGGAAGATGTTGTGGAGATCTCAATGATGGAATCATATTCTCAATTGTCTTTAGAAGCTTGTCTATTTAATGTTGTGGATAATTGGATGAGGACCACATCTCTATAGGATTGTGTAAAGATGCTACAAGTCCTACCTTGTTACTATGCTAGGCACTTTGAAGATCTGGGACCATAGTCGCCACCATTGCTACCATCTTTGGTGAATCCGCCAGAATTGGAGTTGAAGTCGCTTCCCCCACATTTGAAATATGTGTTCTTAGCAGTGGAGGAGAAGTTACTGGTAATTATCTTGGCACATCTTAGTGCCTCTGAGGAAGAATAACTCATGCTTGTGTTGAAAAACCACCATGGTGCTTTCGGGTGGTCAGTTTCAGACATAAAGGGGATTTCTCCTACTCTATGCCAACACAAGATCAGACTAATGGAGGGGTCAAAGTCTATGATCTATCCCCAACGCCGCCTTAATCCTATTATGATGTAATTCGTCAAGAAGGAGGTGATAAACCTACTTTCAGTGGGAACTATCTATGCAATTTCAGACTCAACGTGGGTAAGCCCGACACAGGTAGTCCCCAAAAAGGGGGGAATTACGGTAACTACTAATTTGTTAAATGAGCCAGTTACTACCTGGTTGGTCACTGGGTGGTGAGTTTGCATAGATTACCATAGGTTGAACACTTCGACGCTAAAGGATCTTTTTCCTTTGCCTTTTATTGACCAGATTTTGGAGCGACTGGATGGTCGCTCCCATTTTTGTTTCCTAGATAGATACTCTGTCTATAATCAAATATTGATTGAACCTAAGGATCAAGAGATATCCACTTACACTTTCCCTTATGGTACTTTTTCATACCGCCATATGTCATTTGGAATTTGTAATGCACCAACCACTTTTCAACAATGTATGCTTGCCATTTTTTCTGATATGGTTGAACGTTGTTTAGAGGTTTTTATGGATGATTTCTTAGTTTACGGTGCTTCATTTGATGAATGTCTCTATAACCTTGATAAGGTTTTATAGAGATGTGAGGACACTCATTTGGTCCTCAATTGGGAAAAATGTCATATGATGGTAAGTGAGGGCATTGTTCTAGGACACAAGGTGTCTAACAAGGGACTAGAGGTTGATCCGGTAAAAATTGAGTTTATTTCTAAATTACCTTCACTGAACTTGGTGAAGCGAGTTAGGAGTTTTCTTGGTCACGCTAGATTTTACCATCAGTTTATAAAATATTTTTCTAAGATCGCTTAACCATTATCTGAGTTTCTTGAGAAGGATGATGTTTTTTATTTTAATGGCAAATGTTTGAACGCTTTTGAGGTCCTTAATCAAAGATTGATTTTAGCGCCAGTTGTGCAAACTCCAGATTGGAGTCAACCCTTCAAGTTGATGTGTGATGCATTTGATTATGTCGTGGGGGCAGTTCATTGGCAGCACCATGAAAAACAACCCACGGTTATTTATTATGTGTTGAAAACCTTAAATGATGCACAATTAAACTACACCACCGCTGAAAAGGAACTTCTAGCCATGGTTTTGCTTTTGAAAAATTTAGGAAATATTTAGTGGGGACTAAAGTGGTGGTATGGAAGGACCACGCTGTAATAAAATACTTAATGGAAAAGAAAGAAGTGAAGCCTAGACTCATTAGGTGGATACTTCTTCTACAGGAATTTGATATTGAAGTCAAGGATAAAACGGGGATTGAAAATGTGGTTGCAGACCATTTGACTCGACTTGAGAGGGTAGATGAAAAGGACACCAATATACCTATTACCGAGACCTCTCTAGATGAGCAAATCATTTCTATCAAATCATAAGATCCATGGTTTTTTAACATTGTTAACTATCTTGCATGCAAAGAATTACCTGAGGACTAGGGTTATCAAGAGAAGAAGCAATTCTTTCATTCTTTAAGGTTTTATTTCTGGGATGATCCTATTCTTATTAGACAATGTAGGCATGGAGTCTTACGCAGGTATGTACCAGAGTTCGAGTACAATAGTGTGTTAAGCCATTGCCACATACTACCCACTGGCGGCCATCATGCAACCTCTAGGACAGTCGCAAAGGTATTAGAGAGCGGCCTATATTGGCCCACACTTTTCACAGATGCATATGAGTTTGTGAGGATATGTGATGCCTGTCAGCGGGCAGGTAACATTTCCAAAAGTCAGGGGATGCCCCTTAATGTTTTCCAAGAAGTTGAAGTTTTCGATCTATGGAGTATTGATTTCATGGGACCCTTTGTGTCTTTAAATTCAAATTTATACATTTTACTTGCAGTTGATCATGTATCAAAGTGGGTAGAAGCAATACCCACAAGGACTAACAATGTTGTCGTAGTGTGCAAGTTTGTGAAGGAATACATTTTCTGCAGGTTCGGAGTGCCACTCATGATCATAAGTGATGGAGGTACTCACTTCACAAATAGGAAATGTGTTGCACTATTGAGAAAGAATGGGGTGAAACACAATGTGGGCACCGCATATCATCCGCAAACACGGGGTCAAGTGGAGATATCCAATAGGGAGATCAAGAAGATCTTGGAGCATACAGTGGACTCATCTAGAAAGAACTAGAGAATGCTTCTACCAGATGCACTTTGGGAATACATAACCACTTTTAAGATTCCTATAGGCACTACGCCTTTTAGGTTGGCTAATGGACGTGCGTGCCACTTGCCGGTAGAGCTGGAGCACAAGGCACAACAGGCGCTTAAGAAGCTAAACCTGAGCATTGATGAGGCAGGGAAGAAAAGATTGCTGGAGCTGAATGAATTAGATGAATTGAGAATGAACACCTATGAAAATTCTCAGATCTACAAGGAGATGATGAAGCAGATACATGATCGGCATATTTAGAAGAGAGTCTTCTATAAAGGTGAAAGCGTCTTGCTCTTCAATTCTAGGATGAAGCTACATCCCAAAAAGTTGATGTCCAGGTGGAGTGGACCTTTCATCATCGAGGAGGTGCGTCTGCACAAAGCCGTGAAGGTACGAGATGGTGATAGGACATTTTTGGTGAATGGACAGAGGCTAAAGCATTACTTTGGAGAAGATTTTACAAAGAAGGTGCATGAGGTAAAACGCATTGCACTCGACTGATGAGTGAGCATGACTTGGTCTAGCCTAAGACATTAAATAAGGACGCTTGTTGGGAGGCAACCCAACCTAGGTGTAGTTCATGTTTAGTTTATTCCGTTTTGTTTTCGTATCTAGTTTTTGTGTAATTTTGACTTAGTTTTGTAAAAATGATACCTCGATGTGTGCGTACATTGTGTAGGACTGGAGAATGGTCGATACCATTGACACCTTTCTCGATAGTATCGAATTGAGCTTAGTTGGACGGCTACAGATTTTTCATTTCATCGATACTATCGACATCACTGTCGATAGTATCAACAACGAGTTAGGTGGCTATAGAAAAAAGGTTCAATACTATCGACTCATAGTTGATACTATCGAGTTTACTAAACATTTCAAAACATTTTTATCAGGTATGTTGATACCATCGACATCCTCATCGATAGTATCAATGACTACCACCTTCAGCAGCAACAACACCACACCAATGACTAAAGGAATTCAAATTATCGATACCATCGACGCCTATCAATAGTGTCAACTCATGATGTCACTGATCCATGGTTGTCATCATCGACAGACGAGCGCGCCTTCATCGAACGGTCGATAGTATCGATCCAGGAACAATGTCGATACCATCGACGCCTGTTGATACTATCGACATATCAATGATCAGCATCTCCAGGAGCACCCATCGACAGTCGTCGATATCAACGACATGTGGATTCTACTATTTTGTCGATATTATCAACACCTCCATCGATAGTATCGACGACGCAACAGTAGCAGCGTCCGCACCTTATAAAAGGAGACGCATTCTTTCAATCCAAGCACACCTCCCAGCATTCTTTCTTCCATTTCTGAGCACGAGCAAGAGCAAGCATATTTGAGCAACTAGCGACTACAGAAAGTGTCCCTGAGCTTCCCTTCTCAACCTCCTTTCTCTCACTCATTGCTTCTTACAATATGGTGAGATCTGGTGCTTCTTCATCAAGGCCTTTCCTACCCACTCTACCTGCCCCAGATGAAGGACTCATTCCTTGCCCGTGGATAGTCCATCTCTTTCCGGAAGTAAGGAAAATCTATGATGAACTGTGGAAGCGCAAAATCTAGCCCACCCGGACCGGTAGCTAATCATAGACATGGGTTTTGAGGCAAACATGGAATATGTGCTCTAGGGGAAACTAAGAGGAGCCCCAAACCTATGCACTGACCACGTCGAGGGTCACCCATTCTTCAGCGGGTGGCCAACATACAAGGAGATTGTCATTGAGTTTATGGCATCTCTTGAGATCTACATTGTCCCCAACGAGCTTCAACCCACAAGGACTGCATGGAAAGAGGGGACAGTTTCTTTCTGTATCTACAACAATGACTACACCATGTCCCTCCATGAGTTTAATGGGATCTATGGGTGGTCCCATGTGGAGCTGCACCATCCTCTGCATAGGCCAAACTATGACGACGTGTATTCGGAGATGATCACGATACCTGACGGCCATATACTCAGCTGGCACCACACATCCATAGATGACTTCGAGCATCTTTTCGTCCGGATCCTGCACTGCATGCTCTCTAATACAATCTTTGCAAGATCCCGACTAGCGCAGAGTAAGTTTCAAGAGACAGATCTCTTCTTCCTATACAAGCTTCTAGAGAGGGAGAGTTTAAATTTCGGAGCATTCTTCCTCACTCGAGTCATGGCGGTAAAGAGGAACACATTCTGTAAGGCTCCAATCCATTTCGGGGGCCTCATCACTCCCATCGCCATCCACCTCACCCTAGATCTTTCTGGATTACAAAAGATGGAGTGTAAGCATCCACTTCATATGGATCATTTCATAAAATCTGGCCTAGTCAATGTCTGCCACAACACAGTCTTCGCCACCTGTCATGTGTAGGAGTCTTTCAGGAGAGACAACTGCCTGACCCCGACTTTGACCTCAAGCCTGGCCAAAACTATAGGTGGCCAATCATTGACGTTGATCAAAAGGAGGAGGAAGAAGAAGGAGGAGACAATGAGGAAGAAGAGCAAGAAGGTGATGATGATGATGATGATGAAGAGGAGGGGGAAGCCTCCATTCCCCTCCGATGATGAGTTGCTCCATGGAAGTGACCCTGACATTTTTTGTTACGACCCCATCTGAGCTTAATTGGTAAACTAGGGTTTACCTAGATGATTACATATTTGATTGGATTGATCATTGCTTAAATCTAATTAATGATGATATCTCAATTATAATATGTTAAACCTAATGAGAACCCCAAGCATGTTATCTCTTTGTATAATTAGGGTTTGAGGTGTATAAACTCTAGTCGGTTGAAATAAGGGTTTTCAACAAATAAGCTCATTTGGGAAGGAATGATAGAGTTAGGCATAGAAAAAAAAATAGAAATGATAGTTGGATGCTTGGGTAGCACGGCCATGGTGGGTAGCACGGCCGTGCTAGGTCTTTGGTGGCACGGGCATGCAAGGCCACACGGTCGTTTTGAAAGAATTAAACTATTAACCAACTTTTCTACTCAAATCTGCTGAAATCAATGCACCACGGCCGTGGTAGGCAGCACGGCCGTGCTGGGTCCATCTTGCACGGCCGTTCTGAGGCATTTTTGCTTCAAATGACATTTCTGCAGATTTCTGGATAGAAGCGCACTATTTTATTTTTAATTATTTATTGGTAACTCCAAATGATCTAAAATTTTAACTTAAGATTTATAGATAAATTGTAAATAACTTGCTAAATTCCCATAATTTTTGGAGAAGTTTTGATCTCTGCAATAAACGAATTACAGTAACTTTTGTATAACTGAATATTCAGCCAATATAATAAAAGTTGAGTGTAGGATCAATATGCAATTGACCCAAGCAGCTCAATTGCTCTATATGTTCGAACACACAAACTAGCAGCTCTCATAATTCGCAATTCATTCCAGAGAAACGAGCTCCTAGAGAGAGAGGGAGAGTTAGGGTTTGAGAGGAGAAAGTGGTGGAATTGCTGAATTAGGGTTTTGCGGTCCGAGAAATGGTGAAATCAAGTAAGTTTAGCTTCTTTGTATAGACTTTCATGGTGAATCTTCTCTCACATGTCAAGATTCCGTCCCTCCCCTGATTTGATCCGAAATGGTATCAAAATTTCCCCTTTTCTCACTCTTTCTTCATAATCCCTCATTTTCAAGGTTCCCGAGTTGAATGGAAGAAGAATTGGGAGATTTGCTAAGGATTTGATAGGAGTTCGAGATTCCCTGAGTTGAGCTGCAGTTGTGAGGTGTTTTCACACCTTAGGGTGAGTGGGTTCTTCCTTCAAACAGTGTAATGCACGAAATTTGATTATAGCATCCAAATCCCTAATTGCTTAGTATGTGATGCTAAACCCTGAAATGTCCGTTTGATTTAAGTTGTTGCAAATTGATATGATATGGATTCCTTCTCTATTTGATTGACTCTTAGATGGTAATTTCACATCAGAAACGTATACAACACATCTTAGTATGAATGCTTTTCAGATTTATACCGTATGATGTAATTAGGGTTTAACCTAATTGAGATCTCACTAGAGTTTTAATCCAATTGAAGAGATATCTAGACTTAAACCAAACCTTGGTCTAAATGCTCTTAATCAAGCTTAAGGCTATCATATTTCAATATCTAAACCCTTTGGGATTCGTCACTAAGTCTATGACTTTGATTTCACTAAGTTAAAGCTCAATCGAGCTGTGGCACGGCCGTGGTGGGTGACCACGACCGTGGTGAAGGGTCTGTGCCACGGGCGTGCTAGGTAGCACGGCCGTACTGAATGCTTTTGAAACCATGATCTCTATACACCACGATCGTGGGGAAAGAGCCACGACTATGGTGAGGTGAACGTGCCACGGCCGTGGGGTTATACCACAACAGTGTTGAAGCAAACCCTAAATGAATACTTAAGGGTCAAAGTTAAATAAAGAGGACTGGTAATCCTATAAGTGGATAGGATGTACCTCATGGGTTATCTTATTGAATTTTATTCTTGATACATGATATCTCAGTGAATGGTATGGAAACCCTAAATTTAGTTAAATTTCCATAGTTTCATATCCATATTGATTGTATATGAATTATTGAAAATAATCTTTATTTAGTGAATGCTTATATCCTATGAAATCCTCATGAGAGCCATGTGATAAGTGAATGAGGCAAATGAAAAGGTGAATGAGGTAGATGAAACCCTAAGAGTAGGGTGTTGGCATGTGATGAATGAAAAGGCAAATGAAACCCTAAGGATAGGGTGTTCAATGAATCATGTTATGGTAATATGAAAGGTCTCGATATGAGATGTGGTGATGCTTAATTGTTGAATTGTATGTTTCTAGTGCATTTAACTTTATATGCTTGTTCTCTCTGAGATGATATCTACATACTGTAGGGTATCTTATTTTCAATACATATCTCGTAAATTGCAGGTGATGAGATATGACATGCCCTAGAAAGGGATGTTACTGAGACATGATATATGTTGAATACATGAGTTATGATGTTTCTTATGATATGATATGGCAGGCCATGTGAGCCTTGTGAGAAATGTAAAATGAGTTATGATTTCTGTTTAAAATGTATCTATAATGTTAATGTTAGACTTAGGTGCCGTGAACACCATAGAACCCCTTTGGGAGGTCTGCGCCTTAGGGGTGAAACGACCTACCTAGCGTGTGTTTAGATGGTCGGTGACTCGTGTTCAACAATAATCTGTGCGTGTGTCACGGTGGCACGAGGACAGAAAGGCAGTGTTCAACAATAATCCGTGTGTGTGTCACGGTGGCACTGGAGTAAATAATGGTTATTCAACAATAATCCGCGCGTGTGTCACGGTGGTAACCCAGACTCTCCGCCTGTGTGCTCAGGTTAGGAGGAGTCCAGTTTACACTCTTTTGAGAGTGCAGTGAGGTCCTGACGTAGACTAGGACAGCAGTGAGACTTAGCATTTCCTGGGTGTGTCGCTAAGTCTTGTACGGTGTGGCCGTAGTGCACTGCGAGTCTCTATGCAGAGTACACTGCATAGATCAGGGCATAATCTAAAATATGATCATATAGGTTCATAGAGTCCTTTATAAATGAAAGAGTTAAGGAAGACTTGAGCATAGTCTTCTAGTAACTATTCTTTGGATGCAATATTTACATTCTTTGTTATTTCAATTATATTGTTTTAGAACTGCTCAGTGTAGTATTTATTGTTGTTAAATTTCATATCGTTTATTCAAATTATATCTGTAATCACATTAGTGCATTAGTCTGTTTCCATGAAGTACTCATTCACTGAGCGAGTAGGCTCACCCCTCTACTCAAACATTTTTAGGGTTAACCGCGTGGACTTCAAGATGGTCAGAGCATCAGTGTAGAACTGTCACAAGAGTTAAGTACAAGATTAGTTGAGTCAGTCGGTCCTTGTCACTCTAGGTCCTCAGTAAGAGATAAGAGAAAGAGTTGTAATTACGATGTGTAACATTGTTCTTCTTTTGATATGTATGCTAATTAGTAAGTTTTATGTGCATAAGGTGTGAGAGACATCATGAATGTTTATACATGTATCTTTTCTATTGAAGTCTGATTAATAAAAGAAATGTTCAGATTCCTTTGTTAAGATGTTATGTGGTTCAATGCGGAAAAATAAGAGTTTTAAAGATAAGAAAAAAAAAAGTTAAGGGTGTTCTTTGTGCTACATATAAATCCTATCTTATGCCCTAATCTCATGATTTGAGGAAATTGTGAGATCGGGGTGTAACAGCTTGGTATCAGAGCTTAGGGTGAGTTGTCAAGGACCATTAAGTTAGTAAGTTAGAGTCCTATGTGTGGCAGATAGGAGATGTTTGATGTTAGCTTTGGGGATTTGAGTATTTGGATATCCTGGCCCGATATCTCAGTACTTGGATCAACCAGTACAAGCTACTCTGTCTATTCTCTCACGTATACCCTGGCCAGGTATACAGTGGAAGAATGGGCTAGAGAGGAACCCTAGAAATGTTAGGGTTAGAAAACGAGAAAAGTAACAAGAATTAAGAGCATAAATGTAAAAGGAGATAGAACTTACATTTCATAATGTTGTTTTTGTTGGAAATGTATAGAAATGCTCTTATATGTTTGAATTGAAATATTCAATACTTTGAAATATGGGTCTTTAATATCTGTTGTACACATTTCTGATATTCCTTATATTCTTAAATTCAAGTATTCCAAGTCTTAAAATCATCTTCTTTTTCATATATTCCTTAATGAGAGCAAGGTGGGAATGAAATGATAAGAGAAAATGAATCATATATGGTGCCTAATTACCTTGGTGGGGTCATCTAGTGAATGTAATAGTGACATACAATATGATGAAGTGCGATAAGAAATAAATTCTTGTGTGATAACAAGAATGGCAAATAATTTATTCCTATCTTAAATGCTTCAATGTTAATGATGTTTATTGTATATAATCATATGAAAAGGATAGGTAGCAAAAAGTAAAGAAGTAATGAATGAGCAGACAGATATGGGAAAAATACTAGCTTTGTGTAATATGTGAATTTGTTTTTACATGTATGATTTGTTGAAGGCATATTAAGGTGTGAAAGTTGGTTCTACATATGATTTCAGTGTATTTGTGCAAGCTATATGTTAAATTAAAGGCGTATGATAGTTGTAGTAATTCATACCTGATATGCATCTTACTATTGTGTATTTGTGATATGGTGATACGGTTTGGATGATGTCAGAACACATGGAGAGATACCCTGAACAAGGTAGTCATACTTATTCACTCATATTAATAGAAAGGGATGATAATCAGATTGTCTGGACAAGTAACCCTAATGAGGTGTAGCTTGTTATACCTAGCTCTAATATAACTCAGTGATGGTAATTGAGTATGATTAATGCTTGAATGACTGATACAATTGTGGATTACCTTATTACTGTTGTTGAAACCCTAAAATGATATAATATGATGGTTACACTTTGAATTGTGTGTGGGACCATAACTCACAGGTCCCAGGATTGAAACATGACAGTATGGAATGAGGTGGTAATGCTCCACCTCATGCATCCATGACCCAATGGGGATGCCAAGAGTAGTATTGTGCAATTGATTGTTGAATCTAGTCTTTTAATTCAAGACTGTTTTGCTATTTGAATAGCACTTTATTAAAGTTTAAAACAGCATGGTGAACTCATTTTTTTTCACTTAAAGGTGATACAGAACAATAGAACTTTCTGAGTCGCATAAGTTGAGATAGTTGTATCAGAGATGCGCAGCGGAAGCGTGGTGGTTTATCTTTGCATTCTATGTTTGACTGTGGCATAAAGAATTTGTTTGATATCATTGAGAACTATTTGAAATATGTTGTGATTTGGTAAAGAATTAAAAGATCTAATGTTGAAAACTACATTCAGGTATGAAATACAAGAATATAATGACATGGAAGGCTTTAGAAGCCTAGAATAATCTTGAATGTATCTTTCTTGCAGGTTTATGTTTCGAGGACGAAACATTCTAAGGAGGGGAGAGTTGTTACGACCCCATCTGAGCTTAATTGGTAAACTAGGGTTTACCTAGATGATTACATATTTGATTGGATTGATCATTGCTTAAATCTAATTAATGATGATATCTCAATTATAATATGTTAAACCTAATGAGAACCCCAAGCATGTTATCTCTTTGTATAATTAGGGTTTGAGGTGTATAAACTCTAGTCGGTTGAAATAAGGGTTTTCAACAAATAAGCTCATTTGGGAAGGAATGATAGAGTTAGGCATAGAAAAAAAAATAGAAATGATAGTTGGATGCTTGGGTAGCACGGCCATGGTGGGTAGCACGGCCGTGCTAGGTCTTTGGTGGCACGGACATGCAAGGCCACACGGTCGTTTTGAAAGAATTAAACTATTAACCAACTTTTCTACTCAAATCTGCTGAAATCAATGCACCACGGCCGTGGTAGGCAGCATGGCCGTGCTGGGTCCATCTTGCACGGCCGTGGCCGCTAGCACGGCCGTTCTGAGGCATTTTTGCTTCAAATGACATTTCTGCAGATTTCTGGATAGCAGCGCACTGTTTTATTTTTAATTATTTATTGGTAACTCCAAATGATCTAAAATTTTAACTGAAGCTTTATAGATAAATTATAAATAACGTGCTAAATTCGAATAATTTTTGGGGAAGTTTTGATCTCTGAAATAAACGAATTACAGTAACTTTTGTATAACTGAATATTCAGCCAATATAATAAAAGTTGAGTGTAGAATCAATATGCAATTGACCCAAGCAGCTCAATTGCTCTATATGTTCAAACACACAAACTAGCAGCTCTCATAATTCGCAATTCATCCCAGAGAAACGAGCTCCTAGAGAGAGAGGGAGAGTTAGGGTTTGAGAGGAGAAAGTGGTGGAATTGCTGAATTAGGGTTTTGCGGTCCGAGAAATGGTGAAATCAAATAAGTTTAGCTTCTTTGTATAGCCTTTCATGGTGAATCTTCTCTCACATGTCAAGATTCCGTCCCTCCCCTGATTTGATCCGAAATGGTATCAAAATTTCCCCTTTTCTCACTCTTTCTTCATAATCCCTCATTTTCAAGGTTCCCGAGTTGAATGGAAGAAGAATTGGGAGATTTGCTAAGGATTTGATAGGAGTTCGAGATTCCCTGAGTTGAGCTGCAGTTGTGAGGTGTTTTCACACCTTAGGGTGAGTGGGTTCTTCCTTCAAACAGTGTAATGCACGAAATTTGATTATAGCTTCCAAATCCCTAATTGCTTAGTATGTGATGCTAAACCCTGAAATGTCCGTTTGATTTAAGTTGTTGCAAATTGATATGATATGGATTCCTTCTCTATTTGATTGACTCTTAGATGGTAATTTTACATCAGAAACGTATACAACACATCTTAGTATGAATGCTTTTCGGATTTATACCGTATGATGTAATTAGGGTTTAACCTAATTGAGATCTCACTAGAGTTTTAATCCAATTGAAGAGATATCTAGACTTAAACCAAACCTTGGTCTAAATGCTCTTAATCAAGCTTAAGGCTATCATATTTCAATATCTAAACCCTTTGGGATTCGTCACTAAGTCTATGACTTTGATTTCACTAAGTTAAAGCTCAATCGAGCTGTGGCACGGCCGTGGTGGGTGACCACGACCGTGGTGAAGGGTCTGTGCCACGGGCGTGCTAGGTAGCACGGCCGTACTGAATGCTTTTGAAACCATGATATCTATACACCACGATCGTGGGGAAAGAGCCACGACTGTGGTGAGGTGAACGTGCCACGGCCGTGGGGTTATACCACGACAGTGTTGAAGCAAACCCTAAATGAATACTTAAGGGTCAAAGTTAAATAATGAGGACTGGTAATCCTATAAATGGATAGGATGTACCTCATGGGTTATCTTATTGAATTTTATTCTTGATACATGATATCTCAGTGAATGGTATGGAAACCCTAAATTTAGTTAAATTTCCACGGTTTCATATCCATATTGATTGTATATGAATTGTTGAAAATAATCTTTATTTAGTGAATGCTTATATCCTATGAAATCCTCATGAGAGCCATGTGATAAGTGAATGAGGCAAATGAAAAGGTGAATGAGGTAGATGAAACCCTAAGAGTAGGGTGTTGGCATGTGATGAATGAAAAGGCAAATGAAACCCTAAGGATAGGGTGTTCAATGAATCATGTTATGGTAATATGAAAGGTCTCGATATGAGATGTGGTGATGCTTAATTGTTGAATTGTATGTTTCTAGTGCATTTAACTTTATATGCTTGTTCTCTCTGAGATGATATCTACATACTGCAGGGTATCTTATTTTCAATACATATCTCATAAATTGCAGGTGATGAGATATGACATGCCCTAGAAAGGGATGTTACTGAGACATGATATATGTTGAATACATGAGTTATGATGTTTCTTATGATATGATATGGCCGGCCGTGTGAGCTTTGTGAGAAATGTAAAATGAGTTATGATTTCTGTTTAAAATGTATCTATAATGTTAATGTTAGACTTAGGTGCCCTGAACACCGTAGAACCCCTTTGGGAGGTCTGCGCCTTAGGGGTGAAACGACCTACCTAGCGTGTGTCTAGATGGTCGGTGACTCGTGTTCAACAATAATCTGTGCGTGTGTCACGGTGGCACGAGGACAGAAAGGCAGTGTTCAACAATAATCCGTGTGTGTGTCACGGTGGCACTGGAGTAAATAATGGTTATTCAACAATAATCCGTGCGTGTGTCACGGTGGTAACCCAGACTCTCCGCCTGTGTGCTCAGGTTAGGAGGAGTCCAGTTTACACTCTTTTGAGAGTGCAGTGAGGTCCTGACGTAGACCAGGACAGCAGTGAGACTTAGCATTTCCCGGGTGTGTCTCTAAGTCTTGTACGGTGTGGCCGTAGTGCACTGCGAGTCTCTATGCAGAGTACACTGCATAGATCAGGGCATAATCTAAAATATGATCATATAGGTTCATAGATGAGAGAGTTAAGGAAGACTAGATCATAGTCTTCTAGTAACTATTCTTTGGATGCAATATTTACATTCTTTGTTATTTCAATTATATTGTTTTAGAACTGCTCAGTGTAGTATTTATTGTTGTTCAATTTCATATCGTTTATTCAAATTATATCTGTAATCACATTAGTGCATTAGTCTGTTTCCATGAAGTACTCATTCACTGAGCGAGTAGGCTCACCCCTCTACTCAAACATTTTTAGGGTTAACCGTGTGGACTTCAAGATGGTCAGAGCATCAGTGTAGAACTGTCACAAGAGTTAAGTACAAGATTAGTTGATTCAGTCGGTCCTTGTCACTCTAGGTCCTCAGTAAGAGAAAAGAGAAAGAGTTGTAATTACGATGTGTAACATTGTTCTTCTTTTGATATGTATGCTAATTAGTAAGTTTTATGTGCATAAGGTGTGAGAGACATCATGAATGTTTATACATGTATCTTTTCTATTGAAGTCTGATTAATAAAAGAAATGTTCAGATTCCTTTGTTAAGATGTTATGTGGTTCAATGCGGAAAAATAAGAGTTTTAAAGATAAGAAAAAAAAAGTTAAGGGTGTTCTTTGTGTTACATATAAATCCTATCTTATGCCCTAATCTCATGATTTGAGGAAATTGTGAGATCGGGGTGTAACATTTTTGGAGCCTCATTTTCTTCTCAGCCATCTGCACCGCAACCTTCTCAAGGTGGAGAGGATGTCTATTCCATGCAGGGATGTACTCCATGCTCCAAGACATTTAGAGCACGCAACAACATACCACATCTTTTACAGGTATCCAAGCCATTTAAAATTGGTTGTATAACAACCAGCAAGCAATCTATGAAAACAAGTGTCTCCTCTTTGTGAATCAAGAGAACATACACAACCATTTGTAGAGGATGGAGATACAACAGTATCCATTTTATGATCATTACTGGAGCCAAAACTACTTTAAAAGATACCCACAGCCAACTCTGATGCCGCCCACTGATCTTACCTTTCAGGGATAGTACCCCATTTGGGACTCGAGCCAGTATCCGCCACCACTTCCACAGAACTAGAGGGTATCGTTGTTCCACCTCTTAAGTCAGGATTTTGACTATGAGGCCATAGTCTAATACAAGATGGGGGGTGCTGGAACATCATTTATCTAGCTTTTATTTAGTTTTTATTTCAGCATTTGTTTTTGCTTTTAAAAATCTAGTTGTTTTTATATCTAGGTTTACAATTTTCTAGGATCCACTATCTATCTAGTGTAATCAGTGGAGTTGTAATGAAATGCATGTCATCTTATGTTTTCATCTTGGGGGCATGTAAGAAAATAAAATATAAATGAAAATTGTAAGAATTTGTAAGCTTGTCTTGTGAGAACTTGAGGACTTAATTTGTGAAACTGATTGGGTAGTTCAACTCTAAAACATATGAACATGAATGTTTATCCTTATGGTTCACGGGAAGAGTTTGATAAGGATGATTGAGCCTAAACCAAACAAACTTTAACGTGATTCTAATTTTAAGTGAGAGAGAGAAATCCCTTGATTATCGTGTACACAAGTCAGTAAGGAGGGACATATAATTCTTTCGGAAGGTTCTGTCAATTAATCTTGTGATCTTGTCCACCATACTGTCATTCACACTCCACCATAAGAATTGGGAGCATATAACCATCTTTCTCTCTTTGATTGCATTCCATATAGATAGATCCTTCATTATAGTTCTTTTGCATTTATTTGCATGAAAATGAAAAAAATATACCAAAAAGTAGTTATACATGCACATTATCCTTAGGTGCATGTCATTTTGTTGCATTTTCATCTTCTAATCATGTAGTACATCTGATGAATCCCCCAGATTCATCATTACAGTCGCCAATTCTAGGGTTTTTATACCTCATTATGACTAAATTACCCTTTCTTTGCTTTACTCTGAGTATTTCTTCATTCTCACATAAATAATGCTTAAATAGTTCTAATTACTAGTTTATTCAATGCTATTATCTCTTACAAACTCTCCTTTCCCTTTGCAAATCACTCTCAATCATCCAATCAAACATCAACAACTCACAACTATGTGTTCTGTCCTCAAAACCCCAAGCCTATGCAACAAATGATCAAGATCATGAAGCAGAACATCCGCCACGACTGTGTTGGTCATGCCACGGCCATGGCGCATCGCCAACAGTGTCGAGTCTCCATCCTCCACGACTGTGCTGGTCACGCCACGATCGTGGAGCATTGCCAATAGTGTCGAGTCTCCATCCGTGATGACCGTGCTGTCCACACCACGGGTGTGGCACATCGCCCACAGTGCCAAGTTCTCACTCGCCACGCATGTGCAAGGTGGCACGACTGTGGGGTTATAGCCTCACCATGACAGTGGCACAACATCACCAGAGCCGAAGTTTTCACCTGTCGCGCCCGTGCAAGGCAGCACGGCCGTGGGACAGTAGCATCACCACGACCGTGGTGCCTCAAAACGGTCGTGGCGCATCGTCCCCTGCCTCCCGACGTTGCTAATTTATCAACCTGCTGCTCCAAAGCTCCATGGCCCCGGTGTTGCCCTCCTCACCAAGTGTATTGCGGACCTATAGTGCCTCACGATCCCAGACTGCTTGGAAGAGCACAAGATCCCAGTAGGTTTGGAGGAGCTCACGGTCCTAGACCGTTCGAAGGAGCTCACGATCTCAGATCGTTTGGAGGTTGGATGCTCGATATCATTTGAACGTCATTTAATCAAGATCACAGAGAGAGCTCCATCATCTGGCACCGTGGTCACAAGACCGTTTTGTAGAAAACGGTCTACAGACCGTTTGGTAGAAAACGGTCTCCAGACCATTTGGAGAAGATATTTCAAGACTGAAACTGTTTGATGCAAAAGGCCACAAGATCGTTTGGGACCAGACCTGTGCCTATAAATAGGACCAGCAGGGTCCCCAGTTGGACATCAGTTCCGGGACGTCGACAGGCTGCCAGTTCACAGTTCCGATCCAAATCCAGTCATGTCTACGCCAGTTCCATTCCACCGACTGCCTGTATTGCAATCAAGGAGACTGAGAAGAGAAGGAAGGCGGAGCAAGAGAGACTGTTCAGACTGTCTTGGCGTCTCCTGTTTCTTGTCCAGATCAGCTCCGACACGATGTAGAAGACCGCTTCATCTTCACCGAGTTGTGATTATCTTCTGCACCGAGTCCATGGCAGATTTCTGCCTCTTTCTCATTCTTCTTGTTTCTCGTATGAGGAGCGAGTAGTTTCATCCACTGGGGTGTGGGGACTAGCCCCACTGCCCGTGTTTTGTAATTTGTACTAAAAATATATTATCATTCCGATTCAATACTAAATCATTTCATACATGCTTGCATGTTGGTCGCGCTCTTATATGCATCTATTGTCTTTCGTTGTGGTTTGTCTATGACCGCTCTTGAGACTCGAATGCCTATTTAGTGTTGGTTTCGGGTGTGTATATCTGCCGCGCATCCATTTTGGTATCTAGGAACACTTTCTAAGGAGTGGATTAAACTCACCTCCATCGTTGTGCTTTTATACAATGAAATGGAATCAATTGACGTACAAAAGTGCAACCTTGACAGGTCGAGGAACACACTCTGAGGAGAGAGTGGTGAAAAGTGCTTGACCATTCATTTGGGAATAGCTGACGTTGCAACACTCCCACATTTCTCATAGCTATATCCTCGAAAGAGGGATAGTCTATAAAGATACTAATCGATTTGGTAATTATCACTCGCTTGTTAGTTTTCCAATACACATTTCACGAGGTTGAGTAAGTTTCAAACATCGGAGACTACAATCTTCATTGACACGTAGATATGTACCGGATGAGGGTTACTCAACCTGTGAAGGATGTGTGCATTACTCTTGTCCTATAAGACATCGATATTGTATAACATCCATGTATTTTGCTTACAAGTCTTGCTATGATTGGTACAGGTACAATACATGTGTAGTGGTGGTGAATACCCACATCACCCCAGTGATCCATCATCATTTTCTAAATCTTAAATTTTAATATTTAAACTAGTTTTTATTCTCGCCTTTACTTTTGCATGTTTTAGGTTAAATAACTCAAATCAAACTTCTGGTTTTAGATGATTAACTTAGATTGATACGAAACAAGAAAAAGACACTCAGATTCTTAACATTGTCCTTTGGGTTCGATCCTAAATCTGTACTATGATAAGGCTTCCACACTCTTGTGGGGTTGGAGCATTTATCTAGCACCAGTTGTAGGTAAACCTAGAGAGGACATCAACTCCCTAGGGTTTTTGGTGCATATTAGGACTTCCATTGGAAGAGTAATCTTTTGGTGTAAGTTCTAGCTCCATCAAAAAATGGCATCGTTGCTGGGGAAAATGGTATAAGAATAGTCTTTTTCGAATTCCGTGTCAATTTAGGTTTCTCTAGGGTTTTTCATTTTCTTTTAAAAAACCTAAAAAGCGAAGGGCTTAATCTCGCATATCTTCTTGGATTTGAAGTGGTTGGTCAAGCCTAATACACTCTTTCCTTGATTTCATGTACCAACTCTCTTCAAAATGAAGTAGTCGACACCACCAACCGTTAGATGTCAACTATGTGGTGACTATTCGCATGCATCGATTTACTGCTTCAATGTCCCTCCTCTCTATGTGATGGCTCTGCGTCAAGTAATCGTGAATCGTATAGTTGGGAAACTCAAAGCAGCCTTTCCATACAACTATGGATATAACGCAAGTTATAATCTGTATCACCCTGGAGGCTACTACGAAAAACCTAACTATGGTGGATTTCAAGGTATAGACTGCAATGAAGGTGGGAGCCTGGAAAGTAGTGCAACTCAATACAATGATGAGGAGAGCTATTATCAATATCAACCCAACGGGTGCAGTGAAGAGCCTTTTTATGAAGATCGACACACATTGATAGAAGAACTACATGCTTTACAGACGTCGGTGGCTCAACAACTAGCTGATCAAACAGCCGCGACTAAGAAGTTGATAGCCGATTTTGATCAACTTATGCAACTTGTCAACGCTCCTAAGAAACATTTAGAACAACCACCTATTTCAACTAAGCACGTCCCTAGTCCACATGTTGCAATCAATTACGATGATGATTATGAAATCATGTGGGATATGCCTTCCAATGATCTTCAAGCATCAGTGCAAGGTGAAAGATTGAGTAACCAATATGAGGATTTTCTATAGTCAGCAGATCAATGGGGGATAAACTTCAATACTTACCCACCTTCTGACTTCATAGACTCAAATCCAACCATTGAAGAGCAATTGGCGATAATCGATTCCCTCAATGACAAAATCTTTTCAACTTCAGTTGTCTCATCAATAAAATCCATAAAAGAAGGATTAATGTCGCAAGGACTCTACACTCCTTCGCAATCAGACTCAGATAGATATGTGACCGATTCTGACAAAGATATGCATGAGAATCAAATGTCTCCATTTCTGGAACAAGACCTGAATTGTCCTTATGAAGAAATTTCTGATCATTCGGCTGATCTAGGAATAGACTTCGAGGATAGGATTGATCAAGATCTTGCTTCAGGAGTGGACCATACCACTCTCACTGATGAAACAAAATCAAGGGAAGATGGCGGGTCTCAAGATGACACTCCTATGATCGGTCCTTTTCATGAGATGATATTACCACCACCACAAGAAGTCCAGACGGAGCCAGTCCTCGAACAAGAGCATGATCTTTCTATTGAATCTCCTTTTAGTCACTTGAACGAGTTGACAGTGCATTGTGAAGAGAAACATGAACCACCCCTTGATTTTGGAATGGATCACGATGTTCCCGTAGACTCTTATAATGATAAAAAGGGCTCGTGGGAGGGGATCGAGTCACAAACCCCTCCACTTAGAGAAATTCACCCCTATGAAGAAGACTTTCCTAACATTCAAGAAACTGAGATATGTCTTTTACCTAAGCCAGGTTTCAATCTTCCCATAGCAACTCCTCCTGAGCACTCAATAGAACCGGAGGAGTACTATGAAAAAGTACTCGAACAGCAATCTGACTCAGAAATGGAGTACTTTAGTCCCAACAGCGAAGAAACGGAGTCACCAGGAGAATCTAGCCTTCAAAACACTATGTCATGGACTAATCCCCCCCATGAAGAAGCATCATTGGAACCTTTACCCCGGAATCCCATTATCCCTTTACCCGAGCAAGAGTTTGTTCTACCAGTCGAACCCTCTTCTAGTTACTTGGACGAATTAAGGATGTTCTACTAGGAAAATTCTAAACAAAATTTTGAAAAGAAGAACGACGCTCTCATCAATTCCAACGTTGATAAAGATGATGATACTTCTCAAAATGCCTATGATGAAGAAATGTCATCCTGGCTACCATATCCTACGTAAGAAAAGCCAGGTGACAAAATAAAGCCAGAACCAGAACCACCACCTGAACTAGGACAGGAGGAAGTCCAAGTGGCCGACCCACAATCGATTGCTCTGCATTTTGGAGAAAGCATTTCTACTTCAAATTTTGAGGGCGAGCCACAACTGGAGGACACAAATAAGCAATGCTTCGACTACTCACCTAGCCCTCCAGTCTCAATTGCTTATATTTTACCTCCCCCAATGATGGGGGAAGGACTCTGGATTCTTCTGGATGGACAAAGAGGTGAAATAAATATGCATCCAAATCATATAGAAAACCTATTTGAGTTTCCACGACCACCAAGTCAACAGGTTGTTCAGGTGACTCCCTCTCTTCTGGCACCGGCTATTGTGCGACACGGACCTTCTTCCAACTATGAGGACCGCCTGGTTAACAATGTGCAACCCTTCCCCTCCATCTCGAACCTAGTATTTGTTTAGAAATGAGCAAACTCATAAGTTCAAGGTGGAGGGCGGGTGGTATGACTCTCATTCCACCCTCTACCTTTACTGCTTTTTCTATTATAAAGTTCTTTTTCACATTTTTTCCACTTTATCTTTTTTTCTTCTTAAAATAAAGCCTTTACCTAGTCGGCTTTTGCTTTTCGAATCTTTTGTCATCACCTCTTTTCGTTGCAAATCCATGAAGAACAAATGCTTAAAACTAACCGATAAATGATTTCATCTTGTATAAGTCCATGAACCCTGATGTCATATCCTCCATAAAGATGATACACTTCAATAAGACTGATTAATGGATCTGTTGTATGGATTTCTCATTTGATGTTTTATCATGTCACTTTTTTAGCAGAGTGTGATGGAGAAAAGAGACCTGTGACATGGAATCTCTAAGCAAACTATATCATGATCTGAACTCTCTTCTACACTTCTTCCTTCATTTTTCATATCCCTTCACTCACCAATCATGCCAAAACTTTAAGTTCGGTGTGGTAAACCACACCTCTGTTGAACTCTAAGTTCAGTGTGGTAAATCACACCTCTGTCGAACTCTAAGTTTGGTGTGGTAAACCACACCTTTTTCTAGTGTAAACTAGAGCTTTGCCGAACTCTAAGTTCAGTGTGGTACACCACACCCCTCTTTCCACTACTGCTTCTTCCATACCCCTAATTACATAACAGGGGTGTATCACCTTCTTTTCTTGATTCAAAGAGTATAAAATGATGATTGTGCACATACCGAGGTTAGCGAAAAATCTACCCCGATTCGAAAAAGAGGCTTGGCAACCCAAATATACAAAAACAAAAAATACCCTTTCTCCCTAGACAAGTGAGAATGAATAAAAGCTAGAGTGTGAATAAAAACATGAGAGTTGTGCCCTGAATAAGGATAACTGATAAAGGTCTTGCCCGGCTGGTACATTAGCTGCCCTCACAAATGCATATGTGTCGCGACCGGTACTGAGACCCTAATGATCCAAAAATGACCCCTTACCTCCTCTCGAAGAGGTAAAACAGCCAAAATCCTTAAGCCAACCTATACACACTTCTGAGTTACCTTTAGAAAAAAAATCGGGAGTAAGGCTAAGTCAACCAGTATTCTCAACACCAGTGACGAATCATATGCATTTTGTTGATTCTGTGGGTCATTTCAAAGTCTCATAAAACTTTTAAACATGACTGATACAGCAGAGAATGAGAAGGAAATACTTCAGCAAAATGAACTCAGAGACAAGGATATCATAAGAAGTACTCCGTGATCTAAGGAAGCCTTGAGGCTGCATCAATCTAAGCCACAAACAAAATTACGATATGACAATAGGATGAGGCAATCACGAGATGAACGTTTTCATTGGCGACTGTTTTAAGTTTTCCATTCCTCGAGACGAGTAACGCTTAAGTTCGGTGGTGATGAATCTTCCAAACTCATCCTCAGTCACCAATTCAAAGGATTTTTGACGTTTTTGCCCTAATTTTGTTTTGCCACATTTTTTTTCCTTTTCGTGAAAATTCTAACAATGATGAGCAAATTATGATACGAGCGAGCCTTTTGTCGACTGTCTTAAGTTTATCGTTCCTCGGGACGAGCAACGCTTAATTCGGTGTGGTGATGAATCCCCCAGATTCATCATTACAATCGCCAATTCTAGGGTTTTTATACATCATTATGACTAAGTTACCCTTGCTTTGCTTTACTCTGAGTATTTCTTCATTCTCACATAAATAATGCTTAAATAGTTCTAATTACTAGTTTATTCGATGTTATTATCTCTTACACACTCTCCTTTCCCTTTGCAAATCACTTCAATCATCCAATCAAACATCAACAACTCACAACTGTGTGTTCTGTCCTCAAAGCCCCAAGCCTATGCAACAAATGATCAAGATCATGAAGCATAACATCCGCCACGACCGTTCCAATCACGCCACGTCTGTAGCGCATCGCCAACAGTGCCGAGTCTCCATCCTCCATGACCGTGCTGGTCACGCCACAACCGCGGTGCATCGCCAACAGTGCCGAGTCTCCATCCGCCACGATCGTGTTGTCTACACCACGGTTGTGGCGCATCGCCCACAGTGCCAAGTTCTCACCCGCCACACCCGTGCAAGGCGGCATGACCGTGGGGTTGTAGCCTCACCACGACCGTGGTGGCACGCCACGGCAGCGGCACAACGTCACCAGAGTCGAAGTTTTCACCTGCCACACACGTGCAAGGCATCACGGCCGTGGGACACCAGCATCACCACGACCGTGGTGCCTCAAAACGGTTGTGGCACGTCATCCCCTACCTCCCGACGCTGCTAATTTCTCAACCTACTGCTCCAAAGCTCCATGGCCCTAGGCGTCGCTCTCCTCACCAAGTGTATTGCTGACCTGCAGCACCTCACGATCCCAGACTGCTTGGAAGAGCGCAAGATCCCAGACGGTTTGGAGGAGCTCACGGTCCTAGACCGTTCGGAGGAGCTCACGATCTCAGATCGTTTAGAGGCTAGATGCTCGAGGTCATTTGAACGTCATTTAATCAAGATCATAGAGAGAGCTCCATCGTCTGGCACCATGGTCACAAGACCATTTGGTAGCAAACGGTCTACAGACCGTTTGGTTGCAAATGGTCTACAGACCGTTTGGTAGCAAACAGTCTCCAGACCGTTTGGAGAAGATATTTCAAGACCGAAACCATTTGATGCAAAAGGCCACAAGATCGTTTGGGACCAGAACTGTTCCTATAAATAGGACCAGCAGGGTCCCCAGTTGGATATCAGTTCCGGGACGCCGACAAGCTGCTAGTACACAGTTCCGATCCAAATCCAGTCTTGTCTATGCCAGTTCCATTCCACCGACTACCCGTATTGCAATCAAGGCGACTGAGAAGAGAAGGAAGGTGGAGTGAGAGCGACTGTCCGGACTGTCTTGGTGTCTCCTGTTTCGTGTCTAGATCTGCTCCGACATGATGTAGAAGACCGCTTCATCTTCACCGAGCTGCGATTATCTTCTGCACCGAGTCCATGGCGGATTTCTCCCTCTTTCTCATTTTTCTTGTTTCTCATATGAGGAGTGAGTAGTTTCATCCATTGGGGTGTGGGGACTAGCCCCACTGCCCGTGTTTTCTAATTTGTACTAAAACGATGTTATCATTCTGATTCAATACTAAATCGTTTCATACATGCTTGAATGTTGTCCGCGCTCTTGTATGCATATGTTGTCTTTCGTTGTGGTTTGTCTATGACCGCTCTTGAGAATCGAATGTCGATTTAGTGTTGGTTTCGGGTGTGTGTATCCACCACACATCCGTTTCGGTATCTAGGAACGCTTTCTAAGGAGTGGAGTAAACTCACCTCCATCGTTGTGATTTTGTACTATGAAATGGAATCAGTTGACGTACAAAAGTGCAACCTTGATAGGTCGAGGAACACACTCTGAGGAGAGAGTGGTGCAAAGTGCTTGACCATTCGTTCAGGAATGGCTGACGTTGCAACACTCCCACGTTTCTCATAGATATATCCTCGAAAGAGGGATAGTCTATAAAGATACTAATCGATTTGGTAATTATCACTCGCTTGTTAGTTTTCCAATACACATTTCACGAGGTTGAGTAAGTTTCTCTCTTCAGAGACTACATATCTTCATTGACACATAGATATGTACCGGATGAGGGTTACTCAACCTGTGAAGGATGTGTGCATTACTCTTGTCTTATGAGACATCGGTATTGTATAACATCAATGTATTTTGCTTACAAGTCTTGCTATGATTGGTACATGTACAATACATGTGTAGTGGTGGTGAATACCCGCATCACCCCAGTGATCCATCATCATTTTCTAAATCTTAGATTTTAATATTTAAACTAGTTTTTATTCTCGCCTTTACTTTTGCATGTTTTAGGTTAAATAACTCAAATCAAACTTCTGGTTTTAGATGATGAACTTAGATTGATACGAAATAAGAAAAAGACACTCAGATTCTTAACGTTGTCCTTTGGGTTCGATCCTAAATATGTACTATGATAAGGCTTCCATACTCTTGTGGGGTTGGAGCATTTATCTAGCACTAGTTGTAGGCAAACCTAGAGAGGACATCAACTCCCTAGGGTTTTTGGTGCATATTAGGACTTCCATTGGAAGAGTAATCTTTTGGTGTAAGTTATAGCTCCATCAACATCATGTGTCTTTATGTTCTTCTAAAAATATTAAAGGTGGTAAACTTGTTCCATACCCTCAGAAAAATTTTAGATGAGAATGCATCAAGCTTAGAAGTTGTATAAAAAGAAGGGAGCCCGAAAAAAATTCCATAACATTTGTGAGGAGAGGGCTTAAAAAAAGGAAAAGAAAGGAAAAGAAAAATAAAAAGATTGAGAAGTAGTCAAGAAGAATAGGGAGAAAGGAACATGTTTTCACCTAAATAGTAAGAAGAATGGATAAATGATGCATTTTTTTAGATATTATGTCTAACTCTGAGACGGAATGATAGTTCATGCATCATTTCACCAAAAATGTTAGCATTAGGATAATTATCACTTGCATTTGCATCATTATAGGTTAATCCTTTTTCTATTGCATGATTGACTGTAATGTGCTTCCATTTCTTCCACATCCACCTATTCCGTCCACCTGTTTCTCTAAGTGGCTGACCACCCATGATTCTCTCCTCATTCATGTGTATCAGGAAAGCTGCTTCCAATTAGATGGTAGTTAGAGAAAATGAGCAATGTACATAGGAGATCACAAGATGCACCAAGCCTAAACCTGAGGATTTTATATTACCTGCTTTACATGATAGTGTTCGTTGATCTTAGGGTGGACATCTTTTATGAATAATTTTTGTCGCATGGATGGAAGTTATCCTTCCATGGTTAGTAAGGGCCAGTATGTGGTTTGCAGGTGGGAATCATTTTGAGATATCATTCATGTGATAATGTTCTTTAGTTGACCCTCTCAATCAGATTTTATAGTTTTGTTGCTCGAGGACGAGCAAGATTCAAGCTTGGGGGAGTTTGATGCAGGGATTTTGAGTCGTATTTATAGGCTGATTTCACACATGTTTTGTGTGGTTATTTGCCATTATTGTGACTATAATAGCATGATTCACTTTCTTTAACCTATAAACACTTTATGCATCAAATTGATCTTATTCTATTATATTTTGTATGGTTTATGAAATTCCCCAAACCGACTTGTGTTTATCTCTCTTTTTCAGGCACTTTTATTCCAGGACCTGTCGATACCATTGACAGGTCATCGATACTATTGACATTGCATCAGGTGGTCAAGCTGGAGAAAAGAACCCCGTCGATACCATCGACCCCCAGCGTCGATGGTAGTGAACCCAGATGGAAAAATCCCCTCCGTCAATACTATCGACACCTTGTTCGATGATATCAAGATGTCAGCAGATGGATCCCATTATGAAGCAAGTAGTTGTCAATACTATTGACAGCCTCATCAATGGTATTGATGTCGTCGGATCAGAGTTGTGTTTAGATTGTCATGATCTAATGGCTGGGATCTACTGGCAGACAAAAGTCACACATGAACCTAAGGGAGGATAGCCCAGACCCTGGGATGATGTTCTATTCCGTTGTACGAGTCCTGAAGGAGAGGAGAGGAAAAGAACAGAGTCGAAAGCAACATCTTAGAGGATTCGAGAATCGAAGACAGACGATTCTACTGCTAGAAGGTTGCAGAACGGGCGTCTCACACTTAGGATCATCCATCTCTTTACCGTTCCAGGGTTTGCATGATATTTCTATCTATTTCCCATGTTTTCTTTTTCCTTCCCCATGTATTCTGTTAAGATGAACATGCGGGGCTAATTCTCTTTGATCCTTAGGACCCGGGAGTAGCCCGGGGAATCATTGTATAACATTTTTGCAACGATTAGTATAATTCTTCTCATTTCTCCTGGATATGTTATCATGTGCTCTATCATAATCTCTATGCTTGATCACCATAGTTAATTTCTAATACCTTTAATTGCTATTGACATAGGATTGGTGGTTGAAAAGGCACGATTAACACGTTAACCTATAAATTCCTTAGATGAGGTAATGTATGGTTAATGGTGGATACCCAGAGGATTCTGTTGGCTAAAATGGACATCTATAAATCCCTTTGTTTTGATTATGACAAACATTTCATTCTTATTGATCTAACGAGCTACTTGAGTGTGCAGGAACAAGGTGGATGACAAAGTACTAGGGAAATCCATATGCTTACATATTTATATTTTCATGAAATGTAATCGCTGTGTAAAAAACTTGTACAAATGTATAATGTACAAGTACTTAGATTTCATGTAAATCAAGCGTTAGATCTTCCCTAGCTAAACACCACATTTAGATAAGTCATCCCCTTCAAATAGGATCACATATGCACACTCATACATATAATTAGTGCCTAAATTGAAACATTGAAATAGGATCACTCTCGGTCGACCAACTCCTCGACCGAGACACTCTTGGTTGACAAACTTCTCGACCGAGAATGATCCAAAGTAGCCGTTAGACACCACTGACAAGGTAGTTGGCAGTTGGAGATAAACGTTGCAAAACACTTGATTCAGAGAGCCTGTCGGTCGACAAGAGTTCGACCGAGTAGGTGTCTCGGTCGACCATTCCTCGACCGAGATGAACTCTGACAGAAACTGCAGAGTAAATTAATTATCCGTTTCTAAAGCAACAAACTTGTACCTAACGGCTAGTTAAGCACTTAGAAACCCCTAGAAGTTGTCTAGAATGTCCTTAAGCATCCTTAGGCCATTCCTATAAATAGGACAAGCCATAGGACACTAAAACTCACTTGTTACACTTGAGAAATCCTTGAGCATACTTTGAGCAATTTGTTTGTGAGCAAATTGAGCATTGTGACAACTGGCTACTTCCTTCCTTAGCTCATAATTTGTGTCCTATAGGCTATCATCTCCTATCCACTGCAATTACAATTCCATACACTTTGGTTAGGAGATCTATATGCTTGATCTAGGCAAATCAAGCCTTGTGCTACAAAAGGATAAGTTGTAATTTCCTTTTCCTTTCTTGTTCTCTAGTATTGTTTGTACTCTCCTTGCTACTCCTAGGTTGGAGGCTACAGATTGGAGAGGGTTGAGATCTTCTTGGTGAAGAAGGAGACCTTGAGATACTTCAAGAAGGCTGGTGCAACGGGAGGTTACTTCTAGAGAGGAAGGCTACTTCAAGGGGGAGCTTGGAGTTACTTCAAGAAGGCTACCTCAAGTTGGTGCATCTACTTCGAGTGAAGGCTGTTCAAGGGGTGTAAAGGAAAGTATTGTATTTTGTATAAATCCTTGTGAAGGTAATAAAATATATACTTTCAAAATCCCGGTTGGGTAAGCAAACGGGTAGTGGACTGACAAATTTAGTATTTGCTAAAGTTGGAACCACTCTAAACACCTATCTCCTTCTTTCAATTTCAATTGTGGTTGTTTGAGTTCAATAATTGTTAAAATTGTTTTAAAACTCTATTCACCCCCCCCCCCTCTAGTGTTTTTCAATTGGTATCAGAGCAGGCTTCAAGGAACCCTAACCAGGTCTTGAAGAATGGAGGGTAATGGTGATTACAATCGCAACAAAAGGTGCAGCTTGGACAAATCTACAACATGTTGCAATTGGTGCTTAGGAACAAGCCACACAACAACTAGCTGCCCATGGAGATCAAAAAAGGAAGATGAACACAAGGATTGTCTTATTGCTACAACTAGTGAAGAAGAAGAAGAGGTAAGTCTTTTTGATTTATCTAAAGAAGAACTAGTTGCTAGTCTTGAAGAGAAAAATAATAAATATGTTGAGTGCAAGAAGAAACTAAAGAAATCTAATAAAGCAAATGATGAATTACATGCTAAGCTTCTTGCTATTACATCTGAAAATGAAGATCTTAAAAAGATCATTGAAGATCATGATATTGAGATAAAATCTATAGAGGCAAATTGCAATCTACTATCTTTAGAGAAGATTAATTTGCAAATTCAAGTGAATGATCTTCAAAAACAACCCATCTTATGCAACCATCTAGATTATGATTCTATTATCAAAGAAAGAAATTCATTGTCATCTAATCTAGATCAAGCAAAACTAGATATTAAGAAGAGAATGGAAGAAATTGCCAAGTTACAACAAAAAGTTAGTAATTTGAATAATAATGGCATTCTTGATAAAATCTTAGATAATCCCTATCATAAAATCGGGAGAAGAGGACTAGGTTACAAGCCTAAGGGGAAATCCTATCAACAACCTAGTTGGAGAAAGACATAAGCACATCAATCTATATATGTACCTAAAGGAACATCTTCACCCACGAACAACACAGAACACAACCCTAGAAAAAGATATGAGGTTGATTCTATATGTTGCCATTATTTCTTACGTCTTGGACACTACTCTTTTTCATGCCCATACAAGAAAAAGGATGTTGAGTTGATATGGGTTCCAAAACCCCCCAAATTAAATTGATTAGACTAAGTTGAGATATGACCGAAGACTTTAAATTGCATATCTTTATGTCTATCTCAACTTAACATAAAGAGATAATAAAATGATTCAAGTAACTAAAATTTCTAACTTGAAAATTTATCTCAATTAAGGTCCTCAAAACTTAAAGATTTTTAATTGAGATTTGATCTAAATGTTACTTTGATATGTCTTATCTCAACTAAAACTGATTTTTAAATTGCATAATTAAATTAAATATAGTCTATATTTTACTTGGAATCAATAAATAGTTCTGTAGATAAAACAAAAACCTTGTCGGTCGAAAAATCCTCGACCGAGAAGTCAGTCGGTCGAGAAATCGTCGATCGATATGTTCACTGATTTCAGTCTGCAGTAAAATTGCTAAATCAAGTAGCTATCTATTTGCTGTTAATGACTGTTTTACATGCAAAACAAGTTGAAGATCATTTTTGAATATAAATGATATCATTTCGATTGATCCTCTAGATAAGGTAAAACTGAAAATCATGTTTAGAAATCACTATTTTATAATGTTTTACATGATTTTTTTTAAAGCATCTTCTGGTCTATCTATATAGAAATCATGCGTTATGACATTTAGTTTAAATGATCACAATTATTGTATTTCATGAAATTATCATCTTATTGTTCTATTATTACATCATGGATATTCTTTCACTACTTTATCATTCAGCTCATAAAGATGATGCTATGATAGAACAAATAGGTGATGATTATTGTATGCGTGGATCCTTGATGAGAGATAGGAAAGAAAAATGATTCATTGGGGATTTGTTGCTTAGAAAAAGAACTTTAAGGCTTGCAACACATAAGGTGAAAAATTTTCTCAATTGGCATTTTTTTATGAGATGTTAATCGCTAAGATCCTCTCATAATAAGTATCACTTAACATACTTCAAAATTGATACTTCACATATGAGTGCTTGAATTGAAAATCTGCAATGTTTGCCTCTTGGTTGAAATAAAATTCGACCAAGGGGCGCTAAGGTCGTAGTCAAAGTCGACCTAAAATAAGTTTGACACAATCCTTATTTGAATATCATTTTATATATAAAAATTGTGATTAAAAAGAACAGTTATTGTCTCAATAGTGTCAAATATAAAATCTCAATATTACTCCCTTAGAAAATATATATATATGCTCTACAAATTTAGTCTATCATTTGCATTAAAAATCAGCTTCAAAAATTCGTACCCAGTAAGTCTGTCGGTCGACGAATTCTTCGACCGAAAATATCTCGGTCAGTCTACCTCTCTCGACCGACAGAACCCAGCCAGAATTAACATTGGACACACTTTCGGTCGACAATTGTTCGACCGAGACAGTGTCGGTCGACAATTGTTCGACCGAGAATCAATCGCTGGGATATGACCGTTGAAATCCGACCGTTACCGTTGGGCGGCCGACCGTTACAAGTCCACCGTTGGACGGCCAGTGGCGCGTCTGGAATATGACCGTTGCGGACGCTCGGTCGACAAATTGTCGACCGACCCGGTCACTGGATTGCTATAAAAGGGACCAAAAACGGGTCATTTCTTCACACTCTCATATTCTTGCTTCCATAGGTTCTCTCTAGTGCATTTTTGTGCAAACCTTTAGTATCTTCATCCCCAAGACTTCCTTGCTTCTTCTCCACCTTCAAGCAACGCAATGGCATCATCCTCTGCTCGTGGAAAGAAGAAGGTCGCTGGCAGGAAAGGAAGGGAGGCTACTCCACCATTGACGATCATCAACGACATTGCCTTCGTCGACGGAGATGCTGGTGATCGCTATCTATGGCTCTCCTCCAAAGCTCCTCTCCCACGAAGACCAGTTGAAGTTTTTGACTTCCTCAACATCGTCAACTTGGAGGATCTTTTTGAGGTGCAAAAGTTGAAAGAATTCATCAACCCTTCCTTCCCTTCCTACTCCACCAAGGTAGTGAATGAATTCTATGCTAACCTCATCTCCCATTCTGAAAATGAAACCATCTTCTTCTATTCTATGGTCAATGGGCATAGCTTTCGATTTACTGAAGAGGATATTCTTGACATGCTAAATATTGACCTAGATGAATATCAAGACACCCTTGACCTTACCACTGGAAACCCACTTAATCAATTTTCCCAAGATGACCATACCGTTAGTCTTAGTGACATCAAAAGAACCATTTTTCAATCAAATACAACCTGTCACGAAGATAGGGGCACATACTATGCTATCAATCTCAAACCTGCAGCTAGGATTGTAAACCTTATTGTTTCAACAAACATACATCCTAGAGCAAATAAGTCTGAAGTTCCTATTTTTCGCATGTGTCTAATCTATGCCATTATCCAACGTATTCCCACAAATTTTATCCGCATCATTCTTAAAAACATGCTTGAGTTTTCTGGCAATCCTCCATATGCTGATCTTGTATGCCAAATTACTCAACATTTTCTTAAGACACAAATTGAGGATATGGGTTATACATTGGAGCGTAGACCACAAAAAATAAGTAAGAATACTGTAGAAAAAATGGGAATTGATTTCAGTCATAAGAGGGCTAGGACGGAAGGAGAGACATCTACACAAAATATACCACCACCACCTCCTCCTACCAACCTACCCTATGATCCCATCCAAAACACCCTAACCTATGTTGCTGGGTCACAATATCACCTTAGTAAACAACTAGATTATAACCATCATGCCATGACTTATCTAAACCAAAGAATGCAAACCCTTTCTCCAAACCAACCAGATGAATATCCTTATTCTTTAAATTCTGGCATGCTCAATCCATATAACCCATCTTACAACTACTATCAACCCCCACCTCCACCATCTACAGATCTCACGCATACTCAGTTTTCATCAATGCAACTACAAGATATTGCTGCTCATTTCCGATTTGATCGTGTTCCAACCTTCTTGGAGGCATATGCCTTAACCAAGACAGGTGCTCTGGAGTGGCAAACTTTGGTCCAGTATTATGGAGCTGAGCCTTTTCTTGGGAAAGACCCTGATGTTGATGTAATTCTTAAGTCTTTCCTGTGAGATTTGGAGTTGTATTAGTTGTAATGGAATCTTTGCATAATAAAAGAGTTATCTCTACATGATTTGGCTATCTTTCTATGTTTGTAATGAAATTGGTTATAATGGATATCTTTTTGGCATCATTTGAATATGGATTATAAGACTATTGTAGAGCATACAAAATAAAGGGAGTAAATCAAAACGGATGCAATCTTTGCAAATACCTAAAATTTAAAGTTATGGCTAAATTGACATCTATTGCAAAGCATTTATACCTTGGGATATCTATCTAAGGCGGAGCATAGTATAAAATTAAGGGGGAGAAGTAATATCAAATATTCAACTTCGATATCTTTTTGAAATGACAAAGGGGGAGAAAAGAATATAATATAAATAAGTTTCATAATGAAAAAGGCCAAGCACTCACTTGCAAAACAAGAATGGCTACAAAAGGCAATCTTAAGGTATGAAACTCATATGTTTTATATTTCCTTCATTATATTTTTGGAAATGTTTGTCATCTTCAAAAAGGGGGAGATTGTTGGCTAAAATGGACATCTATAAATCCCTTTGTTTTGATTATGACAAACATTTCATTCTTATTGATCTAACGAGCTACTTGAGTGTGCAGGAACAAGGTGGATGACAAAGTACTAGGGAAATCCATATGCTTACATATTTATATTTTCATGAAATGTAATCGCTGTGTAAAAAACTTGTACAAATGTATAATGTACAAGTACTTAGATTTCATGTAAATCAAGCGTTAGATCTTCCCTAGCTAAACACCACATTTAGATAAGTCATCCCCTTCAAATAGGATCACATATGCACACTCATACATATAATTAGTGCCTAAATTGAAACATTGAAATAGGATCACTCTCGGTCGACCAACTCCTCGACCGAGACACTCTTGGTTGACAAACTTCTCGACCGAGAATGATCCAAAGTAGCCGTTAGACACCACTGACAAGGTAGTTGGCAGTTGGAGATAAACGTTGCAAAACACTTGATTCAGAGAGCCTGTCGGTCGACAAGAGTTCGACCGAGTAGGTGTCTCGGTCGACCATTCCTCGACCGAGATGAACTCTGACAGAAACTGCAGAGTAAATTAATTATCCGTTTCTAAAGCAACAAACTTGTACCTAACGGCTAGTTAAGCACTTAGAAACCCCTAGAAGTTGTCTAGAATGTCCTTAAGCATCCTTAGGCCATTCCTATAAATAGGACAAGCCATAGGACACTAAAACGCACTTGTTACACTTGAGAAATCCTTGAGCATACTTTGAGCAATCTGTTTGTGAGCAAATTGAGCATTGTGACAATTGGCTACTTCCTTCCTTAGCTCATAATTCGTGTCCTATAGGCTAGCATCTCCTATCCACTACAATTACAATTCCATACACTTTGGTTAGGAGATCTATACGCTTGATCTAGGCAAATCAAGCCTTGTGCTACAAAAGGATAAGTTGTAATTTCCTTTTCCTTTCTTGTTCTCTATTATTGTTTGTACTCTCCTTGCTACTCCTAGGTTGGAGGCTGCGGATTGGAGAGGGTGGAGATCTTCTTGGTGAAGAAGGAGACCTTGAGCTACTTCAAGAAGGCTGGTGCAACGGGAGGTTACTTCTAGAGAGGAAGGCTACTTCAAGGGGGAGCTTGGAGTTACTTCAAGAAGGCTACCTCAAGTTGGTGCATCTACTTCGAGTGAAGGATGTTCAAGGGGTGTAAAGGAAAGTATTGTATTTTGTATAAATCCTTGTGAAGGTAATAAAATATATACTTTCAAAATCCCGGTTGGGTAAGCAACCGGGTAGTGGACTGACAACTTTAGTATTTGCTAAAGTTGGAACCACTCTAAACACCTGTCTCCTTCTTTCAATTTCAATTGTGGTTGTTTGAGTTCAATAATTGTTAAAATTGTTTTAAAACTCTATTCACCCCCCTCTAGTGTTTTTCAGATTCATTAATGCACTTAGGTCTAGGGTATAAGTTACTACTGGCCTAGAACTGACCTAGAACTAGGTAGTGGGTTGCATCACGGAAGCGAGCAATTTTGACTACATGCCTATATCTGGGATAAGGGACAATTTATGCTAATTATGTAAATCTTTATGCAGCGAGACCTTGTGGTAAAACTGTAATCCTAAGGATTCCCATTCTCATTTGAATAAACCAACATTTAATCATCGTTCTTTTATTTTCTCTTTATTTTATTTTCTTTTCCAAAACCAATCAACTCTTTCATTCGGTCTAGCTGATCACAACTTGTTAGTAGTAGTCCTATTAAATTCATGTTTCCCTGAGTTCGACTCAGGCCTCACAAGGACTATATTACATTGATATCTACACTTACGTTTAATGCATGGTTTACGCATGTTAAACCCTTCTCCTCCTCTACTATTAGATGCTACAAGTGTGGTCAAAAGGGGCACTACAAGAGTGAATGCCCAAAGTCAATAAAGTCTCACCATAAGAACAACTCAAGGAAAGAAGAGGATTACAAGAAGGAGAGCAAGCACAAGAGGAAGGACAAGAAGGAAAAGAGACATAAGAATGCAGCTCGTGCGGCTTGGGAATCTTCATCTTCAAGAAGCTCTAGCTCAAAAGAAGATGGAGAGTGCCACCTTACCCTCATGGCCTCTACAAGTGAAGACATTGGTGAGGTAAGTGAGGTAAGATTGCATGAATTGCCTAAAGAAGCTATCATTGACATGCTTGTTACTACCTGTTATTCTTTTTCTAAATGTAAACTAAAAGAAAATGGATAGGTAAAATCATTGATGATCTTTATGCTAAGCTTGAAATTTTGGAATTGAATGAGAAAACCAATCTTAAGAGTATTGATACCTTGCAAGGGCAATACCTTGATCTTGAGCTCCACTACAATGGGGTTGAAGTTGAGAATGGTATCTACCATAAGAACATAAAAAACTTAAGAGAACCAAAATTGCCTAAAAGAACTTGAATTGATTAAAACTAAAAATGTTGAATTTAAGTTGCTTATTGATGCTCATAGAGAAGAGAGAGATGTTTATATTAAAGAGATTCAAATGCTAAAATCTGAAAATGCTAGGTTGCTTAGTCAAGTAAATGATCTATCTTTTAGACCGGTGTTACCTAGTGCTAATGTGGCTGCTATATCTCTTGAAAAGGATGCATATCTTACTAAAGATTTATGCCTTGAGGCTGACCTTGTGCATGCTAGGGATGATATATCTAGTTTATTTTCTACTATTGTTTCTTTGAATGATGATAACCATAGATTACACTACTACAGAAGTGCCTTTTAGTGTCGGTTGTTTAACCCCCTTTGGCGTCGGTTTCTGAACGACGCCTATGTGGGCGCCGCTAAAAGGTTGGACACTTCAGCGTCGGTTAAAAACCGATGCCTATTTAACATAAAGGCGTCGGTTTATTATAAAACACCGACGCCAAAAGGGTTCGCGCCACAGAAAACGGCGTCATCTAGGACGCTTTCTGCATCGGTTATATACTAAAACACCGACGCAAAAAAGTGTCCTAGATGACTCCCATTTCCTGTAGCGCGAACACTTTTGGCGTCGGTGTTCAACAAAAAACCGACGCTGTAAGTCTGTGCTGACGGTTATCGGTAAATAACTGATGCCTATTTCTATTTTTTTTTATAAATCTGTTTGCAGGCCTGCTGTGGCTGGTCAGCAGGATGAGAACCTGCAGTTCAGTTTTCTGAACTGCAGGTTTACGACATCCATTGATATCAGCCTACAAACAGGCCACAAACCTGCAAAATTAACATAAAAAGATTCACACAAGTAGATACATTCAGACATCAATTCAATTGTCACGTTCACACATATAGAATCATTCAAATACATGTTTTAACATTCAGAAACATTCATTTACAAAGTATCATTCATCATCACTATCAACATCCCAATTATATCTTACAGTTGCCACTGTTTGTACAGCTATTGCCCATTCTTCTCTTACTTCATTTAATGATTCCCTCGTATATGGAGCATGTACATTTTTTAAGCGTTTGCCTATAGTGTGGTCAGTTTTAAACACCTGCAAAGAGAATGATGTATATATATAAGTAATAATATAAAAATAAGATTGATATATTTCATACTAACTAATGAGACTATATATAATACCTCATGTATGGTATCGATGTCCAATGTGGCATGTTTGATAATCATCTGCATAAATCGCATCACATAGTATGTGCATGCCCAGCCATTGTCTTGTGTAGCGCACTATAAATTGAAACATACAAATTAATACAACTAAGCACAATTCACATCAATAATATATACATTGGAGTCGGGGAGTCGGGAACTTACTTTTACGTTCTCCCAAGACAATGGCTGGTTCTTTTTCCTTGGGACCTTTCCTCCAGCATTTTTGAATGCATCTAAACCCCTACATGTTAATATAACACACTAAGTTGCATAAGTAAATAGTAATGTAATAAAAGATGTTAACGGATATAAAAAATGAAATATTTCTCACCAGAATAATGCCATTCTGGTTACGTGTCCAATTTTAGTGTTTAATGTACTTCCTGCGGGATCTAGATAATAAACAGTGAACGTCCCGGGGACAATAACTAGTAACTCCCAATGTCTACCACTAGAGGTAAAAAGTTAACAATTAATAACTCAAAATGCAAAATAATAATGGAATTTTCTTAAGTCCAAATTATAAATAAAGCAAACTTACTTGACATTGAATGGAGCTATTATTATCGTCTTCATTTGATGACCAAAAATTGTAAAAGCATCTATACAGTATTGTTGAACACTATCAGGGTCTTTAGCTACCATACTAATCAATGATGGAATCAAAAATCCCACATGATCATATGCAAATTGTTTGCAATGATCTTCGATTAAGTAGCTGCAAAACATATAGACGTATGCATTAATATATAAGAAACTAGATCACCGGATCTTACACAAGGTATATGGATGTATAAACAAGATCTCACCTTATCCATGTCTCTATCATTGATGTATTCAACCAATCATACATAAACAGCTCAATAATATCTTGTATAAATAAAGAGTTGTCGTATGATTGACCTGCATAATCTGCATCTAAAGAAACAATTATAGGGCAAAGTATATTATGTGCCCGTAGCCAACATGCCATTCCCCTACAAGCAGGACCTAACGGGTATTGTAGGTCAGTTGGAACCCAAGTTGGTAATGCGGGAATTGGAGGTGGAGGCCTAGGTGCTCCTGGTGTCTTCTTTTTAACCTGTATATATAATTTCAGATCAGTTGACATCATATATACACATTAACAGTCTAAATCAATGTAAATTTATCTTACAATTTCAGTCGTGTAGAGGACATCTGCTTTGGGCCACAATATGACCCCGCTTTCTGCCTCACCAAGTGTATCAATATCTGGGTGGGCATATGGCAACGCAACTTCCCTCCAATCGGGTAATACATGTATCGGGCTCACACGAATGTAGCCCTGCGGCATTGGAGTCCCATGAAACGTTGCCCCAGGAAGGGACTGGTAAGCTTGCGCCTCTGCAACAACATAGTTTTCCATTCTTAAGCGGCATGGCTTCAATGCCTACAAATTTACGTAAAGAATGTTATACATATATACATATCATCTTGAAAACATATCATCTTGAAAAGACTAGCTACAATGTCATAAACAATACTTACAGCAGACGTGTTAGGCGATGGGTCTCCAGGATTACTTGCAGTCTGTGCACCAGGAGAAGAGTGGGTCGGCATAGGCTGATTGGAAGCCTGAGATGTCTGCCACCGCAGCAATTCTTCCTTGACCTTCTCAGCAACCACATCGTTGAGCTTCTTAGCAACTATATCCTCGACTCTCTTATTCTCCTATACATGGATAAAACAAATATTAGCTTTTTATTAATGAATTTCCTTTTGCAGTAACATTATAAAAATAGAATATATATGTTACCTCTTCTTGAGAAAGTCCCGCTCTGGGTTTGCGCTGGGATGGCCCAAAGAATGCTTTGATGCCCACACCAGCGCCGGCACCTCTAACACATCCAGGATGCTCTGGGTTACCCAGAGCAACTGTCAATTCATCCCTTGTGCCCTGAGGGATGAACGTGCCTTGTTTTCTCTGCTCGTGCAGCTCCCGCTAATCACCATAAACAAAAATTGGTAAGTTAACACCACAAATAATCAATATTCAAATGATTGCTCTAAGAGTTGTATTTTACCATTTTTGCAGCCGCCTCAGCAGTTTCGGGCTTCTTTATTTCACCCTTCTTGTTTTTCCTGCCAGCTATCCAGATATCATGGCGAGGGAAGGGTGTGGCCGCAGACTCCTGAGTAGTCGCAGACTCCTGAGTAGCCGCAGACTCCGCCTGTAGTCTTTGGCGAATGCTTGCATAGCCTTTTGGACCCATAGTATGGTCATGTACATTCATTGCACGCCTTGCTTTTTGTGCGTCACTGAGGGCCTAGTTAGTATGCACATTTATAATTAGGTTAGTAGCACTAAATGTTAATCTTGAATAGGTGAATACAATGTATATTAATTAAAATGGGAGTGACGCCTAATACCTTGAATTCTTCATATTTTCTTGAAGCAACAAAATTGTCCCAATCTTCTTTGTCCAAGAAGTTCCATTGTTCAAGGGCTGACTTCTTCTTCTTATCACCCTGTCTTATGTATTCTCTGTTCAGATTTGTCCTGTAATTCCTAAGCATCTTTCCAGCGAGTTGCATCATACTTTTACGATGCAACATCTCATCCAATGCAAACAGATTCTGTAAAATAGAAATGTTATTAACTAGTACCAAAAATATAATTGCAAATAATAGAATTTGTAATCTACAAAATAGAATTGCAAATAATAATAACTCACGCATAAATCTTTCCATATCAAGTCTTTCTTCGCCTGAGGAACTTTATGCCAATTATCATATTTAACACCACAATGGCTTCGAGTGACAACCCCAAGATAGTTTATAAAATTATTGCGGTTCACTCCAATTGCATTCCCTCCATTATCAAACTCCACAACCAATTTGGATCCACTTCCACTCAGCGCAAGTAACTTTTTCAACAGAGTGATACCCCTTTTCTTGTTAAGTTTTTGTTGTTGCGCATCAAGTTGCTCAATTGCTTCAGTGGGTAGCTGTGCATCATCAACCTAAAATTTGACAAAAATAAACACACCGAATTAAGCCAATATAGAAATACAGGATATATGACATAACTAGAAGATAATGAATTTTATAGAAATACGGGATATGTTTTTAGAACTTACGTTGGTATCCTCGTCATGCTCGTCATGGACAGCATGCTCATCATGGACTTCATGCTCATCATGGACATCATTCTCATCATGGTGAGCCATCTGAAAATTTCATTAAAAAGGAAAACATTTAGCATTTGTATCAACTAGAATAAGGAAAACATTTAGCATTTGTATAAACATACATGTCTCTAAAATTGTGATCTTTTATCAATTAGCAATCCTTCAATGTACAAGTAATATAAAAAACAATGATTGTTCACATTCTAGGCCAACAAACACATGTGATGTCATTCTTATATATAATAAATGTGTACCACCTATCCCATCCTTGAACACCTAATCTCACTAGTAAGTGTATAATGTGTATTGGGTTTTCAAGAAAATTTCGGCAGCATTTCCCCGCTGTTCTCTAAGTACATATGTACTTAGAGAACAAACGGGGAAATGCTACCAAAATTTTCTCGAAAACCCAATACACATTATACACTTACATCCTAAGTGAGATTAGGTGTTCAAGAACAGTCCCAAACCGGGGACTATCTAAGATTTACTCCTAATGAGTAAATCTTGGACGGGTTTCTAGGCCAACAAACACATTTGATGTCATTCTTATATATAATAAATGTGTACCACCTATCCCATCCTTGAACACCTAATCTCACTAGTAAGTGTATAATGTGTATTGGGTTTTCAAGAAAATTTCGGCAGCATTTCCCCGTTGTTCTCTAAGTACATATGTACTTAGAGAACAAATGGGGAAATGCTACTGAAATTTTCTCGAAAACCCAATACACATTATACACTTACATCCTAAGTGAGATTAGGTGTTCAAGAACAGTCCCAAACCGGGGACTATCCAAGATTTACTCCTAATGAGCCAATCTTGGACGGGTTTCTAGGCCAACAAATACATGTGTTGTCATTCTTATATATAATAAATGTCTATAAAGTACAGGCAACATGGTTAATCCTAATCAATAGAGAATTATTAAATAATAAATCAAGAAATCAATAGTTTCAAACAAAAGGTCTAGGAATCTTTACTAGACATTATATGTATCCCTAATCATCATATTTAACATACTACATTATTATGAACATCCAGATCAGATTAAGATCATACTATGTTATAACCATTGGTTTAATAACCCTATTTCTGCATGTACATGTTTATCAACTTTAAAACCCTATAATTCATGAAATCATTCTAATTCAATTTAATATGTTGGGATCACATAATTATATAATGACATCAGAATATATAGAAGAATCATAATTAACATGATTAACAACATGCTCATCAAACTAGGGTTTTCTTTAATATCATCTAATATTTGTGTACTAGACATTATATTTATCCCTAATCATCATATTTAACATACCATTATTATGAACATCCAGATTAGATTAACTCTAATCAAATACATTACATGCATTTTTATCACAGCAATTTGATCGATGCATAAAAAAGCAGAGCAGCTAGCAGCGGGAAGACCAACCTTGTCAGAGGGAAGAAGGCATAGTCTCCGGTGGCTCTGGCTGGAGAAGTAGCTAGCAGCAACGGCGGTGGAGGAGCAGCTAGCAGCTCCGGTGGCTCTGGCGGTGGTTGCGGCGGCGCGACGACGGTGGAAAAGCACCAGGCGGCGCCGAAGAGTCAGGCGTGGCGGCGGCCTCAGGCGCTTGGAGCAGCAGGGGCAGGCAGCAGGGGCGGGCAGTAGGGGCGGCGGAGAAGGGGGCGCGGAGAAGGAGGAGTGGTGGTGGAGAAGGGGGCGCCGGAGAAGAAATAGCCGGAGAAATGGCACTGGAGAAGAAATCGCCGGAGAGAAATCGCCGGCAGCAGAGAAATAGGGTAATTGCTCGCAATGAAACAGAAGAAAGGGGAAGAGTCGGGCGATCGCGGAGTATAAGTTCCCAAATAGCGTCGGTTGTTTTAACAACCGACGCCTAAAATCTTTAGCGTCGGTTGTTTGCAACAACCGACGTCCAATTGGACGATATTTTCATGAAATTGTTTGGCGGGAACCACCTTCATCGTCGGTTATAAAAGGATAACCGACGCTGAAAGTGACACTTTTTGCGCAAATTTTCATCGCACATAGGCGTCGGTTTATACCTACATGACCGACGCTGAAAATGACACTATTTTTTTTGATCAAAAATTGGATTTCGCGGCCGACTTTCAGCGTCAGTTTGTTATAAACAACCGACGCTGAATACAAAGCGGTACCCGTGTCTGGCTGGTCTTTGAATATAGACGTCGGTTTGCTTAAACAACCGATGCCTAACATATAAGGCGTCGGTTTTCCTTAATAACCGATGCCCAGAAAAGTGACATTGAATGCTATTTCTGTAGTAGTGTTAAGAGCATCCCTACATAAATTCCTCAAAGGAAAGAACTCCCTAAATAAAATCCTTGATCATTCTACCCAAAAAAGTGGTACTAGTGGTTTGTGATTTGTAGGGGGAGCCTCAAAGGTCAAAAGCAAGGCCAAAGGTAAGAAAAAGAGCAAGGAGATCTCTTTCTTTGTGGGAGAATCTTTGATCACTAAAAATCCTATGGTTTTTTCTTGCAAATGTGATGATCACTATTCTACTTATTCTCCTTACAAGCCTAAGGGGACCAACCCAAAGATGAAATGGGTCCCCAAGCTAACTCTGGATCCCAAAGTTTGAGTTGGAACTGACATTTTTCTTTCTTGCAAGGAAAAGATAGATGGATTGTTGATAGTGGTTGCACAAAGCACATGACGGGTGATGTAACCCATTTGAACAATCTTACAAAGAAGAAAGGAGGATTTGTCACCTTTGGGGACAACAAGAAAGGTAAAGTCAAAGTTGAGGGTGATGTAGGTGAATCATTATGCATCAAGAATGTTCTTATTGTAGATGGCCTATATCTCAATTTAATAAGTGTTAGTCGACTTTGTAATAATGGTTACCTTATTCTATTTACTACTTTTGAATGCTTGATTCTAGATTCCCTCACCTACCAAGTTATATATAAGGTAACTAGAAGTGGTAATCTTTATGTTATTATTCTTAACTCTATTAAGCATGTGGTTGGTAGATGCCTTGTACACAATTTGAATGATATTTTTTGTTGGCACCGTCGGCTTGGTCATGTAAATATGCATCAATTAAAGAAGTTGAGCAAAAAGGACTTAGTCAAGAGACTTCCTAAATTGGATTTTGAAAAGGATGAGGAATGTCAACCTTGTACACAAGGAAAGCAAACCAAGTCCTCCTTCAAATCCAAAGGAGTCCTTAGTACTAAGAGAGCTCTTGAGCTGTTTCATGTTGATCTATTTGGAACAATGAGAACGCAATCGCTTCGTGGTTCTAGGTATTGCCTTGTTATTGTCCATGATTTCTCTAGATATACTTGGACCTTCTTTCTCATTTCAAAGAGTGATATTCTTGATGTTTTCTCTAGTTTTTACAAACGAGTTGAGAATGAAGCTTCTTGTCGGATTGTTTCCATCCATAGTGACCATGGGGGAGAATTTGAAAATGAGCTTTTTGAGCATTTTTGTCACAAATCACACAACTTTTCTTCACCTCGAACACCTCAACAAAATGGGATTGTAGAGAGGAAGAATAGGTCTCTACTAGGATATGGCTAGGACTATGCTTCTTGAGTATGATACTCCTAAGAAGTTTTGGGCTGAAGTTGTCAGTACCTCTTGTTTTGTGCAAAACTTTATTTTCACTCATCCTTCACTTAAGAAACCCCCTATGAGCTATGGTGTGGTAGGAAGACTTCTATCAAGTATTTCTATGTTTTCAGATTTCCTTGTTTTATTTTGAATACAAAGGATTCTCTTGACAAGTTTGATCCGAAATCATATAAGGCTTTCTTTCTTGGCTATAGCACTACTAGCAAGGAATATAGAGTTTATAATATTGATCTTGCTAAGATAGAAGAATCTATTAATGTAAAGTTTATTGAGACTAACCCCTCTATTCCCAAAGATATTGTTTCAAATGATGATGTTGCAGATGAAGTAATTCCTATTCTTATATAACTTAACATCACCCAAAAGGGAAAAGAGGTAGCTGCTCAAGAAGAAGAAAAAGATGACGATAAGAAGGATCCAACTCCCCGATTTGCAAAGAATCATCCTAAGGAGCTAATTTTAGGTTATCCATTTGAGAGAGTGAAGATGCGGGCTGCATTTAACAAAGAACAAGCCAACAGTGCCTTCATCTCACAACTAGAGCCTAAAGATGTCAAGGAAGCTCTTGGGGATGAAGAATGGATCCTAGATATGCAAGAGGAGCTAGAACAATTAAAGAAGAACAAAGTTTGGACCCTTGTGCCAAGACCAAGTGATAGAAAGATCATTGGCACCAAATGGGTCTACCACAACAAGCTAGATGAAAGTGGAAAAGTGGTAATAAACAAAGTAAGGTTAGTGGTTCAACGCTAAAATCAATAGGAATGTATTGATTTTGATGAAACATATGCACATGTAGCTAGACTTGAGTCTATTCGTATGTTTCTTGCTTTTTCTAGTCATAAAAACTTTCTTTTGTATCAGATGGATGTTAACAGTGCATTTTTTAATGGTACAATAGAGGAGGGAGTGTATGTTGCACAACCTCCAGGATTTGAACATGTTAGTCTACCTAACCATGTTTATTTATTGCAAAAAGATCTCTATGGACTCAAACAAGTACCAAGGGCTTGGTATGAGAAATTAAAGAACTTTTTGTTAGATCATGGTTATATAATGGGAAAAGTAGATTCTACCTTGTTTCTAAAGCACACTTCTAACAATTTTCTTATCATTTAAATATATGTTGATGATATCATTTTTGGCCGAACTAACCTTGGTCTTTGAAAAAAAATTAGTGATCTTATGAAGAGTGAATTTGAGATGAGTATGATGGGTGAACTCACATTCTTCCTCAGCTTTCAAATCAAATAAACAAAAGATAGGAACTTCATAAACCAAGGCAAGTACACAAGTGAACTACTTAAGTGCTTTGGGATGGAGAATACCAAGCCGATGGACACACCCATGTAAAACACCTCCAAACTAGATAAAGATGAAGAAGGTGAGAATTTATATGAGAAGCTCTATAGAGGTATGATTGGAAGTTTACTTTACTTAACTACCTCTAGACCTGACATAATGTTTAGTGTTGTCTTGTATGCTAGATTTCAATCAAATCCTAAGAATCTCATCTTATAGTTGTTAAGAGGATTTTAAGGTACCTAGCCAAAACTAAAAACTTTGGACTATGGTATCCCAAGTCAAGGGACTTTACTCTTAATGCCTATAGTGATGTCGATTATGCAGGATTCTTGATTGATAGAAAGTACACAAGTGGCACTTGTTTCCTCTAGGATAATACTTGGTGTCTTGGTTCTCCAAGAAATAGAGCACCGTGGCATTATCAACCACCGAGGCTGAGTACATTACAGATGGGAGTTGTTGTGCCCAGGTCCTATGGATGAAGCAAATGCTCCAAGACTTTAACATTTATTTTGATGCTTCTCATGTCTATTGTGATAATACTAGGGCAATTAACCTGTCTTACAATCCTATATTGCATAGTAGAGCTAAACATATAGAGGCTCGCAACCATTTTCTCCGTGATCACATTTCCAAAAAGGATATTTATATCACGCATGTGGACATGGAAAATAAGTTGGCAGACATTTCCACTAAACCTCTAGCTAGAGAGCAATTTAAATGTATTAGATCGAAATTGCTTATAACTATTTTGAATGAATCTGATATGCCTTCTAGCTAGTAGTCATCTATCATATATGTTTTGCATCTATCTTGATCATCTTTGAATACTAATATTCTTAAAATTGGTTTTTCATGTTCATATTGCCTTATTTTTCTCTTGTTTTGGGTATTTTTTGCAAAAAAATGTTTTATCACAAAATAGTACCCAATGACGAGTGATATGTGCCTAAGTATGTTCAATATACATAATGGACTTGAAAAATAAATTTAATTAGCATTCAAATGGCTAGAAATTAAGTTTGATGGTTTTAGGTCAGGTTGACCATCGATCGAGTTTCCCCTAGGACAAACTCGACCAATCCATGGCCGAGAGCTATTCTGAAATGGACCAATCGATCGAGTTTCTGACTCATAGAACTCAATCGATCAGCGGGCTGAAGCCAACTTAAGTTGTATTTGGACGACTATTCTCCCTCTCAACTAGAGAATAGTCAAATGATTCCCCTTCTTCTAGCCCTAAGCTCTCAACCCCAGACCTTTCCTTCCCTAACCTAGCCCTTATCCAACCCAGAAAGGTTGCCCTAGACCTTCCCCCTTGCTCAACCTTGGTGTGTTAATGGTTTTGATGTTTTATTTGTGTGTTTGCTCTCTTCTTCTCCTTCTTTGCGCCTCCATGGCTTCTCATCGAATAAAGAGACCCACCCCTAGCAATGCACTATCCTCTTCTTCATCCTCTCACTTGGTTCTATTTGATGAGACACTCTTTGTCTCAATAGAGGCTATAAATATGTATAAGGACCTTCTTCCTAGGAGTCCTTTCCCTTTTAGAGCCTTGTTTGAGCCTAGCCCTAGGCATCAAGATGTCATCAATCAAGTGGCAAGGTTGCTATCCATTCATCACCTATCCACCCTGGTTGTTGAGCGTGATTGCTTTCATAATTTTCTTACAAGCACGAAAGTAGTTCACAAATTCTACACAAATTTGCATTGGAATTACGACTCCCTTGTACCCCCGCCGAATACTCAAGTGATCCTTACATCCATGATTGTTGGGAAGAAATTCCAAATCTCTGAGGATATTTTGAATGTTTTCTTTTCAATAGAAGATGAGAATGACACCTAGTGTAAGGATTATGGAGAGTATTTTGACCTTTTGGACCCTAAAGGTTTCTACAAGTAGAATGAGAACACTCTTCCTGATATCCATCACTATCTTAAGAAACCTAATGTTCATTATAAGAAGAAGAGCATCCTATCCTCCTCCTCCCTACATCTCAAGAAGCGTATATTAGCCCTAGTGGTCAACTGCAACATCCACCCAAAGAAAAATCAAATGGATATTGCAGAGAACACTGCGGTCATAATGTACTACATTCTAGAGAATGTTAGATTCAAATGATCTAGATACATTCTCCATGATATGATCTTCTTCGACTCTGGAAACAACACCCGAGGCACCCATCCTCCTTATACAGCCCTGATTTGTGGTCTATTTCAGTTTGCCACTGAGAAATCACTCTTCTCTAACTTCCACTATAGACCTGCCAGGTAGGGACTGTGCATTAGTGAGACCGATTCAAAACTTCATGCCTATCCCTTCCTCCTCCACACTCGGTGCTTCACCCTCAACCTCTGCCTCAGCTACCCCTACCTCTACCTCTACCCGAGCTCCACCTCCTCATCCACCGCGACCTAGTCATGCCTTATTTCATGTGTCCAATGAAGCCCTCATGGGTTACATGATGCAACAAAAGGCATATAACCTCTAGGCCCAGGAGCATCTGTACCAAGATTTATGTTCAATAATGTCAAACATGAACTTATCCTATGCACACCCTTACCCTTCCTACCAGCCCTACCCCAGTAGTGATTATGCCTCCTATGCATACAATCACCACTACCCTACCCCTGAGCCTTCTGATGCTTCTCCCACACCCTCTACTGCTGGTGGTCCTGCTCCTATCTTTCTGTCATTTCCTGTTGGCCCCTTGGCCACTCTGCTTGTCAGTCTGGGTGATTCTTCTCCCTCCTTCCCTCAGGTCAATGAGCTCTATGCTCTTGGTATGACTTGGGATGAGCAGAATGCTCGTTGGCCCGATTGTGGTTTCGGTCCTTCTATGGATGTGGAGATGCCTGACTAGGCTGATGCTGAGACTGTCAATGTTGATGAGGATGATGGTGATGTTGAGGATGCATCTGATGATGGTGATGGTGAGGATGCATCTGATGATGGTGATGGATCTGATGGCTTTGCTAGTGACTCTAGTGATGAAGGCATTGCTACTGCACCATTAGATGGAGAAGAGGACTATGAGTCTGATGTTGATGATGATGTTGTGGACATAGATAGCTTAGATGTCTAGTTGTTTCTTAGTTTCTAGTCTAATTTGTTGATCATACATATCTTTCTAGGCTATTTTGTATTAGAAACATCTGAGTACATGTTCTGAGTTGTACTATTTTATCTTTCGATTTCATCATTTCTCGCTTGTAGTTGCTTTTATGAGAACATGTTTCATGAGTTGTAATCTATCTTTTGTGCACTCTTACTCTTTGATCTGTTATATCTTATGAGTTGGTGCCATATTTTACCATATTTTGATTATGACTTAGCTTGTGTGTTTCTCTCATCTTTGTTTGATATATGATATGAGATTGCATGTTTGAATATCTACTTGATTGTGTTTGGAGAATACCTGTTTATATGCTCTTCTACCCCCCTTACTTTTTGATAATGTCAAAAGAGGGAGAGAACTTCAATGTCTTGAAACTCAATCATATTGCTACCCATTTTTATACTGTTGTTTTTTTGGTCAGTAAAAAATCATATTACTATTAATACCAAAAATAGGGCACTAAGTATCCATTTTCATACTATTGTTTATTGCTTATAAGATCCTTTTCATGTTCATTACTTTCTTGATCATGTGACTTGCAAAGGACCATATAGTACATGTATGTTATATTTCTCTGGTAGATAGACTAACTATGTAGGTTAAAGTAAGCATAGATTGAGGAGGAGAAAATTCACATTGTTCAAATCTTGAACCCCCCTAATTCACAAGGCAAATGTATAATTTCAATATCCTTTTTCAATATGTTTAAGGATTGGTTTGTCATTGTCAAAAAGGGAGAGAATGTTGACCTAGAGGTTATACATTGTCCATATTTTGATAATAACTTAACCATTCCATTCATATGTATCTAATATGTGTATTCAAGATTGATTTTAGGTGTTAGGTACATGAAAAGGATCAAAATTACACAAGCCCTGGCTTGTCAAAGCTCAAGTCAAAAGCAATGCAAGTGTGATAATAAGGAAATCCATTTAAATGACCTTAGAATATTTTTGTAATCACTTGTATTGATGATATGACTTGTAACTAAGATGAGAAAAATATATGGGACACTTAGTATCAAGTTTGAATCACTTTTTAATCACTTTAGAAAATCGATCATAGGTTGTTGATCGATCGAGTTCCAATCTCGACCGATCCCTTGGATCAATTTTCTAGAGAGTGCATCGGTCGAGTTGTGCATTCATAGAACTCGGCTGATCGGGTTACTGACCAAATGCAATTTTCATTGGTCGGATGAGTTTCCCCAGGACAAACTCGACCGGTGGTTTGAAAACTGGGTTTGTCTTTTAGTCGATCGATCGAGTTACCTTTATTGAATTTCCATCGAATGTACTATGTGGAAATTGTAGAAAAAGTGATTCTTACCGTTGGTGACTTGTTTGGGTGAAAATAGATCTATTTCCTTGTGCAAAAATGCCTATACTTCGGCCCTAAGTGCTCCCCAACTCAAGGGAGCACCCCTATCTATAAATAGGACCACTTGGAGTTCATTCCAATGTTTCTCATTCACTACATACAAGGTCCTTGCTATAGTTGAGTGTGCTACTATCCCTTGATCCCCTTTCTCTCCCTAGTTTACACTTCATTTTGTGATTTGTGAGTGAGTTAGGATCATTGTAAGAGAGCTCCACCTTTTTGCATGTAAAGCTCTCAATCTTCATTCCCTATCCCCTTCTTCCATGAAGAAAAGGTGAAGGAATCAAGCTCCATCGAGTGAAGAAAGAGTTGTAGATGGTCCTCTTCAAGGTTGATGAAGAGGTGGTGATCTTCTCCAGGTGAAGGAGAAGGCAAAGGTGGAAGATCCAACAGGAGAAGAAAAGTCCTTCAAGGCTAAAGACTTGAGATTGAATGGGTAAGACCTAGGTGAAGGCTGAAGATTCAAGTTAAGTGGGTAAGTTCCGTGTCAAGGTGGAGATATCCTTGTGGTTGGATGGATAAGTCCTTTGGTGGTCTATTGTTGTAAATCTCTTTCGTGATATTATAGAGAAAATCACTTGCAAAGTCCTAGAGGCTGACCTCTATAGGTAGTGGACTAACTCACTTCTAGTTTGAAGTGTGGAACCACTCTACATCCCTTTGTCAAGTGCTTGCTATTAATCTCTCTCATCCTTGCTATGCTTGTTAGATAGGACTTCAAATTTCCATTAATCTATTACTCCTAATTGATATAATTTGAAGGTCTAATCTATTTTGTGAGATATTTTTAGCTCTATTCACCCGTCCCTCTAGAGCCCTTAGATCGAACAAAGTCTACATGCTCAAAGGGCTATTTGAGAACTTCAAAATGGGAAAGGAGGAGAAGATAGCCAACATGTACTCAAGGGTCAACACCATTGTGAATGGTCTTGCTATTCTAGGTCATCCTATGAGTAGAGGAGAGATCAACTCAAAGATCCTTAGAAATCTTCCCAAGAGATGGGAATCCAAGGTGACTTCCATTGAAGAAGCAAGGTATCCTGACGATATTCACATTGACGAACTCATAGGAAATCTTCAAGACCATGAAGTTACACTTGACAAGAGAGAAGAAGTTGAAAGACAAGAGGAGAAAGAGCTAAAGAGAATGAAGAAGGCTGAAATCAAAGCTCAAATTGAAGCTATTGTGGGTCAAGCCTCTCCATCATCTCATGTTGAAGAAGATGACATGTACTCCAAGGATAGACTTTACAAAGGCAAGTCTTCCTCCTCCATATAGTGCCTCAAGTGTGGAAACAAAGGTCACTACAGGATAGATTGTCTAAAAGGAATAAAGACCCATCATCACAAGAAAAGAGAAGAGAAGTACAAGAAGAAGGATAAATGACACAAGAGCTCAAGTGACTCCTCCAACTCAAGCTCAAGTGAAGAATCCAGTGGAGGATCTAGATCAAGCTCTAGTGATAAAGGAGAATGCCATTTTTCTATCATGGCTTCAACAAATGAAGACTCAAATGAGGTACATCTAAACTCTTTAGATAAAGAACCTTTAATTGCTATAGTTAATGCTGCTTGTGCCTCTCTTAATTCTTCTAAAAAGAAAAAGAAAAGGCTTGATAGAATTGTTTATAATTTTCATGTAGAAATAGATGATCTTGAACATGAGAGTACTTGCTTTCTTGATAATAAAAATGTTTATCTTAGTCAAATATATTCTCTTAAACTTGAAAATGCTAATTTGCTTGACAAGATTAGATTTCTAGAAACTCAACCTCTTATGCCTAGTTCTAATGATGAGCATACGTTAATTGTTGATTCGCTCATGCATGATATTGATGTTCTTAAATTTGAAAACAAGAACATAGATTTGTCTTTGCAAGGTTTAGAATCTAAAAATAGAATCTATTGTTATAAGATTGCTATTTTTGAAAATGAAAGTGCTTCCTTTCTTGGCGAAATTAATGTGCTTGAATCTTTCTCCAATTCTACTAGTAGAGAGAATAGTGTTTCTGCTCTTCACTTTGATAGAGATTCTTATATAACTAAATCTCTTTGCTTATAAAATGATCTTTTGCATGCTAATGATAATATCAATCATTTGCCTTCTTCTATTGCTTCTCTTATGCATGATAATCATAGTTTGAGTTCATCTTTACAAAGATTATTAGTTGGTAAAATGAATCTTAATGATATACTACACCATACTACTAAATACATTGGTAGACATAGTTTAGGGTATGACGATACTCAAAGGAACAACAAAGGTAAATGACCTCCAATCTTTCATGGAGAATCTTCTATTTCGAAGACTATGGGCACATGTAACTATTGCAATAAAATTGGTCATTATTCTAATTCTTGCCCTTTTCAAAAAACACCCAACGGAAATAGGACTTGGGTTTCTAAGCTAACCCCTCCGGACCCAAAAACATGATTGGGGACCATTTCATCTTTGTTCTTGTAGGTCACTTGCTAATGGATTGACATGAGCTACTTGAATGGAATTAACTTCTCATTCCACATAAAGGAAGAAAGGTGAGATGTGTATGGGGTGGAAACAAGTGGAAAAGGAATGGTAAGAATAGAGGTAAAAGTTTACTTGCTCATATCCAATCCTAACTTGTTCTTATCAAGTTAGTGTGCACTATTCATATGATGTTTTAGTCAAAAGTGGTATTTTTTTATTCTCTTCACACACTTGCTCAAATTTTGTTTCTAATGTTGTTATAGTTCATTACTAACTTGCCTACACATGTTTGGATATGGCTTATATTTTTTTCATGCCTCTAGATATGTTTTTCATGTATATATATGTGCTTTTTTACAGAAGATTTATCGGTCGAGTATGTCCTGATTGAAACTCGACCGACCGGAACCTATGGGTGTTGCCAGCAACTGTTGTCACTCGAGTTGCTAAAACATAGAACTCGACCATTAGCATTGTGCATAGAATATACATTTGTCTTATTGAATGAAAATTTCCCTCTAAACTAGATTTTCCCAACCAATAGCCTTATTCTTTGGCACTCCCTTTGGTTCCTTTATATATGCATGTTGCCATGTTCTAAATTCCCTATCTTGCTTACTACTGTATCTTTCTTATTGTTATAGTTGGTATCACACTAGTGGTATTCTGATATCTTGCAATTACTTGCTTTGAGTTGTTTTGTAGTTTTTAAAGACGATCTCCTTGAATCACTTGGTTGTGTCTTAAATTGCTTTTGTTGTGTTCAAACTTGCTACATCTACATAGTTGTATATCTTGTTTGGATACAACCTTGAGGTACTTAGTGGTAAATTATCTTTTAGGTAGTTATGCATATTTTTTGGTGAGCTATATCCTTTCTTGCTTCTAAAGTTGCACATCTCTTTGTTTGGATAATATCTACATCAACTCATAGCTTGCTCTTGAATTTGTGCATCTTTTGTTATGATCTAGATCCCATTAGTAGACCTAAGTTATGATAACATCTACTAGTAGTCTTTCTACATGTAGTTATAGTTGATGCAGGATATATAGAGCAACATTGTATGTAGGAATTGGAACATCCTAAGAATTTATGTAGATTTTTCTCTATAGGGTTGGGCTGTTCGCCCATTAAAGCGGTATGCCTTGGAATGAAAGACAATTCTGAATCAATGTCAGATTTTGATGCAATACCAATTTTTTTAATGTAGAAACAACCTTCTGAGCAAGACTCGTTGCCTCGCCATGAGCCCTGATGCTTTTTGGACGAATTATGTCATCTTAAGGATCAAAATTGTGATTCATTTTTGTATAGTACCTTATCTTGACTTGATCTTTGTTAGTATTACATTATGGGCTGTTCAAGTGCTCTTTAACTTGCTTTTCTTTCTATGCTTAGACAATCCCCTAGATTTTCTCTTCTACTCTTTGTTATAATTTTGTGTCTCCTTTCTTTCAACAAGTGGTGTGTCTTATCTCTTCAACCCCCATCTTTTTGAAATGACAAAGGGGGAGAAATCATGTCTTCTTCTGTAAAGTGTTGGCTAAATTGGACATTAATATACCCTTTGTTTTGATGATGACAAACTTTTCATTCTTGTGGATATAACGTGCTACTTGAGTATTTTAGGGTTAAAGGAAATAAGGAAGTGGATAAGTGAAGATCAAAACAAATGGAAGATGAATGCGCTTAGATGTTTTTTTCATGATTGTACTCAATGTAAAAACTTGTACAAGTACCAAGATATCATGTAAATCATGTGTTAGATCTTCCTCATCCACTCATAACCCTTAGATAGGTTTCCCCCAAAGTTAGAGTCATTCATACACATTGAAACACACACTAAGTAGGTGATTCAAAAATCTAGAACAGGGACACCCTCGGTCAAAGAAATTGTCAACCGAGACACACTCGATCGAAGTTCTTGTTGACCAGTAAACACCTCGGTCGAAATTGAGACCGTTGTTCAACAACTTACACAATTGTGCTCTAAATTAGCATTCAGTCAAAAATAACCTAGATCGAGTAAGCAATGATCTAAAGTTTGCGACTGTTAGACTGAGTGGTTGGTAGTTAGGAGTTGGAAATAGATGTTGCAACACTTTTTGCTCCAAACCCCTATTTGGTTGAAGAAAAAGTTCGACTGAGACACATCATGGTCGACAAGTTACTCGACTGAGATAGTTTCTGGATTGTTCTTTTCAGTTGAAACAATTAGCCATTACAAGTCAATTAATGGATACCTAATAGCTATTTAATCACTAAGAACAATCTAGAAACCCTCTAGAATGTCCCTAAGTACTTTCAAACCATTCCTATAAATAGGAGAGTCCTTAGGACTCCTAAAGCATATAACTTCACTTGAGAATACATTCTAGTGAGCATCTAAGAAAGAGCTACACTTTCCATCTTATTTTACTTGCTTCAATTTCGTGTCCTATAGATACAATCTCCAAGCCATCACATATAGCCTCATCCATCTTAAGTGGATAGGATATCTATATGCTTGATATAGGATCAAAGTGTTGTACTCAATTGTATAAGTATTTTCTTTCTTCTAGTCTTTTTCTTCTATATTGTATATTGTTCTCCTTGACTACTCCTAGGATTGGAGGTTGTTGAAAGGAGGTTGCTTGGAGGTACTTCTTGGTGGAGAAGGTTGCTTCGAGGCATTATTGAGATTACATCAAGGAAGGCTGCTTCAAGGGAGGTTGGAGCTACTTCTAAAGGAAGGTTGTCTCAAGGTGGTGGAGCTACTTCAAGGAGGTGAAGGATGATCCAAGGACTTGAAGTTACTTCAAGAAGGCTGCTTCAAGGAGGTTGAGGCTACTTCAAGGGTGTGTAAGGTGATTGTATTTTATGTAACATCCTTATGAGGTAATAAAATAAATCACTCTCAAAATCCCAATTGGAAACAATTGGGTAGTGGACTGACTACCTTTGACTTCATAGGTAGGAACCACTCTACATCCTTGTGTCTTCCTTGTTCCCCCTCCTTCTTTGGTTGAGTGATTTAAATTGTTTCAATTAATTTTAAAAAGTTCCAAAAAGCTCTATTCACCCCTTTCTAAATGTTTCAATTTGTATCAGAGCATGTCTTCAAGGAGCCATTACAGGTCTTGAAGAATGGGGACGGTGTACTTCACAAACTCAACCTTGAAGGAACTTATGTGAGTCAGACACCACCCTTTGATGGAATCAACTACACTTATTGGAAGAGAAGGATGCAATTTGACTTCTAAGGGATTAGCTTGGAAATTTGGAGGATGGTATCTACACCCTATGTACTTCCAATGATGGAATATGCAACATGGGATCCAAATACAGTAAAACAAGTTCAATTAAATGCAAAGGCAGTAAGCATTTTATATTGTTCTGTTTTAGTAAGTGAGTTCAATAGAATATCTTCATGCGATAGAGCTTATGATATATGTCATAAACTATCTATAACTAATGAAGGTACTACCCAAGTTAAAAATACCAAGATTAATATGCTTAAACAAAAATTCGAACAATTTTAGATGCAATCTAATGAATCTATTGGTGAGATGTATGCAAGATTTTCTTCCATTGTTAACCGTTTAAGTGCATTAGGCAAATGTATAAATGAAGAAGATCAAGTGTCTAAAATCCTTAGATCTTTGCCTCCAAAATACAAGCCAAAAGTGACAGACATTAAAGAAGCTAATGATCTCACCACATTGAGGATGGAGTAGCTCATTGGTAATTTAGAAACTCATGACGTCACTCTTGAAGAAGAAGAAAGACTGGCATCTAAACACAAGAAGGATAAAAGGAAGGACATTGTTTTTAAGGTGACAACTAAAGAAAGTAATGAAACAAGTGAAGAAGATAGTGAAGAGGAGGCATTCATTGTAAATGGTAAGCAATATAGAAGATTTGAAACTAACAAAAATTCTCTTATTTCTTCTTCCCTTAGGTGCTTTGAATGTGGTAAGAAGGGACATTTAAAAAATGAGTGTCCCAAAGTCAAGAAGGGAAAGAAATCTTCTCTCAAGAACAAAGAGAAAGCCTACAAAGCAGTTTGGGATGACTCAAGCGATGATAGCAAAAGTGAAGAAGAAGTGGAATGTCTCATGACCAAAAATGTTACACCCCGATCTCACAATTTCCTCAAATCATGAGATTAGGGCGTAAGATAGGATTTGTATGCAACACCAATAACACCCTTAACTTTTTCTTTTCTTTTAAACTCTTGTTTCCCCGCATTGAACCACATATCATCTTAACAAAGGAATCTGAACATTTCTTCTACTAATCATACTTTAATAGTAAAGATACATGTATAAGCATTCACGATGTCTTTCACACATTATGCACATGAAACTTGCTAATTAGCATACATATCAAAGAGGAACAATATTACACATTGTAATTACAACTCTCTCTCTAAACTCTTACTGAGGACCTAGAGTGACAAGGACCGACTGACTCAACTAATCTCGTACTTGACTCCTGTGGCAGGTCTACACTGATGCTCTGACCATCTTCAAGTCCACGCGGTTAACCCTAAAAATGTTTGAGTAGAGGGGTGAGCCTACTCGCTCAGTGAATGAGTACTTCATGGAAACAGACTAATGCACTAATGTGATTACAGATATAATTTGAGTAAATGAGATGAAATTTAACAACAATAAATACTACACTGAGCAGTTCTAAAATAATATAATTGAAATAACAAAGAATGTAAATATTGCATCCAAAGAATAACTACTAGAAGACTATGCTCTAGTCTTCCTTAACTCTTTCATTTATAAGGAACTCTGTGAACCTATATGATCATATTTTAGATTATGCCCTGATCTATGCAGTGTACTCTGCATAGAGACTCGCAGTGCACTACGAACACACCGTACAAGACTTAGCGACACACCCGGGAAATGCTAAGTCTGACGCCAGCCCTGTTCTGCTACAGGACCACAGGCTCTCCGGCCTACAGGATCTCCGGCCTCAATGCACTACTCCGAGTGCTCTAGACTCCTCCTCTAACCTGAGTACACAGGTGGAGAGTCTCACTGGGTTACCACCGTGACTCCGCACAGATTAATGTTGAATAACCCCTATTTCTCCAGTGCCACCGTGACTCCGCACGGATTATTGTTGAACACTACCTCTCTTTCCTCGTGCCACCATGACTCCGCACGGTTGATGTTGGACACGAGTTTCACCCCTAAGAAGCAGATCTCTCAAAGGGGTTCTACGGTGTTCAGGGCACCTAAGTCTAACATTAACATTATAGGTACATTTTAAACAGAAATCATAATTCATTTAACATTTCTCACAAGGCTCACACGGCCTGCCATATCATATCATACGAAACATCATAACTCATGTATTCAACATATATCATGTCTCAGTAACATCCCTTTCTAGGGCATGTCATATCTCATCACCTGCAATTTACGAGATATGTATTGAAAATAAGAATCCCTGCAGTATGCAGATATCAACTCAGAGAGAACAAGCATATAAAGTTAAATGCACTAGAAACATACAATTCAACAATTAAGCATCACCACATCTCATATCGAAACCTTTCATATCACCTTAACATGATTCATTGAACACCCTATCCTTAGGGTTTAATTTGCCTTATTCATTCATCACATGCCATCACCCTACTCTTAGGGTTTCATTTGCCTCATCACTTGTCACATGGCTCTCATAAGGATTTCATAAGATATAAGCATTCACTAAATAAAGATTGTTTTCAACAAATCATATACAATCGATATATGTATGAAACCATGGAAATTGAACTAAATTTAGGTTTTCCATACCATTCACTGAGATATCATGTATCAAGGATAAAATTCAATTAAGATAACCCATGAGGTACATCCTAACCATTTATAGGATTACCGGCCCTTTTCAATAAGGTTGAAGCTCTAGTGATGTCTCAATTAGGTTAAACCCTAATTACATCATTTGATATAAATCTGAAAAGCATTCTCACTAGGAAGTGTTATATACATTCTTGATATGAATCTACCATTAAGGAGTCATTCAAACAGAGAAGGAATCCATATCATATCAATTTGCAACAACTTAAATCGAACGGACATTTCAGGTTTTAGAATCATATACTAAGCAATTAGGGATTTGGATGCTATAATCAAATTCGTGCATTACACTGTTTAGAGGAAGAACCAACTCACCCTAAGGTGTGAAAACACCTCACAACTGCAGCTCAACTCAGGGAATCTCGAATTCTTATCAAATCCCTAGCAAATCTCCCAATTCTTCTTCCATTCAACTCGGAAACCTTGAAAATGAGGGATTATGAAGAAAGGGTGAGAAAAGAGGGAATTTAGACATCATCTTGGATCAAATCAGAGCATGAACAGAAATCTTGACATGAGAGAGAAGATCCACCATAAAAGTCTATGCAAAGAATCCAAACTTACTTGATTTCACCCTTCCTGGAATCGCAAAACCCTAATTCAGCAATTCACCCACTTTCTTCTCTCAAACCCTAACTCTCCCTCTCTCTCTCTAGGAGCTCGTTTCTCTGGAATGAATGACGAAGAATGAGAGCTGTGTGTGTGTGTGGTCGATCATATAAGTCAATTGAGCTGCTTGGGTCAATTGCATATTGACCCAACACTCAACTTTAATTATATTGGCTGAATATTCAGTTATACAAAAGTTACTGTAATTCGTTTATTTCAGAGACCAATCATTCTCCAAAAATTATGGGAATTTATAAAGTTGTTTATAATTGATATATAAAGATTCAGTTAAAATTTTAGATCATTTGGAGTTACTAATAAATAAATAAAAATAGAACAGTGCACTGCTATATTGCAGTCAGCAATATATTCGGCCGAGTTTGTCCTGCACAGAACTCGACCGACACCCTTACTGTAGAGATCAAAATGTCATCCAAAAATTATGCCAATTTAACAGAGTGTCTAAAACTGTGTTTTTCAAACACAGTTAAAATTTGAGATCAATTGGATATACCAATAAAAAGATAAAATTCAATTACCACACTGCTGTAGAATTCTGGAAATATGATCGGTCGAGTTTGAAACTCGGCCGATAAACAGGTCAGAGCATTCTTCACAAATTCTGATATTTTCCAATGTTGTTCACATTTTATATATCCAAATCATATCCAAATTTTAAGTAAATCAAAGTTACACATAAAATAATAAAAATCATTTAGTGAGACATTCTACTTATCAAATTCTGTATTCATGTATCATCAAAACCCTATTTTGGGCCGATTAGGGTTATGTTTCTCAAATCCTAATTCTCAAGACAAAAGAACATTTAGAATTCTTATCATAGTTAAAACATCATAATTGAGTTATCGTCATTAATTAGATTTCAAGAATGATTATTCCAATTAATCTTTGCAATTGTCTAGGTAAACCCTAGTTTACCAGTTAAGCTCAGATGGGGTCGTAACAACTCTCCCCCCCTTAGAATGTTTCGTCCTCGAAACATAAACCTACAAGAAAGATGCATTCAAGGTTATTCTAAGCTTCTAAAGCCTTCCATGTCATCATATTCTTGTATTTCATACCTGAATGTAGTTTTCAACATTAGATCTTTTAATTCTTTACTAAATCACAACATATTTCAAATAGTTCTCAATGATATCAAGCAACTTCTTTATGCCACAGTCAAACATAGAATGCAAAGATAAACCACCACGCTTTCGCTGCGCAACTCTGATACAACTATCTCAACTTATGTGGCTCAGAAAGTTCTATTGTTCTGTATCACCTTTAAGTGACAAAAGCGAGTTCACCATGCTGTTTTAAACTTTAATAAAGTGCTATTCAAATAGCAAAACAGTCTTGAATTAAAAAAAACTAGATTCAACAATCAATTGCACAATACTGCTCTTGGCATCCCCATTGGGTCATGGATGCATGAGGTGAAGCATTACCACCTCATTCCATACTATCCTGTTTCGATCCTGGGATCTGTGGGTTATGGGCCCACACACAATTCAAAGTGTAACCATCGTATTATATCATTTTAGGGCTTCAACAATAGTAATAAAGAAATCCACAATTGTATCAGTCATTCAAGCATTAATCATACTCAATTACCATCACTCAGTTATATTAGAGCTAGGTATAACAAGCTACACCTCATTAGGGTTACTTGTCCAAACAATCTAATTATCATCCCTTTCTATTAATATGAGTGAATAAGTATAACTACCTTATTCAGGGTATCTCTCCATGTGTTCTGACATCATTCAAACCGTATCACCATATCACAAATACACAATAGTAAGATGCATATCAGGTATGAATTACTACAACTATCATACGCCTTTAATTTAACATATAGCTTACACAAATACACTGAAATCATATGTAGAACCAACTTTCATACCTTAATATGCCTTCAACAAATCATACATGTAAAAACAAATTCTCATATTACACAAAGCTAGTGTTTTCCCATATCTCTTTGCTCATTCATTACTTCTTTACTTTTTGCTACCTATCCTTTTCATATGATTATATACAATAAACATTATTAACATTGAAGGATTTAAGATAGGAATAAATTATTCATCATTCTTGCTATCACGCAAGAACTTATTTCTTATCACACTTCATCATATTGTATGTCACTATTACATTCACTTGATGACCCCACCAAGGTAGTTATGCACCATATATGACTCATTTTCTCTTATTATTTCATACCTATTTCACATTCTAGACATCACTTGAAAACACATATATCATTTGTCATCTTTAAACATGACTCAATATCACATATCCAGTTTCAATGCTAAACATCCATTTTAATCAACGTATACATTGCAATTGTAATACAGGAAATTCCATCATTTTCATCAATCATATTATGTATTTCAAGTTCCAATGAATCTATCATACTCTATTGTATGTGCTACACTATTTAGGAGTTATACCAATTGATACTGAAGCAATTAAGCACTTAAATTGAGTTAAATAATGATTTCTGAATGAACTGCCACTCACAGCTCTGAAACTCGGCCGATTGGTCAGAAACTCGGCCGATTGCTTCACAACTCGTCCGATTCGCTTAAAACTCGGCCAATCAACTTGCTGTTTGATTTCTTGTAAAAGAAACTCGACCGAATCACATACAACTCGGCCGATCAGTTGGCTGTTCGATTTCCTATTAAGGAAACTCGACCGAATCACATACAACTTGGCCGAATCGCGTACAGACTGAAAACTAAAACAAACCTGCTGGTGTCGATTTCACTCGAATCGACGGGCAAAACTACCAATTTCATGTATACCATGTTGCACATATTTCCTCCTTTATCTTTATACTATTGTGAAGTTAACGTTCTAAATTAATAGTCCTTTTATTGGTTTTTCCTCATGTTGAATACATTACATATTCTTCATTTTTTTTTAAATCAAGTGGATCATGCATGGGTCAAACATAGTTTCTCTTTCAATCAAGTTTTTCTCTTCTGAATACAGTCCACCTTTGTATGACTTATTCATTCGTTAAACTACACCTATGTTCCTTGCTTAGAAACTAGTTTTTTGTTCTAGTCTTATGAATTACATGTTCATACGATTCTCTTTACTTTTATGGACCTATTGAATGCTCAACCCTATTCTCAACTTAGCCTTTGCTTTAGAGTTCATAAAAGCATTATACTCAATTATATGATTCATTCTTCATGATTGATTCTTGTTATCTTGAATCATACATACATTTCACATATCTTTTCTATATTTCATATGTATAGTTCATGTAATATTAATCAATAAACTGATTATGAACTTCTTATCATGTTCTATTATTCCTCAGTTAAGGGTTTCACATTTGAGACCCCAAAGTTGAACCTCAGATATCAGTTTCAACAAATTCTTAGTTGTTCTGATCTTGCCCATCTGTTTCAACATCTTACTGTATATACATTCTTACTCTGATGTGGGTCTAATTATTCAAAGTTTATTCTTATTATACTATTAATAGGAGTCATTAGACCCCAGTATCGCATCCTTCCAGCCGGACCAGGCCAAGCCTGAAGTCCTGAAGCCAAGAACTACTGAGGATTACTCCACTCCTATTCATCTCAAAAGTGTGGAAGAAAACTTATCCACTAACAAAAGCTCATTCAAAAGTCAATTCTAGTCTACTTGTTATTGATGTGGTTTTTGAATGCACTAACAAATTCACTCGGGGTTTATATCCCCGAGCTTTTACCAAAACCAAGTGCAACAATACCACCCGCAAGCGGACGGATCTTATCGCAGTATAGTTTAGGATCGAACCCAAAGGACAACGTTTTTAAGAATCCTTGTCAGTTAGATCTAGCTCAAGTAAAACTAATATTTAGAACAATAGGTTGATTTTGGTTTGATTAAACTAATTGCAAGAAAGTAAACGTGGAATAAAAGATGGGTTTAGATTAATGATACGAAATCGCTGGGATGGTACCGGGTTTGACCACCGCTACACACACAATCATACTCTCTCGCGAACAATCCAGGCACGAAATAACACTCCAAGTAGAGCTGCTGCAGAACCCCCCTTACGGGCGTCAGGTCCGCGTAAGCGTCACCATAGGCAGCCGATTTCTCATCGCCATCCGGATCATACGTCTTACGGCTCTGAAGATACAGAAATGCACGGAAGCTGTGAACCCCCCTTTCGGGCGTTAGGCGCACAGAAGTGTCACCGAAGGTTAGGCGGACCGTCCCCTCGCGGATCATACACTTACGACCTCGATGAAATCCCATCCTATTTCTAATCAGGGAGTCAACCGCGCAAACCGCAAAGCAAACAAGCGACTATTGTACGTGTAAACATCGACGAAAAGCACGAAGATACAAAATCCAACTAAGGCTGTGAACCCCCCTTACGGGCGTCAGGCGCACACAAGTTTCACCGAAGGTTAGGCGGACCGTCCCCTCGCGGATCCTACACCTACTACCTCAAGGAATCCTATCGGAAGTTCTCGTCAAGGAGTCTAACATGCTAAACGACATTCATACCTACGCATTGAAGTTCTCGCAACATAGGGAGCACAAAGATGGAAACACGCACATAACCAACTCACAAGCTTAACGATAAACGACAAAATGAAGAGTTATATACATTGCCATGGAAAGTTTAACAAGAGAACATGGTTTGCATGGGCAGCGGGGCTAGTCCCCGCACCCCAGCGAAAGAGGACTACTCGCTCATGATGCGAGGTACAAGAAAGATAGAAGAAGAAGATAGATCCGCCATGAGCTCGGTGCAGAAGGTGGACGCAGCCCGGTGAAGAAGATGCACTCTTTGCTCCGTCTTCTTCTCCTTCTTAGCCTCCTTGGACACAACACCAGCTGTAGGTGGAGTGGAACTTGATCGGGATGGTGCTCTGGCAGCCTTTCGGCGTCCGGAACCGATACCTCAAATGGGGACCCTGGGGGTCTATTTATAGTTTTAGATCTAACGCCAAACGGTCTGGGGACCGTTTGGGCGCCAAACGGTCTTGAGACCGTTTGGGCGCCAAACGGTCTCGAGACCGTTTGGGCACCAAACGGTCTTGAGACCGTTTGGGCATCAAACGGTTTGGAGGTCGTTTGAGCGCCAAACGGTCTTGCTTTGATCAGTCTGGCTTTGGTGTGGTCGCGCGGCTTTAGTTCTTCAAACGATCCTTGTGCTTGCATCGAACGGTCTTGGGACCGCGCGAGACCAAACGGTCTTGGGACCGCATGGGACCAAACGGTCTTGGGACCGCATGGGACCAAACGGTCTTGAGACCGCATGGGACCAAACGGTCTTGAGACCGCATGGGACCAAACGGTCTTGGGACCGCATGGGACCAAACGGTCTTGGGACCGCATGGGACCAAACGGTCTTGAGACCGCATGGGACCAAACGGTCTTGAGACCGCATGGGACCAAACGGTCTTGGGACCGCATGGGACCAAACGGTCTTGGGACCGCATGGGACCAAACGGTCTTGGGACCGCATGGGACCAAACGGCCTTGGGACCGTATGGGACCAAACGGTCTTGAGACCGCATGGGACCAAACGGTCTTGGGACCGCATGGGACCAAACGGTCTTGAGACCGCATGGGACCAAACGGTCTTGGGACCGCATGGGACCAAACGGTCTTGGGACCGCGTGGGACCAAACGGTCTTGGGACCGCATGGGACCAAACGGTCTTGAGACCGCATGGACTTCTTGGGCAACTGGTTTCGTCTTGTTTCTTTGTGTATTCCAGCAAACGATCTTGAGACCGCATGGATCCAAACGATCTTGAGACCGTTTGCATGGAGTTGCCTACTGTACCTGCATAAAATGAAAGATATTTAGTTAAAACCTTGATTATTGAATTACTTAGTAGTTTTGTGCATTATGATTCATATTAGGGTGAAAAGATGTGGAAAAGATATTAAATTGTTCCAAAAAGGTAATTGAAAATTATGATGAGTATGCACTCATCAAAACACCCCGAACTTAAATCGTTGCTCGTCCTCGAGTAACATAAAATTTGAAACTGTTGCCTAATGAAATACTTTCGATCCATGTGATTTCTTCATCTTCACATCACAAGTGTTTTCTTTCTGCTCAGTATGAATGAGTACCTCAACTTCCTGGGACCACTAAACACGTCTTTCCATAGCTTCGTTCCTGAGTTCGTTTCCCAACAACGCTTCCTCCCCGCCTTTTCTAACACCAAGCATGTCAAAGAGTGTCGTAGGAGTTCTGAGATACCCGCAGAATCAACAAGTATGCATTTGATCTGACACTGGTATTGTTAAGGATGGTAGGGCATGTATTGTGCCCTTAGGTAGAAAAATGAGTGAAAGGTGGTATGAAAGGAAGAAGAAAATCTCTCCTCTATTCGACTCGAGATTTTTATTTGTTTTGCAATTTCATTTATTGCATATATTTTTTTTTTGTGTGCGCTATGGCATCTTTTGTTGCAGATCTCTCCTCTATTCGACTCGAGATTGCATTTATTTTGTGTGCACTTTGGCATCTTTTTATTGCAGATCTCTCCTCTATTCGACTCGAGATTGCATTTTTGGTGGTACGCCCCTACTTATTGGAAGGGGTATGGAAGAAGCGGATATGGGGAAAGTGGCGTGCCACCCCGAACTTAGGGATTTGGCACAAGTTTGGCTATTTTGGTGGTATTTATGGATGGAGGGATACGAAGATGATAGAAGAAGTGTAGAAGAGAGTTCAGATCAGGATGCAACTTGATTTACAATTCAAAACCGGGTTATTCTCTTTGTCATACTCTGCTCAAATAATGACTTGGTGCGGATCCGGTGGGGTTTCTGAGCCATTGTTCCATTAGTCAGTTAGGAAGCGCAACGTGTTTGATCCCTATCAGTTTGACAGATACTTGTCATTATGTAAAAAGGATTATGATGTTAGGAATCATAAGTTTCACAGGATGATTTCAGGCAAGTTTCAAAAGTCAGTCCTCTTGGGGATTTGTTTCGAATAAGGAGGATGTTATGATAGAAGATGCATAGCAAACAGTTAGTTACATTTTTATCAATAAAAGACAAAATTCCATCAAGTATCTGTTCACAATTTTGAAAAATTTTATGATAGAGACATATTGAGTATAAAAGAGGGTGTGTATGTGGAAGTGGAATACGTACCACCCACCCTCCACCCCGAACTTAGAGATTTGCTCGTCCTCGAGCAAACCCTAAATTCAAGATGGAGGGGAAAGGAAACACCAGGTATGACTGCCGAGAATGAATTCGTTGTGATCAGCACCAATCCGATCTCGTATCCTGAAAGAAAACTATCCATAAGGCAAATTTTATTTAAGGAAAATTAACTATAAAACAAAATTGGGAAAAGAAAGGTAAAACAGATTTATTGGTCGGGTTGCCTCCCGACAAGCGCCTTTGTTTTATGTCGATGGCTCGACAGAGTCCTTCGTCGTCATGTGGGATCCTTAGGATCGGTGAGTTCCAGCGTTGATTTGGTGCCTATGTCTGTTGTGGTGAAATATCTCTTCAGGCGGTGGCCATTGGTTATGAATTCACCCGACTCTGCACTCCATAAAGAGAAAGTGCCCTGAGGAGAGATGCTTTTGACAATGTATGGTCCAGACCAGCGTGAGCGAAGTTTTCCTGGGAATATCCTTAATCTTGAGTTAAAAACCAGAACTTGGTCTCCCACTTGAATGTCTTTTCTTTTCAGATGTCCATCGTGCCAAAGTTTTGTATGTTCCTTGTAGATTCGAGCATTCTCATAGGCCGTCATTCTAAGTTCATCCAGCTCGTTGAGTTGCAGAATCCTGGCTTGCCCTGCTTCCTTTATATCGAAATTTAATTGTTTAATTGCCCACCATGCCTTATGTTCTAATTCGACCGGAAGGTGACAAGCTTTTCCATATATCAAACGAAAAGGAGTAGTACCAAGGGGAGTTTTATAAGCAGTGCGATAAGCCCATAGGGCATCGTTGATTTTTGTCGCCCAATCTTTTCGATTACGCCCAACGGTTTTCTCAAGGATAGCCTTTAGTTGTCGATTAGAGACTTCTACCTGTCCACTGGTCTGTGGATGGTAAGGAGAAGCTACCTTGTGTGAGACGCCATATTTTTTTAATAGAGCTTCGAAGCTTCTTTCGATGAAATGGGAGCCTCCATCAGAAATCACGGTTCTCGGCACTCCGAACCGTGGGAAGATAATATCTTTGAATAGTTTGATGACTGGTTTCGAATCACAAGTGACGGTTGGTATAGCTTCAACCCATTTGGAGACGTAGTCCACCGCCACAAGGATGTAAGAGAATCCATTAGAAGATGGGAATGGCCCCATATAGTCTACTCCCCAGACGTCAAATATCTCTACTTCTTGCCATAGATTCAGTGGCATTTCATCTCTCTTGGTTATATTGCCAGCTCTTTGACACTTATCACATGATATGACAAAATCATAACAGTCCTTGGATAAAGTTGGCCAGAAAAATCCACATTGCAAAACTTTTAAGGAAGTCTTTTTAGAGCTCATATGCCCACCCACGGGTCCTGAGTGGCATTGTTCCAAAATGGAATGGGCTTCTTCTTTGGCGACGCAACGTCTATACAATCCATCCGCGCAGAGTTTGAAGAGATATGGTTCATCCCAATAGTAATGCTTCACATCATGCATAAATTTCTTCAGACCGTTCCCTGTGTATTGAGGATGGATGACTCCGGCGGCAAGGTAGTTTACTAAGTCTGAATACCATGGTTCAGATTCTGAGACTCTCATAAGTTGATCGTCTGGTAGAGAGTCGTTTATCGGAATTCCTTCAGCATCCAGAGTGTGGATGCGACTCAGGTGATCTGCTACGACATTCTCCGTTCCTTTCTTATCTCGTATTTCTAGGTCAAATTCTTGTAGAAGGAGTATCCATCTGATCAGCCTTGGCTTAGCATCCTTCTTTGCCATAAGGTAACGGATGGCAGCATGGTCTGTGTAAACGATTACCTTTGAACCAGTAAGGTAGGATCTGAATTTATCGAAGGCATAGATGACTGCCAAAAGTTCCTTTTCAGTAGTGGCATAGTTCCTTTGAGCTTCGTCGAGGGTTTTCGATGCATAATAGATAACATAATGTTTCTTCTCAATGCATTGTCCTAAGACTACACCCACTGCGTAGTCACTGGCATCACACATAATTTCAAAGGGGTGCTCCCAATTTGGAGCTCTAATAATGGGGGTAGTCGTAAGGGCTTTCTTCAGCGTATCGAAACTTTTGATGCATTCCTTATTGAAATTGAAATTAGCATCTTTGAGAAGTAAATTGGTCATCGGCTTTGTTATCTTAGAAAAATCATGTATAAACCTTCTATAGAATCCAGCGTGACCGAGAAAAGCACGAACTTCTTTCACATTTGTGGGTATTGCCAATTTAGATATGACTTCTATCTTGGCTTTATCAACTTCAATTCCTTTGTTGCTAACCTTGTGGCCCAAAACTATGCCTTCCTTTACCATAAAGTGGCATTTCTCCCAATTTAGCACCAGATGTGCTTCTTCACAGCGTTTGAGTACCATGGAGAGGTGCTTAAGACAAGAATCAAAGGAGTCACCATATACAGAAAAGTCGTCCATGAAAACCTCCATAACTGTTTCAGTAAGCCCTGCAAAAATGGCAGTCATGCAACGTTGAAAAGTTGCAGGGGCATTACACAAGCCAAATGGCATCCTTTTAAAAGCATATGTCCCGAAGGGACAGGTGAAAGTTGTTTTCTCTTGATCATCTGGATGTATGGGGATCTGATAGAATCCAGAGTAACCGTCCAGGTAACAGAAGTATTCTTGGTGAGCCAATCTTTCCAAAACCTGATCGAGGAAGGGCATAGGAAAATGATCCTTCTGAGTGGCCTTGTTTAATTTTCTATAATCAATACACATCCTCCACCCAGTCACTGTTCGGGTGGGGATGAGCTCATTGTTTTCATTTCTTGTGACAGTGGTACCTCCTTTCTTGGGTACAACATGAACTGGGCTCACCCATGGTGAGTCCGATATCGGGTATATTATTCCAGCTGTAAGGAGTTTGATGATCTCACGACGGACCACTTCCTTCATATACGGGTTTAATTTTCGTTGATGCTCGATTGTTGGCTTATGGTCTTCCATCATGGGAATTCTGTGCATGCACAAAGCTTGACTGACCCCTGTGAGGTCACTCATTCTGTAGCCTATGGCTTTCTTGCTCTCCTTTAAAACTTCCAGAAGTTGCTCTTCTTGTTTGGTTGTTAAGCCAGAGTTTAAAATGACGGGACAAACTTTGAGATCATCTAAGAACATATACTTCAGTCCTTCAGGTAGGGGCTTCATTTCAGGAGGTTCTGGTTTTTCACTGATTTCTTCTGGGGTTTCGGTAACCTTCAATTCCTCATCGGTAGCTTCAGGATTTCCCTTAGCAGAGTCGGGAGGTTCGGCGCAATCCTTATCTTGTTGGTCGGTATGTTCATCATTAAAAGGGTCATATAGAGAAGTTTCCAAAGGATCGCATGACTCGTGATATTCTTGAGTAAGTTGTGACATCTGCTCAACACAATCTATCAGATAGACTTCCTCCTGTATACTCAGTCTCCTCATGCTTTCAAAGACTTTGAACTCCAGAGTTTCTTTTCCTAACCTGAGCAGTAAGGTTCCGGCTTCAACATCGATAAGAGCTCTAGCAGTAGCGAGAAAGGGGCGACCGAAGATAATAGGGTATTTGGTGTCTTCTTTTATGTCCATGATGACAAAATCACATGGGACATGTGCGTCCTTGCCTACTTTGACCGGGATGTCTTCGAGAATTCCTAATGGTCTTTTTACTGAATTGTCCGCAAGTTGAATTGTCATGGCAGTTGGAAGCAATTCTTCGAACCCTAGTCTCTTACATAGACTGAGCGGCATAATAGAAATACTTGCGCCAAGATCCGCCAATCCTTTCTTACATGATGAATCGCCAATGTGACATGAGATTCCGAAAGATCCTGGATCTTTTTGTTTCTTTGGCATCTTGCTTAGTATGATATCAGATGTAGTTGCAGCCAATTTCACAGTTTCACATTCTTCAGTGATGTACTTCTTGGTGAGAAGCGACTTTAGATATTTGGTCCAGGCTGGTATCTCATTAAGAGCATCTAAGAATGGTATATCAACATGGAGCTTCTTCATAGCTTCTTTGAATTTGATGAATCTAGTATCAAGCTTGGTTTCCCTTAGACGGGATGGGAAAGGAACACGAGGCTTATATACAGGAATATCCGACTCTGGTATCTCTACTTCTTCATCGGTAGATTTCTCAAAATTCCCCTTATCATTATTTCTCTCCTTCAGTTGCGGTTCTGATGTTGTTGAGTTTTGGTTAGTCAAGGGTTCATTCTCCTCAGGGATATCTATAGTTGTCTTTGCTGGTGGATCCGAATAGATTTTCCCTGATCTTGTGGCGATAACCTTCAGCTGCTCCGGATGTTTCGGATTGTTCTCAGGTTGTCCAGCGAAGATCCCAGCTTGTGGCTTAATACTAGCAGCAAGTTGAGCTAGTTGAGTTTCAATAGCCTTCTGCTGGGCTTGTTGATTGGCTATCATCGTTTGTTGTGCTTGCAATAACTTTTCAATGGTAGATAGCTTGTCATCAAAAGGGATGGGTCCTGTTTGACCCTGTTGTTGGTTCAAGCTTTGATACTGAGAGTTGTTCTGATAATTGTTATAGTTTCTATTCTAAAAGTTTCCCTTGAAGTTTCCTTGATTCCCAAAGTTCTGTTGCTGGTTAAACTGATACCCAGATGGGCCTCTTGGTTGATTATTTGGAACAAATTGATGTGAGTTCATAGCTCCTGAAGGATTTCCGTACTGGAAGCCTGGGTGATTCCTATTTTGATTCGGAATGTAAAAGTTCTGCCCAGGGTTGGTGTTAATAGCATTAAGATTTTCAATCTGGCAATTATCTCCTTGTCCACAGGCATTGCTTAAAACAACATCATAGAGAACATTGCATGATAGTGTTGAATGGTCGGTGCCTTTGCACGCTTCACAAAACAAAGAAGTGGACTTGACTTGTTCTGGTTGCCTAGTTGGAGAATGTCCTCTTCCAATCGCAGCAAGGGATGATTCTATGTGATCTTGCTTTGCAACCAAGACTTTCAAAGTTTCAGCTATAGATTTGTATTCTGGGATAGCGTCAGCCATTGCTACCTTTAAAACTCCTTTACCAACGGATCTGCCCCAGTTGGCTTGATTTTCTGCTCCCAGAGTTACTACTCTCCATGCGCTGTCGTAACTTTGCCGCATGAAGTTCCCTCCAGACGAGGAGTCAAGGAACATCTTGACATCATCTTCCACACCTCTATAGAATATCTCGATCAGCTGATTCTTAGGAATTCCATGGTGTGGGCATTTTCGTAGGAGCTCCTTGTACCTATCCCAAGCTTCGGAAAGAGTTTCTCCTGGGACTTGAGTGAAATTTGTGATTCGTCCCCTGATTTCATATGTAAGGGACGGGGGGTAGAACTTTTCCAGAAAGGCGTTTTGAAGCTGCTCCTAGGTGGTGATGGGTACATCACTCTGCAGTGAGTTGTACCAACTAATGGCTTTGTCAGCCAGAGAGTACTTGAAGAGACGGAGTCGAATAGCATCATCAGAGACTCCATTTTGCTTCGTCATGGCACACAGGTCAATGAATCTGAGAAGATGACCTTGGCTGTCTTCAGCTTGTTTACCGTAGAATGGGTTGTTCTGAAGCAAGGTTATCCAATGTGCTCTAATCACAAAGTTGGCAGCTTCGATGGGAGGAGGCTGCACCGGATGATATACATTTGCGGCCTTTGGGATAGAGAACTCTCTAAGATCCTTCTGAAGTTCCGCTGCCTGCGCTGCTGCTTGTGCTGCTAAGATCTCCTGTTGAACCGCAGCTCTAGCTTCTTGCATGAACCTCTCTCTCTGCGCATTGATGGCTTGAGCTACCCTACGGGCTACTTCTTCTTCTTGCGCCATTCTGGCTTGATTCTCTCGGATCTGACGATGGAAGGTTCTATCGATCTCGGGATCAAAGCTCGCAGTCAGTCCGAGACTATCCGAACGGTGCATACACTAATCGTCAAGAGCACCTGAAACTTAAAAAGGTTTGAAAGTGAGATCCTTGGAGTAGAATAAAGATCAAGTAGATAAGCGATAGTTTCAAAAAGAAAAAACAAAATCCTAGATTAGTCTTAAAAGAACTTGATTTGACTGACTGATTCCGTTGTCCCCGGCAACGGCGCCAGAATTTGATGTGGTTTTTGAATGCACTAACAAATTCACTCGGGGTTTATATCCCCGAGCTTTTACCAAAACCAAGTGCAACAATACCACCCGCAAGCGGACGGATCTTATCGCAGTATAGTTTAGGATCGAACCCAAAGGACAACGTTTTTAAGAATCCTTGTCAGTTAGATCTAGCTCAAGTAAAACTAATATTTAGAACAATAGGTTGATTTTGGTTTGATTAAACTAATTGCAAGAAAGTAAACGTGGAATAAAAGATGGGTTTAGATTAATGATACGAAATCGCTGGGATGGTACCGGGTTTGACCACCGCTACACACACAATCATACTCTCTCGCGAACAATCCAGGCACGAAATAACACTCCAAGTAGAGCTGCTGCAGAACCCCCCTTACGGGCGTCAGGTCCGCGTAAGCGTCACCATAGGCAGCCGATTTCTCATCGCCATCCGGATCATACGTCTTACGGCTCTGAAGATACAGAAATCCACAGAAGCTGTGAACCCCCCTTTCGGGCGTTAGGCGCACAGAAGTGTCACCGAAGGTTAGGCGGACCGTCCCCTCGCGGATCATACACTTACGACCTCGATGAAATCCCATCCTATTTCTAATCAGGGAGTCAACCGCGCAAACCGCAAAGCAAACAAGCGACTATTGTACGTGTAAACATCGACGAAAAGCACGAAGATACAAAATCCAACTAAGGCTGTGAACCCCCCTTACGGGCGTCAGGCGCACACAAGTTTCACCGAAGGTTAGGCGGACCGTCCCCTCGCGGATCCTACACCTACTACCTCAAGGAATCCTATCGGAAGTTCTCGTCAAGGAGTCTAACATGCTAAACGACATTCATACCTATGCATTGAAGTTCTCGCAACATAGGGAGCACAAAGATGGAAACACGCACATAACCAACTCACAAGCTTAACGATAAACGACAAAATGAAGAGTTATATACATTGCCATGGAAAGTTTAACAAGAGAACATGGTTTGCATGGGCAGCGGGGCTAGTCCCCGCACCCCAGCGAAAGAGGACTACTCGCTCATGATGCGAGGTACAAGAAAGATAGAAGAAGAAGATAGATCCGCCATGAGCTCGGTGCAGAAGGTGGACGCAGCCCGGTGAAGAAGATGTGCTCTTTGCTCCGTCTTCTTCTCCTTCTTAGCCTCCTTGGACGCAACACCAGCTGTAGGTGGAGTGGAACTTGATCGGGATGGTGCTCTGTCAGCCTTTCGGCGTCCGGAACCGATACCTCAAATGGGGACCCTGGGGGTCTATTTATAGTTTTAGATCTGACGCCAAACGGTCTGGGGACCGTTTGGGCGCCAAACGGTCTTGAGACCGTTTGGGCGCCAAACGGTCTCGAGACCGTTTGGGCACCAAACGGTCTTGAGACCGTTTGGGCATCAAACGGTTTGAAGGTCGTTTGAGCGCCAAACGGTCTTGCTTTGATCAGTCTGGCTTTGGTGTGGTCGCGCGGCTTTAGTTCTTCAAACGATCCTTGTGCTTGCATCGAACGGTCTTGGGACCGCGCGAGACCAAACGGTCTTGGGACCGCATGGGACCAAACGGTCTTGGGACCGCATGGGACCAAACGGTCTTGAGACCGCATGGGACCAAACGGTCTTGAGACCGCATGGGACCAAACGGTCTTGGGACCGCATGGGACCAAACGGTCTTGGGACCGCATGGGACCAAACGGTCTTGAGACCGCATGGGACCAAATGGTCTTGAGACCGCATGGGACCAAACGGTCTTGGGACCGCATGGGACCAAACGGTCTTGGGACCGCATGGGACCAAACGGTCTTGGGACCGCATGGGACCAAACGGCCTTGGGACCGTATGGGACCAAACGGTCTTGAGACCGCATGGGACCAAACGGTCTTGGGACCGCATGGGACCAAACGGTCTTGGGACCGCATGGGACCAAACGGTCTTGGGACCGCATGGGACCAAACGGTCTTGGGACCGCGTGGGACCAAACGGTCTTGGGACCGCATGGGACCAAACGGTCTTGAGACCGCATGGGACCAAACGGTCTTGAGACCGCATGGACTTCTTGGGCAACTGGTTTCATCTTGTTTCTTTGTGTATTCCAGCAAACGATCTTGAGACCGCATGGATCCAAATGATCTTGAGACCGTTTGCATGGAGTTGACTGCTGTACCTGCATAAAATGAAAGATATTTAGTTAAAACCTTGATTATTGAATTACTTAGTAGTTTTGTGCATGATGATTCATATTAGGGTGAAAAGATGTGGAAAAGATATTAAATTGTTCCAAAAAGGTAATTGAAAATTATGATGAGTATGCACTCATCAGTTATAAAGAATGAAATCAATAAATGCTACAACTGCATAGTGTACAACAGATATTAAAGACCCACATTTCAAAGTATTGAATATTTCAATTCAAGCATATAAGAACATTTCTATACATTTCCAACAAAAACATCATTATGAAATGTAAGCTCTATCTCCTTTTACATTTATGCTCTTAATTCTTGCTTATTTTCTCATTTTCTAACCCTAACATTTCTAGGGTTCATCTCTAGCCCATTCTTCCACTATATACCTGGACAGGGTATACGTGAGAGAATAGACAGAGTAGCTTGTATTGGTTGATCCAAGTACTCAGATATCGGGCCAGGATATCCAAATACTCAAATCCCCAAAGCTAACATCAAAACATCTCCTATCTTCCACACTTAGGACTCTAACTTACTAACTTAATGGTCCTTGACAACTCACCCTAAGCTCTGATACCAAGCTGTTACACCCCGATCTCACAATTTCCTCAAATCATGAGATTAGGGCGTAAGATAGGATTTGTATGCAACACCAATACCACCCTTAACTTTTTCTTTTCTTTTAAACTCTTGTTTCCCCGCATTGAACCACATATCATCTTAACAAAGGAATCTAAACATTTCTTCTACTAATCAGACTTTAATAGTAAAGATACATGTATAAGCATTCACGATGTCTTTCACACATTATGCACATGAAACTTGCTAATTAGCATACATATCAAAGAGGAACAATATTACACATTGTAATTACAACTCTCTCTCTAAACTCTTACTGACGACCTAGAGTGACAAGGACCGACTGACTCAACTAATCTCGTACTTGACTCCTGTGACAGGTCTACACTGATGCTCTGACCATCTTCAAGTCCACGCGGTTAACCCTAAAAATGTTTGAGTAGAGGGGTGAGCCTACTCGCTCAGTGAATGAGTACTTCATGGAAACAGACTAATGCACTAATGTGATTACAGATATAATTTGAGTAAACGAGATGAAATTTAACAACAATAAATACTACACTGAGCATTTCTAAAACAATATAATTGAAATAACAAAGAATGTAAATATTGCATCCAAAGAATAACTACTAGAAGACTATGCTCTAGTCTTCCTTAACTCTTTCATTTATAAGGAACTCTGTGAACTTATATGATCATATTTTAGATTATGCCCTGATCTATGCAGTGTACTCTGCATAGAGACTCGCAGTGCACTACGAACACACCGTACAAGACATAGCGACACACCTGGGAAATGCTAAGTCTGACGCCAGCCCTGTTCTGCTACAGGACCACAGGCTCTCCGGCCTACAGGCTCTCCGGCCTCAATGCACTACTCCGAGTGCTCTAGACTCCTCCTCTAACCTGAGTACACAGGCGGAGAGTCTCACTGGGTTACCACCGTGACTCCGCACAGATTAATGTTGAATAACCCCTATTTCTCCAGTGCCACCGTGACTCCGCATGGATTATTGTTGAACACTGCCTCTCTTTCCTCGTGCCACCATGACTCCGCACGGTTGATGTTGGACATGAGTTTCACCCCTAAGAAGTAGATCTCTCAAAGGGGTTCTACGGTGTTCAGGGCACCTAAGTCTAACATTAACATTATAGGTACATTTTAAATAGAAATCATAATTCATTTAACATTTCTCACAAGTCTCACACGGCCTGCCATATCATATCATAAGAAACATCATAACTCATGTATTCAACATATATCATGTCTCAGTAACATCCCTTTCTAGGGCATGTCATATCTCATCACCTGCAATTTACGAGATATGTATTGAAAATAAGAAGCCCTGCAGTATGCAGATATCAACTCAGAGAGAACAAGCATATAAAGTTAAATGCACTAGAAACATACAATTCAACAATTAAGCATCACCACATCTCATATCAAAACCTTTCATATCACCTTAACATGATTCATTGAACACCCTATCCTTAGGGTTTAATTTTCCTTATTCATTCATCACATGCCATCACCCTACTCTTAGGGTTTCATTTGCCTCATCACTTGTCACATGGCTCTCATAAGGATTTCATAAGATATAAGCATTCACTAAATAAAGATTGTTTTCAACAAATCATATACAATCGATATATGTATGAAACCATGGAAATTGAACTAAATTTAGGTTTTCCATACCATTCACTGAGATATCATGTATCAAGGATAAAATTCAATTAAGATAACCCATGAGGTACATCCTAACCATTTATAGGATTACCGGCCCTTTTCAATAAGGTTGAAGCTCTAGTGATGTCTCAATTAGGTTAAACCCTAATTACATCATTTGATATAAATCTGAAAAGCATTCTCACTAGGAAGTGTTATATACGTTCTTGATATGAATCTACCATTAAGGAGTCATTCAAACAGAGAAGGAATCCATATCATATCAATTTGCAACAACTTAAATCGAACGGACATTTCAGGTTTTAGAATCACATACTAAGCAATTAGGGATTTGGATGCTATAATCAAATTCGTGCATTACACTGTTTAGAGGAAGAACCCACTCACCCTAAGGTGTGAAAACACCTCACAACTGCAGATCAACTCAGGGAATCTCGAATTCTTATCAAATCCCTAGCAAATCTCCCAATTCTTCTTCCATTCAACTCGGAAACCTTGAAAATGAGGGATTATGAAGAAAGGGTGAGAAAAGAGGGAATTTCGACATCATCTTGGATCAAATCAGAGCATGGACGGAGAGAAGATCCACCATAAAAGTCTATGCAAAGAATCCAAACTTACTTGATTTCACCCTTCCTGGAATCGCAAAACCCTAATTCAGCAATTCCCCCACTTTCTTCTCTCAAACCCTAACTCTCCCTCTCTCTCTAGGAGCTCGTTTCTCTGGAATGCATGACAAAGAATGAGAGCTATGTGTGTGTGTGGTCAATCATATAAGTCAATTGAGCTGCTTGGGTCAATTGCATATTGACCCAACACTCAACTTTAATTATATTGGCTGAATATTCAGTTATACAAAAGTTACTGTAATTCGTTTATTTCAGAGATCAAACATTCTCCAACAATTATGGGAATTTATCAAGTTGTTTATAATTGATATATAAAGCTTCAGTTAGAATTTTAGATCATTTGGAGTTACCAATAAATAATTAAAAATAGAACAGTGCACTGCTATATTGCAGTCAGCAATATATTCGGCCGAGTTTGTCCTGCACAGAACTCGACCGACACCCTTACTGTAGAGATCAAAATGTCATCCAAAAATTATGCCAATTTAACAGAGTGTCTAAAACTGTGTTTTTCAAACACAGTTAAAATTTGAGATCAATTGGATATACCAATAAAAAGATAAAATTCAATTACCACACTTCTGTAGAATTCTGGAAATATGATCGGTCGAGTTTGAAACTCGGCCGATAAACAGGTCAGAGCATTCTTAAAAAATTCTGATATTTTCCAATGTTGTTCACATTTTATATATCCAAATCATATCCAAATTTAAAATAAATCAGAGTTACACATAAAATACTAAAAATCATTTAGTGAGACATTCTACTTATCAAATTCTGTATTCATGTATCATCAAAACCCTATTTTGGGCCGATTAGGGTTTATGTTTCTCAAACCCTAATTCTCAAGACAAAAGAACATTTAGACTTCTTATCATAGTTAAAACATCCTAATTGAGTTATCGTCATTAATTAGATTTCAAGAATGATTATTCCAATTAATCTTTGCAATTGTCTAGGTAAACCCTAGTTTACCAGTTAAGCTCAGATGGGGTCGTAACAAAAAAAGACATGGTAAGATGTTTCATTGCAACAACAAATGAAGAAGAAAATGAGGTAAGTCTTCTTGATTTATCTAAAGAAGATTTAGTCACTAGTATTGAAGAATTACATGATAAATATGTTGATTGTAAAACAAAATTAAAAAGGCTTGCAAAAACAAATGAAGATTTGTATGCTACATTGAATGATCTTACTTTGGAAAAGGAAAATCTTATGTCTAAAAAAGATACTTTGAAATCATCTATTAATGATTGCAATATTAAGTTGCTTGCTCTAGAAACTTATAATAACTTTCTTTGCCAAGAAAAGGTTGAATTGCTTGCTAAAACAAATGATCTTCAAACTCAATCTATTCTATGTACTCTTTCAGATTATGATGCTATTGTCAATGAAAGAGATAATTTGTTAACTAATCTAGATAAAGCAAAGCTAGACATTAAAAAGAGAATGGATGAAATTACTAAGTTACAAAAGGATATTTGTAGCTTGAAAAATAAAGATATTCTTGATAAAATTCTAAAAGACTCTTTTGGTCAAATTGGAGGGAGAGGACTAGGTTATGTGACCAAAGATAAATCCTATCAAAAATTGAGAACTAAAAGGATACAAGTACCCAAAACTAAAGTCATATATGTTCCTAAAGACAATCTAGCTAAAAAGAGAAATGAAATTGATTCTATTTGTTGTCATTACTGTTTACATCTTGAACATTGTTCATTCTCCTTCCCATATAAGAGAAAAGGATGTTGACTTGGTTTGGGTTCCAAAACCCCCAACTTAAAAATGTTGATCATAATAGTTGATATTTGACCTTAGCTTCACTTTGAAATTTATAATGTCTTATCTCAACTGAATTATGCTTGAACTTGTATATCCTTGATTACCTAAATGTGTTATCTAAGAATCATGACATGATATGTTTACATTAGAATTGCTAAAAATGCACATAACTTAATCTCGGTCGACAAAACTCTCGACCGAGACATCTTTCGATCGAAGACAAAGTTCAACTGAAGGTAGTTCTGTCGAAAATGGTTTTATTTGAAAATCTTTTTGGTCAACAAATAGTTTGATCGAGAACTTCTTCGATCGATGATATATTCGAATGACAGTAGTTCTGTCATGATTGTTTATCAAGAATATAATTATCATCTTGCAATTGAATTTGGTGACCCGAATTTGAAATGTACTCTTCATAATAGATTGCTCTAAATCCTAACCAAAAGTACCACTATATGGGGACCAAAAGTTTACACTTTGTAGGTTTGGATGGCCTATAGAGATTGAACTAACAAGCACAAAATTGGAAATAAGAAGACCAGACACATGGAAAAAAGGTAAACTTATTGGTCACAGTTGAAGAAAGGTGATGTTGGTACATTCTTTTCAATTTGTAAATGAATGGATAAGAAAATATCAAATTTGTGTATTCTAGGAGATCAATAGAAACATTTCTTATCAAAACTGAATTTTTTCTCACTAGAACTCACTTACATAAATGTAGTTCTATAATAAATGATGATGAAGACAAATGTGATTTTAAGTTACAAAAAGGCTTTATCCTAAAATTTTCAACATCTAACAAAACACCTAGGATTTCTAAGTCTACATCTAAGAAAATTTAAGAATTATTCACAACTAGACTTAATCATATCCTAAAAGGAGTTGATTATTTGATAATTTCTATAAGAGCTTCAATAATGCATAAGTTTCAACTCCTAGACATAAAAGAAAACATTCAATTGGAACTAAGTTGGCATGACAAAATAAATAAAACTAGGATATAATGAAAGAAAACAAACTTTAACATGACTTATGCACCAATGTGTAAAACTTAAGAACTTAAGGACATCAAAATCTTGAAATGGATATAAAATAATAATAATAACATCATAAAGGAAGAAATCCATATTGCTTAAAATCACAAGATATATATACAAAAATAAGTTAACTGGTCATTGATGTCAATAAATTGTTATATATTGGTTTAATTTAGATAAAATTTGCATTTATTGGAAATCTGTAGAATTGCCTCTCGATCGAAAAAGAGTTCAACTGAGGGTTGCCCCAGTCGAAGTCATGGTCGATTGAAAATAAGTTTGACAAAAATACTTATTTGTAAATCAAATCATTTACTTGCACCCAACATTGATATATTAAATATCTAAGGTTCTTATCATGTTAAATGATTATAATAAGAGAAATTTTTAAGATAGTGCAAGAAACAAGATTGCTTATAAAAATTGACTCACAATCTTACTTAATCAATTGATTCTAGAGAAGGATATTATTTTAAATACCTTAGTATCTTTGAATTATGAGATTAAGGGGGAACTCAAAAAATTCTTGAATATAATGTATAATTTGCTCTAAAATGAATTCTCTAGACCAATTTGGGCTTAACATCCCTTGTATTTGGTTAGAGATACATTTATTGATTCCACTATGAGCCTAAAGGAATCTCATATCATTTCATGTCTAAACATCCCTTGCAAATGGTAAAGAAATTAATCACATTCATTGATCCCACCATGTGCCTAAAGGAATCTCATATCATTTCAGGGCTTAACATCCCTTGCAAATGTGTGAGAAATTAATATTGGTCCTTGAATTGTGGCTAAATTTGACATTCTTTTTGAAGCAAAAAATTTAGAGGGAGTAATAAATTAAGGGGGAGTCTTATTGACTTACACATATGATTATATGGCTATCTTTTTGAAATGACAAAGGGGGGGGGGGGGGAAATAATATAAATCAAAATAAATGAACATAAATGAATGAGTTTCATGCTCTCTTGGCTTAACATTAATTGATCCTACATTCCTTAAGAGATGGATATCATGTTCCACACCTCTTTAGGAATAATTATCACACACTTTATGAAAATAAGAATATTCTCAGGTAAATCTCATGTATGAAACTCATCTCATTTAAATTATTTTGACTATATTTTAGAAATGTTTGTCATCTTCAAAAAAGGGGAGAGTGTTGGCTAAATTGGACATTAATATACCCTTTATTTTGATGATGAAAAACATTTCATTCTTGTGGATCTAACGTGCTACTTGAGTATTTTAGGGTTCAAGGAAATAAGGAAATGAATAAGTGAAGATCAACACAAATGGAAGATCAATGTGCTTAGATTTTTTTTCATGGTTGAACTCAATGTAAAAACTTGTAGAAGTATATAATGTACGAGTACCTAGATATCATGTAAATGAAGTGTTATATCTGCCTCATCCACTCACAACCGTTAAATAGGTTTCCCCAAAAGTTAGAGTCACCCATACACATTGAAGCACACACTAAGTAGATGATTCAAAAATCTAGAATAGGGACACCCTCAGTCGAAGAAATTGTCTATTGAGACACAATCGGTCAAAGTTCTTGCCGACCGAGAAACAGCTCGGTCAAAATTGTGAGCATTGTTCAACAACTTACACAATTATTCTCTAATTTAGCATTCGGTCAAAAATAACCTCGACTGAGTAAGCAACGGTCTAAAGGTTGCGATTGTTAGACTGAGTGGTTGGTAGTTGGTAGTTGGAAATAGACATTGCAACACTTTTTGCTCCAAACCCCTATTCAGTCAAAGAAAAAGTTCAACTGAGACACATCTCGGTTGACAAGTTACTCGACTGAGATAGTTTATGGATTGTTCTTTTCAGCTCGAAACAATTATCCATTGCAAGTCAATTGATGGAAACCTAATGGCTAGTTAAGCACTAAGAACATTCTAGAAACCATCTAGAACACTCCTAAGTACTTGCAAACCATTCCTATAAATAGGAGAGGCCTTAGGACACCTAAAGCATATAACTTCACTTGAAAATACATTATAGTGAGCAACTAAGTAAGAGCTACACTTGCCATCTTATTTTACTTGCTTCAATTTCGTGTCTTATAGCTACAATCTCCTAGCCACCACATATAGCCTCGTCCATCTTAAGTGGATAGGAGATCTATACATTTGATATAGGATCAAAGTGTTGTACTCAATTGGATAAGTATTTTCATTCTTCTAATATTTTTCTTCTATATTTTATATTGTTCTCCTTGACTACTCCTAGGTTTAGAGGATGTTGAAAGGAGGTTGCTTGGAGCTACTTCTTGTTGGAGAAGGTTGCTTCAAGGCATGCTTGAGATTACTTCAAGTAAGGGTGCTTCAAGGGAGATTGGAGCTACTTCTAAAGGAAGGCTATCTCAAGGTGGTGGAGCTACTTCAAGGAGGTGAAGGCTACTCCAAGGACTTGAAGTTACTTCAAGAAGGCTGCTTCAAGGAGGTTAAGGCTATTTAAAGGGTGTGGAAGGTGATTGTCTTTTGTGTAACATCCTTGCAAGGTAATAAAATAAATCACTAAAATCGCAAATGGAAACAATTAGGTTGTGGAATGACTACCTTTGACTTCAAAGGTAGGAACCACTCTACTTCCTTGTGTCTTCCTTGCTTCCCCCTCCTTCTTTGGTTGAGTTCTTTAAATTGTTTCACTTAATTTTAAAAAGTTACAAAAAGCCCTATTCACCCCATTCTAGATCTTTCATAAAGTTGGGAGAGAAAGCATATCTTACATGTAGAGGGAGAAGCATGTCTATGTAAAGCGGAGAAGGTAAAGGGGAGAAGCCATATGTGTGTAGAACATATATGAGTAGAAGACATAGTATTCTATAAGTGTTATGAAAGATAACCATGCCAGAGAAATAGCATCAATTGAGGGGGAGTATGAGAAATCCATGAGCATCAATTGGGGGGCATATGAACTCAATTCCATTGAAACCCCTCAGTTTCTCTAAAGGTATGATTTTACTTCAATGCTTTCAATACACTTATGGAATGGTTTGTCATCTTCAAAAATGGGGAGAATGTTGACTCTAGGTCAATGTTGAATCGGGGTTTAAATTGACCAATCACTTATTTTGATGATGACTAAACCATTCCAATTATTTGTGTCTAATGTTTCTACATGAGTGATTTTAGATTAGGTATAGAAACACTCCAAATGCCCTAAATTGTGCATCCTAACTTGGATACAAGACAAGTCAAAGTCAATACAAGTGCATATTTTTGGAATATGATATAAATTCATTAGAATCATGATGTAAATCACTTGTAATGATTGTATGATTTGCAATTAAGCTTACAAAAAATTAGGAGCATTTAAATCAAATATTTAAGCACTTTAATGATATTTTTCAAAATTCATTACAGGAACTTTATCGGTCGAGTTACAATCTTGACCGATCCTTGGTGGATTTTGAGAATGCCATGGTTTGATTGCGTTTCCTATACTCAAAACTCAACCGACCACTGCACTGGAACAAAACTGATTTAATCTATCAGTCGAGTTCCTACCAGGACAAACTCGATCGATTGGTCAAACTAGCTTTTTTGCATAGTGCATTCGGTCAAGTTACCTTTATAGAAACTCGATCGATCGCATTTTGTACGAAAAAGTACAGAAAAGTGTTTCTAGTCGTTGGAATGTTGCAAAACTCAAAAAAATTATGTTGCAACATCCCAAACGGCTAGTATTCATCCTTAAGTGTTCCCAAAGGCTTCTAGGCATCCTCAGCTATAAATAGGGCCCCTTGGGCTTCATCCAAAATGGTTATCCAGCATTATGATGGTCCTTGTTCTATAGTCGAGTGGTTCTACAACCTCCTCTCTGTCTCTCTAAGCTTAATCACTTGCTACATCCATTAGAGTGAGTAGGAGATTTGTAAGAGAGCTCATCATACATGTATATCTTGTGAGGCTCTCACTTCCACCACCTCCCAATCTCTCATTTCAACCATGAAGATGAAGGTTCTCTCTCTTGGCTAAGATAGGTGAAGAAGAATAAGGGAAGGATTCCCTGGGTGAAGAATAAGGCCGAAGACTTGGAGTAAGAGCGGGTAAGCTATTGGTGAAGGCAGAAGACTCGTTGCTCAAGTGGGTAAGTCCTTAGTGAAAGCTTCTCTGAATGAAGGTGAAGTCAAAGGCGGAAGATCCAAGAAGAGTGGGTAATCCCTACAAGATCAAAGACTTGATTAAAGTGTGGGTAAGACCTTAGTGAAGGCTGAAGCCATCTTGATCAAGTGGGTAAGTCCTTGGGTAGGTTGAAGACTCTTGGCTTGGGTAGGTAAGTCCTTTGGTTGGTCATGTATTACAAGTCTTATGAATGAATGTAAGAGTGCAATGGTTAAGAAATCCTAGAGGCTGACCTCTCTAGTTAGTGGACTAACATACTTCTAGTTTGAAGTATGGAACCAATCTACATAGCATGTCACTTGGTGCGTGTTCAATCTCTCTCTCCCTTTGTATGTATGTTTTAGTTGCACTCAAATTTTCTATTTAGAAACCTTATCTTAATAAATATCTTGAAGGTCTAATGAGTTTTGTTTAAGTGCATTCAGCTCTATTCACCCCCCTCCTCTAGAGCATCCAATCACCCATCCTAGGATCCAACAATTTAGATGTTTCTCAAAGACATTATGAAAAATCTATCACAAGAAGAGATCAATGGTCTCACAAAGTTGTTTATGATGACAAACATTGGGGAAAGTGGAACCATTACATTTGATGAACTGAAGATGTCTTGTGAAGGGTGGGCTTCCAACTAATGGAGCTAAAATTAAAGCCCTTATGGTGGTAGATGATATTGATAGCAACAACATTATAGACTATGGCAGGTTTCTTGCAGCTACCCATCATGAACAAGTTAGAGAGAGGCACATTGTTGTCTTCCTTTTCTTTTTGAGCAAGCATGTGAGTGGATATATCACTACTATGAACAACAACAAGCATGCTAAGACTTTAGGACTAAATGATGTTCATACTGAGGAGATGATTTAATACATTGGAAACTAAAACAACCTTAATTTGGTTGATGTAATGTTGCTCTGATACCATATTGTAACACCCTCCCTAAGTACACACATGCACATAGCAGAATCAACACTGAGTTATCCATAACTCATGCACTCAAGGGGGCATTACATAAAATTGGCATTCATAACAAAAATATAATCAATCACATGAACTTTAAATATAAACATTCTCATCATTGTTCTTAGAAAAAGAAACATAAATGTTATCACATGGAAAACTCATTTAACATGTTGAGTCTCTAATGTAAAGTTCTAAATATGTAAATATATAGCTAAATCTATAAATATGAGGATCATTTTATTGTTGGCATCCCACCAGATCTTATCCTTCTCATCCTTATGATTAGAATCTCTAGGATCTACTCTACTCCCGCTCCTCACCTACGGACATCTCGTCCCCAGCCATGCATCTCGATATCATCGACCAAGGTGTCGATAGTATCAAGGAGAGGATTTTTCCATCTGGGTTGATTGTGCTACCATCAACGCTGGGGGTCAATGGTATCGACAGGGTGCTTTTCTACAACTTGACCACCTGATGCAATGTCAATAGTATCGATGACCTATCAATGGTATCGACTTGTCCTAATTAAAAGTGCCTGAAAAAGAGAGAAAAACACAAGTCAGTTCAGGGAATTTCATAAATCATAAAAAATATAGTAGAATAAGATCAATTTGATGCATAAAGTATTTATAGGCTAAAGAAAGTGAATAATGCTATTATAGTCACAATAATGACAAATAACCACACAAAACAGGTGTGAAATCGGTGTATAAATATGACTCAAAATCCCTACTTCATGCTTGCTTTCCCTTGAAGTGCTTGCCCTTGATGTAGTTGGCTTCATGCTCACTAGGGCCTTCATATTCACTAGAGGAGGGAGAGGAAGTCTGGCAAGAAAGTTTTTGTTGAAGGATGACAGCCTCCACTTGTGCTTTAAAAGCACTATCTTTGATCTTCTTGGCTTCCTTCTCTTCTTGCTTAGCTTCTTCTTCTTGCTTGTCAAGTCTAGGCTCATGGGCTTGAATATTGCCAATGAGTTCTTTAGTTGGGATGTCACCAAGGCTCCTCACTTCTTCAATGGAGGTGACCTTTGACTCCCATCTCTTTGGAAGAGTTCTCAAGATCTTTGAGTTGATGACGCCTCTATCAAAAGTGTTGCCCAATGCAACTAGCCCATTGATGATGACATTAAGCCTTAAGTACACCTCTGTAATGCCTTCTTTCTTTCCCATCTTGAAGTTCTCTAGGAGGCCATTCAGCATGTAGATCTTTGCATCCTTGACTTGCTTTGTGCCTTCATATGTGATGCACAGCTTGTCCTAAATCTCGTAGGAGGTATCCCATGGTGAAATCTGATTGAACTCCATGGGTGTGAGGGTTGTGTAGATGATGCTAATGGCTTTTGTAAGGAGTTGAGCTTCCTTGCGAGCAGCTTCACTCCATGTTGCAACAGCTCCAGTTGGCTCTTTGTAAGGTGTAAACATTACCTTCCACATATCAAAGTTCATCCCTTGAATGTAGAACTACATCCTTCTCTTCCAATAGAGGAATTTGGTGCCATAAAATACCGGAGGACGCATGGAGAAGCCTCCCTCTAGGTTGAGTGAACCAATTAGGTTGTCGCCCATATTCTCATCTCATGGGAGATTGTTGAAGAAGATCCTTGGCTCTGATACCACTTGTTGGATCTAAGGGCTCTAGAGGGGGGTGAATAGAGCTATAAAATTTCTCACAAAATAGACTAGACCTTCAAATTATATCAATTAGGAGCAATAGCTTAATGGCAATTTGAAGTCTTATCTAACAAGCATAGCAAGGATGAGAGAGATTGATATCAAGCACTTGACAAAGGGATGTAGAGTGGTTCCAAAGTTCAAACTAGAAGTGAGTCAGTTCACTACCTAGAGAGGTTAGCCTCTAGGACCTTGCAAGTGCTTTTCTATGTTATATCACCACAAATATTTATAGCAATAGACCACTAAAGGAGTTACCCATCCAACCACAAGGAGATCTCCACATTGTCAAGGAACTTACCCATTTAACTTGAATCTTCATCCTTTACCTAGGTCTTACCCATTCAAGATCAAGTCTTTAGCCTTGATGGACTTTTCTTCTCCTCTTAGATTTTCCGCCTTTTCCTTCTCCTTCACCTGGAGAAGATCACCATCTCTTCATCAACCTTGAAGAGAACTACCTACAACTACTTCTTCACTTGATGGAACTTTATTCCTTCAGCTTTTCTTCATGGAAGAAGGGGATAGGGAAGTAGTGGAAGGTTGAGAGCTTTACATGTACAAAGGTGGAGATATCTTACAATGATCCTAACTCACTCACAAATCATGAAATGAAGTGTAAACTAGAGAGATAAAGGGGCTCAAGGGGTGTTAGCACACTCAACTATAGCAAGGACCTTGTATGTAGTGCATGAGTAACCTTGGAATGAACTCCAAGTTGTCCTATTTATAGTTGTGGGTTCTCCCTTGAGTTGGGGAACACTTAGGGCCAAATTATAGCCTTTTTGCACAAGGAAACAGATCTATTTTTGCCCAAACAAGTCACCAACAGTTAGAATCACTTTTTCTGCAATTTCCGTACAGTACATTCAGTCGAGATTCAATAAGGTAGCTCAACCGATCGGCTAAAAGACAAACCTAATTTTCAAACTATCGGTCAAGTTTTTCCTGGGGAAACTTGATCGACCAATGAAAATCGTATTTGGTCAGTAACATGGTCGGTCGAGTTCTATGAATGCACAACTCGACTGATGCACTCTCTAGAAAATTTATCCAAGGGATCGGTCGAGAGTTGAACTCGACCGATCAACAACCTGTGATCAATTTTCTAAGTTATTAAAAAGTGATTAAAACTTGGTACTAAGTGTCCCACATATTTTTCTCATCTTAGTTACAATTCATATCATCAATAAAAGTGATCACAAAAATATTCTAAGGTCATTTGAATGGATTTCCTTATTAGCACACTTGTGTTTCTTTTGACTTGAACTTTGACAAGCTAGGGCGTGTGTAATTCTGATCCTTTTCATGTACCTAACACCTAAAATAAATCTTGAATACCCATATTAGATATATATGAATGGAATGGTTAAGTCATTCTCAAAATATGGACAAAGTATAACCTCTAGGTCAACAGACTTTGCTTTCCTTCACTTGAGTTTTTCCGTCATAAGTGACACATAGCTTTCTCTATACCTCATAGGTCATCTCATAAGAAGAAATTTGGTTGAACTCGATGGGGGTCATGGTGGCATAGAGGATGTTGTTTTCTCTTGCATTCAAGGTGGATTTCTTCATGGTAGCTTCATCCCATTGTTCCATCCTTTTCTCCTATAGCTTGTATGGTTGGTCCACCATTTGATATAGCTTAAGAATTTTTCCTTATATGTGGAATTGAAGCCTTCTCTTCCAATAGAGGAATTTACTCCCATCTAACATTGGAAGGTTGATGAAGTATCTCCCATCTTGATAATCAACCATCTTCTCCTACTTTTAGAAGTATGCATGGAGAAGACCCACTTTATACCAATTGTAGGACCCTAGGATTGGTGAATGGATGTTATAGAGTAGGGGGGTGAATAGAGTTGAATGCATTTAAATAAAATTCATTATACCTTCAAGATATTTCATAAGATAAGGTTGCTGAATAGGAAATTTGAGTGCAACTAAAACATACAAAGTAAGGGAGAGAGATTGAATAAGCACCAAGTGACAAGCTATGTATTGTGGTTCCATACTTCAAACTAGAAGTATGTCACTCCACTACCTAGAGAGGTCAACCTCTATGATTTCTTAACCATTGCACTCTTACATTCATTCATAAGACTTACAATACACGACCAAACAAAGGACTTACCTATCCAAGCTAAGAGTCTTCAACCTACCCAAGGAGTTACCCACTTGATCAAGATGTCTTCAGCCTTCACCAAGGTCTTACCCACACTTGCATCAAGTCTTTCGCTTTGAAGGGATTACCCACTCTTGTTAAAACTTCCGCCTTTGACTTCACCTTCACTGGTAGAAGCTTTCACCAAGGACCTACCCACTTGAGAATTGAGTCTTCTGCCTTCACCAAGGGCTTACCCACTCTTAATCCAAGTCTTTGGCCTTGTTCTTTACCAAGGGACTCCTTCCCTTGTTCTTATTCGCCTCTCTCAACCAAGAGACAGAACCTTCATCTTCATGGTTGAAATGAGAGATTGTGAGGTGGTGGAAGTGAGAGACTCACAAGATGTACATGTAGGATGAGCTCTCTTACAAATCTCCTACGCACTCTAATGGATGTAGCAAGTGATTAAGCTTAGAGAGAGAGGAGGATGTAAAACCACTCAACTATAGAATATGTACCTTCATAATGCTTGGCTAACCATGGGATGAATCCCAAGGGGTCCTATTTATAGTTGAGTATGCCTAGAAGCCTTTGAGAACACTTAAGGACAAATACTAGCAATTTGGGATGTTGTAATAGTTTTTTTTTTAGTTTTATAACATTTCAACAACTAGAAATACTTTTCTACACTTTTCCATATAGTGCGATTGATCAAGTTTCTATAAAGGTAACTTGACCGAATGTAGTATGCTACAAATCTAATTTGACCAATCGGTCATGTTTGTCTTGGTAGGAACTTGACCGACAGATTAAATCATTTTTGTTCTAGTGTAGTGGTTAATTGATTTCTGAGTATAGGAAACTTGACCGAACCATGGCATTCTCAAAATCCATCAAGGATCGGTCAAGATTGTAACTTGACCGATAAAGTTCCTATAATGAATTTTGGAAAATGTCATTAAAGTGCTTAAATGTTTGATTTAAGTGCTCTTAATTTTGTAAGCTTAATTACAAGTCATACAATCATTAAAAGTGATTTACAACATTATTCTAATGGATTTACATCATATTCCAAAAATGTACACTTGTATTGACTTTGACTTGTCTTTTCTCCATGTTAGGATGCACAATTTAGGGCATTTGGAGTGTGTCTATACCTCATTCAGGTAGAAACATTAGACACAAATAATTGGAATGGTTTAGTCATCATAAAAACAAGGGTTTGGTCAATTTAGACCTAGAGTTAACATTAACCTAGAGTCAACATAAATATGTTTTTCTCATAGTTGAAAAATGATTTTAAATGAGCTACAACAACATAATCTAGAGATTACCATGAATTACACTATCATCTTCTATCCTCAGGTGACTAAGAACTTCATAAATGGTAATTATTTTCTTTGTATTCCAATGTAGAATATTGCATATCAAAATTTTTGCATTATTTGTGAGGCAAGGGTTGACATTCAACGAACTTGTATAATTTTCATAATGATTATGGCTTTTGTTTTTATCTTGGATGGTTTTGAATACTACTAAGATATGTAATATTAATCTAGATATCATGTTGTTGGCCAGATTACCTAGTGGCTCCATTTGACAAACAATGAAGTAGTTATCAATATTAGTATAGCCCATGCCACTATGCATCTCATAGTTGTTGGAAGTTTTGTGAACATTTTGGATGGTTTACTATTTGTGATTTAATTTTAGCCGAAAATTTTTAGCCAAAAAGAACCTGAAAACCAGCGAGTTCACGAGCGGTTTTCTTCCCTTTCAAAGTAAAGAGTGTAACCCGTATGGAGCCATCTTCTTCACATGACATCTGTTGACTAGTACTCACCTGGGTTTTCCCCTGTAGTACTAGGGTTGTCCAGATCATGTGTTTTGCAGTATAAGTTTAGGCACCATTATGTTTTTCTTGTCAATGTTGTCATCATCCTTGCATGACATGTGTGCCTAGTGACCTAGATTATTGCTCAGCACCAACATAATCATTTTTGTAACAACACTTGTCCAACTATGAATGGATGAAGAAACACATACTATCCTAATCCCTACAATGCATTGGGATACATTGGTTGGAAAGACACATTGGTTGCATGCAGAAGATATGTTGTTAGTTAGAGAAGAGGCATGTTCTTATTGGGGTTCTTTCAATTGAAAAAATATTTAAATATATGAAATAACAATGAAAAAATGATAGAGGAGAGAGAGATAGAGAGAGTGAGAGAGTTAACATCAAAACAACATCTAATGTTGCTGCAATTTAATTGGCCACCTTATTCAAAAATAAAGATAATGCAGTAAGTGTACTTTGAAAAAACTCTATTTTTATACAATATACATGTTTTGATTTCATGATATCATTGATTTTTTATCTCTAAGATCAAATAATATCAATAGTATGTTTTCTTTTTCATATGGTTCTTTCCATGTGTTATATATTAATAATATAAATATACATAAATATATGTATTTTCTCTTCGAATGAATAATACCAACAATATCAATATACATATATATTATCAATATATATATATATATATATATCAATAATATATGCATATAGAAATATACATATATTGATAATATATTAATTGCTTTTTTTGCCAGCTTAGTTCTATTATCCGTAGGCCCAATGCACATATCTGGGAGGTAAAAAACCAAAATGGTGTTGTGTTTTTACTGCATCAATGCTAGCATAATCCCACATGGAAAGAGAAAGAGAAGAAAGCCCGATCCTAACCTGTGTGTACGCTAATTAAGCAAAGAGTTGAGCATGAACCAAGAATCAAAATTTCATGAACATACATTCTACATCCCACATGTGTCTACTCCAGTGTGAAACACAAGCAACCAAGTCCCCCACTGACCATGGGGACCACATGGTAAGGCCATGATCTACAGAGGAATATATCACTTATTCTTCTATTAGGGACAACTGAACAAACAACAACTGCAGATGTCACACATCTACCGCCTACAATTTAGGTGGAACCAACGAGATCCAATTTTAGGAAAGGAATTTCGTGTCATGTATGCTCCCCTCTATATCAGTCCCTTGAATTGAAATTCATCACCTTCTCATCTTGGGGACCATTGGATTTTGTTATTTAATAAAATCTTGATGCCTTCTCTCCAATTGAGAAACAAGGAGATCAGTCAATATGTTGCATCCTGGAGTTGACACATAGGTGTTCAAAGGAAAGAACAAAGTTTGTGTCTAAAGGGATTTATCAATTCGCGACTTTTTCCACTCAGACTTCCCAAATCACTACCTTTTTTTATATGTGTTCAATTGAATACACACTAGAACCACACAACAGAAGAAGGGACATGCCAGACCTAATGTAATAGAATCTCGAAGGGGAATTCCCCTAGGATGCAAAGAGAAGGATAAAAGCCCCTCATATATAAAGCTTCACTTATGCCAAAAGGATTGACTTGGCCCAAGAGGCCCAACTTCTGAGACTAGAAGGAGGCAATCACATGAAAGAAGGCATGGAGGTTCGACTAAAATCCCAAAAATAGGATGAAGCTTTACTTCGTAAGCTCAATGGGGTAGAGGGGCTCCAAAGGGGGGAGGAGAAAAGTTAAGTGAGCATCAAGGTGGATGAACACTACATAAATAGTCCACACATAAAGCTCTAAGATCTTCCCTTAATTCATTTTGTGGGAGACACACAACACATAGTTGGAAGGCAGAGGACCCTTACTAATTGTCATATACTTCACTGTTAGGACTGTAGAATGGAACAAACCTTATTAACAACTAAACATAAGGGAAAGGGCCTATATATCTACATGACCCCTGCATATGTGACCCCACCTACACCTAAACCCAATCCCCTTGTGGTCCTTCCACCATGCTACTGAACAAGATCTCATGTCCTCATAATTTTTAGTGGGAAAATGATGAAACAGGATAAGGATGACAATCGCATAAAGTATCTCACAACCTCTTTCCCACCTACCCCCAACTCAGAGTAGGTAATTCAGTCAAAATATGGATAGTGGATGGGTCCAACATGCACAATTTGGCCCATCATTACACATCAGATAGCCACCCATAACATTAGGATGGAGCACCGATAACACCAAATTTTGTGATGTTTTTGGCCATTATTACATTATCAAATCTGCCCTTTTAAACTATTTTCCTCACCTTTTTGTCATTTTTTGAATAAACAGGCCACACGATGCTATTAACTCAATTTTATCATCTTTTGTAGAGTTTTCCTCATTTTTCAACTCATTTATCATCAAAAAGGCCCATCCCGGCCCACAAACGTGTTCCACCTGCATCGGCCTCCTTACCAACCAGCCAGCCGATACGCTCGATGCCCGACACAGGGCAGCACGATACACTGTCTCCCGAGAGGATGTCACGCAAGAGAGAGCGGACGAGCGATACGCCATTTACCTGACAGGGAGCTGGACTCGCCACGACTACTGAAGCGTGTCACGCGATACAGGCCACCCACCGGCAGGCGCCACTCGTCACGATGACTGACACGCTCCCAGCCCGACACCATTGTGTCGGGTGACACGCATATCGGGCACCCCTGAAGCCGCAATGATGGAGCTGAAGGAGGACATGTGGCACCCAGAGAACCACATCCTCTCCCAACCGTTGCCTATAAATAGTAGCTACAGGACTCCGATGGGACGGGTCGGAATCTCTCGAAATCCAACTTGGGAAAGCATCTAGAACTAGCGTGTCGTGCCTCAGAGGTGTATCGGGCGATACTAGGTGAGCACTTCCCCGACCCGAGAGGGAGGAAATGGTTCACTTAGGATCGGCGTCGGGCACCGCTGTAGACCGATATCGGCCAACAAGGACGCCCGATATGAGTACCCGATACGTTAAGCAAAACTCTCACCCGACACGATACCAAGCCCGATATGCATCACCAATCACGGCGTGTCGCCCGAGAGTGTGCCGCCTGACACGATCGTATCGGGCATGAGCGCCCTGCACGATACGTCTGCCTGTCACGAGCGTGTCGCCCAAGAGGGTGTCTCGAGAGGGTGTGCCGCCCAACACGGGCGTATCGGGCAGGGATCCCTCCTGGTATCAGGCTGGAGGGCTCTTGGGGATCTGCTACTGCCTGTCGCCCTTCCAAATCAAGAAGGCAACATTTATCTTTACTTATTTCAGTCATTTACTTTCTTTACTTATGCAATGTAATCAGACCCTTTTATGCTAATGGAATTAGAAGAGTTTTAATTAACTGCTTTATGTTTGGTACCTTGTGTTGGATGATTGTTTTGTTTAGCATCTGAACTCTAGCTTGTACGCTTGGATCACGTTTCGAATAGCTACCGAATCGTGTTTTCCCATTGCAGCAGCCTCGAGAGAGGTGTTGTGGCTCTAGTGTTTGGTCCGATACGGGAGTATGAGAGTGCCCAGGATCAGAGTTGCTTTAGTAACCTTTCCACTCTAATTTAAGACCAGCAACCTCGAGAGAGGTGTTGATGCTTAGTTACAGGTACCCGCTTCGAGAGAAGGGTACATGATGTTTCTACTGCCGCTTGTTTTACTGAAGCTTTCTCCTTCATTCCTTACTAAAAGCAGTAGTTTTACTCTCTCTATTTCTGTTGCGCGAAAACCCTACAAAATGATAAACCTTTTAAACCTTAATTTTCTTAGTAGCTCCAGTTGGAGATAGTTTTCTTCATTTTATCGATCTTAGCCTGTTGTTCCCTTGGGGAACTTTATCATCTCCTCACCCATACCGGAGTGTAACGTGTCGATTCCGAGTTCCCAATACTACCACCCTTATCCCTGTGTTCGACCCTGTATATCTACTTCGACCCCATAAATAAAGTTGCGGGGGCCTAGAAGGTTTCGGGTTATAAATTTAAAAGTCTGACTACTTCAAATCCGCTCCCTTTTTTGGATGCGCGATTTAGGCCGGTCAACTTTTTGGCTCCGTTGCCGGGGACAAGGCAAAATAGTACTGTTGACGAACCCAAATCCACTAACTACACTCCAGTGCCTCAAGCTTAGAAATGAGCTTGACAACACTCTCTTTTTCCTTTTTTATATTTTAACCTAAATTGAGTAATTCATATTATTAATACAGGTTTTATAACTTGATTTTTACATACTATTCAGGTACTCAGAAGGGAGGCGTTCTGCTTAATTGAGCACCAACATCACCAGACATGCCTCCTCGCATTGAACAACCTCTTTTAGAAGGTGAGCGACACGCCAGAGCTAGACCTCACTCGCCTCCGCCTGATGACAATGATCGCTATAACGGAAATGATCAACCTGAAGATCCAGAAACAGAGCAGTTCGAGGATGACCATCGCTGGGAGAGATGTCATCATCATCGGAGGTGCAGAAGGAATCACAATGATAAGGATCAGAACCAAGGAGGCAGTGACAGTGACGATTCCAACAAAGAAGAAAAGACCCTAAGGGAGTTAGCTTCCACCAAGGACAACAATTTCAGATGTCATGTTATCATCCCGAGATTCAACGCAACCAACTTCGAGCTCAAACCATCAGTCATCTCTATGATCCAGAACAAGAGCTTTAGAGGGAGTTCGAAGAATGATAATCCCTATCACCATTTAGATGCTTTTAAAAACATCAGCGACACCATCAAAATGTGGGGAGTCCCACAGGAGGTGATCTATTATAAGGGTTTCATCTTTTCTTTGGAAGATAAGGCTCTATCCTGGTACCTGGGGCTGCCACACCAATCTCTTAACAGATGGAATGCACTAGCGGATGCCTTTGTAAATAAGTTTTATCCTGCCGAGAAAACTGTCCGAAATAGATAGAGAATCACGTCTTTCATGCAGAAGCCAAACGAGAATCTACATGATGCCTGGGAGTGATATCAAGAATATCAGAGGGACTTCCCTCATCACAACTATAAGAAAGGTTTCTTGATAACTACCTTCTACAATTGTCTAACCCCTGAGGAAAGGGTTTCGCTGAATGCAGCAGCAGGCAGTGACTTTCTAGGGAAGAAGCCTAGAAGGTCTGAGAAGATCATCAAGAACATGGCCGAGTTGCAAGCCGGCACAGACTACGATAGATCAGACAGGGGACATGCTAAGAAGGCTAGTGAAGGACCTTCAATTGAATCCAAGCACCTGGAAACTATCACCTCTCAGATCCAGAGGATAGCCACCGATGTCAAACAGCTGAAAGAATCAAGTGGAAAGGGGAAGAAACAAGTCGAAAAGGTCATGAAATGTTTCACCTGTGGAGAAGGTGGACACGGGGTAGATAACTGTATCTACACCCGACCTGATGAGTCGAGCGAAAGTGAATCTGAGGCTGAGGAGACTGAGAATGTCTCTTTCATTAATTTCAAGAGGCCAGATCATCCTGGTTTTAGTTATGGCAACAAAGATGCGGCTGAAAACTCACATCAGCTGCATAACCCCACCAAGCAACCCCAAGTTTTCAAGAAAAGAGGAGGACAAAGTCAGTTCACCAGAACCACTTCTTTCCAGTCAAACAAGGCAATTTTCCAAGGTCAAGGGAAGTACCAAGGTCACCAAGTGACAAACACCAGTCAAGGTCAAAGTCAAGCCAAGGAGCAAGCTCAAGACAAGGTTTCAAACCAACCAGACTTGGTTGGCCAGTTGTTTGATTTTGTAAGAAGATAGGATACCATCAATAACCAGTTGGCGCAAAGTGTGCTTTCAAATTCAGGAGTTTTGAACACAATGCATGTCCAGATGGTGGACATGCAGACGCATCAACGCCAAATTGATCAGCAGTTGGCCCAGATGGTCGAATTGATAAAGAATCCTTCGGGAAAGATACCCTGCAACACCGAATCTGTCAAAATGGCAGGGTTGTGATCAGGAAGGATAGACATCAATTTGCAAGAGATGCACACTACTGAAGGCGAAAAGTGAAGGACCTGGAGCTATCGAGCTGGCGACGCAAACTACAGTGCTCCTCAGGAGGCAGCCCGAGCTTTTACTTTTCCTAGAATAGGATGTTATTTACTTTCATGCAAGAAAAACATTATGAATATTTGGACTGTAATAAGGCCCGAGTCAGTGCATGCGCCACGTGTGCTGACTCTTCTGTTTTATGGACCACCGCTCTATTTTATGAAGCATTGATGAGTAATACTATCTGAGGCCAGGAGCTTAACCTTAGGCCAATGATGTTTTACCCATCAATCGCTTTTTCTTTCTCTTTGTTTTTGGTTTTTCATCTAGAATTTTGTTCTAAAGGATGTGTATCGGGCAAGTGTCCCCTTTTTCCTGATCGTATCGGGAAGCAACTCAGCCGGCGTGCAGAACGCGCTCATATCGGGCAACGCATAAGCCGTGTCGGACGACACACCCTGGTGGTGAGCACCCGTATCAGGCAAGATGAGTAATTACCCTTGATTAGACAGATGGGACTGCTCGTCTCGAGAATGACTTGTCTCGACGGCTGACACGCGTCCCGGATTTACCCCTTTTACCCCCGGTTGGGATTGCTATATATAGTATGGAGTTTTTACCGTGTTGGGCTACTGCATTTGCTCTTCTAGATACCCGTATCATGCAGTAATTTCTCCTTTTGCTCGTGTGTCGTCCAGCTAACTTTTTCTCTCGTATCGCATAAGGTAGCTTCAGGTAGAAAAGGTATAGCCCGATAGCCTGCTTGCCCGACACGACCTTCTTATCGCGGACAGCGTATCGGGATGACGAATTTGGTTGATTTTCCTTGTGTCGCCCAACACATGTGTCGCGTGACACATCTTTAACGTCCGCTTGCCCGATGCCCCATATCGGGCGATAACCATGCCGCCCATCCTTCTTCCGCCTCGCTTGATTCTTGTTGTCGGGCGACACATTTTTCTATCGGGAAGTCCCTATCGGGTACTTTGTTCCTAGCGACTGTATCGCCCGACACACCCATGTCAGGCAATGGGTATGACGTGCATTTTTTCTCCGTATCGTCCAGTTTTGTATCGCCTAGATGTTCTTTTGATGGACGACACCCGGACCTCGTATCGGGCATGAGCCTGCGATGATTTCTTGAAAGCTTCGTATCGCCCGACACAAGTGTATCAGGCAAGCATCGTATCGACCAGTGTTGAAGCCCGATACGGTGGTGTCGGGTAGCTTTTATATCGGGCCAAATTTTTTATCGTGCAATTAGTTTTCTCTTAAACATCGATATCGAATTTTAGTTTTGCCTATCTAATATCAGAACATTTAATTGATCAATGAACTTGTTTAATGATAACAGAGATGGCTCGTACAAAGCAAACCATTGTACGAGTTGACGAACACGGCAGAAGGATCGACACTGAGGCCGCAGCTGAAGCAACAACAGTTGGGTAGAAACGCCTGAATCCTGAGGCAGCTGGGCTATCAACCGCTGAGAAGAGAGAAAGGAAGGAAGAAGTAACGGCTCCATTTTTCTCAGAGGATGCAACCAGAACAAGTGCAAAGCTCTCAAGAAGGAAACGCAAGGCTCGTGCAGATTATGACGATGATGACCGACCTAGGAGGGCTAGAGCACGAACAAGAAACCAACCTATAGTAGACAGAGAGCTCTTGAAAACAATTGTGGATACTATACCCAAAGGAGATGCCCCCATGAAGTATGTGTCTTCATGACTGATGAATTCAAAATACCCACATTCAATCCAGAAGCCACTAGAGAAAGACTTCCACTGATTTTCTCTTTTGGAGATGGTCCTAAACCACCGCAGAAGATAGACTATGATAAGGAAATGGACTTCTCTTGGGGGCTACCAAATCAAGAAAAAGTATTGGAAGAGATAAGTGGACTTCTCTGACTAGTTCAATGGATGATGGAAGTTTAAAGAAACTGAGATTGATGATCAGTCCTTTTGTTCATGTTCACAATGGAAGTATCTTAAAAAGTTTACATGGTTTAAGGGAATGCCTAATAGTCTTGAAACTTCTTCCTCAGCAAAAGTGCATGACTGATCTCATTGAATCTTGCAATTCTGAACCCACATTTTCCTTTTGGTACAAAATTTCTTTGGTAGCCATCCACCCAGCACTCGGTGTTGCTAGCAAGCTGACTACGGCATCTTCGTCATGGAATGGATATCAAATAAAGAGATGCCTGACCAACTCCACCACATCGACTACCACAAAAAATGAAGAGAATATATGTGGGAGCTTCTATCTGGCGCAGGCGCGCTCACCAGCTAACCCTCACTGGGTTAACATTACCCTACCTTATCTACTTCACAACTCTGGAACAGAGTGTGGAGTAAGTTTGGGGGGTACCATGTACCAGTGAGGGAGGTATAAAAAAATTTCTTCAAACTCCACCCTTTTTGTTCTTTTGTTATTCTTCTATATCATGTGTACATATACATATACATGCTCATACAAAAAATTTGCTAAAAAAATTTGCTTATTTTATCTCCACGCATATGAACAAAGACAATATATAGTAAAAACCTGATACGACTTCTTGCCAGTTTGTTTTCTATGTGCCCGATGAGATGCAGGTTTTGTTATGTCTTTCTGATAATGCAGCCTCAAACGACAAAAGACTATGACTTTCCACGCCAAAAATTTCGAAAAAAATAATCTCGCAACAGCTAAGAGATGTGTATGCAGAAGGAAAAAGCTACCCAAACAGCAAAAATTCCTCTTATTTTCCCTTACCCAACAAAATCCCAAAAAGAGAGAATAGCCTTATGAGAGTGAATAAAAGCATGAGAGTTGTGCCAAATAAAAAGAAAGAAAATATATATATATATATACACACTTGTTTTCCAAAAAGTACCCATCTTTAGGCATGGTAGATCTGGGGCAGTGGTACGTAGGATGTGAAATCACTTCTCTAAAGCCAACTGGCTTGGACTGTAGGGACCACTCGCCTGCTAATGGACCCGTACCTGGATGGACTAATGGGAAACAAGAAAAACCCAAAAATCCTTAAGCCTACCCAAACACACAACTTTCTGTTCCCAAAAGCTATTTGGTGTGAAAGCTAACTTCGAAATCATGCACCCAAATCTCGCCGAAGCTGTGGAGAAAATTTTTACGTAAATAAGGAAGGAGAAGTAAAGTCGGTTGTTTATGGTCGGGCGCCCGTATTCTCTGTAAGACACCTCAATGCTCGCTCAAACCCATGGTCTGAAATCTACACCGGTCAAGAAGAAGCGTCACAAAACAAAGTTTAAAGATTGATTGAGGACTATCAAAATGCTAAGTTTGGGGGAGTTGATAACACCAAATTTTGTGATGTTTTTGGCCATTATTTTGTTATCAAATCTGCCCTTTTAAACTGTTTTCCTCTCCTTTTTGTCATGTTTTTGAATAAACAGGCCACGCTACGCTATTAACTCAATTTTATCATCTTTTGCAGAGTTTTCCTCATTTTTCAACTCATTTATCAACAAAAAGGCTCGTCCCGGCCCACGAACGTATTCCACCTGTATCGCCTCCTTACCAACCGGTCGGCCGATACGCTCGCTTCCCGACACAGGGCAGCACGATACACCGTCGCCTGAGAGGATGTCGCGCAAGAGGGAGCAGACGAGCGATACGCCATTTACCCGATAGGGAGCCGGACTCACCACGACTACTGAAGTGTGTCGCGTGATACAGGCCACCCACCGGCAGGCGCCACTTGTCATGATGACCGACACGCTCCCAGCCCGACACCATTGTGCTGGGCGACACGCATATCGGGCACCCCTGAAGCCGCAATGATGGAGCTGAAGGAGGACACGTGGTGCCCGGAGAACCACATCCTCTCCCAACCGCTGTCTATAAATAGCAGCTACAGGACTCTGATGGGACGGGTCAGAATCTCTCGAAAGCCAACTTGGGAAAGCATCTGGAGCTAGTGTGTCGTGCCTCAGAGGTGTACCAGGCGATACTAGGTGAGCACTTCCCCGACCCGAGAGGGAGGGAATGGTTCACTTAGGATCGGCCCCGGGCACCGCTGCAGATCGATATCGGCCAACAAGGACGCCCGATATGAGAACCTGATACCCTAAGCAAAACTTTGGCCTGACACAATACCAAGCCCGATACGCATCACCAGTCACGGCGTGTCGCCTGAGAGGGTGTCGCCCGACACGATCATATCGGGCATGAGCGCCCTGCACGATACATCCGCCCATCACGAGCGTGTCGCCCGAGAGGGTGTGCCGCCCGAAACGGGCATATCGGGCAGGGCTCCCGCCTGGTATCGGGCTAGAGGGCTCTTGGGGATCTGCTACTACCTGTCACCCTTCTAAATCAAGAAGGCGACATTTATCTTTACTTATTTCAGTCATTTACTTTCTTTACTTATGCAATGTAATCAGACCCTTTTATGCTAATGGAATTAGAAGAGTTTTAATTAACTATTGCTTTATGTTTAGTACCTTTTGTTGGATGATTGTTTTGTTTAGCATCCGAACTCTATCTTGTACGCTTGGATCGCATTTTGACTAGCTATCGAATCGTGTTTTCCCATTGCAGCAGCCTCGAGAGAGGTGTTGTGGCTCTAGTGTTTGGTCTAATACGAGAGTACAAGAGAGCCCAGGATCGGAGTTGCTTTAGTAACCTTTCCACTCTAATTTAAGACCAGCAACCTCGAGAGAGGTTTTTATGCTTAGTTAGAGGTACCCGCTTCGAGAGAAGGGATACAGGATGTTTCTGCTACCGCTTGTTTTACCGAATCTTTCTCCTTCGTTCCTTACTAAAATCAGTAGTTTTATTCTCTCTGTTTCCATTGTGCGAAAACCCTAAAAACTGATAAACCTTTAAGACCTTAATTTTCCTAGTAGCTCCAGTTGGAGATAGTTTTCTTCATTTTATCGATCTTATCCTGTTGTTCCCTTGGGGAACTTTATCATCTCCTCACCCATACCGGAGTGTAACGTGTCGATTCTGAGTTCCCAACACTACCACCCTTGTCCCTGTATTCGACCCCGTATATCTACTTCGACCCCATAAATAAAGTTGTGGGGGCCTAGAAGGTTTTGGGTTATAAATTTAAAAGTCCGACTACTTCAAATCCGCTCCCTTTTTTGAATGCGTGATTTAGGTCGGTCAACATTTTGGAGCACCCCCTATCAAGTGAATGACACAATATTTCTCAGTGTATTGTGCCAAATTCAATATATTATTGACATTTGAAACAAGAAGAGAATCAACCCTTTCTTATTTTCTTTCTCTTTCTTTAGGAGATGAGGGTTTGGAACTTGAAGTTTAAGGGGATTCAAGCACATTTCTAAAAATCCCCACTGCATCTAGTATCACAACTGAACACCCTACAAGGGTGAGGAGTTTGCAAGTGGAGTAAAAAAGTAGGGGAGAGTCTATGTGTTGTTGTAGTCTGCATACACTTATGTGGATTCATATAGAAAGAGTATTGTCTTCTTCCCTCTAATAGTGACTTTCTTGTTCCGATCTGACAATGGCCCTTCTCTTATCGTGTAAGGACTTGCACCTGTGGTCCAACCCATGGGCTCTGTCGTCGTCATCCCCCATCTAATTGACCCCTTCCTGTTACTTTGATGGGTGCATCCCCATTGCGGTCTTAATGGGAAGCTCTCCTTACAATAAAAAAGGAAAAACCACAATTGCTATTGTGGATTACTTGTAGGGGGTTTACTGCACAAGGCCCCTGTAGAGGAAAATCTTAATACCGGTGGTTAGAAAATTCTTAGCTCCACATAAACTACGGTCTAGCATGCTTTTAGAAAAAAACTCTAGCATGCTATACATGATGGTCATTAAAATTCACAAATGATTAATGATATAATATACTCTATCTCGTAGTTTCTCATACTAGACCTAAAAAGCAAACATTGATCACAAAAATGGTCAATATCATAAAGGATAATGCAATATTGTCTATACCCATAAAAAATGAATGTTTTCATAAGGAAGACACTAGAGGACTTCCACAAATTGAAATTTGACTGTACAAGGACCAAATTGTATCCAAAGAACAAGGGAATACAAAAAAGTAATAAGAGAGGTGCACATACCAACAATCATATTCTTGAACTTGGAATTCAAATAAGAATAAATCTTCCTATCATGGGGAACAAAATAAGACCACTTATATCAAAATAGCATTCACATAAATGTTTGGACATAAAGTAGAATCGAACTTTGTATCAGACAATAGTAAAAAGATGGGATGCCAAATCACCCTCGAATAGAGGTCTATCAGTACATGTCAATTGAATACCATTCTTGATGAATGGGTTGGTGGTTTTGGTGACCCCCCTGAACCCCACTATCCCCCACCCATGCCTCCCATCATCAAAAAAGTAGAGAAAGTGGTTCATTTTCCAAGTTTTCTAGACCAACAGATATGTCTTTTCAACATCCTTGAATTTCGATGTGGAATAAAAAAGGCCAATAATGCTAAGTTAATAATAAGTTCCTCTAATAATGTAAGACAGTAGTGTACCCCATACACATGATGATCCAACATTTTATCACATCTTAATTTATTTATGCACAATACCTAGCCCTATATTGAATGATTGGAGTTCAAATATAAATTAACCCATACTCATCCATATTGTGTTCTTTTTTTGACACTTGAGTAGTTCATGATATATTTGATATTCTCTCACATTTTAGTAATTTAACCCTTATGAATTATCATTTTTTCATCACTTACCATAAGTATCAAATCATGTAAATCACACAGTTCCCTAGCTTAAATGTAAGAATTTAGTTGATATTTGGAATCCTTATACTTGAATTAGTAAACTCACCAAATTTTACTAATATTGGATGACTCTAGATATGCCTAATAGTATTAGGATAAACAAGGGAATAATTATGTCTATGTTGACCTAGTTATTCAATAACATCGATATGCACAAGTTCAACTAACATATGCTAGTTACGCGTGTCACACACCACCCTTGACTAATTTATGCTCCAGACTTCTGAACTGATGGGATCTAGCTACACCATATTTGATTAAATGAGTCAGACTCATTCTTCTTCCTTGCAAAATCCCCACATCAAGGACTAATAATGCACCATGACTTTCTCTTTCCCTCTCCCCTCTCCCCTCTCCCCTCTCCCTTAAATGTATCTAATGATATCACCACCAACATACTTGGTAGGACACTCTAAGTCCAAAGAGCCTAAACTCAATCTCTATCTCCACCACCACAAGAAATGCCTAAAGTGGGACATTCTTCCCTTCATCGATGCAAGTTATATAGTTAAGATCCATCCTTCATGCCTATGTTCGATGGTGTATGAAGCTCCTTTGGACCCTTTAGACACTCCTTTGCAACCATCTATAGTCTATTGATATATATATGCCCAACAGAATGTGATGATTGTATTGGAATATTATGTGAAGGATCTGATTAATAATAAAGGCAAACTTCCGATTTATTTTGTTTCACTTAGTTATGATATAATGAGGAAACACAATGAATGTCTAAAGAATGACCTTACTCAATGATGTATGTCTTCAGGTGCATGACCTAAACAATGAGAACATATTGATGTTATGAGTATATATATTCTTGTTATGCCCCTAATCAGATGTTATTATGGAAGGTTGATAGACAACAATAACACATAAGACTAGAGTGTGGGTTGGTTGATGACAAAATCTCATCAGTCATGATATGTGATATCAAACCAAGCACATAGATACTTGTTAGAGAATAGTGTATCAGATAGACCCACCTTGAGAGTGATGCATGGAAACCATAATTGGTGGTCATAGTCATCTCTCATAGTGGTGGTGGAGATTGTGGTTCATAGACATGAAATCACTACACTCATCACATGTCATTTGGTGTACCTTGACATCATCCACTGTAATATTAAATAAGGGTTGCCATAAAGGTGATGATTGGATGCATTGTGACACATGGGGATGACTGTGAGTGATGTAGATGGTATTTATCCCTCCTATAAGAGTTTGATGTCCTGGCCACTTGATAAGAGAGACTGAGAAAAGCATGCACATGCACAAGTAAATCAATATATGATATGGAGGTCAGATATCTCAGATAGTTTTCTCTAGTTCAAGGAACATAGATTGAACATTAAAAGGATGATGAGTACATGCCTCGAGTTCAATCTAGATATCAAAGACAAAGGAATTATACAATCATTATAACACCAATCACAAATTGTAGGTTGAAGTTGTTCTCCAACTTTCCAATTACTTGGGTAGCAATGATGTGTGACTAGACACCACTCTTTGCTTGTGATGTCATAAATTAGTTATGTACATTCACTGCCAATGTAACTTGGAACCTATAGGGTCACACACATAGGATACACTTGGAATAGGAGTTCATGAATGAATGTGGTTTAAACTTGATTACTAAAGAGTTAGGTATTCAATTCAAACAACATTGATTAAATATTCACTGACTAGACAGGTGAACCGACCGGTTCAAGTGTTGAACCAACCATTTCAGTGTGTCAAGTCAATTGAACCAACTTTGGCAATTTTGGATAGTAAACCGACCGATTTAGGAAGTGAACCGATCGGCTAAGTTCCTTGAACCGACCGACTCATGTTGTGAACCGAGCAGTTGGTGGATCAATTTGATTGATTCAAGGATTTGTGCTAACATCATGTTTTGCATTAATTAGATATTAATTTCCAATACAATTGCAATTGGGAAACATGATGAAATGATCAATTCAAGGGTTGAACTGATTGACTCACATGTCAACCGATTGGTTCACTAGTGAACTGACTATTTCACCACATGCAGGTTGCAAAGATGTGTGAAATTTCGGTCCCTTCCACTCCTACTCAGACTCAGAACCCTCACCCTAACCCTCCTATAAATAGATGGGTATTTAGGGCTTCTCAGACAACAACTCAATTGCCTCTGACAATTTTTGTCTTCTCTGGTTGTGGTAACCGAGAAAACCCATGCAAGTCCTACCTGTTAAAGGGAGGGATATAAAGGGAGAAAACTTATGGGAGAGCAAGTTGGATACTAGTACGCCAACATGAAGGGACAACCCCTTTTTATCCATTCTACTAGAACAACAAGAGTTTCTAGTGGTCCATGTGGACTAAGTTATAGGCGTGGAACTTTTCCCGCAAGGAGGACAATGTCAACCTGTTGTCCATGGTGATCAACTAGGAGGCCCACATAGATACTATTAGAGTGCAACTTGAAGAAAGTAACACACTAAAATGAGGGAATAGTCACTAGACTTGCTCCATGACCAAGTATGACCTCGTAAATGATCCTTCCCATTACATAGTTGTTGACGCATTCCATTACTTTAAGGGGAATTCAAAAGGTAAATGTTTTTGTATCGGATGCCTATTCTATCACCATATTTCCCTACAAAATCACCCAGGGACAATGCGACAAACTCAATTTTCCTCCGTGGAGAAGACAACTTTGATGTAGTAGCACTAACACCTATTATTGAATTCAATCACTAGTAAGCATCCTAGGCTTCTGTACTTACTGTTCTCACCACAAAAATGTTTTCCTTTATACCAAGCCATCTTCCCCCAATTTTGGTTTCTGGCAGGAAGAGCTCAACCTCTAGTCAGGCCTTCTAGTCATGTTCAGGCCACAAAATGCTCCCTTCACTATCAGTGTGTCACCATGAAGCTATATACTCTCTTTGTTTTGAGTTTTCACTGCCTTAGTGTCATTTTTATTCTACAATCTTTACTGCTCTTTTTCAACCATGGCAGGCTAGGATAGGGCTTATGTGCATCCTCTTTCACCATAGTTCAGTACTTCAGTTTAGTATGGCCATCACAGACCCAGTGAATGTATTAGCTAACACTTGTGGAGTGAGTTAAAAAGTTTGAGCACATAGTCATTGACCTGCTCCCCATCCATGGTGGTAGATCAAAGTGGAGCTCATGGGATTGGGTTTGTCTTGGCCTTAAGAAGTAGATGAGGCAGAGGATTTTGTGAGATTTCTTGTGTAATCAGAGTTTCAGATTCCAAATATCACATGGTCACACCATGGCCAACAGAGAAGAAGCCATGTGTGAGGGTGACCACTCTACTGATTCTTTTCTCATTATGTATCACACTTGATAATGGTTACTCATGGAATTTACCAATTTAGTTTGATGTATCTAGTGTGTTGCTTCAGTTGGTAGTTTGACTAATAACACCATTGTCATTCCCATGATTGTGAAATAAATTGATGAGGAAACCAATATTTGTGGTTTATTCTGAGCTGAGATTTTCCAGAGTTTAAGTGTAAAAGAGTGAAATAACCCCTTTAGTAAAAATTTGAAGAATTTACATCCATTCCAAACACACTCAAAGGTATGATGGAATGGGCATAAATTTTCCAAATTTATTAAACATTGGTATACACAAGACCATTAGAAAGTAGCAGAATAAAAATTAACTGACTATATTCAATTTCATAAAACGATTTACAAGATACATTAAATTCTCTCATTAGAGTTTACATCAAGATATACAATTAGGATCTAGATAGAGGAAGTCTAAACTACTACAATCTTGCATCCAAGAAACATCTCTATCAGCTAGGTCCAAGCCAAAGATATGTTCTCCTTATCCTTTTCATCACCTTGCTCAACACCTGGGTGTTTGGGAAGGCACCCAGCAAAAGGGAAAGGAAAAATAAGTATGTGTCACAAAACTAGTTTAGGATAATAAGAAAAGTAAAGAAAATAAAAACAGGCTAGGTTCATCATAAGATGAAGATAACAATAGTATGAGGCCATATCAAAAGAAACTTGCCATTAACAATTGTATTAAAAAGGGTTTTGCATGTAAGATAATTATGTCTACCTAACTAAGTAGGGTTGAGGCACCTACCAGACCTCTAACCTTAGGTGAGGGGAGAATAAGGCATTCCCAATCACCTATAATATTACAGGGTGAATAAATACATTCCCCAAGGTGAATAAATACATGTCCTCTATGGGTGATTATACATAAGTACTGCTACTTTAAATTAAATAGAACATAAATGTGCATGCTAGAAAAGTAGTCATGGAAAGAACAATCATATGAATCAATAAGAATGTCAGTGGGGTGTAAAACCCAAACAATAATCAGATTTGAGGCACAAGTAATTAGGGTTCAAGAAAAGAGAATTAGGTTCAATTAAGCCTCATTAGGGAAAATTAGGTTAAGGCACAAAATTTCCCAACTAAGGTGTTAGATGCACATACCTCTTCCTTAGAGTCCTAGAAACCACTTTATAAAACCTTTAAATGAGATCAAGGTCTACATGTACTAATATCATACCCATATTCATGTATAAGAACTATGTTCATTCATTTTTTGGTGAAACTATGTCCATTCATTAAAGACATAAAAACCCCAAAATTACTAACTATTCCTACAAACCATCGAATTAGACTCTGAAACCATCACAACTAACTTAGTTAGGTTCTTCTGATCAAAGTAACATATAATTTTATGTGTTTGAAGATATAGACTTTTTAGGGTATTTTTAGTGATTTTTAGTTTATTGAATCATCCTCAAAAAAACTTTCTCGAAAACCTTAGAGTCAAGCATCGAATATATTTTTATTAGACAGCTTACATTTTTCTGATTCCAAAACATCATTTATTTTTATTTTTCAACTAACGAATGAAAAGATACGAATTTTCAAAAACTAACCAATGATAAATTGCCACGTAGGCACATGCGTTTGAAACCGAAAGAGAGAGAGAGAGAGAGAGAGAGAGCGAGAGAGAGGGAGAGGGGTGGGGCCCACTTCTTGGCCCAATCACTATGGGCTAAGTCAGCGGCCCGCCTTACTGGTAGCCCTGGGTGGCGCCCGGTCAGAGTCTGGTCAACTGCGGAAAAATGAAAAGCAACAGACAGTAACGCCCTCGTGCGAATCAGAGACAGACAAAGAGAAAATGGAGGGGCATAAAGGTAAAATGACATGGGACTTTCTTTTCCAACTCAATCCGAGCCATGGCCAGTGAGTAGCTACTGCTACATGTGTGGTTTTGGGCAAAAATGCTATACTCGATGAAAATTTACGTATACGGTTTCAAAAGAAAGAGGGCAGGAAGTTGAACCTAACAAGACCTTTTCTTTGGCCAGAGATGAGGAGGGCAGAGAGTGGGAAGTGCCACAATCCTTGTGCCTACAGTCTCTCATCAGGGTCAAAACCACAATGAAAATAGCAATTGAAAGGGGAGATGAGTCACAAAGGCTTCCACGAAGCTAATGGTAGGGGTATATATAGATGAGGAGGTGTGGTTTAGGGTACGCATAGGAGAGGTGAGAGAGAGGTTTTGAGACTTTAGGGAAACTTTGGATAATCAATGAAAACATGAAAAACTTGGGATAAACGGGTGTAGATTTTCACAAGGAATCCAATGAGCCTAAGAACTCGTGATTTGGTCGTGTAACGGGTGAGATAATGCCAATCGAAATTTGTGAAATCCATTTTCTATTTCCTTATCTGAACCAAGGTAGAAGACAACTTCATGGACATCTGATCCAAGATGTATGATCATCACACGGCACGGATAAAGCCAAAATGGGCGACATTTAAATCATTATCCAAATCTGATTTCGACTAGTAACATATGTATTATTTAATGATTTTCCTCTATCTTCTTTTGATGGCTCAAACGGTTTCCAAATCTAATAAAAATTGACACCTTGACTGATTTTTATGTGTAGAATCTGACTATGGAATTAGTTTTTTTCCTTTGAGGACCTTTAATGGGTTAAATAATTCAAAACTCATTTTCTCTTTCCTCCTTCATTTATGACTCTATGATTATCCAAATATGATCAAATTTCACCCATGTGTCCCAATTAATGTCTTGGATACGATTTTGCCATTATTTGGTCATGTGTGTGACATTTATTTAATCAATTCTTAAAATGAAGGTTCTACACACTTTCTCTCTCCTACCTTTTCACATTTTCCCAATATTATCCAAATTAATTGAAAACTTGCCCAAAGGCTTATTTTTATTCCTAGATTATGAATTTGAAGTTAGTTTTCACTTTGAGAACATTAGATATTTTATTTCTCTTTCTTGGATTATTTCCTATTTTCCTTTAATAAAGGATTTTATACATCTTTATATTTTCCACATTAGGCGATACTTGACCCTTAAGTATCTTTTAGGTCAAGAAAATGATATTGAGTGTCGAATTATCTTCTTAGGTTTTCGTTTATGACTTTTGGAACAATATATTCCACATTAACTCCATTTATCCATCATATCCCATATTATATCCAATTATTACATTTATCATCTCCTTCATCTATATTTTGGTATTTCTTTTCTTTTTCATATTCTAAAAAGTCTTAGAAAGTTCTAGCATGAATTATTTATTCTTTGTATTACTTAAGTGGATATTTTACATATTAGACCCATTACTAAGCTTTTAGTGAGGTATTTGTGCATAAACCCAATCATTGGCATAAAAGGTGAACAAAATGTTCATTAAGCCATCATATTCTCCACAAATTAAACAGAAATGACAAGAAGGATAGAAATGAAAGAAAAAGCTGGGAAAGAGGACCAAAAGACAAAATGTCCAGGATTTAATATGTTACAACACTCCACCCCTTAAAGAGGATTTTGTCCCCAAAATCATAAGCAATTAGGGAAGGATGAGTGTGTAACCTCTCATCTCAACATATCAGGTCATTCCTCTAATCAAAAACTTCCCCCAACTACTCATTACTGATTAGGTTCTCAAGGATCACCTAGGGTCCCACTATTTAGATATTCTTTTTAGGAGATTTATCATTATTTACATTTTTGGCTCATTAACATTATATTCATTATGATATCACATTTTAATTATGTCATGTCATATTCACATGGTGAAGAATTATATTTCATTATTATGCACAATTATAGGTTACTCAATTATCTCAATATATTTGATCATTAATCATTTGGATCTACACTTCATTATCCTCATATGATCATTTTATTAATTATAACAAATTATCTTGCATGTGATAGGAGATTTTATTCAATTTGCTATTAAGTCTACAATTAATCCAAATTATGTCACATTGATTACTTGTATGTATATTAAACATTGTCACGTTACCTTTGTTATTCACATTAATGTCATCATTATTCATTTTCTCATATTTATTCACTTCTATTTATTGATTATGCACATTTATGTGAATCCAGTTACTTCTTATCCATATTGAAGTCATTATATGTATTTTAATGATCAAGGTGGGACATATGTCATATTAATGATTTGATTCACATACCAAGTTATGATTAGATGATTAATTAGGTGTGTATTAGAGAACAAGGTGATATGCATTATATATACATAACTTGATTAATCTATGATTAGGTGATTATATATCATTTATGTGTATCAAAGTATGTTATCAGATTATGACAACTAATGCCACTAATGTATCATGAATGACATTAAGGATGCATAGGTCAAGGATAGATGATTACAACTTAAGATTCTAGTTAATATGATCACTATATTTTACTTAGCATGTATTAAGTCCAATATTAGGTTACACTTTTCTTTATCATCATATCATCAAGGTTTATTAGTTCATGACATTATTAGCATCATGTGTATCCATAATTATTATTGATATATGAGTGACTCACATTATGTGTATTGGATACTCATTAGGGTTTGAACATATAAATTATTCCTCAGATGATCATTATATGTTCATTAATATATGAACAAGCATGTTTGGGTTACCATTATTACATGTTTGGTCAAGACCAAGGAATCAAGCATACTAACCTCCAATTCATGGAGTTAGGGTTTATAAAGATAGATAGATATCGAGATGTCACATGGTTCCATCCCCCTAAAGAGGATTTCATCCTCAAAATCTAACCACCCAACATCATCAAACTAACTATACTCCACCCCTTAAAGGGTTTGACCTATCAAGCCAAACTACACTAGGGTTAAAGGATGATTCTACTACACCATGTAGATCTATCACACTTCCATTACACACTCTGAGAGCTCACTTAACCCCAAACATCAAAGTCTAGGTTCTAGGGATAAACTATCCAAACATGTGGTCCTAAGAGACATAAGGAAACTATCTTGGTATCCATCCTCAAACAAGTCATCATACATCTAAAACTTAGGGTTCCCAAAGATATACAACATAGAAGTCTAAGGTACTATTTCGTAAAAGCAAACTATTTTAGACAATCCATATCAGCTCAGGCCAGGCCGGTATCATATGGATGTGGGATTCCTCATAAACCAAGCTAGTGGCACAGAGGAAAATATTGTCAGCCCCAGAACCAGATCCTTTCTAGACACCTTTGCTTCAACTTCTTTCCCTAATAGTTGCCTAAAGGCAAACCTAAACAACATCAAGTTATGCATGCTTTAGTTATGAGTATTTTAGGGTTTTATTCATCAAGATTCTAAGGTGGAACTATAGGGTCCTAAGTCAACTTTTCATCATCTATAGATATCCTCCAGGGAAAACATGTCACCTAAAGGAACTCTGTAAGATAGGGATTCTAATTAGGGAGACAAATAGTAAGATTCCAACTACCATGGGCTCTGATACCATGTTGTAAAAGAGTGAAATCACCCCTTTACTAAAAATTTGAAGAATTGACATCCATTCCAAACACACTCAAAGGTATGATGGAATGGGAATAAAATTTCCAAATTTATTAAACATTGGTATACAAAAGGCCATTGGAAAGCAGTGGAATAAAAATTAACTGACTATATTCAATTTCATAAAAAGGTTTACAAGACACATTAAATTCTCCCATTAGGGTTTACAACAAGATTTACAAATAGGATCTAGATCGAGGGAAGTCTAAAATATTACAATCTTGTCTCTGAGCAACATCTCCATCAGTTAGGTCCAAGCTAAAGATATGTTCTCCTTGTCTTATCTATCATCTTGCTCAACACCTGGGTGGTTGAGAAGGCAGCTAGCAAAAGGGAAAGGAAAAATAAGTATGTGTCACAAAACTAGTATAGGATAACAAGAAAAGTAAATCAAATAAAAATAGGGTAGGGTTCATCATAAGATGAAGATAAAAAGAGTATGAGGCCATATCAAAAGAAACTTGCCATTAACAATTATACTAAAAGGGGTTTTTCATGTAAGATAATTATGTCTACCTAACTAAGTAGGGTTGAGGCACCTACCGGACCTCTAACCTTAGGTGAGGGGAGAATAAGACATTTTCAGTCACCTACAATATTATGGGGAGAATAAATACATTCCCTAGGGCGATTAAATACATGCCCTCTGTGGGTGGTTGTACATAAGTACCGCTACTTTAAATTAAATAGAACATAAATCTACATGCTAGAAAAGTAGTCATGGCAAGAACAATCATATGAATAAATAAGCATGGCAGTGGGGTGTAAAACACAAATAATAAGAAACAATAATCAGATTTGAGGCACAAGTAATTAGGGTTTCAAGAAAAGAGAATTAGATTCAATTAAGCCTCAAGCCTCATTAGGAAAAATTATGTTAAGGCACACAATTTCCCAACTATGGTGTTAGATGCACATACCTCTTCCTTAGAGTCCTAGAAACCACTTCTTAAAACCTTTAAATGAGATCGGGGTCCACATGTCCTAATATCATAACCATGCGCATGTATAAGAACTATGTTCATTCATTAAAGACTTAAAAATCCCAAAATTACTAACTCTTCCTACAAACCATCGAATTAGACTCTAAAACCACCACTACTGACTTAGTTAGGTTCTTCCAATCAAAATAACATATAATTTTATGTTTTGAAGATATAGACTTTTTAGGGTATTTTTAGTGATTTTTAGTTAATTCAATCATCCTCAAAAACACTTTCTTGAAAACCCCAGAATCAAGCATCAGAAATATTTTTATCAGATAACTTACATTTTTTTATTCCAAAACATATTTTATTTTTATTTTTTGACCAACGAATAAAAATATACAAATTTTCTAAAACTAACCAATGATAAATTGCCACATAGGAACATGTGTTTGAAACTGAGAGAGAGAGAGAGGGAGAGAGAGGGAGAGGGGTGGGCCCCACTACTTGGCCCAACCACCATGGGCCAAGTCAGTGGCCTTCCTCACTGGTAGCCTCTGGTGGCACCCGATCAGAGTCTGGTCAACTACGGAAAAACCAAAAGCAACAGACAGTAACGCCCTCACGCGGATCAGAGACAGACGAAGAGAAAATAGAGGGGCATAAAGGTAAAATGACATGGGACTTTCTTTCCCAACTTAGGCTGAGCCATGGCTGGTGAGTAGTTGCTACTACATGCGTGGGTTTTGGGCGAAAATGCTATACTCAATGAAAATCTACGTACAAGTACTCAAAAGAAATAGGGGAATGAGACCTTTTATTTGTCCGGAGATGGGGAGGGAAGAGAGAGGTATGTTCTAAAATCCTTGCACCTACAGTCACTCATTGGGGTCAAAACTGTAATGAAAATAGCAATTGAAAGGAGAGGTGAGTCACAAAGGCTCCAACGTAGCTAATGGTGGGGGTATATATAGGTGAGGAGGTGTGGTTTAGGGTACACATAGGTGAGGTGAGAGAGAGGTTTCATGAACTTTAGGGAAGCTTTGGATAATTGATAAAAACATGAAAAACTTGGGATAAATGGTGCAAATTTTCACAAGGAATCCAACGAGCCTAAGAACTCGTGATTTGGTTGAGTAACGTGTGAGATAATGCCAATCGAAATTTGCAAAATCCATTTTCTATTTCCTTGTCCAAACCAAGGTAGAAGACAACTTCCTGGCCGTCTGATCTAAGATCTATGTTCATCGCATGACGCGAATAAAGCCAAAGTGGGCGACATTTAAATCGTTATCCAAATCTGATTTCGACTAAAGTGACATATGCATTATTTAATGATTTTCCTCTCTCTTCTTTTGAAGGCTCAAACGGTTTCCAAATCTAATGAAAATTGTCACCCTAACTGATTTTGACGTGTAGAATTCGAATATGGAATTAGTTTTTCCTTTGAGGACTTATAATGGGTTAAATAATTCAAAACTCATTTTCTCTTTCCTCCTTCATTTATGAGTCTATGATTATCCAAATATGATCAAGTTTCACCCATGTGTCTCAATTAATGTCTTGGATACGATTTTGCCATTATTTGTTCATGTTTGTCCCATTTATTTAATCAATTCTTAAAATAAAGGTTCTACACAATTTCTCTCTCCTACCTTTTTACATTTTCCCAATATTATCCAAATTAATTGCAAACTTGTCCAAAGGCTTATTTTTATTCCTAGATTACAAATTTGGAGTTAGTATTTCACTTTGAGAACATTAGATATTTTATTTCTCTTTCTTGTCTTATTTCCTATTTTCCTTTAATAAAGACTTTTATATATCTTAATATTTTCCACATTAAGTATACTTGGCCCTTAGGTATCTTTTAGGTCAAGAAAATGAGATTGAGTGCCAAATTATATTCATGGGTTTCATTTATGATTTTTGGAATGCTTTATTCCACATTAACTCATTTTAGCCATTACATCCAATATTATCTCCAATTATTACATTTATCATCTCATTCATGTATAGTTTGCAGTTTCTTTTCTTTTTCATATTCTAAAAAGTCCTAGAAAGTTCTAGAATGAATTATTTATTCTTTTTATTACTTAAGTGGATATTTTACATATTAGACCCATTACTAAGCTTTCATTGAGGTATTTGTGCATAAACCCAATCATTGGCATAAAAGGTGAACAAATGTTCATTAAGCCATCATATTCTCCAAAAATTAAATAGAAAGGGACAAGAAGGATAGAAATGAAAGAAAAAGATGGGAAATAGGACTAAAAGATAAAATGCCCAGGATTTGGTATGTTACATTAAGAAATCGATTGAACCGGTTTATGTCACCTACGATTGGCTAATTAAAAGGAGAATTTGTAGAAATATCTATGATATCATATGAGAATGACCTATCTAGCTATTAGATTAGGATACAAAACCCTATTGATTTGCGTTTCATAGATATTAAGACTTAATGTAATTAGGGTTGTCAGACCAAAAAAATGTAATTAGGGTTGAAGATCCTAATCTAGCATATTGGGTGTATTACAGGTTGATTAAGGGATAAAATCAGGAGAACTATAGGTACTTTATTCCTAATGATACAAATAAGTGATCCATTCCCATGAGTATCTAGTATTTATCTTTCTTAGCATCTTTACATGCTCTTTATTATCAAATAAGATATTCATGTTCCATACACTTTTATACTTTAAGATTTCAAGTTAAATTTATGTTTCTTAAATTTTCTGTAAAGTTTATGATTTAAGAGTTCATGCTAGGATTTGTTATATCATACTTCATTGATAATCAAGCTAAGATTTCAAGATAATAATGGATTAAGACTCAAGTTGAGATAAGATTTAAGATGTCACAAGATCATGGAGTTAGACCCATGCCCTTAGTGCAGCTCAAATCAAGAGTCATGACCCAGGCTATTGCTCCATGTCATGAGGCCCAAGCCCTTAGTGTAGGCTGACTCAGATAATATGACCCCAAAACCAGAGTACAAGTCATGAAACCAAGGTAATAGAGTACATGTTTCCAATATAGGTTATGTAAAAAGATAATACCTAAGTCTAAAGGAAGATCATATATTAATGCATAAGTTCTCCATAGGTTTTAAGTGTTAGTTTTTAATGCATAAATTTATAGAATAATGTATAGCCTTTTCATATTATAGTTTCTCATATATTTAGAATACTCATGCCACTTATTGATAGATGTTTTTTTGAATGCATGGATGGGGATGAGATGATTGTAGGTGAAGAGAAGGAAAAAATATAGAGGCAAATACTTTAATAAGGGGACACAGTGTAATTACAGAGAGTGTCATGGTGGGGTGCAATTATCCACCTAAGTCTTTTTTAATGTTTTGAATCTAGTTTGTTTATGTATAGATTTTGAACAATGTCCTAAGTTTTGTGTTAAATTTCCCATTTATGTAAATTATTAAGGATGATAAATGGAATATGTTCTATGGTGGTTAAGCTGTTAATTATTTCTTATGCAAGATACTAAAAATTGTAATACCCAACAATATTATGAGTTACAAATTGATGCTTCTGCTCATTTAAATTTGTACTAAATTTGGTGTGTTACAACTTGGTATCAGAGAAAAATGATAATTGGACACCATGCACTCTCGTGTTTCTCAATGAGTTACATGTCCTTTATGTCCACTAGTCTCGATATTTATGAATTCAAGATTCAAGAAATAAAGACAAAAGGTTATATTAGACATCCTTATTATATGAGGAAGGGTTAAAGATAGAAAACCCTGGCAAGGAATATAAGTCCTAAGGTTTAGGTATGCTAGGATATATTCATTGCAGATAGATATTCATCTACTTCAAATCCAAAGTATTAAACCTATCCTAGATAGTTACATATCCTCTCTTTGATTAATGGTGTTGAACAATCAATTAAGAGATGTAGAGGGGATGAAATGAGAATAAGACTTATTATGCACCTCCTCCCTACTTACTAGTGCATGTGGTATGGGACATGCATACTATTGTGTGGGTGGGAAGTTGCATAATGAGATCAAAGTTATTCAATATGTGACATATCAACACATATCTGAGGATGCCCCAAAGATGGGTGATACGAAAGACATAAAATAGATACTCACCTAAGCTGAATAAAATTGGTTAATAAAATCCTTTTCTTATGCTGAGGTTAGACATTAAATTCAATTATAATTAAGTTATTAGGATGAAGAAAGTCAATAAGAGTAAATTTGAGGAAGAAATGTTGATTAAGTGATGCTCCATGGTAAATGAGAACTTTTACACAATGAGTATTTTTGTGCAATGAGCTCTTGGGAGCAATCACTTTGATGCAATGAGCTCTTTGGAGCAATGAGAACTTCGACACAATGAAAACTTTTGTTCAATGAGTATTTTGGTGCAAGGTTACGTGGAGAACTCACCTTAATTGACTAAGTGAGTAATAAGATTATGCTAATGATAAAGGTAGGTGAGATTTTTTTTGTTGGTGGCGAACGTATGGTTCTTTCATTCGTAACACATACATGTGTTATTTTTTTAATCATGTTAGACATGATATGTTATTTGTGTTAATTCCATATAATGAACATGTTAGTACAAAATTATGAGTCTGTATAAGATTAAGGTGTTAGTCTACATGTATGTGAAAACCTAAGCTAGATAGTACCATGTTAGTGCATGCAAATTTTGAGGAAAACATTCTTATATGGTGGGTAGAATTGTAAAATATCTAGAATTTTATTGTGGAATAAACTAACCAATAATACTAAGTTAAATATAATTTCCTCTAATGATGTAAGACACTAGATTAATCCATACACATGATGGTCTAACATTTTATCACATCTTAATTTATTTATGCCCACTACCTATTCCTATATTAAATAATTAGAGTTCAAATAGAAATTAACCCATATCCATCCATATTATGTTCTCCTTTGTGACATTTGAGCAGTTCATGATACATATGATATTCTTACATTTTAGAAGTTGAACCCCTTGTGAATTATCATTCATGCATTAATTACCCTTAGTATCTAATCATGTAAAGCTCACAATTCCCTATCTCAATGAAAGAATTGAGTTGATATTTGGAACCCTCATACTCAAATTAGTAAACTCACCAAGTTTTACTGATTTTGGAGAACCCTAGATATGCCTAACACTTAGGATAAAACATAGAAGAATTATGTACATATTGACTTATCATATAATAACATTGATATACATAGGTTCAATTAATGTATGACACTTATGTGTCTTGTTCCCCCTTGACTTATTTACTATCTAGCCTTTCGATCTGATGGCTCTAGCTATAGTTGCTTTGATCAGATGGACCAGACTTCATCTTCTTCCTCACAAAATCACTACGTCAAGGATTGACAGTATGCCATGACAATCTGTCAAAATCTCCCCTTAACGATATCCTGATCTCTCCACAAACATACTTGTAGGTCACTCCAAGTCCATAAGGATGACCTTGAGCTCTATCTCCACCCACACAAGAAATGCCCAAAGTGGCACATTTTGCCTTCGGTCGATAGGAGTTGCAGAGGGAAGATCCAACCTTTTCCCTGATGCCTAGCAGTGTTATATGCTCCTTTGGACCCTGATAGTGAAAAACCACTAGAGGGGGGGTGAATAGGGTTTTTAAAGTTATTTTAATAATTATTTAACTCAAACAACCATAAATGAAAAAGTAAGAAGGAGACAAGGGATTTAGAGTGGTTCCTACCTTAGCAAATACTAAGGCAGTCAGTTCACTACCCGATTGCTTACCCAACCGGGATTTGAAAGTATTAATTTTATTACCTTCACAAGGAATTACACAAAATAAAATACTTTCTTATACCCCTTTGAACAGCCTTCACTTTGAAGTAGATGCACCAACTCGAGGTAGCCTTCTTGAAGTAACTCCAAGCTCCCCCTTGAAGTAGCCTTCCTCTTAGAAGTAACCTCCCATTGCACCAGCCTTCTTGAAGTAGTCCAAAGTCTCCTTCTTCACCAAGAAGATCACAAACCTCTCCAATCTGCAGCCTCCAACCTAGGAATAGCAAGGAGAGTACAAACGATGAAAGTGAACAAGAAAGGAAAATAGAAATTATAACTTATCCTTTGAAGCACAAGGCTTGATTTGCCTATATCAAGCGTATAGATCTCCTAACCAAAGTATATGGAAATGTAATTGCTGTGGATAGGAGATATTAGCCTATAGGACACGAATTTAGAGCAAGGTGAAGAGTAGCCAATTGCAAGTATTGCTCAATTTCTCAAAACAGGTTGCTAATGCAAGTATAAGCTCAAAGATTGCTCAAGTATGGAATCAAGTGTATTTAGGTGTCCTAAGGCATGTCCTATTTATAGGAATGACCAACAAGTGCTTAAGGACGTTCTAGACACTTTCTAGGGGTTTCTAAGTGCTTAACTAGCCGTTAGGTATAAGTTAGTTGGATTAACAACGGCTAGTTAATTTATTCTGCAGTTGCTGTCAGAGTCCATCTCGGTCGAGAAATGGTCGACCGAGACACCTACTCGGTTGAAGTTTTGTCGACCGACAGACTCTCTGGATCAAGTGTTTGCAATGTTTATCTCTAACTTCCAACTACCTTGTCAGCTGTGTCTAACGGCTACTTGGGTCTTTCTCGGTCGAGAAGTTTGTCGACCGAGAGTGTCTCGGTCAAGGATTTTGTCGACCGAGATAGACCTTGTTTCAATGTTTCAAATAAAGACATTAAGTGTGTGTATGAGTGTGCATATGTGACACTATTGAAGGGGATGACCTATCTAAGTGTGGTGATTAGCTAGGGAAGATCTAACGCTTGATTTACATGAAGTCTAAGTACTTGTACATTATATATTTGTACAAGTTTACAATTAATTACATTTCATGGAATTTACAAGCATTCAAGCATATAGATTCCCTAGTGCTTTGTCATCCACCTTATTCCTGCAACACTCAAGTAGCACGTTAGATAAACAAAAATAAAATGTTTGTCATTATCAAAACAAAGGGATTTACAGATGTCCAATTTAGCCAACAATCTCCCCCTTTTTGAAGATGACAAACATTTCCAAAATATAAATTAAGGAAATATAAAAATATGTGAGTTTCATACCTGAAATTTACCTTTGTGAATTTCTTCTCTTTGTTTATAAAATGTGTGCTTATTATTCCCCATGAATTATTGAACATGAAATCCAATTCTTTAGGGAATATAGCAACTTTCAATGTAAAGCCAAGAGTTTATGAAATTCATTGATTGAGTTTTGCACAATTACTAAGTTTGGAGATTTATATTTATTTCTCCCCCTTTGTCATTTCAAAAAGATATCTAAGATTAATATTTGTGAGTCTTTTAGTATTGCTCCCCCTTAAATAGATATCCCCAATTATAATCAAGGTATGGATGCTCTTCATTGGATGGTCAATTTAGCCATGTTCAAATGATGCCATAGAAGGAACATATTAAAAATATCCATTATAATCAGTAAAGATAACCAATTCATTACAATCATGTAAGTATTACAATCATGCAAAGGTAATCAAATCATGTAAAGATAACCATTTTATTACAACTAATACAAAGGACACTCCAAATCTTACTGGAAAGACTTAAGTATTACATCAATATCAGGGTCTTTTCCAAGAAATGGCTCAGCTCCATAATATTGGACTAAAGTTTGCCACTCCAAAGCACCTGTCTTGGTTAATGGTGGGGAAGCCGCCCTTCCTTTCCTACCAGCAACTTTCTTCTTTCCACGTGTAGATGATGAATCATGTAACATCCCTGACCTGGGTTATGAACTAACCCTAGGTGTTTTGCCTAAATATGTAATTAAATCCTTGTGATTAACTTTGGACATGTAATTAAGTTCCTCAGAAACATATATTTCAATTTTGCTCCTTTATATATATAAAGTTGTAGCATTGTTTTGTAATACAGGGATCTATGTGCAAATTACCCAGTTAAGGGATTAACTTGCAAATTGCACATGTTGAGATGTTCCTCTGATGTTGAGACATCATGAGGATGTTTATGATGAAGTTTGAGGGATTTCCCAAGCTTGAGCACCAAGGTGCAGCTGTGGAAGCAACCCCTGTACTTGAAAACCCTAAATTGGTGTAAAGTGCAATTTACCCAATTTGAGGGGTGCAACTTGTAAAATACATCATCTAAAATATCTTTTATAACTTTTGTCATCATTTAGAGTAGAAATGATGAAGAGGGCACTTCATTTGAATAATCATATAATAAAGAACACCTTTGTGATTGAATAATCAAGGTGTATGTATAATAGCCCTTTTATGTGTATGCTTTAGTGATGGGTTGATCCTCTTTGCCTTCAATTCTTGACCTTAGAAGAAGTTTGTCCTTATAAATAAGGGGTAGGGACGAACAAAGAAGAAAGGAAGGACTTAAATGAGAAATGGGATAAAGTAGAAGCTTTATGGAGAAATTTCACCCAAAATATATATATCACTTCCTTTGCAAGAAAAGGAACGTTTCTTTCATTCCCTCACTTATCCCCCTTTCTCAAACCAACTAAGGCAGAGCTCTGGAGCATAGGAGAACGACCAGGGAGTTCAAGGTAAGTTTGGATCATCCCTTTTGCTTGAATTCATGGAGGAAACTCGATTTCAAGGTTGAATTCATGGCTAGCTCACCTAGCTTTATCTTTCTAGCCATTCCTTTCCAACTTTTCCTTGGAGAATTCACCTTGGCCAACCTGTGGAGCTCAAAGACGCCATTAAAGACCTGAAGCTTGGAAGCTTGGAGCTCAAGGAACAACCTTTAGGCAGGTTTTATAACTCTAAACCTTATGTTTTGATTATACATCTTTTTCTATGCATATAGTTGCTAGTTCTTCTTCTTTCCTATCTTCTCTTGCATCCTTGCAAGTAAAATCGTGAAGAACTGCTTCTGTTCTTGAGGTAGAAGATAAGGGCGTTAATTCCTATGCTTATCCACGGATTTCCACTTTACTAAACGGTCCTAACCAATTGCCCATGTGGTTTGCACAGCCGTTTGGTGGGCAAACGGTTTCAGGGTCGCATAGAGGCAAACGGTCTCCAAGACCGTTTGGTCCAGTTGACCAAGCGACGACCGTATGGGAATCCTGTTCCTAATTATGTAGGCTGATCACCCACAAAATTTGAGGGGTTAAATCCAAAGGAATCGTGAGATATAAGCAAATCAATTAGCAAATCCAATTGAATTAAGTTCTGATTTTCTATCTGTTTAATTTGCCCTTTTTGGGCAAACGGTCTCAAGACCGTTTAAGATGGTTGACCAAGCGTTGACCGTTTGGGATTACTGTTCATAATAATGTTGATTAATGACTCACCAAATTTTATGGCTTAATTCCAAATGAGTCATGAGTTGAAGGCTAATCAATAGGGCAAACCCTAATTGAAATCAGTGCTGAAATTCCAATGAGTTAATTAGTGATTTTGGGTTGGTTAGCCCAAACGGTCTCAAGACCGTTTGGGGAATCATCCAAACGGTCTCAAGACCGTTTGAGGATCACCCAAGACCTTTTAGAGGTCTGAGGTCAAGTATAGTTGACCAATTAAAGGTCCAAAGGTACCAAATCATATTGCAATTAAGTATTGATGTGATGATCAACTCAATAGATCAAACCTTGATGAATTTTCACTAGAGTCCAAAGATTGGATGGGCAAACGGTCTCAAGACCGTTTGGAACTCATCCAAACGGTCTCAAGACCGTTTGGTGTCAACCCAAGACCGTTTGGAGGTCTATGGTTAAGGTAATTTGATCAATTGAGAGCCCAGTTACAATGGGTTATTGAAATAATCAAATTGCTGATTTGTGACTTAATTAAGATTCAACCCCTATCAAATCAACTTAGATTTTGATGAATTCTTGGTCAAACGGTCTCAAGACCATTTGGAGATCATCCAAACGATCTCAAGACCATTTGGGCCAAGTTTGGGCCCAATTCGAGGTCAATTGATAGGTTCAACCTTGAATTGATTCACATTGTTGAATATTGATGACCATCCGATTTGAAACTCTAATTGAGATGGACTTAACCCTAATTGGCTTTCAATTGAGGGTAAATTTGGTGTCCAATTTCTTGAGGCTCATCCTTTTTGACTCAATTTATGAGTGGTTAACATGGCTTTGGCCAATTGAGGGCTTCAACATACTTAATCATAAACATTTGTAACTTTTGAACCATGTTGGAGGTCCAAACGGTCTCAAGACCGGTTGAGGCCAAACGGTCTCAAGACCGTTTGGGTCCAAATGGTCTCAAGACCGTTTGAGGCCAAATGGTCTCAAGACCGTTTGGGTCCAAACGGTCTCAAGACCGTTTGGGCTCAAACGATCTCAAGGTCGTTTGGACCAATCGATCTCAAGACAAGTTGATCAAACGGTTTCAAACCGCATAAGCTCAAACGGTTTGGAAAGTCAACCTTTCCAAACGGTCAACACACCCAAACAGTTTGGGCAAACGACCTTGAGGTCATGCGGTCTTGGAGTCAAACCTAGCAAATGGTCAACGCACCCAAACGGTTTCAAACCGTTTGGTGGTTGAAGGTTGAAACCGTTTGGAGGTTTTCAAGGTTATTTATATATAATCACTTGAAGTTGTAATTGGTTCAATGGTGATCTAATATAAACCCTAATGGTAGCTTAGAACATTAAGGGACTAATTGATTAATGAATTTACCCATGATGGTGATCATGAGGTAAATTACCAAAATACCCTTGAGGGGTTTAATTGAGTAATACCTTTTTCAAATAAAACCCTAATCACATGTTAATGACGTTTTGGCTTATGCTAGTCAATGAGGACTTAACCCAACCTGATCTAGAGTGGTGTTATCACCATCTACTAGTAAGAGGAGAGAGAAAGTATCATAAGAGAGAGAAAGTACCCTTTTATAGTGGAAACTTAAGTAAAGTACCTTCAATACACATGAATGTGCATGATTAGGGTATGATCCACCTATGTGAGATCATGGAAACCCTAATTATGATGTTTAGTGAATCTTAATCTATTCTAGGAGCTTTAATGATGATGTTTCTCATACATGATGATGTTATGAGTTCAATTCGCCATGAGGTGAATAGTAAACCCTAATTCTAGGGTGAGGACATGTATTGTGAATAGTAAACCCGGATTGATGATTATTGGGGAACTTGACTCTTCTAAGAGTTTAAAAGTGTAACTTCTAGAATGAATTGTTTACTATTATCAGTTGAATTAACCATGCAGGTTGTCATGAGATGATGATCATATCCAGGTATGGATTATGAAACTATATTCATTGAAAGCATGCTTTAGCTTTATGAATAGTGATTTATCCTGATGCATTGTCAATGGCAACTTATGGATTAAAATGGGCTGTGAGAGCCATAATTACCATCAAGGTCATGCTTTAGAGATGACTTGTGATAAATGTATTGAGATATGATGATTGATGAGAGTTAGGCTTGTTACATTTAGTATTCTCATTTCATAGCTGTTATGCTAATGTTATTGTTTGAAGAACAATGTATGATGATATTGAATGTACCTAACTAATCAAGTGTAATGTAGAGCCTTGATCATAGATCCATCATTGTCAGAGATCAAATGATGGTAAAATAGGTTTTCCTAAGGGAACTCCTGGATCACATACTTTTGAGTATGTGGGGTATATGGATGTGTAGAACCTTACATCCTAGTGTAGGTGTTTGATGTAGATGTGTAATCCATCAATCCTTCACTACAATCCTATACTGTATCAGTGGATGGTAAACATGAAACCTCCTGATGATGAAGAAAGCACAGATATCCGTATCAGTGGAAGATAAACATGAAATCTCTTGATGACGAAGAGAGTACAGAACGCCACTGTAACTCTAAAATAGCGAAGGACCAGATTACCCTGGTAAGCTATTATAGTAGAGGCACGAGATGTCCTACAAGTAATCCTCTTACTGACTGAGGAAGGTGAAGGTCATGAGAATCCGGCTCTTTCGATGACCTAGTATGATACCAAGGCACTTAGCAGTGATTGGTTGGAGGATGAGTGGTAAACCTCATCTCCACAGGGCATAAAAATAATGTTTGAAAAACATAATCCACAGCATAGCATACCTGTTAGAGATAACTACGAGTTGATTGATTGATGTTACACTGTATAGTGCAAATGTCTTCATGTTTCATAACTATTGAACTCATGCTTACTATTAAATCTGATGTTGAATACTTTGAAGCTTTTACTGCTTAAGTTATTCTTTGAGGTACTATAATAAAGCTTCTGGCAGAGAGTTATAACTCTCACTGGGACAATTATGTAAAATTGTCTCACCCCGTAGACTTCAACTTTAGGGTGGACGTCGAAGACGGAGGAACAGGTCTACAGGTGACCAGTCCCAGCAGCAGCAGCAACAGCACCAGGAGTAGCAGTAAAATCTTAGGTGGAGATTTAGCCTGCCATGTGGTGTAGTTAGAGTCAGTCCTATGTGTCCTCTGTACTCTCAGGTCTTGGAGTCTTTTGGTCTGAAATTTTGGTTATGAGTTCTTGAGATTTTGTATCATGTTGTATATAATTACTCCAGAAGTAATTATCTGAGATGTAAACAGCTTATCTCCTTTTATGAAGGAAGTTTTATGGTTTCAATGCTTTATCTCAAAAAGTTTTAATTTCCGCTGATTTTTGGTATTCCGCTTCTAATCGAATCGCTTCCGCTAAGTTTAAATCGTGTTTATATCGTGGTTTGGAGATCAGAGCCTACAATTAGTGGTATCAGAGCTCTAGGTTCGCTGAGTCTACAGAGGCATAGGATTTAGGATGTCGAGTCTATCCTTAGTATCTCTTCCTTATCTAATAGAATCTTCTGCTCCTCAGGAGAAGAAGATACATAAGGATGGTAGAGCCACATGATGAGTACGTGGCAGAGAGTAGTGCTAGTGCACCTCGAGGCAGTGCAAGGGTTCCAGAAATAGAACAGCCTGCACCTGAACCACCCCAGTTTGACCCAGCTGATATGGGTAACCCAGCAGTTCAGATGATGTTTGGGCAGTTTATGACTGCCATGACACACATAACTGACAAGATGCCCATGCCTACACCTAGGGTACCTGCCCAGCCTGAAGGACAAGGTATCGGTAAGACGTTCGAGCGACATCATCGTGTCAGAGCTACCGAGTACTTTGGGACTGCCGACCCCGCAGATGCTGATCTGTGGTTAACAAATTTGGAGAAGGCTTTCAGGATTCTTAATATCTGGGAGGCTGAGAAGGTTAGACATGTTGTCTATCTTCTCAAAGGTAGTGTTGGTCACTGGTGGAACATGGAAGAGCAGAAGAGACCTAGGATAGAGTTCTCATGGGAAGAGTTTCATCGGGAATTTATCAATAGATATTTTCCAAAGACCTTCCTAGATGAGAAGATCTCTCAGTTTGAGAGATTGAGGCAGGGCATGATGAACATTAGTGAATATGAAGCTAAATTCATGGAGTTGCTGCGGTTTTGTCCGCACATGGCTGCCACAGAAGAGGAAAGAATCAGAAGATTCGAGAAGGGTTTGAATGCTGATATATCAACCCTTGTGTCTGCCTTAGAAAACCGAGAGAGATTCTCTACCTTCGTTGAGTCAGTCTGAAGGATAGAGAGATCTGTGGTTGAGAAGAGGCAAACCCAGAAACGATGTCCACAGTTCCAGGGTTCTTCATCTAGGGATTCCAAGAAACCGAGATTCTCTACACCTAACCCTCCACCACCCAGATCAAGTTCCCAAACTCAGTGGTCACCAAGTAGAGGCAGGGGACGAAGCCTACCTCAACAAGAGACTCACAGTTCTGCATCAATGTCAGTTACTGGACCACCAAGACCACAACAACTGGAAAGAAGTTGCTACAAATGTGGGAAGGTGGGACACTTGATGAAGGACTGTCGATCTAGGCCTATCAGTGTGACACAACCTCAGAGGCAGAGTCAACAGGGATCTCAGAGAAGGCAATCTCAAGGAGCAGCTCGAGGACGTGGACAAGCGTCTCAAGCTGGATCATCAGCACCACCTCAACACCAGGCGACAGCAAGGTTCTATGCTATGAACCCACCTGAAGCAGTGGTCAATCCACGGGTAGTGGCAGGTCAGATGGAACTTTTATATTCTGATATGTCTACATCCTGTGTTGTATCTGTTTTGATTGACCTGGGTGCCACGCACTCTTTTATCACTCAGAGAGTGATTCGTAACTGCAATATGACGGTTAGTCATAGGGCAGATAGTTTGTTGTTAGAGACTCCATTGAGTGGGTCTGCCGTTTTGCAGGAGGTATGTTCTCCCTGCATCCTCTTCTTTTCTAATCATCGCATTCAAGTGGACCTTATACCACTTGATATGCAAGGATTTGATATAATCCTCGGGATGGATACCTTAGAAAGGTATAGAGTTGTCTTGGATTGTGAATCCAAGTTGGCTGTGTTTGCTGATGAAGGCAACACATGGATCTTTCAAGGTGAAAGAAAGATTCTGTCCACCTGTCTTGTATCAGCTATGGTTGTTGATAAGCTGTTGAGGCAAGGATGTTATGCATTCTTGGCCCATGTGGTAGATGTTACCAAGGAAAGTTCCAAACCTGCTGAAGTTCCCATAGTCAGGGAATTCGAGGATGTGTTTCTTGAAGAACTTCCTGGTATACCACCACCTCGGGAGATTGATTTTGAGATCAATTTGGTCCCAGATACGAAACCCATAGCTCAGACACCGTATAGGATGGCGCCCGCCGAGATGGCAGAACTCAAGAAACAGCTTCAAGAGTTACTTGAGAAGGGTTTTATCCGACCGAACACTTCACCTTGGGGTGCTCCGGTCTTGTTTGTTAAAAAGAAAGATGGGTCAATGCGATTGTGCATTGACTACAGACAACTTAATAAAGTAACAATAAAGAACAAGTACCCTCTACCGAGGATTGATGATCTCTTTGACCAGTTGCATGGTGCAACCGTCTTCTCAAAGATAGACCTAAGATCTGGATATCATCAACTCCGTATTAAGGATAGTGACATATCCAAGTCTGCTTTTAGGACAAGATATGGTCACTATGAGTTCACGGTTATGTCATTTGGACTAACCAATGCACCAGCTGCATTCATGGAACTCATGAATAGAGTTTTTTGACCCTTCCTTGATCAGTGTGTTGTCATTTTCATAGATGACATTCTGATCTATAGTAAGGATGCTCAGCAGCATGAGCAACATCTTCGCCAAGCTTTGACCTTGCTAAGAGAACACAAGCTGTATGCTAAGTTTAGAAAGTGTGAGTTCTGGCTGCCAGAGGTATCTTTTCTTGGACATGTGATATCTGCATCGGGAATTCATGTTGACCCTACAAAGGTAGAATCTGTTCTATAGTGGGAACAACCGAAGACGCCGACGGAGATTCGAAGCTTCTTGGGGTTAGCAGGCTATTATCGAAGGTTCATTAAGAATTTCAGTTCCATGGCCTTACCCTTGACTAAGTTGACCCGGAAAGATGTTCCTTTTGTTTGGAGTGATAAGTGTTAGCAATCTTTCCAACTGTTGAAGGAGAAGTTGACAAGTGCACCCATACTTGTGCTACCTGAGCAAGGCAAAGGATATATAGTTTTTTGTGATGCTTCTAAGAATGGACTAGGGTGTGTGTTGATGCAGGATAAACAAGTAATTTCTTTTGCTTCTTGACAGCTTAAGAAACACGAAGAGAATTATCCGACACACGATCTGGAGTTAGCTGCTGTAGTTCATGCCCTGAAGATCTGGAGACATTATCTTTATGGAGAGACGAATCAGATTTTCACTGACCATAAGAACCTTAAGTACATCTTCTCTCAGCATGAGCTCAATATGAGACAACGCCGCTGGATGGAATTAATCAAGGACTATGATTGTACGATTAATTACCATCCGAGGAAGGATAATGTGGTTGTTGATGCCTTGAGTAGGAAATCAGCAACATCAACCATGGAAAGGGCACAACTAAACTCTTTAGTATGCTCTAGAAGGGATATGCTTATCGCTTTGAGGCAAGACAATGTACAGTTGAAGGTGTCATTGTTAGCCGGGTTGATGGCTGAGATGCATATTAAACCTACCCTAAGAGAGCAGATTAAGGAGGCACAACATGTTGATGATGTAGTTCAGCAGATTAGATCGGAGTATGGTAGTGAGAAATGAGATGGTTTCCATGACTCAGATGATCAAATAGTCTGTTATCATGGGAGGATGATAGTGTCGGATGTGGACAACTTGAGGAAGTTAGTCCTGGAAGAAGCTCATTCTTCGATGTATGCCATGCATCCAGGGAGCACCAAGATGTATCGAAACTTGAAAGATATGTATTAGTGGCCTGGAATGAAGAAGGATGTTGCAGAATTTGTTCTGAGGTGTCCTGTGTGTCAGCAAGTTAAAGCTGAACACCAGAAGCCTGCAGGAACAATGCAACCTTTACCCATACCACAGTGGAAGTGGGACCATGTGACCATGGACTTTGTTGTTGGCCTACCCAGGACAAGCAAAGGACATGACTCCATTTGGGTAGTTGTAGATAGGTTGACTAAGACATCACATTTCTTACCTGTCAAAACAACCTATTCTGCTGAAAGGTTATCACAGTTATATGTTCAAGAGATAGTGCGTTTACACGGAGTTCCTGTCACTATAGTTTCTGACAGAGGTCCTCAGTTTACAAGTCGTTTTTGGGAACGACTTCATAATGCTTTAGGCACCCAGTTAAGGTTTAGTATGGCCTTTCATCCACAGACTGATGGACAGTCGGAAAGGACCATACAGACCTTGGAAGACCTGTTGAGAACATGTGTTCTCCAGTTTACTGGAAGTTGGGATCTACACCTAAGCTTGATAGAGTTTGCCTATAACAATAGCTTTCAGCATAGTATTGATATGGCACCTGATGAAGCCTTGTATGGTAGACGTTGTAGATCACCCTTGTGTTGGTATGAGACTGGTGAGCATCAGTTGTTAGGACCTGATCTTGTGCAGCAAACTACAGAAAAGATTAAGGTAATACAGCAACAGATTAAGACTGCACAAGATAGGCAGAAATCTTATACAGACAAGCGTCGTAGACCCTTAGAGTTCCAGGTCGGAGACAGAGTGTATCTCAAAGTCTCGCCTTGGAAAGGAGTCCTTCGTTTTGGAAAGAAAGGGAAGTTAGCTCCTAGATTTATGGGGCCTTATCCAATCATTGAACGGATTGGAAAAGTAGCCTATAAACTAGAGCTGCCACCAGAGTTACAGAGGTTACATCCTGTGTTTCACATTTCTATGCTAAAGAAATGTCACCCAGACACTGAGTCAATTCTACAACCTATGGAGGTAGAATTGAATGATGATATATCTTATGAGGAAGGACCAGTGTCAATCCTTGATAACAGAATTAAAAAGTTAAAGAAGAAAGATTTAAGCCTTGTGAAAGTCCTATGGAACCACCGTGGTGTTGAAGAAGCCACTTGGGAACTAGAGGATGAGATGAGAAGGAAATACCCTGCCCTTTTCTCTTAATACGTTTTATCGATTTCGGGGATGAAATCCTTGTAAGGGGTGGATAATTTGTAACATCCCTGACCTGGGTTATGAACTAACCCTAGGTGTTTTGCCTAAATATGTAATTAAATCCTTGTGATTAACTTTGGACATGTAATTAAGTTCCTCAGAAACATATATTTCAATTTTGCTCCTTTATATATATAAAGTTGTAGCATTGTTTTGTAATACAGGGATCTATGTGCAAATTACCCAGTTAAGGGATTAACTTGCAAATTGCACATGTTGAGATGTTCCTCTTATGTTGAGACATCATGAGGATGTTTATGATGAAGTTTGAGGGATTTCCCAAGCTTGAGCACCAAGGTGCAGTTGTGGAAGCATCCCCTGTACTTGAAAACCCTAAATTGGTGTAAAGTGCAATTTACCCAATTTGAGGGGTGCAACTTGTAAAATACATCATCTAAAATATCTTTTATAACTTTTGTCATCATTTAGAGTAGAAATGATGAAGAGGGCACTTCATTTGAATAATCATATAATAAAGAACACCTTTGTGATTGAATAATCAAGGTGTATGTATAATAGCCCTTTTATTTGTATGCTTTAGTGATGGGTTGATCCTCTTTGCCTTCAATTCTTGACCTTAGAAGGAGTTTGTCCTTAGAAATAAGGGGTAGGGACGAACAAAGAATAAAGGAAGGACTTAAATGAGAAATGGGATAAAGTAGAAGCTTTATGGAGAAATTTCACCCAAAATATATATATCACTTCCTTTACAAGCAAAGGAACGTTTCTTTCATTCCCTCACTTATCCCCCTTACTCAAACTGACTAAGGCAGAGCTCTGGAGCATAGGAGAATGACCAGGGAGTTCAAGGTAAGTTTGGATCATCCCTTTTGCTTGAATTCATGGAGGAAACTCGATTTCAAGGTTGAATTCATGGCTAGCTCACCTAGCTTTATCTTTCTAGCCATTCCTTTCCAACTTTTACTTGGAGAATTCACCTTGGCCGACCTATGGAGCTCAAATACGCCATTAAAGACCTGAAGCTTGGAAGCTTGGATCTCAAGGAACAACCTTTATGCGGGTTTTATAACTCTAAACCTTATGCTTTGATTATACATCTTTTTCTATGCATATAGTTGCTAGCTCTTCTTCTTTCCTATCTTCTCTTGCATCCTTGCAAGTAAAATCGTGAAGAACTGCTTCTGTTCTTTAGGTAGAAGATAAGGGCGTTAATTCCTATGCTTATCCACAGATTTCCACTTTACTAAACGGTCCTAACCAATTGCCCATGCGGTTTGCACAACCGTTTGGTGGGCAAACGGTTTCAGGGTCGCATAGAGGCAAACGGTCTCCAAGACCGTTTGGTCTAGTTGACCAAGCGACGACCATATGAGAATCCTGTTCCTAATTATGTAGGATGATCACCCACAACTTTTGAGGGGTTAACTCCAAAGGAATCGTGAGATATAAGCAAATCAATTAGCAAATCCAATTGAATTAAGTTCTGATTTTCTATCTGTTTAATTTGCCCTTTTTGGGAAAACGGTCTCAAGACCATTTAAGATGGTTGACCAAGCGTTGACCGTTTGGGATTACTGTTTATAATAATGTTGATTAATGACTCACCAAATTTGATGGCTTAATTCCAAATGAGTCATGAGTTGAAGGCTAATCAATAGGGCAAACCCTAATTGAAATCAGTGCTGAAATTCGAATGAGTTAATTAGTGATTTTGGGTTGGTTAGCCCAAACGGTCTCAAGACCATTTGGGGAATCATCCAAACGGTCTCAAGACCGTTTGGGGATCACCCAAGACCGTTTAGAGGTCTGGGGTCAAGTATAGTTGACCAATTAAAGGTCCAAAGGTACCAAATCATATTGCAATTAAGTATTGATGTGATGATCAACTCAATAGATCAAACCTTGATGAATTTTCACTAGAGTCCAAAGATTGGATGGGCAAACGGTCTCAAGACCGTTTGGAACTCATCAAAACGGTCTCAAGACCGTTTGGTGTCAACCCAAGACCGTTTGGAGGTCTAGGGTTAAGGTAATTTGATCTATTGAGAGCCCAATTACAATGGGTTATTGAAATAATCAAATTGCTGATTTATGACTTAATTAAGATTCAACCCCTATCAAATAAACTTAGATTTTTATGAATTCCTGGGAAAACGGTCTCAAGACCATTTGGAGGTCATCCAAACGATCTCAAGACCGTTTGGGCCAAGTTTGGGCCCAATTGGAGGTCAATTGATAGGTTCAACCTTGAATTGATTCACATTGTTGAATATTGATGACCATCCGATTTGAAACTCTAATTGAGATGGACTTAACCCTAATTGGCTTTCAATTGAGGGTTAATTTGGTGTCCAATTGCTTGAGGCTCATCCTTTTTGACTCAATTTATAAGTGGTTAACATGGCTTTGGCCAATTGAGGGCTTCAACATACTTAATCATAAACATTTGTAACTTTTGAACCATGTTGGAGGTCCAAATGGTTTGAGACCATTTGGACCAAACGGTCTCAAGACCGTTTGGATCCAAATGGTCTCAAGACCGTTTGGGTCCAAACGGTCTCAAGACCGTTTGGGCTCAAACGATCTCAAGGTCGTTTGGACCAATCGATCTCAAGACAAGTTGATCAATTGGTTTCAAACCGCATAAGCTCAAACGGTTTGGAAAGTCAACCTTTCCAAATGGTCAACGCACCCAAACGGTTTGGGCAAACGACCTTGAGGTCATGCGGTCTTGGAGTCAAACCTAGCAAATGGTCAACGCACCCAAACGGTTTCAAACCGTTTGGTGGCTGAAGGTTGAAACCGTTTGGAGGTTTTCAAGGTTATTTATATATAATCACTTGAAGTTGTAATTGGTTCAATGGTGATCTAATCTAAACCCTAATGGTAGCTTAGAACATTAAGGGACTAAGTGATTAATGAATTGACCCATGATGGTGATCATGAGGTAAATTACCAAAATACCCTTGAGGGGTTTAATTGAGTAATACCTTTTTCAAATAAAACCCTAATCACATGTTAATGACGTTTTGGCTTATGCTAGTCAATGAGGACTTAACCCAACCTGATCTAGAGTGGTGTTATCACCATCTACTAGTAAGAGGAGAGAGAAAGTATCATAAGAGAGAGAAAGTACCCTTTTATAGTGGAAACTTAAGTAAAGTACCTTCAATACACATGAATGTGCATGATTAGGGTATGATCCACCTATGTGAGATCATGGAAACCCTAATTATGATGTTTAGTGAATCTTAATCTATTCTAGGAGCTTTAATGATGATGTTTCTCATACATGATGATGTTATGAGTTCAATTCTCCATGAGGTGAATAGTAAACCCTAATTCTAGGGTGAGGACATGTATTGTGAATAGTAAACTCAGATTGATGATTATTGGGGAACTTGACTCTTCTAAAAGTTTAAAAGTGTAACTTCTAGAATGAATTGTTTACTGTTATCAGTTGAATTAACCATGCAGGTTGTCATGAGATGATGATCATATCCAGGTATGGATTATGAAACTATATTCATTGAAAGCATGCTTTAGCTTTATGAATAGTGATTTATCCTGATGCATTGTCAATGGCAACTTATGGATTAAAATGGGGTGTGAGAGCCATAATTACCATCAAGGTCATGCTTTAGAGATGACTTGTGATAAATGTATTGAGATATGATGATTGATGAGAGTTAGGCTTGTTACATTTAGTATTCTCATTTCATAGTTGTTATGCTAATGTTATTGTTTGAAGAACAATGTATGATGATACTGAATGTACCTAACTAATCAAGTGTAATGTAGAGCCCTGATCATAGATCCATCATTGTCAGAGATCAAATGATGGTAAAACAGGTTTTCCTAAGGGAACTCCTAGATCACATACTTTTGAGTATGTGGGGTATATGGATGTGTAGAACCTTACATCCTAGTGTAGGTGTTTGATGTAGATGTGTAATCCATCAATCCTTCACTACAATCCTATACCGTATCAGTGGATGGTAAACATGAAACCTCCTGATGATGAAGAAAGAACATATATCCGTATCAGTGGAAGATAAACATGAAATCTCCTGATGACAAAGAGAGTATAGAACGCCACTGTAACTCTAAAATAGCGAAGGACCATATTACCCTGGTAAGCTATTATAGTAGAGGCACGAGATGTCCTACAAGTAATCCTCTTACTGACTAAGGAAGGTGAAGGTCATGAGAATCCGGCTCTTTCGATGACCTAGTATGATACCAAGGCACTTAGCAGTGATTGGTTGGAGGATGAGTGGTAAACCTCATCTCCACAGCGCATAAAAATAATGTTTGAAAAACATAATCCACAGCATAGCATACCTGTTAGAGATAACTACGAGTTGATTGATTGATGTTACACTGTATAGTGCAAATGTCTTCATGTTTCATAACTATTGAATGCATGCTTACTATTAAATCTGATGTTGAATACTTTGAAGCTTTTACTGCTTAAGTTATTCTTTGAGGTACTATAATAAAGCTTCTGGCGGAGAGTTATAACTCTCGCTGGGACAATTATGTAAAATTGTCTCACCCCGTAGACTTCAACATTTTAGGTGGACGTTGAAGACGGAGGAACAGGTCTACAGGTGACCAGTCCCAGCAGCAGCAGCACCAGGAGTAGCAGTAAAATCTCAGGTGGAGATTTAGCCTGCCATGTGGTGTAGTTAGAGTCAGTCCTATGTGTCCTCTGTACTCTCAGGTCTTGGAGTCTTTTGGTCTGAAATTTTGGTTATGAGTTCTTGAGATTTTGTATCATGTTGTATATAATTACTCAAGAAGTAATTATTTGAGATGTAAACAGTTTATCTCCTTTTATGAAGGAAGTTTTATGGTTTCAATGCTTTATCTCAAAAAGTTTTAATTTCCGCTGATTTTTGGTATTCCACTGCTAATCGAATCGCTTCCGCTAAGTTTAAATCGTGTTTATATCATGGTTTGGAGATCAGAGCCTACAAAGCCATTTATTTGCTTTAAGGTGGAGAAGAAGCAAGAAAGTCTTGGGGATGAAGAAGCTAAAGAATTGCACAAAAATGCACTAGAGAGAAGCTATGGAAGTAAGAGTATGAGAGTGTGAAGCAATGACCCATTTTTAGTCCTTTTTATAGCAATCCAGTGACCAGGTCGGTCGACAATTTGTCGACCGATCGACCGCAACGGTCATATCCCAGACGCGCCACTTGGCCGCCCAACGGTCGACTGGTAACGGTCATAAACGGTCAGATTCCAACGGTCATATCCCAACGGTCAATTCTCGGTCGAGCAATTGTCGACCGACATTGGCTCGATCGAATAATAGTCGACCGAAAGTGTGTCTGGGTTCTGCAGATGTAATTTTTATTTGAAGTCTGTCGGTCAAAAAAGATAGGCTGACCGAGATGTTTTCGGTCGAGCAATTCGTCGACCGAGAAACTTTCTGTTAATGAAATGTTAAGCTTCTTCTCAATCAAATAATAAAATTTGTTTGTGTGAGTTCCCCCTTAATCTTATAATCTGAGGATTCTAAGGTCACAAATTGATTTTTAAATTTTGATTTTGACCTTTTAATAAAGCTTCATGTTTTCAATATGATAAACACATTTTGAATCAAGATACTAAGATTAAGTGCAGTAAAAAGGATGTCCTAATAAGCATTGTGTCAAGCTTATTTTAGGTCGACCTTGACTACGACCATAGCACCCCTTGGTCAAACTTTAACTTTAACCAAGAGGAAATTTCTGCAGATTTTATATGTGAAGTATAATTTCTGCAGAGAATGTATTTATGCCATGAAGTTTTACTATTTATGCAAAATGGCATCTTCATATGACCTGAATTACAATGATCAATAATAATATTCATGGTTTGTATATATGAATCAAATATTGTTGTAGACAAACATAAGAACAAGAGAAGTGTATTCACAATGCAATGATCAAGATTGAATCATGTAATTTCATGAAATACAATGATTATGACCATTTAAATTGTAATATACATGGTTCCTACTTAGATAGACCAAGAAATACTTAGGATAACCATGTGAATTATGATAAAATAGTAATTTCTTTGATTAAACCAATATGGTTTGTAATTTATAGTTTTAAGCCAAGCCATACCAAAATAATTTCATACATGATTCATGGATTTTCAAATTTAAGACAAACCATGTAAAGGATCATGTTTGATAAACTTTTTCAAGCAATGAATGAGGTTTGTTCAAAATCAGTCTTCATATAGCACTTTTTGCAATATGTTGTTAAGGATTTTCATAATCATAATGTTTATCTCATGATGCAAAAAAAATTTATATATTTTGTTTCAAGGAAAGTTTTCACCATTTATTCTTGATTTGCAAATTAGTCATTAATAGCAAATTGATAGCAAATAGATTATTTGAAAACAAGTTCAGCAGATTTAGTTCAAACTTGACAACAGAAACCTGATCGGTCGACCATTTCTCGACCGACAGTTATCTCGGTCGACAGTTTCTCGACCGAGAAAGGTTATGTTTTGTTTCAGGCCTGTTTTCAGAAATTGTTTTCAAGTAAAAACAAGAATATGAAAGTTTAAAGCTCGATTTAGTTGAGATATTTAAATATAAAATCATCATTTAGGTTAAATCTCAACTAATCATATACATTTTGAGAATCCAAACTAAAGCAAGTAGTTTAAGATGTATATTTTTAATTTCTTGGATTAACTTGGTGTCCTATTATGTTAAGTTGAGATAGACATAGAGATATACAACTTTAGAGTCTTTGGTCATATCTCAACTTAATTTTATCCATTTAGTTTGGAGTTTTTGGAACCCATACTAACTCAACATCCTTTTTCTTATAGGGACATGAGAAAGAGTAATGTCCAAGACGTAAACAATAATGACAACATATCGAATCAACCTCATATCTTTTTCTATGATTTTGTTCTAGGTTGTTTTTGGGTATATATATATATGTTTGCCTTTAAGTACATACATAGATTAATTTTCTAGTGCTTTTATCTTTCTCCTACTAGGTTTTTGATAAGATTTTCCTTTAGTATTATAACCTAGTCCTCTCCTTCCAATTTGATGATAAGAATTATTTAAGATTTTTTCAAGGGTATCATTGTTATTCAAACTACTAATCTTTTGTTGCAACTTGACAATCTCATCCATTCTCTTATTGATGTCTATCTTTGCTTGATCTAGATTGGATAATAAGGAGTCTCTTTCTTTCACAATAGTATCATAATCTAGATGTGTGCACAAAACAGGTTGTTTTTGAAGATCATTTACTTGAGTTTGCAAGTTTAACTTTTCTAGGGAAAGAAGATTGCAATTTGCTTCAACGGATTTCAGTTTAATATCATGATATTCAATAACCTTTTTATGATCCTCATTTTCAGATGTAAGAGCAAGAAGTTTAGCATGTAACTCATCATTTGCCTTATTAGATTTCTTTAATTTCTTCTTGCACTCAATATACTTATTATGTGTCTCTTCGAGGCTAGCAATTAGCTCTTCTTTAGATAAATCAAAAAGACTTACCTCTTCTTCTTCACCTTCTTCACTTATAGTAGCAATTAGACATTCTTTATGCACTTCTTCCTTCTTTGACTTCCATGGACAACTAGGTGTTGTATGGCTTGTTCCTAAGCACCAATTACAACTTGTTGAAGATTTGTCCATGCTTTGCCTTTGCTTGCGGTTGTAGACACTATCACCCTTCATTCTTCAAGACTCGATTAGAGCTCCTTGAAGCCTGCTCTGATACCAATTGAAAAACCACTAGAGGGGGGTGAATATGGTTTTTAAAGTTATTTTAATAATTATTTAACTCAAACAACCACAAATGAAAAAGTAAGGAGACAAGGGATTTAGAGTGGTTCCTACCTTAGAAAATACTAAGGCAGTCAGTCCACTACCCGATTGCTTACCCAACTGGGATTTGAAAGTATTAATTTTATTACCTTCACAAGGAATTATACAAAATACAATACTTTCTTATACCCCTTTGAACAGCCTTCACTTTGAAGTAGATGCACCAAATCTAGGTAGCCTTATTGAAGTAACTCCAAGCTCCCCCTTGTAGTAGCCTTCCTCTTAGAAGTAACCTCCCATTGCACCAGCCTTCTTGAAGTAGTCCAAAGTCTCCTTCTTCACCAAGAAGATCACAACCCTCTCCAATCTGCAGCCTCCAACCTAGGAGTAGCAAGGAGAGTACAAACGATGAAAGTGAACAAGAAAGGAAAACAGAAATTACAACTTATCCTTTGAAGCACAAGGCTTGATTTTCCTATATCAAGCGTATATATCTCCTAACCAAAGTATATGGAAATGTAATTGTTGTGGATAGGAGATATTAGCCTATAGGACACGAATTTAGAGCAAGGTGAAGAGTAGCCAATTGCAAGTATTGCTCAATTGCTCAAAACAGGTTGCTAATGCAAGTATAAGCTCAAAGATTGCTCAAGTATGGAATCAAGTGTATTTAGGTGTCCTAAGGCATGTCATATTTATAGGAATGACCAACAAGTGCTTAAGGACGTTCTAGACACTCATCATGTTTCTTAATCAGAACGGTATTAGCAATTCCAATCCAATTAATGCATGACATGATGCAATCACTAATCCTCAATTCAATCAAATCGATCCAAAAACCTGGCATCTCAGTCCATGAAATGGTCCTTTTGTGAACTCGAACCGATTGGTTCACTAAATGAACTGGCCATTTCACACCTTGGTTCATCTAGAATTCAACCAATATAATTTCCAATCAGCTTGACACTCCATACGGTTGGTTGAACACTTGAACCGGTAAGTTGGGAGTCTAGTCAGTTAAGTCGTTTCTTAAATTGAATACCTAAACACTTTAGCAATCAATTTAAGTATCATTCATGAATAAAATCCTATTCCAAGTGAATTCCTATGTGTCTGACCCTATAGGTTCCAATTTACGTTGTCAGTGAATGTCAATAACTCATTTATGACATCATAAGAAAAGATTAGTGCCTAGTCACACATCATTGCTACCCAAGTAATTGGAGAGTTGGAAAATAGCTTCAACCTTCAATCTGTGGTAGGTGTTACATTGATTGTATAATTCCTTTGTCTCTAATATCTGGATTGAACTTGAAGCATGGAATCCTCATCCTTTCAATGTTGAATCCATGTTTCTTGAACTAGAGCAGACTTTCTAAGATATATGTGACATCAATATCATATATTGATTCACATGTGCATGCACATGCTTTTCTCAATATTGCTTTTCAAGTGCTATTATATCAAACTCATGTAGGATGGAAAAATCCCATCTACATCACTCATAGTCATCCCCACATGTCATAGTGCATTCGATCATTACCTTTATGGTACCCCTATTTAAGATCACATTGGATGATGTCAACATACATCGAACGACATGTGATGAGTGTAGTGATTTCAGGTCAAAGAACCACAATCACCACCTACACTATGAGATATGACTATGACCAACGAGTATGGTTTCCATGTAGCACTCTCAAGGTGGGTATGTCTGATACACTATTCTCTAACAAATATCTATGTGCTTGATTTGATATCACATATCATGACTGATGAGATTCTGTCATCAAGCAACTCACACTCTAGTCTTATGTGTTATTGTTGTCTATCTACCTTCCACAATAACATTCAACTAGGGACATAACAAGAATGTGAAAACTCTTAACATCCATGTGATCTCATTATTCAAGTCACGCACTTGAAGACATACACCATTGAGTAACATCATTCTTTATACATTCATTATGTTTTCTCATTATCTCATAACTGAGTGAAACATAATAAATTGGAAGCTTGCATGTATTATAATCAAATCATTACATAATATGCCATTACAATCATGATATGATTGGCTCTCTGGAAGTACATACCAACAGACTCCCACTTTCACTTTGAGCCAATCACCTGCGAATCTTATTCTTAGTGATCTAAACATGTCCATCATGTTTCTACTGCATAAGTGCTAATCCAGTGGGTTAACATCACTTTTCCTTTAGTTAGAATTTTGCATGTTTCACATCTCTTTGATGTACGACATTTTGTATAAGATGGAGTTGCCATAGCATTCTATCTGATATTCCTTGCATGACCATTATATCTGTTGTTGTCATAGTATTTCTACCATGTCATTAATGGTTGGAACATCCCACAAGTTCATCTATATGAACTTCTAGATCCATATAATATTCACTCCTATTTTCATAACACCATGACATTTGACTTCTATTATAGAATTAGAATAATGGTCTATAGTTCAAAACCCTTTCCAACTAACAACTCTTCCCTTAATATTAAACATAGTTTTATATTGTGATCATTCTATGTCATTTTGGAATCTTGCATCGATGTAACTCTTCACATCCAACTCTTCCTTATTACCATAGTACAGCAACTGATCCTTTAGGGTCTGACTGGTTTGATGTAATTTGTCCTGAAAATATTGGAAGTCAAGTTCCCTTCTTAAATTTGCTTGACTGGTTGGATGAAAGTCCGGAACTGGACTTTCTCAGTTTTCCCTGGGCTTCCAGTGATATATATACGATTCTGAAAACGACTTCGGTAGAAAACCAACGCGAAAACAAGTTACGCCTCTCGCCCGTTCCCTTCTTCTGACCGAGCGGCGATTCAATAGGGCGTGTGCTCTCCTCGCCGTCCCCCACCGGGTCGTCCGCGGCCGTTCCGACCCCGTCTCTTGCCACTCCCAGGGCTCCTCTCCCCTCTTCAGTCCCCAGCATTGATCGCCCCCGGCGGCACCCCGAGCTGATGATTCTAGGGTATTCCCTTCCTCGCCAGGTGGTCGGATCTCCTCGTATGCCAGACTTTCCATTGACCTCTGCTGGCCGCCATGGAGGGGGGCACAATCGGCGTGAAGATGCGGGAGGAGGAAGAGGAAGTCGGCTGGTGCCGAGGATCGCTGTTGATCATGTCTCGTCGGTGTACTGTTAGGGTGAATGCGTGAGCAGTAACAAATCCAGTGATTAATCTCCAGTATGCTGGGTTCCGTATCTTCGGCTATTGCCGTCATGGAGTCCTGTTTTGCAGCGGCTGTCTGGAGTTCCTAAACCAATTTCTTTATTATGCCTTGAAAGTGTTCGATGTAGTACCAAACACGTATATTAACATATGTGGTGTTATGCACTGAAGACGTTTAATAGAAATCTCATATTGTGAATTATATAGTTCTTATTACTGTTTGTTGTATGATATTATATGAAACGAAATTGTTATCTTATTTGCACGAATCTTTTATTTGAGACATCTGAAAAAATATTACACATAAAAAATAATTTAAATGACTTTTGTAGGAGTCATGTTAAACAATTTACAACAAACCAATCGTATGGAAGTCAAGTTTCAGAAAAACTCATGTTTCAAACCAATCATCCGGAACTCATTTTCTCGGATCTTAATTTCATTTCCGGTAAAATAAATTCCTGGAAAGTTACAGTTACAACAAACCAGTCAGACCCTTAGTGCTTCTCAAGTACTAATGGATGTTTTCTATGGTATTCCAATGAACTTCATTGGATTTTGACTAATATCATCTTGTCATGTCCAGTACATATATACAAGATAATGGGATGACTGCACTATATTGTAGATATATCTAGATGCAAATGCATTTGACATCTCTTCCATTCTTCACAAGAATTGGAACATTAGATTCTTGAGAAATTGATCCCATCTACATGGATATATTCTCTCTTACTGAATACTTCATGTTGAACTCTTTCATCATCTTCCCAATATATGTGCTCATATTTAGGTTTAGAAACTTTCCAAAACTATCTCTATATATCTCAGTTCCTATCACTTAGGATGTTTCACCTAATCCTTCTTGATGAAGTTGATTTCCATGCCAAGTTTTGATCCTTAGTATTGATATGTCATTCCTCATCAATATGTGAAATATTCATACGCTCCCACTAAATCTTTTGTAATCATGAATATCATATTTTATCTTAACTCAAGTCAAACTCTTTGACTATCTTTTTAAATCAAAGATTCCAATTCTGAGATGCTTATTTCAACCTCTAGATTGAACATTGTATCTTATAGACTTTGTTTGCATTAGAAGAGTTATAAAACCTTCAGGCTGTGTCATGTACATATCCTCTCAATTATTCCTCTTTAGGAATTTAGTTTAATCTCCATACGCCAAATCACATAGTCTTAGTAAGCTACAAAATAAGCATGTAAATTGGTGAAGGGGTTTCATCATGTTCAACACCTTGAACTCTTTTGAAAAACCTTTACAATCAATTTGTCCTCTTATGCCATCCATTGTTGGTCTTCCTTATGAAAATTTAACTCCACCTTATGGGTTTTACCCCTCTAGGTGGTACCACCAAGGTCATACCTTTTTAATGTACATGGACTCCATTTTGGATTATAATGGCCTCAAGCCATTTCTCAGACGTTGGTCCCTCAATAGTTCTTAGTTGAATGTTGTCTCATCATCTTATGACCAACTCACAACTTATCTGAGTTGTAGAATTTATAATCCTTTTAACCTCAGATGTTTTCTACTAGAACTATGACTTTTGTGTTACAAAGAGAACTTGAGATTCCATAGAAATTTTCGATTCTCTATGTTCTCATGGTACCTCCTTAGGTTCAAATGTTTTCATGTTGATATCAAACTTTTAGAGTTCTACTTTACTCCCACTGATTCTTTTGGGATTCATCCATCCTAGCAACAAAATGCTTTTGTTATTGGATTGAGATAAGTAGTGTTCAACAAACTAACATTTATATGATTAAATCTTTTCAAGAAATTATTTTCTTACATAAATTTCAATGATTAAGACATATCGGGACATTCCCATACCATATCTCATATGGTGTATATTAAACCATTTAGACGGTACTTTGTTTTAGTGCTAAGAATATGCTTAAAAAAATTAGACGATTAGATTAAATGATAACTGCATCATGACTCTTCATGTTGTGATTCCTTCTTTTTAATACATCATCATGTTTCAGGTGGAGTTGATTGTGATACACTATCACAATCTCTCTAGAAGGACCTCAAACTATTCATGTAAAGTATTTCAACATTGATCATGTCAAAGTATCTTAATACTTTTAAGGAAGTTGTGTACTTCATACATGTAATCTCATTGAACTCTTCAAGACACTTGTATTTTACTAAATACATATCGCCATATTATCAGTAAATGAAGTACATATGACTATATGTAGCATTTATTTTGAAGGTCTTTGTACATCATTATGTGCACGTCCTAAAAGAATACTTACTCTCCCACTACTTCTAGTGAGAGGTGGATTGTCATGTTTCCCGTATACAAGACTTGCATGTCTCATATTGGTTCAATAACCAAAAGAGTTTAGATAAACATCAACAAGTTCTAGAAACGCATTTCTCATATATGTGCTATAGATGACAATGCCATAGATATTGGTTGTTTGAGTTATCATTTATAATCCTTTAGGTATTACCTTATTGACATTCATATTTTTTTTATCCTTTCATAGAAAGATCACAAGACATTTGGGGTGTGGCCATACATGATCACATCTTTGAAATAGAAGCATTAACAACTTTCTATTTATATCATCCGTGTTCATACAAGATGCATAAAGGAAAATGTTTCTATTATTGGCATAATGAAATAGCAGTTCAACTAACTCTATTACATGCCCAATGGGCTAAGGTAAATTATAAATGTAGACTCAATCTTTAGCAACTCTTGCTTTGCACAATCCATCCTTGCCCTTTCTTAAAGGCTTTACCTCTTATCAAATCCTACACATCAACATATGTCAGATCTACATCCGGTGTCACATACCAAGATGAAGAAGTAACCAAACTTATCTTATAACATTTATACCTAAAGTACATGTATCTACCCATTCCTTCTTATTCTTTAACTCCTCCAGGAAGAGAGGGTAATTCCTTTCCAATGTCTAGGCTGGTGGCAGTGATGACAATTACCTCCATTCTTTACTCCTCCCTTTGCCTTTATTGTTAAAGAATTGGGCTTCTGGACAACTTTAGAACTCTTCTTAGCTTTGAATTTGCCTTAAGAAATTCCCTTTGTCTTGTTGATCATCATCATAGACTTGGGCATGTATTTCTTCATTTGTGCCTTAGTTGTTCTCCACATGCCAAGTAACTCTATCAATGGCTTGTCAAAATCATTCATGTTGTAGTTCATGACAAACTGACTATTCAAATTTGGAAGAGATTGCATAATCACATCAGTGGCCAACTCTTGATGCATGGGGAATCCCAATCTAGAAATATTCTCCACATACCCAATGATCTTGAGAACATGATGACCTACTGGATCTCCTTCTACAATGCTACATTTTAACAACTCCTTAGAGACATCAAATCTCTCTTGTCGATCCTGATCTTGGAACATGTTCTTAAGATGTGTGACCACCTCAATAGCATACATATTCTCATGGTGTCTTTACAACAAATAGTTCATGGAGAACATAATCAAGCTTTTGGCATCAATAACATATTCAGTATGCTTCTTGTAAGCATCCATATCAGCGTGTGGTGCATCGAGAAGATGTTCTTTTGGCTCTGGTGTATCCAAGAAATAGAGCTTGTGCTCCTATGTGAGAACAATTCTCAACATCTTAAACCATTCATGGGTTATTCCCATTTAACTTTTCCTTCTCAAGGATTGATCACAGAGAAAGTATGTTTTTGTGTGTTGCCATTTAGTTCTATAAAAGAAATTTGCAATTTTGTCAAAACTCATTTTTGATTTGATTTAATTTGTATATGATGTTGATTAGGCATTATTTTGCTCAAATTGATAACCCTCATTATCAATTCTAAAGATTGCATTACACAAAATTCTAATGAGCCAAGATCCAAAATAATTCAATTATTACCCATCCAACACCAACATTCATAATCAATCATTAATGTCGGAAACATTTACCAATTGAATCTTATGCAATTATTGTATAGATGTCATGCACAACTCTTTTCCATAGTCATATTCATGCCTCTGGTGCTTAATCTCATTAAGGGAACTCATTTAAGCTCGACCCAAAAGCCAACACGATAACAATCAACCTCGCTTGGCAGACCCACACTATTACCATCACACTTCCACAAGATAGACCGCACACCACCCTTGGGGTGTCCACACTTAGTCGATCAAACTTTTCATGTGTGGTGCTAACAAAAAGCATCTTAGACTTAATATGTTTGATTGAGGGATTTCATATATATACATATACATTATCCAATCATGACACATATACAGTACATGTCATATACATGCTATATCCCACAACATAAGTATGCAATATAAGAATATTAGTGATAGTTATGGCCATAATACTATTATTCCTTGGAGACACAAGTAATTACTACCACCCAGGTCTACATTTCATGTAAGAACCTATTATTGGTGTAGATCTGTGCTTGCCAATCCGGGTTGATAGGTTCAACTCTTGAATCAGTTGGCTCACCTCTTGTCCAGTCGGTTGGCCATCTTGAAATGATCGTCTAGCCTCCTATCCAACCAATGTATGGACACATCCAAATGGTTGTTTTGGACCACCAGCTGGTCAATTTGTTCCTCGTACGGTCTGCCCTCCTTGATCCTCCAGCCGGTCAGCTTGTCACATTCAACGGTCAGCTTACCTGATGCTGATCATCATCATCATCATTGCAAGAAAAGAAACTATCTTATTTCAATTAACTTATTACATGGTAATGGGAAACCTAAAACTACATTCCAGGGGAGCAAATGTAGGAAATAGTAATACTTTTACATTGGTAAGAAGAAGGTAGAGGCTCAATGTGCAAACTGAGATATAACAGGAACAAAGCAAACCATTCAACCACACATAGATATTTGTGTTATTTGCCATAACCATGCTACACATCCACCATCAAAGCCCGCTTTTATGGTAAAACATGTAAATTGCATATATATATATATATATAGGGATCATATGTAATCTTTAATCAAATATGTACATTAATCAATTTTAGTATTCACATCGTATGAAATAAATAAACGATGAAAACTAAAAATTTGATCATATCGATTTGCAATCCATTTGAAAAATCCTCAAGAAAACCACATATGTCATTTAAGTCAGGTAGTCATAGGCATAACCACATACCTTTCTCAGGATTACTTGATGTCCAAGAAAAGTGCAATCAACTCAATCAACCAAGCAACTATCTTGAAAATTAAAGCATAACACCCATCTATTATTATTTAAATAAAATCTACTATTGAGACTGACTTGAGGTCCAAATTAGGGGGGTCGACTTAGGGTTTTAGCTTCCTAAACCCTAATTATCACTTTTCATGCCCTCTTATTTACAAACCCTATTCTTTATCATCACATGCACTTCTAATCTCAAGAAAACTCTAATTATCTATTGATTAATTATCAACCTCAAAATATATCCAAGTTACCCTTTTTATCCAAAAAGATCAGTCATAGATTATTAAGACTCATTAAGCATACTAAGATCATCAAAACCTAGAAATTAAGGTTTTTACATATTAATCATATTTAAGATAGCAACTTTTGGTACTTTTTAAACTAGAGATAGAATTAGGTCTTGATTATATTTTTATTGCATTCCAAGTATTTTTCTGAGCAAGGTTCATACATTACTTATCTTCATTGGATCATCCCATTAATTGCTATAATTTTTATAAAATTAAAACATTTAACCAATAGGGGCCTACCACCTAGGCAAAGAGCCCCGAGTCCTGCCTTGCCAATGCGGATGGGCCAGCTAATCGACTTTCACCAATTAGGCCTCCCTCCTATGTGGAGACTCACGGGTAAGAATGAGAAAAAGAAGAAAAAGACTATCATGCCCTTACCTCTACAAAACATGGTCGATGACAGGTGTGTACTTTCCTTGTCAATCTTCTTCTACCTTCCGTTTACGTGCAACTCCCTTGTGATCAGTCAACTCACCAATTGACTTTGGGGTCTCATCCCCCCGAGCGGTATCCAAGAGTGTCCTTTCCTTTGCTGCACCTTCTTGATCTTGCTGGCGTAGGTTGATTTCTCAGAGACGGATTGAACTTGGATAATGATAAGATCGGTTCTCTGTTTGAACATGTACCCTTCACATGGGTAAACAACATTAGAAGTGAAATTTGAGCCTAGGATTGATGCCACAAGTTTGACAAAGTCCCGTGTAGGGTTAGGTGATCTCGTAAAAGGTCTATATCCCTCTATTTGTACCCCTCTATGTCGGCTGGATGTCTCATGGAGGATGGATAGGGTGAATCCTCTAGGTTCCTCCACTTTAGGCAAAATTGGGGATGGTTAGGTGCAATACTTGTTCTCAAAACCAATGGACTAATCTCTCAATCTGTTCGTGTATTAACTCACGAGGAAATCTACTTGGAAAGCTATCCATCTGAGTTACAATTTCCTTTATTGACTTTGGGTAGATGATGGTCGCACACCTTTGGATATGGGATCAACGATCATTAAACCATGTGAAATTTCACAAGGTCTATGTATAGGTCCAAGTATGAACATGATTATGTGACATTAATGTAAATTCTCATTAATACTACACTTCATGGATTTTTCTAAAGGCCATATCTCTCATTATATTAATCCATTTTGTCCCAAATTTAAAGAAAAGTCCATTATGACTTTATATATCCATGGACAAGGTTTGACACCAAAATTAAAAAAGAAAAGATGTTTTTCTTAATATCCAAGTCTTCTTTTTATAAGGCATAAAACTATTTTTTTTCTCTTTCTATCTTATATATTTCTTCATTTTGATTACTTTACTTATTAGAAACCATGTAGAACTGAAAGCCAACCGCTTGTGGTCATCCATACCACTTTCTAGAGAATTCCCCATAATTCTCACAAGTGTATCATTTATTATTTATTATCTTTTATCTTTTCCTTATTTTGGATTTTCTTCTATTCCTTTTCCCATATATCCATTATTGGACTTACAAAATCACTAGAAACCACAAAATTCAAAGCAAAGGGGAATTTTGTAAAAGAAACCATACTTTTGGAAAAAAGCACAACATATTTCTAATGTAATTTTTATTGAAATAATTACATTTCAATTATATAAATACATTTGAAAAACTAGGTTTGAACATACTTCCTCTCTTACAAGAATTTTATCCTCAAAATCTGACTATTAATACAAACAGTTCAGGATGGGACTTTTCCATGGCTATCTTTAGCTCCCATGTGGCTTCATCATCTCAATGGTGCTTCCAAAGAACCTTTACCATCTCTATCTTTTTGTTCCTGATCTCTTTCACGTTGGTATCCAGTACCTTCACAGGTGACTCAAGATATGCCAGCCTCCCTTGGAGTTCAATAGGCTCAATGCTTAGATCATGGCTAGGATCCTTCACATAGTTCTCCAGATTTGAAACATGTAATACATCATGCATCATACTATATTGCGAAGGTAAGTCTAGATGATAAGTAAATTCACCCTATTCTAGAATCTCAAACAGACCCACGTATCAGGGACTCAGTTTTCCTCTATTCTTAGCTATAGTTGGGAGGGGTCGGACTTTCAGGAACACATATTCACCTACAGTGAAGTGCAAATCTATCCTCTTTGCATCAACAAACGACTTCTGTCAATCTCGGGCTCTCTTCAACCTCTACTTGATCAAAGTAACCTTGTTTGATGGAGTGAACTTTTGGAGTATTTAAATACCTAATGACATAGGTAAATTCAAGCATTTTGAGTTATTTTGAGATTTGTAAGTGCTTTGGTAAAGTTTGGATGGTGATGGATGTTAATATTACGATTAAAATCCCCATGTTTATACATGTGCAAAGTATTTAATTCACAAGTCAAATAATCAAGTCTTGGCACCAAACTTGAATAGGAAATACCTTGAGTTGTATTAAAGCTGTGGTTAAAGTTTCATAATATTTCAATGTTCCTAGAAGGAGATATCTAGATTTGAAGTAGGCTAAATGAATAATATATTTGATGTATTTTGGATCAAGGAATATGATATCTAGCCTAAGTTTTCCATCAGCATGCATGTCATGTGGGCAGAACTATGCGTAGACACGGTTTGACTAAGTGGCCTCATCACAGCCGTTGGATGGTCAAATCCAATGGACCAGGAAACTTTCTCCTACTTTCAACCTGAGTGGAGAACGTGGGTGACTAGAGCAGGAAGCTTTGATCGCCAATTCGTGGGTGATCATGGATCCAGAGAGGAAACTAATAGAGAAGTTGATCCCATCTTGACAAGTCCATCTCATAGACCCTCTACTTGAGCCTTATAGTAGAGTGTGAGGTAGGACAAAAAGCACCTGATGCTCTCCTCATCCATCATTTTCACAAGTGAAAAGGGAAAAAGAGGTTGAGGTGAAAGAAATTATAGGTCAAGGGATGTACGAGGAGGAATGTGTCATTTCCAATCGTTTATGTGAAATTTCCCATGACCGTCAAGCTCCAACCTATTGGTGATGAAGATGAAGTTGGGTGAGAGTACTGGATGCCTAACAACACAAATTGAGGGAACAATTTAGATCATTGTGGTTTCACAGAGCCTGAGAAAGAGGTAGTTTGATCGGAGAGCGCCCACAACAAAAAGCCCCAATCTAGAGGAGATGCTTCAGTATAACCTTGGGGTTGACGTGTGACAACGAGCATGAGAAGCTCGCACCTCACATGTTCATGCTGAGATGGTAGCCACACCCTCGCCAAAACTTGTGGCGGTGCTAGAATCCCAATAGGAAGATCTGAAGGCCATGTATCCCATGTAAGAGGAGCTACCCCAGCCATGGCAATGGCTGGTGCTGGCGACCTCACAGAGAAGGGGGATCTACAACTGGGCTCGGAGATTGTGTCGTCGCGGGGGTGTGGAAGTCTAATGAAAAGATAGTGGCGGCCAAAGGAGCATACAAGAAGCTCATGTTCCTACTGATTGCACACCGGAGGCCAGAGTCCCCAGAAGTAGGAGATGCGGCTATTCACGGAAGAACAGATCCTAGCGCTAGATCGTGAGAATGCAAGGAAAAGAGAATGGAGGACCAGGTCCCATTTTCAGTCAAATCTGATGAACCAACCATGAACCACAGCTCAACCCAGGGAGCAACAACAAGAGTTAAGAGCCCCCATTAGAGGACACGTGGTGGCATCCGGTTGGCCGAAAAAGGTAAAAACCTCACATAATACTCAGATCTTGTATAATTCATAATAATTAGCTCTTTTATCTAAAAAATACAAATAAGGTAGCATTTTTCTCATAAAAATGAGTAGAATTACATGAATCCAAAATATCAGTCTTTTGATGCACTAATATTAGGGTTATCATGTAAGTTGTGTAATACTTGTTTAATAGATAATAAATATCAAATGAAGACCTAAAATTACGAGAAGGCATAAGTAACTCTAAAATATGTCATATAATCTATTTGATGTCAAATATGATGATGTTGATGCACGAAATCATGTAATTTGCTCCATATGACTAATTAAGGCTAATAACCCTAAATAAAGTGCAATAAATACATACATGCTCAATAAATGATGAAACTCACAGAACATCCTCATATCAGTAATTGGAAGATAATTTGTAAATATTAAATTAGTTTTTACACGAATTCCATGTTATATGAAGTTGACCCTTAATACATGGTTTAAAGCCCTAATTTAGGCTAATGCATGTAACCTATGGTTAATATGTATAAATCATTATATGAAACACAATAATCAATAAATGAACTACAATATGGAAATGACATCAGTAAGATAATTCTAAGAAAAGAATACAAATAATGAGTGACATATCCTAATGACAAAGCTAAGCCCTAAAATGGACATAACTAGAGTTAAGATGATGAGAATCTGATGCAAGTATGTACGATCTTATCTTGATCAGGGGTTGACAAGGATATAGATGACTTAGGAGTATGTGATGAATAATATATTTGTGATCAAGGTACGCCATTACCTCTTACTTGGCTTATTATACATTATGCTTGTGCTATATGTGTAGTAAAATACTTGGCATATGGTATTGAATGAAATGATTGTTCTTGTATGATATCTTGCTTGATTTTTCATACTTATGGCTATGAACACATGAAACATAAGATATTTGATCCATCATATGATAGCACTAAAAGTGCATTGAAGTGATCTCAAACTCTTTGGTAGTAGATCACATGTGTAATGATCTCAAACTATTTGGTAGTAGATCACACGTATAATGATCTCAAACTCTTTGGTAGTAGATCATGAGGCCTAAAAGCATCAACGCCTTTTTGTGGCAGATGTACGAGATATATGATGGAAATGTGCTTAAAATATATGTGTTTTCTTTTGTTAATGAATATCTTTGTGCAAGTATACACTTTTCTTGTATTTGTTTAATGCTGCCAAATATTAATTTTTTCTTATTTCCAAGCTTAGTAATGAGAGGTATATAAAAAGACACATAGGAATATTCATTACAATATTCTTGAATATTGTGCTGACGTGTATCAGATGTAATCTTTTATTTAGCTGATGTGGACATATGATTTTGAAGAACCATGATAGTTGAGAGTTGTGTGGTGAGCTAATGTACAGGTGGACCTGTTGTCTTAAGATCATATTGTTTAGTGGTAGTACATGTATATGTAGAAGTTTGTCGTTCAATGTGTAATATCAGATGTTATGAAAATTCATGTTGTAATTATATGTTGAATGAACATGTGTGGAATGTTTTTATTATTGTTCATGTACATGTGTTGCTGTTGTTTCCTTCTGACTTCCCTTGATGTGATAGTGTGGATTTTGACTTTAATTTCGAGGATGAAATTTCTTTTATGGTGTGTAGGATTTGATGGAGTGAACTTTTGGAGTATTTGGATACCTAATGACATAGGTGAATTCATGCATTTTGAGTTATTTTTATAGTTGTAAGTGCTTTGGTAAAGTTTGGATGGTGATGGATGTTAATATTACGATTAAAATCCCTATATTTATACATGTGAAAAGTATTTAATTGACAAGTCAAATAATCAAGTCTTGGCACCAAATTTGAATAGGGAGTACCTTGAGTTGTATTAAAGTTGTGGTTAAAGTTTCATAATATTTCGATGTTCCTAGAAGGTGTTGTCTAGATTTGAAGTACGCTAAATGAATAATATATTTGATGTATTTTGGATCAAGGAATAAGATATCTAGCCTAAGTTGTCCATCAGTAGGTATGTCATGCGAGCAGAAATATGCATAGACTGTTTGACTAAGTGGCCTCATCACAACCGTTGGATGGTTAGATCCAATGGACCAGGACACTTTCTCCTACTTTCAGCCTGAGTGGAGAACGTGGGTGACTGGAGCAGGAAGCTCTGATTGCCAATTCGTTGGTGATCGTGGATCCAAAGAGGAAACTGACCGAGCAGTTGATCCCCTCTCGATGAGGCCATCTCATAGACCCTCCACTTGAGCCTTACAGTAGAGCATGGAGGTAGGACAGAAAGCACCTGATTCTCTCGTCATCCATCGTCGTCACAGGAGAAAAGGGAAAAAGAGGTAGAGGTGAAAGAAGTTATAGTTCAAGGGATGTACGAGGAGTAATGTGTCGTTTCTAGTCGATTCTGTGGAATTTCCCATGACCGTCGAGCTCTAACCTGCTGGTGAGGAAGATGAAGTTGGGTGAGAGTACTGGATGCCTACCATCACGGATTGAGGAAACAATATAGATCTTTGTGGTTTCACAGATCCTGAGAAAGAGGTAGTTTGATTGGAGAGTTCCCACAACAGAAAGCCCCATTTCAGAGGAGCTTCTTCACCGTACCTTGGGATCGAGGTGTGACAACGAGCATGAGAAGCTCGCACCTCAAAGGTTCATGCTGAGATGGTGGCCACACCCCCGCCGGAACTTGTGATTGTTCTAGAATCTTAATAGGAAGATCTGAAGGCCATGTATTACATGCAGGAGGAGCTTCCCCAGCCATGGCAGCGACTGGTGCTGGCGACCTCACGGAGAAGGAGGGGGGGGATCTACAGCTGGGCTCAGAGATTGTGTCACCGCGGGGGTCTGGAAGTCTGATGTGAAGATAGTGGTGGACAAAGGAGCAGACGAGAAGTGCCTATTCCTGCTGATTGCACACCGGAGGCCAGAGTCCCCAGAAGCGGTGGCGGCGGCTGTTCACGAAAGAACAGAGCCCAGCGCCAGATAGCGAGGAAAAGAGAATGGAGGACCGGTCCCGTTTTCAGTCAAACCGAACCGGCCACGAACCACGGCTCAACCCAGGCAGCAACAAAAGAGTTAAGCAACCCATTAGAGGACACGTGGTGGCGGTCAGTTGGCTGGAAAAGGTAAAAACCTCATAGAATACTCAGATCTTGTATAATTCATAATAATTAGCTCTTTATCAGAAAAATACAAATAAGGTAGCGTTTTTCTTTGAAAAATGAGTAGAACCACATGAACTCATAATATCAGTCTTTTGATGCACTAATATTAGGGCTATCATGTAAGTTGTGTAACACTTGTTTAATAAATAATAACTATCAAACGAATACCTAAAATTACGAGAAGGCATCCGTAACTCTAAAATATGTCATATAATCTATTTGATGTCAGATATGTTGATCTTGATGTGCAAAATCATGTAATTTGCTTCATATGTCTAATTAGGGCTAATAACCCTAAATAAAATGTAATAAATACTTAGATGTTCAATAAATGATGAAGCTCACAGAACAACCTCTATTAGCAATTGGAAGAAAATATGTAAATATGAGATCAATTTTTACACTGTTATATGAAGTTGACCCTTAATACATGGTTTAAAACCCTAATTTAAGTTAATGCATGTAACATATGGTTAATATGTATAAATCATTATATGAAACAAAATTATCAGTAAATGAACTATAACATGGATTATTACATCAAAAAGATAATTCCAAGAAAAGAATACAAGTAATGATGCACATATCCTAATGACAAAGCTTAACCCTGAAATGGACATAACTAGGGTTAAGATGATGAGAATTTGATGCTAGTATGTATGATCTTATCTTAATCAGGGGTTGAAAAGGATATAGATGACTCAGGATATGTGATGATTAGTATATCTTGTGATGATTAGTATATATGTGATCAAGGTACGCCATTACCTCTTACTTGGCTTATTATACATTATGCTTTTCTTATATGTGTAGTAAAATACTTGGCATATGGTATTGAATGAAATTATTGCTCTTGTATGATATCTTGCTTGATATTCTATACTTATGGCTATGAACGCATTGAAACATAAGATATCTGATCCGTCATATGATAGTACGAAAAGTGCATTGAAGTGGTCTCAAACCCTTTGGTAGTAGATCACATGTGTATGATCTCAAATTCTTTGGTAGTAGATCACATGTATAATGATCTCAAACTCTTTGGTAGTAGATCATAAGGCCTAAAAGCGTCAAAGCCTTTGGTAGCAGATGTGTGAGATATATGATGGAAATGTACTTAAAATATATGTGTTGTCTTTTGTTAATGAATATCTTTGTGCAAGTATATACTTTTATTAGATTTGTTTAATGTTGCCAAGTATTAGTTTTATCTTATTGACAATCTTAGTAATGAGAGGTATATCAAAAGACACATAGGCATACTCAGTACAATATTCTTGAATATTGTGTTGACATGTACCACATACAATCTTTTGTTTAGGTGATGTGGACATATGATCTTGAAGAACCAGGATAGTTGAGAGTTGTGTGGTGAGCTCATGTATAGGTGGACCTATTGTCTTAAGATTCTATTGTTTAGTGGTATTACATGTATTTGTAGAAGTTTGTTGTTCAATGTGTAATATCAGATGTCAAAAAATTTCATGTTGTAATTATATGTTGAATGGTGAACTTGTGTGGTATGGTTTTATTATTGTTCATGTGCATGTGCTCCTGTTGACTTCCCTTGATGTGATAGTGTGGATTTTGACATTAATTTTGAGGAAGAAATTTCTTTTATGGTGTGTAGGATTTGATGGAGTGAACTTTTGGAGTATTTGGATACCTAATGAAATAGGCGAATTCATGCATTTTGAGTTATTTTGAGAGTTGTTAGTGCTTTGGTAAAGTTTGGATGGTGATGGATGTTAATATTTTGATTAAAATCCCTATGTTTATACATGTGCAAAGTATTTAATTGACAAGTCAAATAATCAAGTATTGGCGTCAAATTTGAGTAGGAAGTACGTTGAGTTGTATTAAAACTATGGTTAAAGTTTCATAATATTTCGATGTTCCTAGAAGGAGATATCTAGATTTGTAGTAGGCTAAATGAATAATATATTTGATGTATTTTGGATCAAGGAATATGATATCTAGCCTAAGTTGTCCATCAGTAGGCATGTCATGCGGGCAGAACTATGCATAGATACAGTTTGACTAAGTGGCCTCATCACAGCCGTTGGATGGTCAGATCCAATGGACCAGGATACGTTCTCCTACTTTCAGCCTGAGTGGAGAACGTGGTTGACTGGAGCAGGAAGCTTTGATCGCCAATTCGTGGGTGATGTGGATCCATAGAGGAAACTGACTGAGCAGTTGACCCCATCTCGATGAGGCCTTCTCATAGACCCTCCACTTGAGCCTTACAGTAGAGCATGGAGGTGGGATAGAAAGCATCTGATGCTCTCCTCATCCATCGTTTTCACATGAGAAAAGGGAAAAAGAGGTAGAGGTGAAAGAAGTTATAGGTCAAGAGATATACGAGGAGGAATGTGTCGTTTCCAGTCGATTTTGTGGAATTTTCCATGACCGTCGAGCTCCAACCTACTGGTGAGGAAGACGAAGTTGAGTGAGAGTACTTGATGCCCACCATCACGAATTGAGGAAACAATTTATATCTTTGTGGTTTCACAGAGCCTGAGAAAGTGGTAGTCTGATCAGAGAGTGCCCACAACAGAAAGCCCCATTTCAGAGGACGTGTGACAAATATCATGAGAAGCTCGTACCTCACATGTTCATGCTGAGATGGTGGCCACACCCCCGACAAAACTTGTGGTGGTGCTAGAATCCCAACAGGAAGATTTGAAGGCCATGTATTTCATGCAGGAGGAGCTTCCCCAACCATGGCGGCGGCTGGTGCTAGCGACCTCACGGAGAAGGGGGGGGATCTACAACTGGGCTTAGAGATTGTGTCACTGTGGGGGTCTAGAAGTCTGATGCAAAGATAGTTGTGGCCAAAGGAGCAGACGAGAAGCACCCGTTCCTGCTGATTGCACATTGAAGGCTAGAGTCCCCAGAAATGGAAGCGGCAGCTGTTCACGGAAGAATAGAGCCCAACACCAGATCGTGAGAACGCGAGGAAAAGAGAATGGAGGATCGGGTCCCATTTTCAGTCAAACCGGATGAACCGGCCATGAACCACGGCTTAACCCCGATAGCAACAAAAAAGTTAAGCACCCCATTAGAGGACACGTGGCGGTGGTCGGTTGGCCGAAAAAGGTAAAACACTCACAGAATTCGCTGATCATGTATATTTCATAATAATTAGCACTTTTATCAGAAAAATATAAATAAGGTAGCATTTTTCTCATAAAAATAAGTAGAACCACATGAACCCATAATATCAGTCTTTTGATACAATAATATTGGGTTTATCATGTAAGTTGTGTAATACTTGTTTAATGGATAATAAATATCAAATGAAGACCTAAAATTATGAGAAGGCATCAAAACTCTAAAATATGTCATATAATCTATTTGATGTCAGATATGATGATGTTGATGCACGAAATCATGTAATTTGCTCCATATGGCTAATTAGGGCTAATAACCCTAAATAAAATGCAATAAATACATACATGCTTCATAAATGATGAATCTCATAGAACACCCTCATCTCAGTATTTGGAAGATAATATGTAAATATGAGATTAGTTTTTACACGAAATCCATGTTATATGAAGTTGACCCTTAATACATGGTTTAAAACCCAAATTTAGGCTAATGCATGTAACCTATGGTTAATATGTATAAATCTTTGTGCAAGTATACACTTTTCTTATAGTTGTTTAATGCTGCCAAGTATTAGTTTAATCCTACTGCCAAGCTTAGTAATGAGAGGTATATAAAAAGACATGTTGGCATACTTAGTACAATATTCTTGAATATTGTGCTGACGTGTACCACATGTAATCTCTTTATTTAGGTGATGTGGATATATGATCTTGAAAAACCAGGATAGTTGAGAGTTGTGTGGCGAGCTGATGTACAAGTGTACCTGTTGTCTTAAGATCCTATTGTTTAGTGGTAGTACATGTATATGTAGAAGTTTGTTGTTCAATGTGTAATATCAGATGTTGTAAAAATTCATGTCGTAATTATATGTTGAATGGTGAACATGTGTGGTATGGTTTTATTATTGTTCATGTGCATGTGCTACTGTTGTTTCCTTTTGACTTCCCTTGATGTGATAGAGTGGATTTTGACTTTCATTTTGAGCATGAAATTTCTTTCATGGTGTGTAGGATTTGATGGAGTAAACTTTTGGAGTATTTGGATACCTAATGACATAGGTGAATTCATGCATTTTGAGTTATTTTGAGAGTTGTAAGTGCTTTGGTAAAGTTTGGATGGTGATGGATGTTAATATTTTGATTAAAATCCCAATGTTTATACATGTGCAAAGTATTTAATTTACAAGTCAAATAATCGACTCTTGGCATCAAATTTGAATAGGAAATACCTTGAGTTGTATTAAAGCTGTAGTTAAATTTCATAATATTTTGATGTGCTTAGTAGGAGATATCTAGATTTTAATTAGGCTAAATGGATAATATATTTGATGTATTTTGGATCAAGGAATATGATATCTAGCCTAAGTTATCCATCAGCAGGCATGTCACGCGGGAAGAACTATGCATAAACACGATTTGACTAAGTGGCCTCATCACAGCCGTTGGATGGTCAGATCCAATGGACCATGACACTTTCTCCTACTTTCAACCTGAGTGGAGAACGTGGGTGACTGGAGCAGGAAGCTTTGATCTCCAATTCGTGGGCAATCGTGGATCTAGAGAGAAAACTGATCGAGCAATTGATCCCATGTCGATGAGGCCATCTCATAGACCCTCTACTTGAGCCTTACAATAGAGCATGGAGGTAGGATAGAAAGCACTTGATGCTCTCCTCATCCATCATTTTCACAGGGGAAAAGGGAAAATGAGGTAGAGGTGAAAGAAGTTATAGGTCAAGGGATGTAAGAGGAGGAATGAGTCATTTCCAATCGATTCTGTGAATTTCCCATGATCGTCGAGCTCCAACCTGCTGGTGAGGAAGATGAAGTTAGGTGAGAGTACTGGATGCCTACCATCACAGATTGAGGGAACAATTCAGATCTTTGTGATTTCATAGAGCCTGAGAAAGAGGTAGTTTGATCGGAGAGCACCTACAACAGATAGCTTCATTTCAGAGGAGCTACTTAACTGTAGCCTTGGGGTCGAGGTGTGACAACGAGCATAAGAAGCTCACACCTCATTGGTTCATGCTGAGATGGTGGCCACAACCTCGGTGGAACTTGTGGTGGTTCTAGAATCCCAACAGGAACATCTAAAGGCCATGTATTCCATGCTGGATGAGCTTCCCTAGCCATGGCAATGGCTGGTGCTAGCGACCTCACAGAGGAGGGGGGATCTACAACTGGGCTCGGAGATTATGTCGCCGCGGGGGTCTGGAAGTCTGATGCGAAGATAGTGGTGGTCAAAGGAGCAGACGAGAAGCTCTTGTTCCTACTAATTGCACACCAGAGGCCAGAGTCCCCAGAAGTGGCAGCTGCGACATTTCACATAAGAACAAAACCTAGCGCCAGATCGCAAGAACGTGAGGAAAAGAGAACGGAGGACCGAGACCCATTTTCAGTCAAACCGAATGAACCAGCCACGAACCATGACTCAACCTAGGCAGCAAAAAAAGAGTTAAGCACCCCCATTAGAGGACACATGGCGGCGGCCGATTGGTCGAAAAAGGTAAAAACCTCACAGAATACTCAGATCATGTATAATTCATAATAATTAGCTCTTTTATCAGAAAAATACAAATAAAGTAGTTTTTTTCTATTAAAAAATGAGTAGAACCACATGAACCCATAATATCAGTTTTTTGATGCCCTAATATAAGGGTTATTATGTAAGTTGTGTAATACTTGTTTAATGGATAATAAATATCAAATGAAGACCTAAAACTATGAGAAGGCATCAGTAACTTTAAAATATGTCATATATCTATTTGATGTCAGATATGATGATGTTGATGCACGAAATCATGTAATTTGCTCCATATGGCTAATTAGGGCTAATAGTCCTAAATAAAATGCAATAAATACATACATGCTCAATAAATGATGAAACTCACAGATCACCCTCATATCAGTTATTGGAAGATAATATGTAAATATGAGATCCGTTTTTACATGAAATCCTTGTTATATGAAGTTGACCCTTAATACGTGGTTTAAAACCCTAATTTAGGTTAATGCATGTAACCTACGGTTCATATGTATAAATCATTATATGAAGCACAATTATCAGTAAATGAACTATAATATGGAATATGATATTAGTAAGATAATTCTAAGAAAAGAATAAAAGTAATGATGCACATATCCTAATGACAAAGCTAAACCCTAAAATGGACATAACTAGGGTTAAGATGAGGATAATCTTATGCTAGTATGTATGATCTTATCTTAATCAGTGGTTGACAAGGATATAGATGACTCAGGAGTATGTGATGATTAGTATATCTGCGATCAAGGTACGCCATTACCTCTTACTTGGCTTATTATACATTATGTGTGTGTTATATGTGTAGTAAAATACTTGGCATATGGTATTGAATGAAATGGTTGTTCTTGTATGATATCTTGCTTGATTTTCCTTACTTATGGCTATGAACACATGAAACATAAGATATCTGATCCATCATATCATAGCACTAAAGTTGTATTGAAGTGATCTCAAATTCTTTGGTAGTAGATCAAATGTGTAATGATCTCAAACTCTTTGGTAGTAGATCACACGTATAATGATCTCAAACTCTTTGATAGTATATCACAAGGCCTAAAAGCATCAAAGCCTTTGGTAGAAGATGTATGAGATATATGATGGAAAGGTGCTTAAAATATATGTGTTCTCTTTTGTTAATGAATATCTTTGTGCAAGTATACACTTTTCTTGTATTTGTTTAATGTTGCCAAGTATTAGTTTTCTCATATTGCCAAGCTTAGTAATGAGAGGTTTATAAAAAGATATGTAGGCATACTCAGTACAGTATTCTTGAATATTATGCTGATTTGTACCACATGTAATCTTTTGATTAGGTGATGTGGACATATGATCTTGAAAAACTAGGATAGTTGAGAGTTTTGTGGCGAGTTGATGTACAGGTGGACCTATTGTCTTAAGATCCTGCTGTTTAGAGGTAGTACATGCATATGTAGAAGTTTGTTGTTCAATGTGTAATATCAGATGTTGTAAGAATTCATGTTGTAATTATATGTTGAATGGTGAACATGTGTGGTTTGGTTTTATTATTGTTCATGTACTTGTGCTACTATTGTTTCCTTCTGACTTCCCTTGATGTGATAGATTGGATTTTGACTTTAATTTAGAGGATGAAATTTCTTTTATGGTGTGTAGGATTTGATGGAGTGAACTTTTGGAGTATTTGGATACCTAATGGCATAGGTGAATTCATGCAATTTGAGTTATTTTGAGAGTTGTAAGTGCTTTGGTAAAGTTTGGATGGTGATGGATGTTAATATTTCGATTAAAATCCTTATGTTTATACATATGCAAAGTATTTAATTGACAAGTCAAATAATCAATCCTTCACACCAAATTTGAATACGAAGTACCTTGAGTTGTATTAAAGATGTGGTTAAAGTTTCATAATATTTTGATGTTCTTAGAAGGAGATATCTAGATTTGAAGTAGTCTAAAAGAACAATATATTTGATGTATTTTGGATCAAGGGATATGATATCTAGCCTAAGTTGTCCACTAGAAAGCATGTCACACGGGCATAACTATGCATAGACACAGTTTTACAAAGTGGCCTCATCTCAGCCATTGGATGGTCAGATCCAATGGACCAGGACACTTTCTCCTATTTTCAGCCTGAGTGGAGAACATGGGTGACTGGAGCATGAAGCTCTGATTGGCAATTTGTGGGTGATCGTGGATCCAAAGAGGAAATTGATCGAGTAGTTGATCCCATCTCAACGAGGCCATACAATTGATAAGATGACCCATAAAACATGACATACTTGCTTATAAAAATATCCATTACAAGCATTACAGAGATAATCATGCCATTACAACCATTACAAAGAAACTCATAATCTCACTGAAAAAACTGAAGGATTACATCAATATCTGGGTCTTTCCCAAGAAAGGGCTCAGCTCCATAATACTTGACCAATGTCTGCCACTCCAAGGCACCTGTCTTGGTTAAGGCATAAGTTTCCAAGAAGGTGGGAACACGATCAAAGAGAAAGTGGGCAGAAATGTCTTGAAGTTGAATCGGAGAGAACTGAGTATGTGTGAGATCAGGAGATGGTAATGGTGGAATTTGGTAGTAGTTGTAGGAAGGATTGCATGGATTTATCATGCCAGGGTTTAGGGAATAAGGATATTCATCAGGTTGGTTAGGAGAGAGAGCTTGCATCCTTTGGTTTAAATAAGTCATGGCATGGTGATTGTAATCTAATTTCTTACTTAGATGATATTGGGATCCAACAATGTATGTTAAGGTGTTTGTAATGGGATCATAGGGTAGGTTGGTAGGAGGAGGTGGTGGAGGTATGTCTTGAGTGGATGTCTCCCCTTCAGTCCTAGCCCTTTTGTGGCCAAAATCGATTCCCATCTTCTCCACCGTATTTTTACTTATTTTTTGAGGTTTTCTATCCCATGTGTAACCTAGATCCTCAATATTCTTCTTAAGAAAGTGTTGAATGATTTGGCACACTAAGTCAGCATAAGGTGGATTGCTAGAAAACTCAAGCATATTCTTAAGGATGATACGAATAAAATTTATGGGAATACTTTTTAGAATAGCATAGATAAGGTACATACGGAAAGTGGGTACTTCAGATTTGTTTGCTCTAGGATGGATATTGGTGGCAACAATGAGATTTATGATCCTAGCTTCAGGTTTTAGGTTTATGGCATAATAGGTACCCATATCCTCATGACAAGTGGTATTGGATTGAAAGATGACTCTTTTGATGTCACTAAGGCTAGTGGTAGTATCATCTTGGGAGAGTTTATTGAGTGGATTTCCTGTGGTGAGATCAAGAAAATCTTTATATTCTTCTATGTCTATGTTAAGCATATCAAGAATGCCCTCCTCAGTAAAGTGAAATCCATACCCATTAACCATAGAAGAGAAGGAATCATGGTCAGGATGGGAGGTTAAATTGGCATATAATTCATTAACAACTTTGGAGGAGTAGGAAGGGAAGGAGGGATTTAGAAAATCAGTCAAATGTTGCACCTCGAAGAGTTCCTCCAAATTGACAATGTTGTGGAAGTCCATGACGTCGACTGGCCGTTGTGGAAAAGGAGTTCTTGAGGAGAGCCTGAGGTAGCGGTCGCCTGCAGCTGCGTCGTTGAAGGGGATGTCATTGATGAACGACAACGCTGGAGAGACCGTCCTTCCTTTCCTAGCTGCAACTTGCTTCTTTCCACGTGTAGATGATGAAGCCATTTCATTGCTTTGAAGTGGAGAAGTAGCAAGCAAGACTTGGATGTAGAGAAGCTAAAGATTTGCACAAGAATGCACTAGAGAGGAGCTAGAGAAGTGAGAATGTGAAGGTGTGAAGAAATGGTTCGTTTTGGGTGATATTTATAGCAAAATAGAACCTATTTCAGTCGACAATTTGTCGACCGACGACCGCAACGGTCGATTCTACGACGCGCCTCTCGGTCGTCCAACGATCGATAAAAAAACTAGCCATTACGATTTTTTTATATTTAATATTTTAATCAGAATATTGCCTTTTAATTTATGCAAATGGGAGTTCACAGGGTCAGCCTCGGTCGAGCATTTTGTCGACCGAAGCTTGCTCGGTCGAACAATTTGTCGACCGGAATTATGTTTGAGTTTGCCTGTATATCTTTTACTTGGTGTGTATTGGTCGAGAGAGATAGTCAACCGAGATGTTTTCGGTCGACGAATTCGTCGACCGAGTCTGTCTCGGTCGAAAGGTTTTGTTGACCGACAAAGTTGTTGTTAATAGAATTTTTGAGCTAGTTTTTAATGCAAGTGAGATACTGGATTTGTAGAGCATATAGATGTCTTCTAGGGGAATAATAATGTAATCATTTGGGCATATCATGTAATAATGTCTAGGATATTTGAGCAATTCTAAGGTCATAACTAATTTTTATGATTTGATTTTGACCTTTTATCAAAAGCATATTTTTAAAAACGATACTAAGATCAAGTACAATAAATTGATGTACAAATAAGCATTTTGTCAAGCTTATTTTAGGTCGACCTTGACTGCGACCATAACGCCCCTTGGTCAAATTTAATTTCAACCAAGAGGCAAATTCTGCAGATTTCATATTTGACCACTCATTTTTGAAGTATAATTTCTGCAGATAGCTTGAATAAATATCAATTTGAAGCACATTAAGTGATACCTGGTATGAAGACGTTTTGCTATGGGTTTATGCATTTCAATTCCTTAGATTAATCATAGTATTGTTTAGAATCATGTATATTTGAAAGCCAGATTGATATCTTAAAGTCAGGATTGTGCTTTAGATTTCTTAGAACAAGCAACTAGATAAAACATTAATATTTTTGTTCTAAGATACACTATTTGGCTTGTCATAGCACTATCATATTACAGGCTATGCCTACAATATAATGATAGTTTTATGAAATGCAATGATTAAGACTATTCAACCTAAATTTCAATACACATGGTTCTTATATGAGTATACCAAGAGATATTTTAGGACAAACCATGTGGATTATGATAAAACAGTAATTTCCTTAATTAAACTAACATGGTTCAGTTTCACACCAATTTGATGATAATCCAAAAGAATCGTATTCATGGTTTATGAATTTTCAATTTTAAGACAAATTATGGACATGTTTAATAAACTTTCTCAATCAAGGAATAAGATTTATATAACATGTTTGCAAAAATTTCTTATCCAATATGTTATACTTTAATTCAAAAAGATTAATATGTCTTGTTTCAACGATGGTATCCATGATTTGAAGGTTAAGTTAATCATTAATAGCATATTAACTTAATTAAAAGAAGGTTCAGCATTTTTGTTGCAGATTTGAAAACAGTAACCTGCTCGGTCGACTATTGTTCGACCGACAAGTCTCTCGGTCGAACAATTTCCCGACCGAGATAGTTTCAGTACTGTTTCAGTATTGTTTTCAATAATTGTTCTTAGGAAAGACATAGACTATTTGAAAACTTAATTTAGCTGAGATGAAACATTTGGATATCAAAGTAACATTTAAGTTAAATCTCAACCAATCATATACACTGTTCTACATTTTGAGAGTCCAAACTAAAACAAGTCAATATATTTAGAAATTTTAATTTCTAGGATTAACTTGGTGTTCTATCATGTTGAGTTGAGATAGACAGAGAGATATACAACTTAGAGTCTTTGGTCATATCTCAACTTAATTTTATTTATTTAATTTGTGGTTTTTGGAACCCATACTAACTCAACATCCTTTTTCTTGTATGGACATGAGAAAGAGTATTGTCCAAGACGCAAACATTAATGACAACATATGGAATCAACCTCATATCTCTTTCTATGATTTTGTTCTAGGTTGTTCTTGGGTACATATGTATATTGGCCTTTAGGTACATACATAGATTGATTTTCTAGTGCATGTGTCTTTCTCCAACTATGTTTTTGATAAGATTTTCCTTTAGGATTATAACCTAGTCCTCTCCTTCCAATTTGATGATAAGAATGATTTAAAATTTTATCAAGGGTATCATTATTATTCAAACTACTAATCTTTTGTTGCAGCTTGACAATCTCATCCATTCTCTTATCGATGTCTAGCTTAGCTTGATTTAGATTAGATAATAAGGAATCTTTTTCTTTCACAATAGTCATAATCTAGATGTGTATATAAAACAGGTTGTTTTTGAAGATCATTTACTTGAGTTTGCAAATTTATCTTTTCTAGGGATAGAAGATTGCAATCTGCTTCTATTGATTTTAGCTTAACATTATGATCTTCAATAACCTTTTTGAGTTCTTCATTTTCAGAAATGAGAGCAAGAAGTTTGGCATTTAACTCATCATTTACTTTATTTGATTTCTTTAATTTCTTCTTGTACTCAATATATTTTTCATGTGTTTCTTGAAGACTATTAATTAAATCTTCTTTAGGTAAATCAAAAAGGCTTACCTCTTCTACTTCTTCTTCTTCACTTGTTGTAGCAATGATGCACTCTTTATGCTTATCTTCCTTCTTTGATCTCCATGGGCAGCTAGGTGTTGTGTGACTTGTTCCTAAGCACCAATTGCAACTTGTTGAAGATTTGTTCATGTTTTTTCTTTGCTTGCGGTTGTAGGAACCACCACCCTTCATTCTTCAAGACTCGATTAGAGCTCCTTGAAACCTACTCTGATGCCAATTGAAAAACCACTAGGGGGGTGAATAGGGTATTATGATAATTTTAAAGTAATTTTTAACTCAAACAACCAATCACAAAAATATTGGACAAGGGGACAAGGATTTAGAATGGTTCCAACCTTAGCAAATACTAAGGCAGTCAATCCACTACCCGGTTGCTTACCCAATCGAGATTTTGAAAGAATCAAATTTTATTACCTCGCAAGGACTTTACATAAAATTATAATTCTTTCACAAACCCTTCGAACAACCTTCACCTAGAAGTAATTGCACCAACTTTGAAGCAGCCTTCTTGAAGTAGCTTCAAGCCCCCCCTTGAAGTAGCCTTCCTCTTGAAGTAGCTTCCCGTTGCAATAGCCTTCTTGAAGTAGTCCGTAGTCCACCTTCTCCATCGAGAAGAACCTTCTCCAATCCGCAGCCTCCAACCCTAGGAGTAGCAAGGAGAATAGAAAAGATAAAAGGAACAAGAAGGAAAGATAGAAATTACAATACCACTTGTAGCTCAAGGCTTGATTTCCTATATAAAGAGTTTTGATCTCCTAACCAATGTATATAGAAGTGTAAGTGCTGTGGATAGGAGATGCTAGCCTATAGGACACGAAATTAGAGCAAGGGAATGAGTAGCCAATACTAGTGTTGCTCAATTTCTCAAAACAGATTGCTAATTGCAAGTGTAATCTCAAGGATTGCACAAGTGTATATGAGTGAGTTTAGATGTCCTAAGGCATGTCCTATTTATAGGAATGACCTACAAGTGCTTAAGGACATTCTAGATACTTTCTAGGGGGTTCTAAGTGCTTAACTAGCCGTTAGGTACACTTTAGTTGCTTTAGCAATGACTAGTTAATTAATTCTGAAAGTTGTAGACAGAACACATCTCGGTCGAAGATTTGTCGACCGAGAGTCCTTCCCGGTCGAGGGTTTGTTGATCGAAAGACTGTATGAAGCAAGTGTATACAACGTTCATCTCCAACTGCCAACTACCTTGTCTGCTGTGTCTAACGGCTACTTGGGTCTTTCTCGGTCGAGGAGTTTGTCGACCGAGCGTGTCTCGGTCGAGGATTTTGTCATCCGAGATTGACCCTGTTTAAATGTTTTAAATGAAGTGCTAAGTGTATGTATGAGTGTGCATATGTGACACTATTGAAGGGGATGACCTATCTAAGTGTAGTGATTGGCTAGGGAAGATCTAACGCTTGATTTACATGATGTCTAAGTACTTGTACATTATATATTTGTACAAGTTTTTACAATTGATTACATTCATGAAATTAAAGTAATTTAGCATATAGATCTTCCATAATATTTGTCATCCACTTTATTCCTGCAACACTCATGTAGCTCGTTAGATAGACAAGAATGAAATGTTTGTCATCATCAAAACAAAGGGATTATACTAATGTCCAATTTAGCCAACAAGAAGCACTTGCGGATGATGAAAGGATTCTAGACATGCAAGAAGAATTGGAGAAATTCTAGAAGAACAAAGTGTGGACTCTAGTGCCAAGACCATGTGATAGAAAGATCATTGGCATCAAGTGGGTCTACCGCAACAAGCTCGATGAAAGCGGCAAGATGGTAAGAAACAAAGTAAGGTTAGTGGTTCAAGGCTACATCAGTAGAAGATATGGATTTTGATGAAACATATGCACCTATAGCTAGACTTGAGTCCATTCATATGTTGCTTGCTTTCTCTAGATATAAGAACTTTTTACTTAATCAAATGGATGTTAAAAGTTTGTTTTGCATAGCAGAATTGAGGAGGAAGTGTATGTTGCACAATCTCTGGGATTTGAACATGATAGTTTACCTAACCATGTTTATCTATTGCAAAAAGCTCTCTATGGACTGAAACAAGCACCTCAAATTTGGTATGAGAAATTAAAGAACCTTTTTTAGATCATGGGTATATCATGGGAAAAATGGATTCTACTTTGTTTCTCAAACACACTTCTAACAATTTTCTTAACATTAAAATCTATGTTGATGATATCGTTTTTGGCAGAATTAATCTTGATCTTTGCAAGGAGTTTAGTGATCTTATGAAGAGTGAGTTTGAGATGAGATGATGGGTAAGCTTACATTCTTCCTCGGCTTTCAAATGAAGCAAACTAAAGATGGGAACTTCATCAACCAAGATAAGTACACAAGTGAGCTACTTAAGTGTTTTGGGATGGAGAACACCAAGCCAATGGACACCCCCATGTCGAACACCGCCAAACTTGATAAAGATGAAGAAGGTGAGAAAGTGGATGAGAATCTCTATCGAGGTATGATTGGAAGTTTACTTTATTTAATTACCTCTACCTGGAATAATTTTTAGTGTAAGCTTGTGTTCTCTCTTTCAATCAAGTCCCAAGAAATCACATCTTATAGCTATCAAGAGAATTTTTAGGTACTTAACCAAAACTCAAAATTTTGGACTATGGTATCCCAAGTCAAGGGACTTTACTCTTATTACTTATAGTGATGTGGATTATGTAGGATGCTTGATTTATAGAAAGTGAACAAGTGGCACTTTCTTCTTCCTAGGACTATGCTTGGTGTGTTGGTTTTCTGAAAAACCGATCGCAATGGCATTATGAACTATTGAAGTTGAATACATTGCAACTGTAAGGTCCCTGAACTTGTTTAATGAGTTTAATAAGCTTAATTTCCATATTTTAATGATTATAACTCTAATATAACCTTTTTATATGATTTTAAATCATAATACAACTTTAAGTTTCAAATTTGGTCCAATTTGGACACTGTTTGAGCAAGTTATGCAAGTTTATGTACATTTTGAAGTTTTCTGCAATTTACCCAATTGAGGGGTTTTCTTTGCAATTTGTCACATACATTATGTTTCTTAGATGTTATGTTATCATTTTGTAGTATTTTGAGTGGGTCTCCTAGTTGATCCATGGTTTGAAGGTGTTTTCCTCAAGGGTATTTTAGGGTTTACCCCTTCAAGGATGAACTGCCTTTAGTAGGTACCAACTAATGAATTATGTGACTGGCTAGGAAATTCGACAAAGGAAAGCTAAGAAAGTCTATATGGATGTTGGGGGAGCTTCTTGTGTGTGTGCCTGTATATTCTTAATAGTTTAAGGCCATAGACACATGGGGAAGCCGCTTTTACACCTCATGCTTGCTTCCATCCTTATCTATGAGCTATATTTACCTCTTCCTTGCCCAAGTACGAAACTATGCTTGCTTTGTCTTTCCTCTAACCTGTAGCAATGACTACACTCTGTTTTTCTATGGAACCAAGTGCTATAAGGTATAAGACAACCTCTTTTTGGAGAAGAAAGACTCCTAGAGCTCCATCTAGCCCTACCTAGGGTTTCCAAGGTCATCATCTAGGGATTTCGACCAAGGCAAGTTGTTTTCTTCCTTCTTTCTCTATTTCTCTTACTCTTCTCCTCCTTAGACCTTCCTCTAGGTCAGAACCTTATTGTTCCATGGTGAAAGTGGCTCTAGAACTCAAAAATCTATCCTTCTTGTTTCTTTTTCTAGGGTTTTGCTTCTTTGTGGAGAGAAGTGCCTATTTGGCCAAGTTCAGATCTGAATCCAAGATTTTCTTGCCCTATTTTCATGAGATTCTTTCTGTTTGGGATTAGACATACTCTATAGAGGCAAGTTATATAACATTATTCACTTATATTTCTTACTAGAAGCATGTTAGTTCATGTTTATGCTTTAATGTGATGATCTAAGCATAAAGAAACCATGCTTGTTTAGAATTACAAATTTTTGTGGTGTTCCCTATTTTTTTTTCAGTTCTATATGAACTTGTAAACATGTGTACAACCTTTATAAGGTGTAACATGATCTAGGACAGGTTGATAGCATCAACCTATGGTGCACAAAATAATTGATGGTTCAAATTAGGGTTTTCAAGCTATTTCCTTCCCTATCACAGAACCGATGGTCATACCATTCAATAACCAATGGTGTTGCTATCTTGGCAATTGATGTTCCTGAAAAAGGGTGTCAAATTTATGGTGACAACCTATGTTCACCCCCTTAGGTCAGGTTTTGGCTCAATTAGACGTTTAATTATCATCTACTAAGTATTCCAATACTGTTATCAATCGATGATGACATTAGCTTAATATTTGATGGTGTTAACTGAATGTATTACATATCTAACAATAAATGGCAACCTAATGATCACAATTAATGTTGGATCAGGTCATCATCATATATTATGAGTTAAGAATGTAATTGTAGATTTGACTAAACCTTAAACTAATGATTCCTTGGTTCAATTGATCTAATGGTTAGACCTATACTTCAATTGATAACTTTGAACAATGAACCTGATCCAATGAATAATATTGGATGCTTCAACATCCAATAGATTAGAATAAATCACATCGTATTATATGTGGGTCCTAGTGATGATAATTGGATGGTCCAATACCATGAATTTTTAGTCTACCTTTTCCATCATATGGTTATTTTTGATAAATCACTATAATAAGTGGATGCATAACTCCCATGTGATCCAGATTGTTATACCTAACCTTAATGTAATTATATGATGTTAATTGGTTATAATCAGACCTCTAGAATGATTAATGTCATAATGAATTACAGTCTTATTTTGTTGAAACCACAATGTAGTGCTATTTGAATATCATAGTGCCTTGCCATGTTAATATCTATGGACACATATGTGCTAATGATCTTTTGAGCCTTGTTTAAGGCATGGAATGATGATGATAACCTTTCTATGAATAATGTGATAGTCTTAATGACCTTTAGGCATGTTTGAAGCCATGATTGAGGTGAAATCCTCTTCATGTTCCAATAAGGGCTAAAACCCTAGAACTTGTGATAAGATATTGGTATCTTGTAAAAGTATGATGATAAGTATAGTACATTAACTTGCAATGAATGGTAGCATGTGGTAATGTGATTAAGATTTATATCTCAAATGTTTTATATCTTTTGAAGTTGTTATACATATATACTTGTTAATTAGAAAAGAATTAGGGGTTGAATGTCCATTTGTATGATTTAGCCTTAATTCACCCAATTGGAATAACTAATTAAGTGAAACTCTAATCATGCAGTGTCCTGTGTCATAGATCTATCTGAGTGTTAGAAAATGCCTGATAGTGAAACGAGTATTCCTAAGGGATACTCGAAGCGCATACTGATGAGTATGCGGGGTGCTTGTCATCCTAAATTCAAGTGTTAGGGAAGATGCAGTGGTCATACCTAGCCCTCAGTTTGAGAATGGCTGCAGTCGCGTCTCGGTGATTATATATATGTATATATATATATATATATATATATATATATATATATATATATATATATATATATATATATATATATACACACACAAACACACACACACACACACACACACACACATATATATATATATATATATATATATAATGAAATTGGAGGAGAAATGTGGTTGTACCTCGGATGGTAGGGTATGCGTACCCACCTCCTTTCACTAGTTCCGTGACCTATACCAAGGATGGACTAGGCTGTTAGCAGCTTGACCTTATGTGTCACTGTGGCAGACCCATACTGACCGAGGGCAGGGAAGATCTCAGGAGTCTGGCTCTTCCTAGATCTTGTATGACATTGATTTCGACTTAGTAGTGGTCAGTTGGGACTTAAGTGGTATTTCTCAAATCCCTCAGGGCAATGTTATAAAAGAAGTGATATAAGTTGTGTAGTATACTGGCTATGGTTAAATACTTCTCACATTGTTTGACTAGTCTTTAACCTATCTTTATACTACTCAATGTTTACAAGATGATATCATATGACCTTTCAGTAATTATACTTCTTGTCAAGTTAATTTGTTTAATGGCTTAGTATGCTTAACCTATTCAATCTGCTTAAATTGCTTATTCATTACTATATATGCTCAATTCATTTACTATCACACTAGTATAGAATCAACCTTTGGTGTCGGTTATTTAAGGCCTTTGGAGACGATTAAAAAGTGACACATATGTGGTCAACGCTAAAAGATGAACTCTTAGGCGTCGGTTTGAAAACTGATGCCAAAACCCTTCGCGCCACCCAAAATGCCCCAGTAGGGGAACTATAGGTGTCGATTATAAGTGGGGAAACCGACGCCAAAACCTTTGTGCCACAAAAAGGGCGCCAGCAGGGGCACTATAAGCATCAGTTATTAGTAGGGAAACTGATGCCCAAACCCTTTACGCCACAAAAACGGCACCATCTAGGACACCATAGGCGTCGATTTCTTAGTAATAACCAATTCCATATCACCGTGTTGTCTGGTCACATTAGGTAGCAGTTTTTTCTATTAACGGACACCATATCCCCCACAGTCATGCTTCCCAGCATGGCCGTGGTACCTAGCCACATAGACGTCGATTTTTTGCTAATAACCGACGATGTATGCCTTTGTTGTCAGTTTTATACTAATAACAGATGCCTATGTTTTGATTTTTTTTCTTATCAGTTTGTAGGCCTGTTGTATGGCTAGTCGCAGGATGCAGAACCTACAGTTCAGTTCTGAACTACAGGTTTACAACATCCATTGATATCAGCCAACAACAGGCCACAAACCTACAAAATTAACAAGATTCATTTTCACACATTTAGCAACCTGTAGTTCCATTCAATTTTCACATTAACACATGTAGAAACATTCATGTAGCAACCTAAAGTTCCTTTCATTTTCACATTCACACATGTAGAAACATTCAGACACATGTAGAAACATTCATGTAGCAACTTGCAGTTCCATTCATTTTCACATTCACACATGTATAAACATTCTTTAGTCATTATCACTATCAACATCCCAATTATATTTTAAAACCCCCACTACATGTATGATTTTTTCCCATTCTTCTCTTACATCATTTAATTCTTCTGTCGTATAGGGAGCATGTACATCTGATAAGGCCTTACCTATAGTGGGATCAATTTTAAACACCTACAAAGAGAATGATGAATATATATAATTTATAATATATAAGTAAGATTGATATATTTCATATTATCTAATGAGACTATATATAATACCTCATGTATGGTATCGATGTCCACTGCGGCATGTTTGATAATCATGTGCATAAATCGCATCACATAGTATGCACATGCCCAGTCGTTGTCTTGTGTAGGACACTATAAATTAAAATATACAAAATATTAAAAAATACAATGAAGCACAATTCACATAAATAATATATACATTGGAGTCGGGAACTTACTTCCACATTCTCCCAAATTATTGGCTGGTTCTTTTTCCTGGGGACCTTTCCTCCATCCTTTTTGAACTCATGTAAACCCTACATGTTAATGTAATACAGTCAATTGCATAACTAAATAGTAATGTAATAACAGATGTTAACGAATATAAAAATGAAATATTTCTCATCAGAATAATGCCATTTTCATTGTGTGTCCATATGTTGGATTCAATTTAGTCCCCTTAGGATCTAGATAATTGACAGTGAATGTCCCAAGGACAATAACTAGTAACTCCCAATGTGTACCCCTAGAGGTAAAAAAGTTAAAAATTAATAACTCGAAATCCACAATAAAAATGTAATTTTCTTAAGTCCAAATTATAAGCAAAGTAAACTTACTCCACATTGAATGGAGATATCATCACGTCTTCTTATTTTGACCAAAATTTGTAAAAGCATCACAACAGTATTGTTGAACAGTCGAAGGGTCTTTAGCTACTAGACTAATCAAAGATGGAATAAAAAATCCTACATGTTCAAATGAAAAATTTGCACATATCTTATCTAAGTAGATGCAAAACATGTATTACATTTTTTTAATAGAAGCCAGGGGGACATCTATCATCCCACCCTCCTCATGTGGGTAAACTCCATCTCGAAAAGTTACAACTCCTGCTTAAAAACACAGGTATGATCCACACATAAAGGTTCACCGCATATAAAGGTGTTATCAGGAGCCACAAGCACTCTCCTCTCCACACTCAGATCGACATTCCTTGTAACTCATCACCACATAAGGTGTGTTACTCTTATCAAGGTCAATCATCCCTCTTATCTTCATAGGGAAGTTCTTATAATCAGAACATATGTAAGGATGGCTCTCTCACCTTCCAAGCCGCCCCAGAGTTTTCAGGATGGTATTCACCACCCTATGCACATGATAGCCAATGATGTCATCATCCAAAAAAGATTTTATAAGCTCCCTAACCTCGGCATTCGCTCTCCAAGGCTCCTTCTTACCTTGCCAAAAAATATCAAACACCTGCCTTTCGTCAACTTCAATACATGTTACCTTCAGGTGTCTATCAATGGCCAGCTTGATGCCGACTATGCATGTAACATCCCTGACCTGGTTTATGAGTTAACCCTAGATGTTTTTCCTAATAAGGTTGAGTAGATGCTTAATCTTATCTTGGGAAAAGTAATTAGGGCTCATGAGAAACTTATGTTTCAATTTTGGTCCTGTTTGAACAATGTTGAAACAATGGTTGCTTATTTTAGACTAAAGTGCAAATTACCCAAGTTGAGGGGTTAAATTGAAAATGTTGCATGATAAGATGTTCCTCTGATATTCATACATCATAAGAATTAATATGATGTAGTGGTATGGTTTCCACAAGCTTGGGCACCAAGATTAAGCTTGTAAAGCAATCCTTGTGTATTAAAACCTAGTTTTGGTGTAATGTGCAATTTACCCAAAACCTAGGGTTCAATATGCAAATTACCACTTCAATAAGGTCCCTAATGTTTCTTGGAATCATTTAGAGCAAAGAAAATGATATGGGCGCCTCATTTGAATTAAGTTGGAGGAGAGGGAATCTTGATATTAAAATAATCAAGATTTAATCGTAAGTGAAACCCTAATTCAATTTAGGGCAAAAATGAATGTATTAATTAAAGGGCTTTCAACCAAAACTAAAATGGTTGGATTCATATGTGTGTGGATGGGCTTAAAGACTTGCAAAGGGACGAGCATATCCTAAGGAGGTGAAATCCCACTCACCATTATTATAAGAAAAAGAATTTCCACTCACATATGGATATTCTTATTATAAGGGTTAAGGTGCTTAATTTATTTTCCCTTAATTCTTGGATAATGGAAGGGAATATCGGTGGGATAGAGATGCCTTTGCATGTAAGAAACCAAGGGGGGGTTGTGGCAACAATTTTGGAATTAAAAGACTTTTATAAAGTATTTTCTCTCTCATCAATTTTCTTATAAAAGTACATTTTCCAAGCCAAAACAAAGTCTTTTTCGGATTCCTTTATTTCCCCTTGCTTGGAAAACGACCAAGGATCTGTGGAGGATCAGGAGGACGACCCCCAACCTGTTGGTAAGGTTCTTGACCTCCTTTCACCTTGAATCCATGGTGAAAATTGAAAATCAATGTACGAATTCTTCATATATCTCGATCCCCTCTTCAATTCTAACTGATTCTTTTCACTCAAAGCTTTAGGACGACCCTTGGAATAGTGAAAGGAGTTGCATCCAAAATTTTTGACGTGAGCTTGGAGCTTTGGAGCTCAATTGGAGGCGGGTTTTATAACTTGAACCCTTAATTTTATTATTGCAATCAATTCCTTATCAATTGGTGATTATTTCTACATTTCCTAAATTAAGTTTGGTTGATTGATGCAATATCCATAGAAATCACAGTAGATTTCGTGAGTTTGGAGCTTGATGATGATGACATAATCATAAGCACACACCTCCCTAAATATCTAGGGCAAAGGGTTTCAATGTTGGGACCAAAGGGTTTCACCAAACCGTTTGGTGACCAAACAGTTTGCAAACCGTTTGGTGGTTTGGGTCCCAAACCGTTTGGGATGGTTGACCGTTTGAAATGGTTGACCATTTGGAGATATATTCTGTGGTACTTGGATCTTTGATCCAATGGTTTCAATTGGTTGGTCTTGAAGGTTTCAATTGTGTATGATTCCTTAATTGCAAACCCTAATCGGCTAAGTGTTGATTTTGAAATTCATTGAGATGATGTTTTGGGTTGATTGACCCAAACGGTTTCAAAACCGTTTGGGGATCACCCAAACGGTCTCAAGACCGTTTGGGGGTCACCCAAGACCGTTTGGATGTCTAGGGTTAAGTATGGCTAAGTTTTTGAAGGTCCAAAGGTACCAAATTGAATTGCAACTAAGTGCTGATTTGATAATTAGTCCAATGGTCCAAAACCCTAATTGAATGTCATGGATTTTGATGATGGAATGACCAAACGGTCTCAAGACCATTTGGAGATCAACCAAATGGTCTCAAGACCGTTTGGTAGTCATCCAAGACCGTTTGAGGTCAGGTCATATCATGTGATGATGATAGTTCATTGATTTCAATTGATTTGGTTCCACAATGTCAACCATTAATGGATCCTCGATTTCAAACCCTAATCCAATTGATTCCAACCCTAATTGATGACCAATTGAGGGTCAAATCAGTTGAAGGATGACCTAATTAACTCAAATGAAGTATGGTGATAGGTCCAATTGAAGATTGGTTACATGAATTCAATGATTGAAGGAATCAACATTGAGAACCCTAAATCGATTTGATAGGTTGAGACTATTATTGGTCCATGCGGTCTTGGGGAGGTTTGGACCAAATGGTCTCAAGACCATTTGGGACCAAACGATCCCAAACCGGTTGAGTTCATGCGGTTTCAAAATGTTTCTTTAGCAAACGATCTCAATGTTCAACTCTAGCAAACGGTTTCAAGGGTCACCTTTAGCAAACGGTTTGAAGGGTCACCTCTAGCAAACGGTTTCAAGTGGGAACCTTTAGCAAACAATTTCAAGTAACTACTTTGCTAAACAATTTCAAACCGTTTGAACCTAATAGGTCAAGACCGTTTGAGGTCTAAGTAACTAAGATCGTTTGAGGTCTAAGTGACCAAGACCTTTTGAGGATTCAAATTGGTTAAACCATTTGGACTCCTAATATGATTAAAGGTCAATTAGCTACTTGATTATTCATGGTGTAGACCAATGGTGATTATAAAGGTCAACTCTAACTATGTGAACTTAAATGAAGAGCTGACCTAGTTCAATCTTGAACCTATTTAACATCCTACAAATGATGATAGGGAGAGAGAATGGGAGAGATGATTGCTTACATAATAAGCTCTAATTCTCTCATTATGAATAAATATGTAATCAGTTTGATCCATAATGATGAGATCATGAAATCCTCATTGAAAAGATTGATGTACCTTGACCCTAATTTAAGGGTAAATCTCAGTGAAACCATAATCTAGGGTGATGATGTAACCCACTTAGTGTCACAATGTAAGAAACCCTAATTTAATGGGAATTGTATATCCTAACCCTAATTTGGGTATGAGGAAAGAGAAACCCCACTTGAATGCGAATGGTAAACCCTAATCCCTAAAATGGGATAAAGGTATATGAAACCCTAATATAGGGTAGTGCCATTAATACTAATGTGAAGCTTTAACACTGTGTGATGTGTTGTGAAATCTTAATTTCACATAATACTAGGTGAAACCCTGATATAGAAGGATGTTATGTGAAACCCTAATGAAAAGAGTGATCCTAGGTGAAATCTATATATGTTTTTGATATGCTAAGTGGACCTCAAATCATAATTATGGAAATCCTATTCCTATTAATGGAATAGTGATTAATGTATTGACAAACAAAATACCTAGAGGGGTTGATTATGGATATCCTTATATTAATAATCACTGACTAAAGGGGTGAATCCATATCATTGATAATGGTTGTATTTTCAAAATAGATGAACCATGATCAATACATTGCATAATGAATGTAATGATCTAGTGCATAAGTATTGGGATGGGAAATACCCTAATACAAGCTAAGTGAATAAACTCAGGTAAGATGAAGGTGTTGAGGGAAGTGATACATTAAGATATGATAGGTATCACATCCAACACCCCAATTCTGATATACCATGATGTGTTATAACATCATTATAATTAGAATAGATGACACATGAAATGTGTCATGATAATTGTTACATTGAGATGTAATACACTTTGTTAAGTGTAGGCTAACACGCCTTATGAAATGGTTAATCCAAATCAATAGACTATGATACAATCATATTCTGATAAAGATGAGAGAGAAACACATACTTGGTGTTGATAATACATTTAATGGTTGAATGATGAGGATATATAAGTATGTTTGAATACTTATGATATCTATTTTTGGTTTCTAGCTTTGAGAAGCAATGGAATAGGGTTGATAATTAATAATATGATCTTAAGAGCCCAAGTGGTTAATTATGGAACACCCTAATGAAGGGTGCTGATATAAAAGAGAAACCATGAACCCTAAAGAGGAAACAGTGGTATTACTTAGTGTTGTATGGTACTGATGTGAAAGAGAAATCATGAACCCTAAAAAGAGATGATACTACTTAGTATTGTATGATGTTGATATGAAGGCATTATAATTGTTACCATAAATACTAATCATGCAGGGATGATGAGATGAGAAGCTTAGCCAGGTATGGGCTATGATGCTTGTTTATTGAGAATGTTTTATAGGTTGTATAAGCCTTCATATGCTTTGTGTAGTAAGAATCAATGAGCTTTGTGTACTATGTAAAATAAATTGTATATCAAGAATTATGGTATCTTTGGTCAGATGATCTGAAGGTAAAAAGTTACCTAACAAGGGGTAAAAAGTATCCTATGGTGAGTTATGGGTTCAAATACCCAGATGCTATAATCATGATGATGAACTTGTTAAGAAGAGGAAATGTACTTGGTGAGTTGAGGGATTAAGATCCCAACACTTTGTGAAAAGAGTATTGCTACATGCCATGACTCCACAATGACAATGCCAGGTAGTAGATATATGATCTAAGCCTGAAGATAGTTAATGATGTGGTAATGATGCTGTAGTGAATAAATGGTATACATGTTCTTCATATTGCTTAATGAATAAATGACATGTGGCTCTTTCAAGTTATAACTGTAATGTTTTAGATAAAAATAATATTCCAATATGTTAGACATTGAATTAGCTGCTGCCAAACAAATATGATTCCTCTATGTATATCTATCTTCTTAAGCTGCAATAATAATGTTACTGGCAGAGAGTTATATCTCTCGCTGGGGAAATTTACAATTGTCTCACTCCGTGGGAACTACATTTTAGGTGGACACAGATGAGGAGACATGAATCCTTCAGTAGGAGAAGGACAGCAGCAACAGCAGCAGGGATAGCAGTGAAGTCTCAGGTGGAGACACTGGCTGTTATGCATTGTATAGATGTAGTTAGAGTCCTATGTGTCGTCTCTGTACTCTCAGGTCCTTGGAGTAGTAGTTAGTAGTTTCGAGATTGTGGCTCAGTGCCTCAAGATTTTATGTTACCTGTGTTTAGCTTGATAGGATAATTAGTGCTTGTAATTCACAGGAAGTGATGATACAAGTTATGTACTTTTGAAAAAAATAATGTAAATATGTTACTTTTGTTCTATGAGAGAAAGTTTTCATTTGATGGACTTCTTGGCAAAAAGGTTTTAATTTTTAGTGATTTTTGGTAATCCGCTGCTTAGTGAATGCTTCCGCGTTAGTTAATCTTGTTTTTGAGAGACAGACGTTACAATTAAGTGGTATCAGAGCTCTAGGTTCGCTGAGTCTACAGAGACATAGGACTAAGGTTGTAGAGTCTGTTCTAAGTGTCTTCCAGTTTATCTGATAGTATCTTCTGCTCACATAGGAGAAGAAGAACTTGATGATGTCTGGACAACATGAAGAACATGCTGCTAAGGGCATCACTACTGCACCAAGAGAAGGTGCAAGAAACCAGAATAGGGAAGGGTCTGTACCTGAACAACACCAGATTGACCCAGCTATAATAGAAAATCTAGCTCTCCATGTTCTATTTGAGAAATTCCTGACAGCCATGACACATATGGCAGACAGGATGCCACCACCTGCACCTAGGGTATCAGCCTATCATGAGGGTTATGGATCCGGAAAGACTTTCGAGAGACTTCGTCGGGTTGGAGCCATAGAATATGCTGGTACATCTGATCCAGCAGATGCTGATTTGTGGCTGACAGAGCTGGAAAATGCTTTCAGGATCCTTGATATTCATGAAGCTGAGAAGGTAAGACGTGTTGTATACCTCCTAAAAGGAAGTGCTGGTCACTGGTGGATGATAGAGGAAGATAAGAGACCAGGTGAAGCAATTGGATGGGTGGTTTTTCGACGAGAATTCGTCAGTAGATACTTTCCTAAGACTTATCTAGATGAGAATATATCTCAATTTGAGAAGATCAAACAAGGACAGATGAACTTTAGCGAATATGAAGCTAAGTTCATGGAGTTTTTGCAGTTTTGTCTGCAAACGACAGTTAGTGATGAGGAAAGAATTCAACATTTTGAGAAGGGGTTGAACGCTGAATTAACCACTCCTGTGTCTGATTTAGAAAACAGGGAGAGGTTTACCACCTTTGTGGAGTCGGTAAGGAGGATAGAGAGGTCTGAAATCGAGAAATGACTTACTAGTGGTAAGAAGGTGTACACTCAGCCTCAAGAACAAAGGTCTGAACGTTTTAAGAAGCTGAGATTTTCTGCCTCGGCAGCCTCATCGAGATTCCATACCCAGACACAATGGATGTCAAGTAGGGATAGGGATCATAGTAATGTTCCAAATAGAGCCTCTGACATAGCATCAACATCGGTGACTGGGTCTCGTAGACACTTTGCGCCTAGAATTTGTTAGCAATGTAGACAACCAGGACATCTAGCAAAGGATTGTCCAGGCAAGAATATGATGATGACTCAACCTCAGGGCAGAGTCAGCAAGGCTGTCAAAGGAGGCAATTTTCTGGTAACAATAGAGGACGTGGACAGACGTCCCAGACAAGTCAGATGAAATATTTTTGTTTTGATACTTCATATCATGATTCTATGTGTTAAAGATATGAAAGTAGTCATTTTTGAATTCCTTTGACTAGTCCTATAAGGACACAAGGGAGATGAGAACTTATATCTTACTCAGTGTTCCTTAAATTTTTTATAATCTCCCTTATTTTTGTGTTGAAAGATGAGATATAGAAGTGATGCCTGAAGAAAATTCAAGTATGGAAAATCATGTGTGTATAATGATATAAAAAAAGTGAGGAATATGATAGTAAATAAAGTGCATACTACCTAATCTCAATACTTATATACCCTGGCCAGGTATATGATTATTGCAGATAAGGCAAGTATGAAACTATTAGATTGTTATCTTTTTGATTACTCTGATCAAGTACTCATTTTGAAACAATCTAGAGAGTATAATGAGATTAAATAAAAAGAGCTAAGTGAATTTTTTTTCAAACAAACTACTTAGTGAACATACTTAGTGAACATACTCAGTGAACTTCCTCAGTGAATACTTTCAAAACAACATACTTAGTGAACATACTTAGTGAACTTCCTTAGTGAATACTTTCAAAGCAACATACTGAGTGAACATACTCAGTGAACTTCCTAAGTGAATACTTTCAAAACAACATACTTAGTGAACATACTCAGCGAACTTCCTCTGTGAATACTTTCAAAACAACATACTTAGTGAGCATACTCAGTGAACTTCCTCAGTGAACACTTTGAAAACAACATACTTAGTGAACATACTCAGTGAACTTCCTTAGTGAATACTTTCAAAACAACATTCTTAGTGAACATACTCAGTGAACTTGCTCAGTGAATATTTTCAAAACAACATTCTTAGTGAACATACTCAGTGAATTTGCTCAGTGGATATCTTCAAAACAAAATACTCAGTGAACTTGCTTAGTGAATATTTTCAAAACAACATTCTTAGTGAACATACTCAGTGAATTTGCTCAGTGAATATCTTCAAAACAAAATACTCAATGAACTTGCTTAGTGAATATTTTCAAAACAACATTCTTAGTGAACATACTCAGTGAATTTTCTCAGTGAATATATTTAAAACAATTTACTCAGTGAACATGCTTAGTGAACTTAGTGAATTTTTCCAACACAAACTGCTCAGTGAACATTCACATTGAATATTTCTAAATTAATTACTTAGTGAGCTTTCTCAGTGAACTTTTCCAAACAAATAAAGGATTTCTGAGTGAATTATCTGTGTTAGATATATGTGTTTCTCTTTTGGTAAATATTCTTGGGTGATGATAGAAGTATGTTCTTTTAGTGTTCTTCCTTTCAATAATATGGACATCATATGTTAGGGGTTTATGCTCTGCATAAACATAAATAATGATAAGGTGGAATTAATGAAAGGAACTTTGTCTGAATTATAGATCCATGATATCTCCATAATATTAAGATGACATGTGGAGACTTGAGGGCATGATTAATGAATAATCTGTTCCTCCTTTTCTTGGGATTTCAGGGACGAAATCCTTGTTAGGGGTTTATAATTTGTAACATCCCTGACCTGGGTTATGAGTTAACCCTAGATGTTTTTCCTAATAAGTTTGAGTAGATGCTTAATATTATCTTGTGAAAAGTAATTAGGGCTCATGAGAAACTTATGTTTCAATTTTGGTACTGTTTGAACAATGTTGAAACAATGGTTGCTTATTTTGGAATAAAGTGCAAATTACCCAAGTTGAGGGGTTAAATTGAAAATGTTGCATGATAATATGTTCCTCTGATGTTGAGACATCATAAGAATGAATATGATGTAGTGGTATGGTTTCCACAAGCTTGGGCACCAAGATTAAACTTGTAAAGCAATTGTTGTGTATTAAAACCTAGTTTTGGTGTAATGTGCAATTTACCCAAAACCTAGGGTTCAATATGCAAATTACCACTTCAATAAGGTCACTAATGTTTCTTGGCATCATGTAGAGCAAAGAAAATTAGAGGGGCGCCTCAGTTGAATTAAGTTGGAGGAGAGAGAATCTTGATATTAAAATAATCAAGATTTAATCCCAAGTGAAACCCTAATTCAATTTAGGGAAAAAATGAATGTATTAAATAAAGGGCTTTCAACCAAAATTAAAATGGTTGGATTCATATTTGTGTGGATGGGCTTAAAGCCTTGCAAAGGCATGAGCATATCCTAAGGAGGTGAAATCCCACTTACCATTATTATAAGAAAAAGAATTTCCACTCACATATGGATATTCTTATTATAAGGGTTAAGGTGCTTAATTTATTTTCCCTTAATTCTTGGATAATGGAAGGGAATATCAGTGGGATAGAGATGCGTTTGAATGTAAGAAACCAAGGAGGGGTGTTGTGGCAACAATTTTGGAATTAAAAGACTTTTATAAAGTATTTTCTCTCTCATCAATTTTCTTATAAAAAATACCTTTTCCAAGCCAAAACAAAGGCTTTTTCAGATTCCTTTCTTTCCCCTTGCTTGGAAAACGACCACGGAGATGTGGAGGATCAGGAGGAAGACCCCCAACCTGTTGGGAAGGTTCTTGACCTCCTTTCACCTTGAATCCATGGTGAAAATCGAAAATCAATGTATGAATTCTTCATATCTCGATCCCCTCTTCAATTCTAACCAATTCTTTTCACTCAAAGCTTGAGGACGACCCTTGTAATAGTGAAAGGAGTTGCATCCACCATTTTTGACGTGAGCTTGGAGCTTTGGATCTCAATTAGAGGTGGGTTTTATAACTTGAACCCTTAATTTTATTATTGCAATCAATTCCTTATCAATTGGTGATTATTTGTACATTTCCAAAATTAAGTTTGGTTGATTGATGCAATCTCCATAGAAATCACAGTATATTTTTTGAGTTTGGAGCTTGATGATGATGACATCATCATAAGCACACACCTCCCTAAATATCTAGGGCAAACAGTTTCAATGTTGGGACCAAACAGTTTCACCAAACCGTTTGGTGGTTTGGGTCCCAAACCGTTTGGTATGGTTGTCCTTTTGAAATGGTTGACCGTTTGGATATATATTCTGTGGTACTTGGATCTTGATCCAATGGTTTCAATTGGTTGATCTTGAAGGTTTCAATTGTGTATGATTCCTTAATTGCAAACCCTAATCGGCTAAGTGCTGATTTTGAAATTGATTGAGCTGATGTTTTGGGTTGATTGACCCAAACGGTTTCAAAACTGTTTGGGGATCACCCAAACGGTCTCACGACCGTTTGGGGGTCACCCAAGACCATTTGGAGGTCTAGGGTTAAGTATGGCTAAGTGTTTGAAGGTCCAAAGGTACCAAATTGAATTGCAACTAAGTGCTGATTTGATAATCAGTCCAATGGTCCAAAACCCTAATTGAATGTCATGGATTTTGATGATGGAATGACCAAACGGTCTCAAGACCGTTTGGAGATCAACCAAATAGTCTCAAGACCATTTGGTGGTCATCAAAGATCGTTTGAGGTCAGGTCATATCATGTGATGATGATAGTTCATTGATTTCAATTGTTTTGGTTCCACAATGTCAACCATTGATGGATCCTCGATTTCAAACCCTAATTCAATTGATTCCAACCCTAATTGATGACCAATTGAGGGTCAAATCAGTTGAAGGATGACCTAATTAACCCAATTGAAGTATGGTGATAGGTCCAATTGAATATTGGTTGCATGAATTCAATGATTAAAGGAATCAACATTGAGAATCCTAAAACGATTTGATAGGTTGAAACTATTATTGGTCCATGCGGTTTTGGGAAGGTTTGGACCAAACGGTCTCAAGACCGTTTGAGTCCAAATGATCCAAAACCGGTTGAGTTCATGCGGTTTTAAAATGTTGCTTTAGCAAACGATCTCAATGTTCAAATTTAGCAAACGGTTTGAAGGGTCACCTTTAGAAAATGGTTTGAAGGGTCACCTTTAGCAAACGGTTTCAAGTGGGAACCTTTAGAAAACGGTTTCAAGTAACTACTTTGCTAAATGGTTTCAAACCGTTTGAACCTAATAGGTCAAGACCGTTTGAGGTCTAAGTGACTAAGATCGTTTGAGGTCTAAGTTACCAAGACCTTTTGAGGATTCAAATTGGTTAAACCATTTGGACTCCTAATATGATTAAAGGTCAATTAGCTACTTGATTATTCATGATGTAGACCAATGGTGACTATAAAGGTCAACCCTAACTATGTGAACTTAAATGAAGAGCTGACCTAGTTCAATCTTGAACCTATTTAACATCCTAGAAAGGATGAGAGGGAGAGAGAATGCGAGAGATGATTGCTTACATAATAAGCTCTAATTCTCTCATTATGAATAAATATGTAATCAGGGTTTGATCCATAATGATGAGATCATGAAATCCTCATTGAAAAGATTGATGTACCTTGACCCTAATTTAAGGGCAAAGCTCAGTGAAACCATAATCTAGGGTGATGATGTAACCCTAACTTAGTGTCACAATGTAAGAAACACTAATTTAATGGGAATTGTATATCCTAACCCTAATTTGGGTATGAGGAAAGAGAAACCCCACATGAATGTGAATGGTAAACCCTAATCCCTAAAATGGGATAAAGGTATATGAAACCCTAATATAGGGTAGTTCCATTAATACTAATGTGAAGCTTTAACACTGGGTGATGTGTTGTGAAATCTTAATTTCACATAATACTAGGTATAACCCTGATATAGAAGGATGTTATGTGAAACCATAATGAAAGAGTGATCCTAGGTGAAATCTATATATGTTTGTGAGATGGTAAGTGGACCTCAAATCATAATTTTAGAAATCCTATTCCTATTAATGGAATAGTGATTAATGTATTGACAAACAAAATACCTAGAGGGGTTGATTATGGATATCCTTATATTAATAATCACTGACTAAAGGGGCGAATCCATATCATTGGCAATGGTTGTATTTTCTAAATAGATGAATCATGATCAATACATTGCATAATGAATGTAATGATCTAGTGCATAAGTATTGGGATGGGAAATACCCTAATACAAGCTAAGTGAATAAACTCAGGTAAGATGAAGGTGTTGAGGGAAGTGATACATTAAGATATGATAGGTATCACATCCAACACCCCAATTCTGATATACCATGATGTGTTATAAGTTCATTATAATTGGAATAGATGACACATGAAATGTGTCATGAAAATTGTTACATTGAGATGTAATACACTTTTTTAAGTGTAGGCTAACATGCCTTATGAAAAGGTTAATCCAAATCAATAGACTATGATACAATCATATTCTGATAAAGATGAGAGAGAAACTCATACTTGGTGTTGATAATACATTCAATGATGAATGATGCGGATATATAAGTATGTTTGAATACTTATGATATCTATTTTTGGTTTCTAGCTTTGAGAAGCAATTGAATAGGGTTGATCATTAATAATATGATCTTAAGAGCCCAAGTGGTTATTTATGGAACACCCTAATGAAGGGTGCTGATATAAAAGAGAAACAATGACCCCTAAAGAGGAAACAGTGGTATTACTTAGTGTTGTATGGTACTGATGTGAAAGAGAAATCATGAACCCTAAAAAGAGATGATACTACTTAGTATTGTATGATGCTGATATGAAAGCATTATAATTTTTACCATAAATACTAATCATGCAGGGATGATGAGATGAGAAGCATAGCCAGGTATGGGTTATGATGCTTGTTTATTGAGAATGTTTTATAGGATGTATAAGCCTTCATATGCTTTGTGTAGTAAGAATCAATGAGCTTTGTGTACTATGTAAAATACATTGTATATCAAGAATTATGGTGTCTTTGGTCAGATGATCTGAAGGTAAAAAGTTACCTTAACAAGGGGTAAAAAGTATCCTATGGTGAGTTATGGGTTCAAATACCCAGATGCTATAATCATGATGATGAACTTGGTAAGAAGAGGAACTGTACTTGGTGAGTTGAGGGATTAAGATCCCAATACTTTGTGAAAAGAGTATGGCTACAGGCCATGACTCCACAATGACAATGCCAGGTAGTAGATATATGATCTAAGCCTGAAGATAGTTAATGTTGTGGTAATGACGTTGTAGTGAATAAATGTTATACATGTTCTTCATATTCCTTAATGAATAAGTGACATGTGGCTGTTTCAAGTTATAGATGCAATGTTTTAGATAAGAATAATATTCTAATCTGTTAGATATTGAATTAGTTGCTGCCAAACAAATATGATTACTCTGTGTATATTTATCTTCTTAAGATGCAATCATAATGTTACTGGCGGAGAGTTATATCTCTAGCTGGGGCAATTTACAATTGTCTCACCCCCGTGGGTACTACATTTTAGGTGGACGCGGACGAGGAGATGGGAATCCTTCTGTAGGAGAAGGACAACAGCAACAGCAGTAGGGACAACAGTGAAGTCTCAGGTGGAGACACTGGCTGTTATGCCTTGTATAGATGTAGTTAGAGTCCTATGTGTCGTCTCTGTACTCTCAGGTCCTCGGAGTAGTAGTTAGTGGTTTCGAGATTTTGGCTCAGTGCCTCAAGATTTTATGTTACCTGTGTTTAGCTTGACAGGATAATTAATGCTTGTAATTCACTGGAAGAGATGATACAAGTTATGTACTTTTGAAAAATAGAATGTAAATATGTTACTTTTGTTCTATGTGAGAAAGTTTTCATTTGATGGACTTCTTGGCAAAAAGGTTTTAATTTTTAGTGATTTTTGGTAATCCTCTACTTAGTGAACGCTTCCGCGTTAGTTAATTTTATTTTCATGAGACAGACGTTACAATTAAGTGGTATCAGAGCTCTAGGTTCGCTGAGTCTACAGAGGCATATGACGAAGGTTGTAGAGTCTGTTCTAAGTGTCTTCCAGTTTATCTGATAGTATCTTCTGCTCACATAGGAGAAGAAGAACTTGAAGATGTATGGACAACATGAAGAGCATGCTGCTGAGGGCAGCACTGCTGTACCAGGAGGAGGTGTAAGAAACCAGAATAGGGAAGGGTTTGTACCTGAACAGCCCCAGATTGACCCAACTGTGATAGAAAATTGAGCTCTCCATGCTCTATTTGAGACATTCCTGACAGCCATGACACATATGGAAGACATGATGCCACCACCTGCACCTAGGGTACCAGCCTATCATGAGGGTTATGGAGCCGGCAAGACTTTCAAGAGACTTCGTCGGGTTGGAGCCATAGACTATGCTGGTACATCTGATCCAGTAGATGCTGATATGTGGCTGATAGAGCTGGAAAAAGCTTTCAGGATCCCTGATATTCCTGAAGCTGAGAATGTAAGACATGTTGTATACCTCCTAAAAGGAAGTGCTGGTCACTGGTGGATGATAGAGGAAGATAAGAGACCAGGTGAAGCAATTGGATGGGAGATTTTTCAACAAGAATTTGTCAGTAGATACTTTCCTAAGACTTATCTAGATGAGAAGATATCTCAATTTGAGAAGATCAAACAAGGACAGATGAATGTTAGCGAATATGAAGCTAAGTTCATGGAGTTGTTGCGGTTTTGTTCGCAAATGGCAGTTAGTGATGAGGAAAGAATTCGGCATTTTGAGAAGGGGTTGAACGCTGAATTAACCACTCCTGTGTCTGCTTTAGAAAATAGGGAGAGGTTTACCACCTTTATGGAGTCGGTAAGGAGGATAGAGAGGTCTGAAATCGAGAAACGACATACTAGTGGTAAGAAGGTGTACACCCAGCCTCAAGAACAAAGGTCTGAAAGTTTTAAGAAGCCGAGATTTTCTACCTCGGCAGCCTCATCGAGATTCCATACCCAGACACAATGGATGTCAAGTAGGGATAGGGATCATAGTAATGTTCCAAATAGAGCCTCTGACATAGCATCAACATCGGTGACTGGGTCTCATAGACACTTTGTGCCCAAAATTTGTTACCAATGTAGACAACCGGGACATCTGGCAAAGGATTGTCCAGGAAGGAATATGATGATGACTCAACCTCAGGGGTAGAGTCAGCAAGGCTCATAAAGGAGGCAATTTTATGGTAACAATAGAGGACGTGGATAGACGTCCCAGATAGGTCAGATGAAATAGTTTTGTTTTGATACTTCATATCATGATTCTATGTGTTAAAGATATGAAAGTAGTCATTTTTGAATTCCTTTGACTAGTCCTATAAGGACACAAGGGAGATGAGAACTTATATCTTACTCAGTGTTCCTTAAAATTTTTTATAATCTCTTTATATGTGTGTTGAAAGATGAGATATAGAAGTGATGCCTGAAGAAAATTCAAGTATGGAAAATCATGTGTGTATAATGATATAAAAAAAGTGAGTAATATGATAGTAAATAAAGTGCATACTACCTAATCTCAATACTTATATATGCTGGCCAGGTATATGATTATTGTAGATAAGGCAAGTATGAAACTCTTAGATTGTTATCTTTTTGATTACTCTGATCAAGTAGTCATTTTGAAACAGTCTAGAGAGTATAATGAGATTAAATAAGAAGAGCTAAGTGAATTTTTTTCCAAACAAACTACTTAGTGAACATACTTAGTGAACATACTCAGTGAACTTCCTTAGTGAATACTTTAAAAACAACATACTTAGTGAACATACTCAGTGAACTTCCTTAGTGAATACTTTCAAAACAACATACTTAGTGAACATACTCAGTGAACTTCCTCTGTGAATACTTTCCAAACAACATACTTAGTGAACATACTCAGTGAACTTCCTCAGTGAATACTTTCAAAACAACATACTTAGTGAACATACTCAGTGAACTTCCTCAGTGAATACTTTCAAAACAACATACTTAGTGAACATACTCAGTAAATACTTTCAAAACAACATTCTTAGTGAACATATTCAGTGAACTTGCTTAGTGAATACTTTCAAAACAACATTCTTAGTGAACATACTCAGTGAATTTGCTCAGTGAATATCTTCAAAACAAAATACTCAGTGAACATACTCAGTGAACTTGCTTAGTGAATATTTTCAAAACAACATTTTAGTGAACATACTCAATGACTTTGCTCAGTGAATATCTTCAAAACAAAATACTCAGTGAACATACTCAGTGAACTTGCTTAGTGAATATTTTCAAAACAACATTCTTAGTGAACATACTCAGTGAATTTTCTCAGTGAATATCTTCTAAACAATTTACTCAGTGAACATACTTAGTGAACTTAGTGAATTCTTCCAAGACAAACTGCTTAGTGAACCTTCACATTGAATATTTCTAAATTAATTGCTTAATGAGCTTTCTCGGTGAACTTTTCCAAACAAATAAAGGAGTGATGAGTGAATTATCTGTACTAGATATATATTTTTCTCTTTTGGTAAATATTCTTGGGTGATGATAGAAGTATGTTCTTTTATTCTTCTTCCTTTCAATAATATGGACATCATATGTTAGGGGTTTATGCTCTACATAAACATAAACAGTGATAAGGTGGAATTAATGAAAGGAACTTTGTGTGAATTACAGATCCATGATATCTCCATAATATTAAGATGACATGTGGAGACTTGAGGGCATGATTAATGAATAATCTGTTCCTCCTTTTCTTGGGATTTTGGAGACGAAATCCTTGTTAGGGGTTTATAATTTGTAACATCCCTGACCTGGGTTATGAGTTAACCCTAGATGTTTTGCCTAATAAGGTTGAGTAGATGCTTAATCTTATCTTGGGAAAAGTAATTAGGGCTCATGAGAAACGTATGTTTCAATTTTGGTCATGTTTGAACAATGTTGAAACAATGGTTGCTTATTTTGGACTAAAGTGCAAATTACCCAAGTTGAGGGGTTAAATTGAAAATGTTGCATGATTTTAATAAAAGTGTTTTTCTATGGCTTCATTTGACAATATACATGTTTTATTAGAATATTATAGTAGAGCATACAAATAAGGGGGAGCAATATATGCAATGAATTACAAAGGGTAAAAATTCTTGCAAATGATTGAGCATTAATTTGTGGCTAAATTTACCATTACTTGATGTGCATTAATCCCTGGATTTTAATTGAATATCTCTTTAAGGGGGAGCAAAGCATCAAATTAAGAAGGAAGAATACAAAGTCATACTAAATGATTATCTTGGATATCTTTTTGAAATGACAAAGGGGGAGAAATAATATCAAATCAAAAACATAAAATTAAAATGAGTTTCATAATATTTCGGCCAACATTCACTTGCAAAACAAGAATGGCTACAAAAGGTAAATCTCAGGTATGAAACTCTCATGATTTATATTTCCTTATTTTATATTTAGGAAATGTTTGTCATCTTCAAAAAGGGGGAGATTGTTGGCTAAATTGGACATTAGTATAATCCCTTTGTTTTGATGATGACAAACATTTCATTCTTTTCGATCTAACGAGCTACTTGAGTGTTGCAGGAATAAAGTGGATGAAAAATATTATGGAAGATCTATATGCCAAATTACTTTAATTTCATAAATTTAATCAATTGTAAAAACTTGTACAAATATATAATGTACAAGTACTTAGACATCATGTAAATCTAGCGTTATATCTTCCCTATCCAATCACTACACTTAGATATGTCATCCCCTTCAATAGTGTCACATATGCACACTCATACATACACTTAGCACTTCATTTAAAACATTGAAACATGGTCAATCTCGGTCACCAAAATCCTCGACCGAGACACTCTCGGTCGACAAACTCCTCGACCGAGAAAGACCCAAGTAGCCGTTAGACACAACAAACAAGGTAGTTGGCAGTTGGAGATGAATTTTGTATACACTTGCTCCAGACAATCTTTCGGTCGACAAACCCTAGACCGAGAAGGACTCTCGGTCAACAAATCTTCGATCGAGATGTGTTTTGTCTGCAACTTTCAGAATTAATTAACTAGCCGTTGCTAAAGCAACTAAAGTGTACCTAACGACTAGTTATGCACTTAGAACCCCCTAGAAAGTATCTAGAATGTCCTTAAGCACTTTTAGGCCATTCCTATAAATAGGACATGCCTTAGGACATCTAAACTCACTCACATACACTTGTGCAATCCTTGAGCTTACACTTGCAATTAGCAATCTGTTTTGAGAAATTGAGCAACAATAGTATTGGCTACTCATTCCCTTGCTCTAATTTCGTATCCTATAGGCTAGCATCTCCTATCCACAACACTTACACTTCTATATACATTGGTTAGGAGATCAAAATGCTTGATATAGGAAATCAAGCCTTGAGCTACAAGTGGTATTGTAATTTCTATTTTTTGTTCTTGTTCCTTTTATCTTTTGTATTCTCCTTGCTACTCCTAGGGTTGGAGGTTGTGGATTGGAGAAGGTTCTTCTCGGTGGATAAGGTGGACTACGGACTACTTCAAGAAGGCTATTGCAACGGGAAGCTACTTCAAGAGGAAGGCTACTTCAAGGGGGAGCTTGAAGTTACTTCAAGAAGGCTGCTTCAAAGTTGGTGCAATTACTTCTAGGTGAAGGCTGTCCGAAGGGTTTGTGAAAGAATTGTAATTTTATGTAAAGTCCTTGCGAGGTAATAAAATTTGATTCTTTCAAAATCCCGGTTGGGTAAGCAACTGGGTAGTGGATTGACTGCCTTAGTATTTGCTAAGGTTGGAACCACTCTAAATCCTTGTCCCCTTGTCCAATATTTTTGTGATTTGTTGTTTGAGTTAAAAATTACTTTAAAATTATCATAAAACCCTATTCACCCCCTCTCTAGTGGTTTTTCACTTCTTTGACGTTCTTTGGCTTGAGTTGTGAGATGAAGGCGTTGTTTTCTTTTTCTTTTTTGAATGTTGTCTTGGTCTCCACTCTTTCTAAGGGGTCACCTAAGATCAACTCTTTAGGATGATTCTTTGCAAATCGAGGAGTTGGATCCTACTTTTCTTCTTGTATCTCTTCTTCTTGAATGGCCACCTCTTTTCCCTTTTAGGTGATGTTGAGTTCTTTTAAGATAGGAATTACTTCACTTACAACATCATCATTTGGAACAATATCTTGGGAATAGCGGGGTTTTTCTCAATAAATTTTACATTGATAGATTCTTCTACTTTAGGAAGATGAACATTAAATACTCTATAAGCATTACTAGTAGTGTTATAGCCAAGAAAGAAATCCTTGTATAATTTCAGACCAAACTTGTCAAGAGAATCTTTTGTGTTCAAAACAAAACAAGGACATTTGAAAACATTAAAGTACTCGATAGAAAGCTTCCTACCATGCCATAGCTCATAGGGGGTTTCTTCAAAGAAGGATGTGTGAAAACCTAGTTTTGTATAAAACATGAGGTGCTAATGGCTTCAGTCTAAAACTTCATTGGAGTGTCATACTCTAAAAGCATGGTCCTAGCCATTTCCTATAGTTACATGTTCTTCCTCTCTATAATCTAATTTTTTTAGGTGTTTGAGGTGAAGAAAAGTTAAGTGCATATCCAGATTCTTCAAAAAAATGTTCAAAATATCATTTTCAAATTCTCCCCCATGATCACTATGGATGCAAATAATCCGCCAAGAAGCTTCATTCTCAACTCATTTTCAAAAACTAGAGAAAATATCAAGTGCATCACTCTTGGAAATGAGAAATAAGGTCCAAGTATATCGAGAGAAATCATCGACAATAAAAAGACAATACTTGGAAATATAAATCGATTGAGTTTGCTTAGGGCCAAGTAGATCAATATGAAGAAGTTCAAGAGCTCTCTTGGTACTAAGGACTCCTTTGGATTTGAAGGAGGATTTAGTTTGCTTTCCTTGGGTACAAGGTTGGAATTCCTCATCATTTTCAAAATCCAATTTGGTTAGTTCCTTAACCAAGTCCTTTTTGCTCAACTTCTTCAATTGATGCATATTTACATGACCAAACCAACGACGCCAAAGAGAAATGTCATTAGAAATGACTATTAGGCATCTACCAATAATAGGCTTAATGGAGTCAAGAATAATTACATTTTGATTACCATTTATAGTTCCCTTATATATGACATGATAAGTGAGGGAATCTAGAAGCAAGCATTCAAAAGAAGTAAAAAGCACAAGGTAACAATTATTACATAATTGACTTACATTTATTAAATTGTGACATAGGCCATACACAAAGAGAACATTTTTGATACACAAGGATTCACCTACATCACCCTCAACTTTTACCTTACCTTTCTTATTGTTCCCGAAAGTAACCAAACCTCTTTCTTCTTTGTGAAATTGTTGAAATGGCTTATATCACATGTGATGTGCTTAGTGAAGCCAATATACAATCCATTTTCCTTTTTTATGCAAGAAAGGGGAGTGTTGGTTCCCAACTCAAACTTTGAGATCTAGAGTTAGCTTGGGGACCCATTTCATCTTTGGGTTGGTCCCTTTAGGCTTGTAAGGATAATAAGTAGAATAATGATCATCACTTTTGCAATGAGAGAAAATCAAAGGGTTCTTCATGCCAAAAGACTCTCCAATGAAAAAGGAGATTCCCTTACTCTTTTTCTTACCTTTGGCATTTTTCTTGCCCTTAGGTTCACCCTCTACAAATCCCAAAGTACTAGTACCACTTTGTTTGGTAGAATGGTCAATGATTTCATTTAGGGAGTTTTTCCCTTTGAGGAATTTCTACAGAGATGCTCTAAGTCTATGATTGTCATCACTAAGAGATATAATAGTAGAAGACAAACTAGCAAGATCATCTCTGGCATGAACAAGGTCAGCCTCTAAACAAAGGGCTTTAGTCAAATAAGAATCTTTTTCAAGAGAAATAGAAGCAATATCATTATTAGGCAAAATAGGTCTAAAAGATAAATCATTCACTTTACTAAGAAACCTAGTATTTTCATATTTATGCAATTGAATTTCTTTGATATAAACATCCCTCTCATCTCTAAGAGCATCACCAACAAGCTTTAGTTTAGCATTTTCAGTTTTTAGTGTCTCAAGCTCATTTAGGCACTTTTGGTTGTCTTCCTTAATAGATTCAATGTTCTTAAGATATACACCATTCTCTACCTCAAGTCCATTGTATTGGATCTCAAGATCAAGAAATTGTCCTTGCAAGTTATCAATGCTCTCAAGATGAATTTTCTCATTTTGCTCAAGGATATCAAGTTTAATATACAAGTCACCAATGATTTTACCTAACCTCATCTTTTTTTATTTACATTCGGAATAAGAAGAATGGGGAGTAGAAAGCATGTCAATAAGAGTTTCTTTAGCTAACTCATGCAAGCTTACCTCACTTACCTCACAATTTCTTCACTAGTAGAGGCCATGAGTACAAGGTGGCACTCTCCATCTTCATCAGATCTTGAGCCACTAGATGATGATCCTTCCCAATCTGCATGAGACGTTTCATTGTGTCTCCTCTCCTTCTTGTCCTTTCTCTTGTATTTGCTATCTTTCTTATACTCTTCCTCCTTTTTAGAGTTGCTCTTATGGTGTGACCTTCTTGCCTTAGTAAATTTTGTAACGACCCTGCCTCGCGATAACCCCCAATTAAGGGAGACCAAAAGGTCAGAGTTGTTAACCCAATTAATAGGATCAAAGGTTCAACAATTAATCGGTAATAATTATGAAATTCTACCAAACTAAACTAAAATCTGGTATAAAATAAAACTTTTCATACCTTTTTCAAAAACTTGGATATCTACTTCTATCCATATCTGGAGTCTATTCTAACTAATCCTCCTTTGAACTTTAATTCTTATTTAATTCCACATATGCCACTTTACTATTTTTCCTTTTCCAACTTGTACCTAAAACGCCGAAAAACAAAACGTCGATCAACATAAATGAATATGTCGGTATGTGGGGACAACCAACATTTCACAAATATGGCTAACAATCTAAATATCATAATCAAGTTAATTAACAAGCCAAATTATGCTTTCAGTGTGACATTCTCCACTGCTTTTTCCCTAACCCTGGCATACCCCCTTTTGGGTTTCTCTTTTGCCATTGACTTAAGGTCACCTTCTCAATCCCGAGCTTGGTGCCTGGGGTCACCCTTCATGGTGACCTTTAGTCATGCAATATCATAGGCCACCTTCTCAATCCTGAGCTTGGTGCCTGGGGTCACCACTCATGGTGCCCATGCGTCTTCCCTCCTGGGCTTGACCTTTTTGCATCATCCATCAGGGTGTCATGTAGGTGTGAGAATACACACTTATATTATTATTGTGATAATCATAGTGACTTTATGATTTGCAAGTATGAACATCCAAACTAATAGGTTGCATTCAATGCGATGAATCATCCAAAAAACTTTCGGGAAAATAATGCGATTAACCATAATTAACCACATACCTGTCAGGCTGACTTGAGTGTAGAAATAATCCAACTAAGCAAGAAATCAAGCAAGCACACAAGATGATCTTGAAATATGCATCCAATTTTCATATCATTGATCAGGCCATCAAGGTCTATTAAACCTAGCTCGCTTCCTAGGGTTTCTAGTCCACTTTTAGGGTTTCCATTGCAATTAGGGTTTCTCTTCATTTTTACTATTTTAAACCCAAATTTTATACAATTACTCACAAACCCTAATTATCTCATATATTCTTCATGAAAGATATTAAGGTTACCTTTTAACAACATATAACCCTCATTTCGGATTAAAGGGACAATTAAATGTCCATTAAGTCTATTATGCCTCTTTTACATTAAAACTACCATTTTTATCCTTTTAATTCATGATAAGATCACTAGGCCCAATTACCATCTTTGGTTCCTTTCAAATTAACAACTTATGTTTCATGAACTCTATTTATCACTAATTCCACTTTTATCCATTAGAAACCCCTAATTACCATATTAAGGGTATTTATCCACAATTAGGGACCTTTATACTCAAAATAGCTTAGAACCATCATGTGTTAGCTTTATTCATGAATTTGAATAATTAAAGCCATTAAGAGTCACAATTACTAACATTAGGGTTTCAAGGCCCATTAAAGCTCATTCATGTACATGGAACTCTAAATTTAACCAATTACATACAAAGTTCATCCTTTTTTATCTTAATGTATCTTTTTATGATTAACAGGTTAATATAAACTTTAATCATCCATAAAACCCTTCTTAATACATTAATCATCTCAAGTTAGGGTTTCTTAATCATTAATGCATTAAATTTGATAACTTCCACTACTTTTCGAATTCCAAGAGGAATTTTCTTCTAAATTTATTTTTAATGGATTCCTTGCATGTTTTTGAGCAAGATTCATATTTTATATGCATCCATCCGAGCTACCAATAAAAAGACATAAATTTTGCAATATTTCACTTACTTGGACTAATCACTGAGCGCCACATCATCACTTTCCATGCAACGCGGCCTGTTTTGGAAATATAACGAAAAGGCCTTTTTACCCTAGCATAATTCACTAGTCCTTCAGCCCACGGAGGGGTAAAAGTGTCCAATAACTGGTGGGTTATCTTCAACCTCGCGCAACCCTTATTGTTGCCGATCTGCAGCACAACGCGGGTGCGCCCCCTCTTCCTCAGGCGACGACCACCAGGGACAACTCCCTCACCTCCAACGTGCCTCAACATCGCTACAGACACCCTCAGCTCACGACCAGGGAGGCGGGTTCATGTGTGCCATGTCTACAACTTGCGGCCGGCTTGCAGCCATCCAGTGGTTGTTGCGTCAGAGCTAGAGCAAAGTGACGACCGCCAAGCTTCCTTCCAGTGGTGTGGGAGCATCGAGCTTCCAACAAGACCACTGCACAACCCTCATTTGCTCCAGGGTGTCTCTACCCATCACAGCTAGGGTTTTCATGGAAAGAACAAGAAGAAGAGAGAGGGTCATGTGGGATTTCTCTTGAACTCGAACCAGAGGTCCTACCCTTATATAGGGGAGGGTATCAACACCCTAAGATGTTCATCTATGAGGAAACAAAACCATCTCCCAAAAGGAAACCTGTTCCTTCATTGAGAAGCAATCTTCTCTCTCCTAATTATCTCCTTGATAAACTATATTCTTTGGATATTTAGGAAATAGAAAATCCTCTCTCTTATTCTCTTTATGCTTGATGTTTAATCCATTGGCACGAATTTATATTTTCTTTTAGTAGAAAATACCTCCTTTTTAACAATACCACAAAATTAATTAATTATGCATCACATTATCCTCTTATTTTGTATTATTTGTATTTTATCTTTATTTTTCTCCATTGGGGCTCCTTGGATCCCAAGAAACTATAATATTTTGAAATCCTTTTTAGTGGATACTTATTATCCTTCTAGATGCATCTATATCCATTATTTCTCATTATCCTTTTTATTTCTTTATTAAAATATCACTTTTGAGGATTTATCTTTATCTCTCTTTTTATTTTCCTTATTGGAATTTCTTTTAATAGTAGAAATCTTATGGATAAAAAAATCCATCAAGGATGACTCAATCTTACCTCTTTCCACTTATTTCCCATATTTTATCATTGTCTCCAATTTCTTTCTTAATAAGGAAATATTTGATTTATCTTTTCTTTTCTTGTTGCATTATCTTTGCAACTTTGGTCTCCTTGGAGCCTAAGGAACACAAGAGGCACGAAATCCACCTTTGGATAATATTCCTTCACCTTCTAGAGGTTTCTACATCTTTCTTTTCTCCATTTCTTTAATAATGGAGTTTCCTTTGTCTTTTCCTTGTTATTGGGCCCAATAGCCAATAAATCCCACAAAACAACCAACAAGGATATTGTAAACGAAATCCTTTTATTCAAAACAAATTACATCATTATTTGTTCAAATATATTTAATAGGATAAATTACATTTTTCACCAAAAGAACCCAAAAATTGGGGTTGTAACATCCTTCCCCTCTTATAGGAATTTTGCCCCCAAAATTCCACCAGGCACACAAGAAAACATGATAAGCCTTTCCTATGTCCATCATGGTACCCATGTGGCCTCACCCTTTCCATGGTGCCTCCCAAGAACCTTCATCATCTCATATTCGTACCCTCATAGGTGACTCAGGACATTTCAGCCTCTCATAAAGATGAATAGGTTCATGGCTCAGCACATGCCTTGGGTACCTCACATAGTGCTCTAGATCAGACTCATGGAACACATTATACATCATGTTATCCTGAGGGGTAAGTCTAAACACAACCATCTCCACCAATTCATCTCAATTGGACCCATGTATCAGGGACTCGACTCTCTTAGCTATAACTTAGAGGGGTTGGATTTCACATCACATACTCTCCCACAGTGAACTACATGTCAGTCTGCTTTGCATTAGCTCACGACTCATGTCGCCCCTGGGCTCTCTTTCAGCCATTGCATGATCAAAGCGACTTCATCTGCACACACTGTGGTCCTTTTCTGACTATCGTGAGGTCCCTTCACCAACATCATCTTAATGAAGTGATGAACGACACAACATCCCTTACAGAGCTTCTTTACATCCCGACATTGGATATGGTGGTTATCATCACATCTTATAGAGGACAATAACTATCTCTAGGTATCACCCTGAATGAGCACACATGCTCTCATCAGACCCTCTAATATGGATCATACTAACCATTAGTTAGGGTGATAAACTATACTAATATCAAGTTCTTCATGTACCTACTTCCACCTCATGGAAGTGAATCTTTAGGTTATACTCAAGAACTTTTGAACTCACATCATGGTGTAGTTGAACCATCTCTCTCGCATATGTAGTTCAACTGGATCTGTCCCTTGAGTATTCTTTCTTTCTCATGTCATCTACGTAAGGTAATCTACAATAACCCATATTGCATCTTGACCTTCCTTGGTCTAGGGGAGACTTACCACAACATCCATAGTGATGAAATCCCATTCCCTCTCAGGGACTCTTTCCTCTATATCAACTCTTTGGGTTACTGGTGTTCGTCCTTCACCTCCTGGCTTGCATGGTGACAAACCACATACAACTTCATCTTAAGCATCCAATGTACTACTGTAACTTACTATCTTAGCAGTACCGCAGTGTATAATGAACTTAAAATCATGATCTCTTGTATGCCATGATTCCTCAAGATTCATTCCTCAGAAACCCTAAACCACTCTAGTTGGGGTTTCATCACCCTCCTTTCCAGAGAAGTGCATCTGAGGTTCTACAACCATCCTTTTATTGCATCAAACCCTAGGCTAGCTAACCAAACAACTACTAACATGTTCAACACATCTCGTTACATCTGAGTGTTAGCCCAAACATATCTCATTTTTCAAACTTAGGGTTAACCTAACAACCTATTCTAGCCCCTAGCTAACTAGGCAGCTGCATCTCAACCACTTCACATCCTTATGTATTAGGTAATGTTGAAGACATACACCTCCATCTATTTCACTTATCATCTCATATCGAACTCTAAGTCTATCATCATCAAGAAAACTCTAAGCTCATCCTCTTGGTTATCAAACTCAACCTTGTATAACTTGCAAATTCCACATTGCTCATGATAAAACATCCTTACAAGATGACTACCTTGGTCCGCTTGGTGTTTGTAAACCATCCACATATCATTCACTCCATAAAGGTATGTTATCATCTATGTCCACATACCTCATAGCAACATTCCAACTCACATCATTTTTATCCTTGGTGTATGGCATGCGTACTGTCCTATCTCTCTCTCCCATAACAAGAGGAAATAAGCATTTGGAGGCCATCAAAACACAAAGTTCTTCCTATTCCAAGAGTAGAGATGGTACATTCCACATTGCCAGTACACCTTCAAATCTAAGTTGAAATGTGCCATTCTTTCAACCAACCCCCTTCTCCTTCCGTCAAAGTATAGGCATAGGGTATCGCAAGCCATGCTGGAAGTGGGATCATGTCTCTACATCAAAATCATCTCGATATCAAAGTTACTTCCATGGAAAACTAGTCTCAAACCTACTTGGGTCCACACACAATCCTTGGTCATCTCCTCTAGGTCTATAGGGTGTCGGCACTTTTGGGGTCATCCCTCTTCCCTTATGCATCCAGAGAGTGCCCTCCTCATCTGCCCTTTGGGTCCCATGAGTTCATGAAGGTGATCAATCTCCAACCCATGGCCCTCAGACAATGATAGCTGTTACCTCCCGACCCTATGGTCATGTGAAACTAGGGAATTAGGTAACTCCTACTTCCATCAGGCTTATCCCAACCCGACCCTAGGATAGACTTAGGATTCTAACATAGTACATGTCCAACTTAGAACCTTACCCAAGCCTTCATCATCTCTCTCTACATTCTTGGGCAGACTTTCATCCTTTCATAGGGGTCATGGCGACCTGCCTACCTTGGTCAGGCCCCATTTCGGTTACCTCCATGGTAACACATCCATTGTTGGGTTTTAGGGGAATCAGAGAAGGCAGCGGAAACAAAAATTTATTCTCCCCAAACCCACTACAAAGGAATCGCGTCAACGTCTATATAGTAGGAAGGATGGTTTGTAGAGGCGGACCTTGTCCCGAGGCTTTCTCAGCGATGTTACCTCGTGGCTTGCACGGTCTTCACCTTCGGTCTTAGACAGTGTATGTGCACCTCCTGGTCTCACCGGGACTATCGGGATTGACAACTGTCCTCCGAGCGGTAGAAATATCCCGCCTTTGAAGTAGTCCACACGGACCACCTGGTACTCCGATCACCTTGTCACACAAGGCACCAGAAGGAGTCGTACCCTCCTGTTGGCGTACTAGTCACCGACACACTCTCCTGCCACCAATCACCTTTTTGTAGTTGTCTTTCCCTTGTTGTGCCTCCCTTATTGGGTAGCACTTGCTCGGGCTCTCCTGGTTACCACAACCAGAGAGAACGACAACTTTGCAGAGCAACTGGTGTTTTGAGTTGTTGTTCTTGAGAAGCCCCCAATACCCCTATATATATAGGAGGGTCATGGGATAGGGTTCTCTACCCCGGGCATTGCAGGATTAAAGCAGGAGTAGAAGGGTTTGAGATTTTCCACAAAACAACCAACTGTTCCAGCTGAACCGATCGTTTCAAGCATGAAACAGCCGGTTGGGGACCTGAGCTGATCGGTTCACACCTGAACTGATCGGTTGGGACACCTGAGCTGATCGGTTCAAGCATGATCCGATCGGTTCGTGGTCCTGGTCCAACTCGAACTGAATTTCATGTTTGTTTCCAACTAATCAAATATTAGTACTTGTCCAAATCAAATTTGTACAAGTGAAACAAATATGTATTTGCAAAAAGAGTCTTATGACTTTCCAAACGATCTCGATTGGTCACACGAATTGACCGGTTCAACAATTGAGTCAATCATTTCATTGACACATGAGTCGATCAAATCACCACTTTGAGCGGATCGGCTAACCAACCTGAGCTGATCGGTTCATCACATGAGCCGATCAGTTGGGAGTGCAGACTAAGCAAAATCAGTCAATTGTAGTTTCAATCAATCTGATACTCTAATCAATCAGTCCAACACCTTGAACACTATGATTTTGATCTATCAATTAATTGAGTGTTTAAGTGAACTACTAAACTGCTTTAGTAATCAATCTAAACATTGTTTGTGGATAAACTCCTCTTCCAAGTTAAATCCTATGTGTGTGACCCTACAGGCCCATTTCACGTTGGCAGTGAAAGTTCATAACACTTATGACTTCACAAGCAAAGAGCGGTGCCTAGTCGCACATCAGTGCTACCCAAGTGAAATAGAAAGTTGGAGAACAATTTTTAATTCTACCGTCCATGAATGGTGTTACAATGAATGTATAATTCCTTTGTCTCTGATATCTCGAATGAACTCAAGGCATGGAACAATCATCCTGTCAACGTTCATTCACTTTCTTGATCTCAGAGTAGATTGGAGGAGATATGTATGGCATCAATATCACATACTGATTCACACACGCATGTGCACGCCTATCTCAATCCTACTCATCAAGTGGCCATGGATATCAAACTCCCTCAGGAGGGACAAATCCAATATCTATCACTCACCCCTCAAAAGCCCCATGTGTCAAAGCCACCCAATCATCACCTTTATAACAACCCATGTTTTAGGACTGCGTTTGATGATGTCAAAGTGTACCCAACGACATGTGTTGAGTTTAGTGATTTCAGGTCAAAGAATCACACTCACCACCATCACTGTGAGAACTGACTGTGACTACCATGTCATGGTTCCATGTGTCAAACTCATGTGGGTCTGTCCGATACACTTGTTCTCTAACGAGTACCTATGTGTTTGGTTTGATATCTCCATATCATGACTAACAAGATTCTGTCATCAACCAACACCACAATCTAGTCTTGTGTGTCATTGTTGTCTATCTACCTTCCATAATGACATCCGACTAGGGACATAAGAAGAATGTACAAACTCTTAGCATCTGTATGATATCATCGTTCATGTCCTCAACCTGAAAGCATACGTCATTGAGTACTGTCATTCTCTAGACATTCAATATGTTCTATAATTATCTCATATGACTGAACCAGAAAGAATTGAAAACTTGCCTTTGATGTTTATCAAATCAATCTTAATATATCCACCAATCATCCCATGATTGGCTCTCAGGGCATACATACCAACAGACACCCACTTGCACTGTGAGCCAATCACCCTTGAATCATATTCTTAGTGATCTTCAAACATGTCCCACATGTTATTGTGCTCTAGTGCTTACGGAGAGTTATGGCAACACCTTGCCAAAGTCAGTATTAACTGCATGTCTCTCATCTCTTCATTGTATGTCACACGTATGAGATGGAGTTGTCGTAATATGCGATCTAGTGTTCCTTTTCTAACCTTTAGCCACATTGCATGACCAAGTATTCCTTATTTGTCATCAATGATCGGAATATCTATAAGTTCATCTCTGTGAAATTCCAGATCCATATAGTTTCCACACACAGATACTCATCTTTTCTATTTAAATGACTTTATTGGAACGTTTCCATTTATCAACAAACATTCACTTTTATATATCATATATATATATTTTGCGATTAATTTTCTGTCCATTTTAGAAGTTCACATCAGTGTAACTCTTTGCAGTAAACCCTTCCTTATTTCCATAGAACTAGTACTTCTTAAGTTCTTATGGTATTCCAGTAACCCTTATTGGAACTAGACGGACATCCACTCATCATGTCCCACATACGAGTTATCACGATGAGCACATCATATTGTCATGTCCTACATACAAGATGATGAATGCATTTTATTCTTGCTATGACCATACATGCAAGATAATGTGATGATTACATACATTATAGATCCATATCTATTCTTAGTGTTCTCATTCTTCCTAAGAATTGGACACTTGCCCTTGGGATACTAACACCATGTAACATGGATAAGTTTTCTCCCACTAAATCTGTGCACACTAAACCCTTCAATATAGATTGCCAATGTATGCTTTCTCTTTTCAGGTCAAGAGGTTTTCGAGAAATATCTCTATAGATCTCTATTCCTGTCACATAGGAAATGTCTCTATCTTCCCTAAAGATAATTTCCACTTTAGATTTCCATTCTAGAACATTTCCATTTCACATCAACATGTGGAATGTGAATATGCTCCCACTAAATCACAGATCTCTTCTTTATCTTTGACATATCAGTCAAACCCTTTGACTATATTATCAAAGTAAAGATCACTGTTCTGAGTTGCTTGTACTCAATCAATCACATTGATTAGTCCATTGTAACTTATAGACTTCATTTGCATTAATGAATTCCTAAACCTTAGAGGTTGTGTCACGTACGCATCCTTGTTTTATTCCTTATAGGAATGTAGTTTTAGAATCTGTATGCCAAATCTCTTAGTCATGAAGTTGCAAACAACAAGCATCATCCTTCTCAAAATGTCATCCATGTGTCTTAACACTTAAGACTCATTCACACTTATGGATTTCATCCCAATGGGTGCTACCATCAAGGTCATACCTTATGGTTCACATGGAAGTCATTTAGGATGTAATGGCCATAAACCATAACTCAAAATCCAGTTCCTCATATTCATCTAGATAGTTGATTCATCACATACCAACTCATCACATTGATAATCGAGGTGTATCTATCAAGGATATAAGAACTCATAACTCCCTTGTGATTCTTAATGTCCTTTATTAGTCCGGGGTATTCTTTATTTAAGAAGAAATTAGTTATTTGATAATCATCCTCTAACTCCTTAGAGTATGATTCCTTCTTGATTTAGACATCACCATGCCTTAATCACGAGCTTACTATGATACACTATCATAATCACTCATAAGGATCTCAAACATTTGGTTCAAGTATTTCATTCATTGATCTCATCAAGAATTAACTCTTTACCAAATTCGTACTTCATCTATGATATTCTTGAACACTTCAAGATATTCATATTGGTATTTCTCTAAACACTGTTTGAAGTACTAGCATTAACTCTAATAGGTATATATCACATGTATTATACCAAATAGGATAATCATTCTCTCACTACCACTAGTGAATATTGATTAATCATGTCTAAGAGATTCATGTCTCTTACTGGTTCTCTAACCAAAAGAGTCTACAATTATCCATCATATGGAAACTAGAAATGAATTTCTCATGATTTATGCTAATTTGATTGTTTGAGTTATCAATAAATTTTAGGTATCATTTTATGTTATGCATACCAAGTACCACAAGATAAACAAGGCATTGCCACAAAGATTGAAACATCAACTCTATTAATTGCCATCATTGTCATACAATATGCAAAAATTAAGGTGTTTCTAGCCATTGACAAATATGAAATAGCAGTTCATAACTCTATTACATGCCTTCAAGGATGAAAATAAACGAAATTACTCCTATCTATGATGACAAGACTTACCCCATTTATTGGGTGCTTTACACTTTATATCTTGGTATCATATACCTCAAAAGTGTTATAAGTTTATTTCATGACACCTTCAGGTGGAGACGTCTATCTCCTCCTTGTTATTTAGTTCTTGCAAATAGAGTGGACAATTCCTTTTCCAATGTCCTGGCTTTTGACAATGGTGGCAATTGCCTCTCTTGGTCATGCCTCCCTTGGCCTTGAGAGTTGAAGATGACTTGGGCTGCTGGCTAGCATCAAAACCTTTCTTAGCCTTGCCCTTGCCCTTGCGCTTGGACTTGCCTTTCTTATTGTTGATCAGCATCACAGATTTAGGCTTATCCTTCTTCATCTGTTCCTCGAATGTCCTCAACATGCCCAACAACTCTGTCAATGGCCTGTCGAAGTTGTTCATGTTGTAGTTCATCAAAAACTGACTATAGGATTCTGGCAATGATTGCAGTATCACATCAGTAGCCAACTCTTGGCTCAGGGGAAATCCCAGTCTTGTCAGGTTATCCACATACCCAATCATTTTGAGTGTGTGTGGACCAACTGGATCTCCTTCTGTCATGACACACTTGAACAATGCCCTGGAGACATCATATCTCTCTTACCGTGCTTGATCTTCATACATGCTCTTGAGATGTTGAATCATCTCAATGACACCCATGTTCTCATGTTGTCTCTGCAACTCGTGGTTCATGGAGAACAACATCAAGCACTTTTCATCAATGGCATCTTCAAAATGCTTCTTATAAGCATCCCTTTCTGTCTTTGGTGTGGTAGGAGCAGGTTCCTCTGGAGCTGGAGTATCCAGGACATAGAGCTTTCACTCTTGAGTGAGAACAATTCTCAATGTCCTAAAATAGTCATGGAAGTTAGTTCCATTCAGCTTGTCCTTTTCAAGGACCAATCCCAATGAAAAGTGATTGTTGTTTGTTGTCATTTGTACTACAAAAGGAAATATATGTAATTTAGTCCAAAACTCAATTTTAACTTAATTTATTGATTTGAAAGGTTGACAATATAATTAGGACTTTAATTAATTATCGCTCCCACCATTTTTGTTCAAATTGATAGCCATCACCATCAATTCGGAAGATTGCACTGTACAATCTTCTAGTGGGCAAGATCCTGAAATCCTCTGAGTCATGGACCAGCTAGGGTTGTCACCCACAACTTAGATCTTCCAGGCAGGCAACTCTTGCCAATTGAATCATATGCAACTCTTGAAAAATGTCATATGCAACTCCTTGTCATGGTCACCTCCATGCCTCAAGGTGGTAGATCCTATCTAGGTCACCTTGTTAAGTCTGACCCAAAGCCAACACAATGAATATACACCCTGCTAGGACAGACCCACATATTCATCCTTCACACTTCCATGAGATAGACGATGTACCATGCTAGGGCGTGCCCACACTTGGCCTATCAAGCTTTTCATGTGTGTCGCATTTGGATGGCATCTAAAACTTTAATATTTAATGAGGGAATTGGTTTTTATAGGTACATACACATATCCAATCACCACAATATATAGTATGTATCATATACATGCTATATCCCACAAAAACATGTGAAACGATAAAAGTAATGATTATGGCCATCCTAATGTGATTCCTCGAGCCAAGAGGGATCACGGTCATCTAGGTCTACATCACATGCAACATGTACAAGATGAACTTTGCACTTTGCCATTCTGGGTTTGATCAACTCATCTTCATGATTGATCGGCTCACCATCAGGTCAGTTGTTTGGGTGCCACCAGCCGATCGATTGGATCCTCCAACTGATCGGTTCATTGGTCGGCTTGCATCTCCTCAGGTCACCACCCACTCATCTCACTCCTCGAACCAGTTGTCTAGAACTCCAAACAATCGATTCATGCCTTGAACCAATCATCTCAGTTGTCGTTAGGTTGTCCGCCATTCTTTGACATAACACGAAATAAAAGATCTATCCTATTTTACATTTGAATTGAGAAACCCCAAGTTACATTCGGGGGGGGAGCAAAGGTAGGAAAGCAATCTTGATTTATCTAGAGTTACATCAGGAATAAGAGATAGGGAATCGGTGCACAGACCAAGATGCAAGCAACCACATTCAACCAAGCACACATACATAGGGTTTCTTAGCCATAACCACGATATACATCCACCACAAAACTCGTTTAAGGGTGACGCGCATCGAGTGCATTCATATTAAATATCATACATGCATAAAGCCAATTTTATTCGCATCGTATGCAATAAATAAAGGTGACAAACTAAAAATAGATCACATCAATAATCCTAAAGTATAGAGCAGTTGACATGGCTATGATACCACTGTTGGGTTTTAGGGGAATCAGAGAAGGAAGCGGAAACAAAAATTTATTCTCCCTAAACCCACTACAAAGGAATCGCGTCAACGTCTATACAGTAGGAAGTATGGTTTGTAGAGGCGTACCTTGTCCTGAGGCTCGCTCGGCAATGTTACCTTACGGCTTGCACGGTCTTCACCTCTGGTCTTGGATAGTGTCTGTGCAGCTCCTGGTCTCACCAGGACTGTCGGGATTTACAGTTGTCCTCCGAGCAGTAGAAATCTCCCACTTCTAAAGTAGTCCACACAGACCACCTGAAACTCCGATCGCCTTGTCACACAAGGCACCAGAAGGAGTCGTACCCTCTTGTCAGCGTACTAGTCACCGACACACTCTCCTACAACCAGTCACTTTTATATAGTTGTCTTTCCCTTGTTATGCCCCCCTTATCGCGTAGCACTTGCTATGGCTCTCCTGGTTACCACAACTAGAGAGAACGATAACTTTGTAGAGCAAATGGTGTTCTGAGTTGTACTTGAGAAGCCCCCAATACCCCTATATATAGGAGGGTCATGGGGCAGGGCTCTCAACCCTGAGCAATGCGGGATTAAAGTAGGAGTAGAAGGATTTGAGATTTTCCACAAAACAACCAACTGCTCCAGGTGAACCGATCGTTTCAAGCATGAACTGATCGGTTGGGGACCTGAACCGATCGGTTCACACCTGAACCGATAAGTTGGGACACCTGAGCCGATCGGTTCAAGCATGAGTCGATCAGTTCTTGGTCCTGGTCCAACTCGAATTGACTTTCATGTTTGTTTCCAACTAATCAAATATTAGTCCTTGTCCAAATCAAATTTGTACAAGTGAAACAAATATGTATTTACAAAAACAATCTTCTGACTTTCTAAACGATCTCGGTTGGTCACACAAATTGACTAGTTCAACAAATGAGCCGATCGTTTCATTGACACATGAGTCGATCGACTCACCACTTTGAGCTGATCGATTCACCAACCTGAGCCGATCGGTTCATCACATGAGTTGATCGATTGGGAGTGCAGACTGAGCAAAATCAGTGAATTGCAGTTTCAATCAATCTGATACTCTAATCAATCAGTCTAACACCTTGAACACTATGATTTTGAGCTATCAATTAACTGAGTGTTTAATTGAACTACTAAACTCCTTTAGTAATCAATCTAAACATCATTTGTGGATAAACTTCTCTTCCAGGTTAAATCCCATGTGTGTGACCCTACAGACCCATTTCATGTTGGCAGTGAAAGTTCATAACACTTATGACTTCACAAGCAAAGAGTAGTGCCTAGCCACACATTAGTGCTACCCAAGTGAAATAGAAAGTTGGAGAAAAACTTTCAATCCTACAATCTGTGAATGGTGTTACAGTGAATGCATAATTCCTTTATCTCTGATATCCCGAATGAACTCAAGGCATGGAACAGTCATCCTGTCAATGTTCATTCACTTTCTTGATCTCAGAGTAGATTAGAGGAGATATGTATGACATCAATATCACATACTGATTCACACATGCATGTACACGCCTATCTCAATCCTACTCATCAAGTGGCCATGGATATCAAACTCCCTCAGGAGGGACAAATCCCATATATATCACTCACCCCTCAAAAGCCCCATGTGTCAAAGCCACCCAATCATCACCTTTATAACAACCAATGTTTCAGGATTGCGTTTGATGATATCAAAGTGTACCCAACAACATGTGTTGAGTGTAGTGATTTCAGGTCAAAGAATCGCACTCACCACCATCACCGTGAGAACTGACTGTGACTACCATGTCATGGTTCCAAGTGTCAAACTCACAGTGGGTCTGTCTGGTACACTTGTTCTCTAATAAGTACCTATGTGTTTGGTTTGATATCTACATATCATGACTAATGAGATTCTGTCATCAACTAACACCACAATCTAGTCTTGTGTGTCATTGCTGTTTATCTACCTTCCACAATGGCATCCGACTAGGGACATAATAAGAATATACAAACTCTTAGCATATGTATGATCTCATCATTCAGGCCCTCAACCTGAAAGCATACGTCATTGAGTACTGTCATTCTCTAGACATTCAATATGTTCTATCATTATTTCATATGACTGAACCAGAAAGAATTGGAAGCTTGCCTTTGATGTTTATCAAATCAATCTTAATGTATCCCACCAATCATCCCATGATTGGCTCTCAGGGCATACATACCAACATCCACATGCACTTAGAGATGGTTATCTATGGGTCTACATGTTCATTATCTTACTATGTACTTTTCACTTAGCTTATCAAGACCCTATGAGACCTCTTTAGGTTACCTCAAAACCAACAAACCGGTATACACCCTACAAAAGGGTCCCTCTCCTAGGATGGGAGGAAACTATCTCATGATAGCAACAAAGGTCACAAATGTCCTTATGTCTGGGTTTACATCCACATGAGCATGCTCAACCCTAGAAAGCTACTAAGGCACAAGTAGACCACCTACTAAACCATGCTAGGTCACACTTTTTCTCATCTTCAACATTGTACCAAGAACAAACCTTCCCATGTCACCAACTCAGCTGTGAGGGGTTCATCAAACATACCTTTAAACATAATGGGTTTCCCTTTCCTCTAAACACGAGTAGTGCCATGCTCAACTCTATAGAAACTCAAATCTCATCATGAGCATCAGGTATACCACTTCCCCTCTTAGGCCTAGGAACCCTAGGTTCACTTTTCTGATGTCCAACTGTCTGCTAAACTTTTTAACCATGAGCCCAGTATGTACAGGGTATGACATGCACTTCCCATGATCCTTCTAGTTGAACAACACTTTCGAGTGGAGTCCTCGTCAAGGACAGTGAACTATGTGTAAGGCTTCACAACTTGTTACTAAACCTTTTCAGGGTCTAAGGAACTCTTCTTCCTAACCCTAGAAGGTAAACACCTATACCATAGGCACATAGGTACCAATAGCCTTATCCTCTCTCTAGGGTTTGGTTCCTATAAAGACAACCAAGATACCATAAGCCTCTAGGGATCACGCATAAGGCAACCGCTATCATCCACTTAGGACGAATCATCCTCAACTCCCCATTGTTCCTTATATCTCAGAGTCTAAGCTTCCAACCTTCTTTCTTGGGTCCTTTTCTCTCTCTAGAGATAACCCGACAAACAACCTTACTTCTAGAGGTCCTCTCTCCATGAAGGTGGATCAAGCTCACAAGAATACCCCTACATGGGTGAAGCCTATGTTCAAACTTATGTTTGTTCAAGATTATACATAGCCCTTTATGCTTATCTCATAAGCTATCCAACATACTCTCCTGGCCAGGGTTTCAATCTACTGCCCGCACTACTGACGTACACTGGATGCATACTAAGACATGCTCCTATAAGCCCAAAGGGTTTCTATAGGTTCTTCACTAACCTCGTCATTGAAGGAGCTATCCTTCACTCTAAAATGTGCGACCCTTTTTAGGGTTGGGTCGCCAAAGGCACTAGGTCATCTAACCTCAAATGGCTCACACGTCATGGGTATCCAAACCAAAAGCATGTCCACCCACACACATGGTCGACCATGACATCTAACTCATCATGCCATCTCTATCTAACCACCACTTAGGGTTAGGGTTAGCATCATCCTTAGAGGATGTACCAGGTCTCTACCTACAATGGAGATCTCTACCTCCAAAACCAACTCGCTACTCGTCCTCCTGACAACACATGTCATACAACTTGAGCATGCAACTATTCTTTAGTTTACACTTAAACTATTAAGCTTATGTCCATGACATCTTATTTACATGCTTTTTATTAATTTTGGTAGAGGATTCCTTAACCTTATCATGCATACGCTATCCTCAAGAGGGTGAGGAAGAGAGAGAAAGCCCTAAACATTATAATCCTAACAGAATTAGGGTTGAGAAGGGATGAAAATAGATGAGAGAGTCTGAAAGGTATCTTATTTTGAGTCAGATCCTAAGACATTGGCCAAGAAGTCACACAGATCCAGGAGTCCTCGTATTCTGACTAGCGGTGCAGAGAAAAATATTTCCAGCCCCCGGACGTGAGCCTTTTCTAGACACCTCTTTCTTTTAGAAAATCCTGTAACAACTCTCTTGGGTTCTACAGAGTTTGTAAAATTTAATAATTATTAATGATTAGATGAGGAACCTATGCTCTGATACCAAATGTAATGACCCCTCCACCCGGTAACCCACAATTAAGGGAAACCAAAAGGTCAGAGTCATTAACCCAATTAACAGGATCAAAGGTTCAACCATTAATCGATAATAATTATGAAATTCTACCAAACTAAACTGAAATCTGGTATAAAATAAAACTTTGCATACCTTTTTCAAAAACTTGGACATCTACTTCTATCCATATCTGGAGTCTATTCTAATTAATCCTCCTTTGTACTTTAATTATTATTTAATTCCACATATGGCACTTTACTATTTGTCCTTTTCCAACTTGTACCTAAAATGCCAACAAACAAAATTTCGGTAAGCATAAATGAATATGCCGGTATGTGGGGACAACCAAAATTTCACAAATATGGCTAACAATCTAAATATCACAATCAAGTTAATTAACAAGCCAAATTACGCTTTCAGTGTGACATTCTCCACCGTTTTGCCCTAACCCTTGCATACCCCCTTTCAGGTTTCTCTTTTGCCTTTGACTTAAGGCCACCTTCTCAATCCCAAGCTTGGTGCCTGGGGTGACCATTCATGGTGCCCTTTAGTCATGCAATAGCATAGGCCACCTTCTCAATCTCGAGCTTGGTGCCTGGGGTCACCACTCATGGTGCCCATGGGTCTTCCCTCCTGGGCTTGACCTTTTTGCATCATCCATCAGGGTGGCATGTAGGTGCAAAAATAAACACTTATATTATTATTGTGATAATCATAGTGACTTTATGATTTGCAAGTATGAACATCCAAACTAATAGGTTGCATTTAATGTGATGAATCATCTAAAAAACTTTTAGGAAACTAATGTGATTAACCATAATTAACCACATACCTATTAGGCTGACTTGAGTGCAGAAATAATCCAACTAAGCAAGAAATCAAGCAAGCACACAAGATGATCCTGAAATATGCATCCAATTTTCCTATCATTGATCAGGCCATCAAGGTCTATTATACCTAGCTCACTTCCTAGGGTTTCAAGTCCACTTTTAGGGTTTCCATTGCAATTAGGGTTTCTCTTCATTTTTACCATTTTAAACCCAAATTTTATACAATTACTCACAAACCCTAATTATCTCATCTATTCTTCACGAAAGATATTAAGGTTACCTTTTAACAACATATAACCTTAATTTCAGATTAAAGGCACAATTAAATGTCCATTAAGTCTATTATGCATCTTTTATATTAAAAATACCATTTTTATCCTTTTAATTCATGACAAGATCACTAGGCCCAATTACCATCTTTGGTTCCTTTCAAATTAACAACTTATCTTTCATGAACTCTATTTATCACTAATTCCACTTTTATCCATTAGAAAACTGTAATTACCATATTAAGGGTATTTATCCACAATTAGGGACCTTTATACTCCAAATATCTTAGAACCATTATATCTCAGCTTTATTCATGAATTTGAATAATTAAAGCCATTAAGAGTCACAATTACTAACATTAGGATTTCAAGGCCCAATAAAGCTCATTCATGTACATGGAACTCTAAATTAAACCAATTACATGCAAAGTTCATCCTTATCAATCTTAATGTATCTTTTTAAAATTAACATGTTAATATCAAATTTAATCATCTATAAAACCCTTCTTAATACATTAATCATATCAAATTAGGGTTTCTTAATCATTAATGCATTAAAGTTGATAACTTTCACAACTTTTCTAATTGCAAGAGGAATTCGCTTCTAAATTTATTTTTAATGGTTTCCTCACATTTGTTTGAGCAAGATTCATATTTTATACGCATCCATCCGAGCTACCAATAAAAAGATATAAATTTCACAATATTTCACTTACTTGGACCAATCACTGAGCGCCACATCATCACTTTCCATGCAACGCGGCCCATTTTGGAAATATAATGAAAAGACCTTTTTACCCTCACGTAAGTCATTGATACTTCAGCCCGTGGAGAGGTAAAAGCGTCCAACGATCGGTGGGTTATCTTCTACCTCACGCAACCCTTGCTATCGTCGATCTGCAGCACAACGCGGGTGCACCCCCTCTTCCCCTGGGCCAGACGACCACCAGGGACAACTCCCTTACCTATGACGTGCCTTTGCATCCCTGTAGACACCCTCAGCTCACGACTAGGGCGGCGGGTTCATGTGTGCCATGTCTTCAACTCATGGCCGGCTTGCAGCCATCCAGTGGTTGTTGCGTCAGGGATAGAGAAAAGCGACAACCACCAAGCTTCCTTCCGGTGGTGTGGGAGATCAAGCTTCCAACAAGACCACTCCACGACCCTCGTTTGCTCCAGGGTGTCTCTACCCATCACCTAGGGTTTGCATGAAAAGAGCAAGAAGAAGATACAGGGTTGTGTGGAATTTCTCTTGAACTCAAACCAGAGGTCCTACCCTTATATAGGGGGGGTATCAACACCCTAAGACGTTCATCCATGAGGAAACAAAACTATCTCCCAAAAGGAAACCTTTTCCTTCATTGAGAAGCAATCTTCTCTCCCCTAATTATCTCCTTGATAAACTATATTCTTTGGATATTTAGGAATTCGAAAATCCTCTCTCTTATTCTCTTTATGCTTGACTTTTAATCCATTGGCACAAATTTATATTTTCTTTTAGTAGAAAATACCTCCTTTTTAACAATACCAAAAAATTCATTAATTATGCATCACATTATCCTCTTATTTTGTATTATTTGTATTTTCTCTTTCTTTTTCTCCATTGGGGCTCCTTGGACCCAAGAAACTCTAATATTTTGAAATCCTTTTTAGTGGATACTTATTATCCTTCTAGATGCATATATATCCATTATTTCTCATTATCCTTTTTATTTCTTTATTAAAATACTTTTTGAGGATTTCTCTTTATCTCTCTTTTTATTTTCCTTATTGAAATTCCTTTTAATATTAGAAACCTTATGGATACGAAAATCCATCAAGGGTGACTCAATCTTACCTCTTTCCACTTATTTTCCATATTTTATCATTGTCTCCAATTTCTTTCTTAATAAGGAATTATTTGATTGATCTTTTCTTTTCTTTTTGCATTATCTTTGCAACTTTGACTCCTTGGAGCCTAAGGAACCCAAGAGGCACGAAATCCACCTTTGGATAATATTCCTTTACCTTCTAGAGGTTTCTACATCTTTCTTTTCTCCATTTCTTTAATAATGGAGTTTCCATTATCTTTTCCTTGTTATTGGGCCCAATAGCCAATAAAGCCCACAAAACAACCAACAAGGCTATTGTAAACGAAATCATTTTATTCAAAACAAATATATCATTATTTCTTCGAATATCTTTAATAGGAGAAATTACATTGCTCACCAAAAGAACCCAAAAATTGGGATTGTAACACAATCACTCTTGTAGTGTCCTTTTTGACGACACTTGTAGCACCTTGGAGTAGAAGAAGGTTGCTTTTCTTTGAAGTTCTTTTACTTGGAGAAGTTTGTTTCATGCTCACAAGGGACATCATCTTCACTTGAGGAGGAGGGAGTCATCTGGAAAGCAAGTTGTTGTTGAAGGATGAATGCCTCTAGTTGATCTTTGTAAGCACTATCTTTAATCTTCCTTGCTTCCTTCTCTTCTTACTTGGCTTCCTCTTCTTGCTTGTCAAGTCTTGGCTGATGAGCTTGTAGATTCCCAATAAGCTCCTCGGTTGGAATGTCACCAAGACTTCTCACTTCTTCAATGGAGGTCACCTTTTACTCCCATATATTTATAAGAGACTTCAAGATCTTTGAGTTGATTGCTCCTCAATCCAAAGTGTGTCCCAAAGAAGCTAGGTCGTTGACAATGATGTTGAGCCTTGAGTACATCTCGACAACTCCTTCTTTATTTCCCATCATGAAGTTCTCTAGGAGGTTGTTCAACATGTAGATCTTTGCCTTCTTCACTTGCTTTGTGCCTTCATAGGTGATGCACAACTTGTCCCATATCTCATAGGTTGTATCCCATGAGGAGATGTGGTTGAACTCAGATGGAGGGAGGGTTGCATTGAGGATGCTAATTGCTTTGGCATTGAATTGGGCATTCTTTAGGGCAGCTTCATCCCATGTTGACACAACTCTGGTTGGCTCCTTGTAGGGTGTAATCATCACCTTCCACATATTGAAGTTCATTCCTTGAATGTAGAACTGCATACGTCGCTTCCAATAGGGGAAGTTGGTGTCATCCAAGATCGAGGGTGCATGGATAAGGCTCACTCAAGGTTGAGGGAACCAAGTAGGTTCTCACCCATCTTCTCGTCTCATGGGATATTTTTTGGAGAATATCCTTACTCTGATACCACTTGTTGGATCTAGGTCTCTACAGGGGGTGAATAGAGCTTCAAAATTCTCACAAGAATAGTTATATCTTCAAATTATATCAATTGAAACCAAATTCTTAAGAATAATTTGAAGTCCAATCTAAGAAAGCATAGCAAGGATGAGAAAGATTGAAACATATACTTGGATAAGGTGGTTAGAGTGGTTCCAATATCCAAACTAGGAGACTGTCAATCCACTACCTAGAGAGGTCAACCTCTAGGACTTTGCAACCCATGTATACTTATATTCCATCATAGATACAAGGAGACCACCATACATCCAAGGACTTACATATTCAAGACAAGAGTCTTTCACCTACACAAGGACTTAAACACTTCGTCAAGATGTCTTCATCCTTCACCAAGGACTTACCCACACTTGCATCAAGTCTTTGGCCTCACAGGAATTACCCACTCTTTTTGAATCTTCCACCTTGTCCTTTTCCTTCTCCTGGAGAAGATCTTCACACCTTCTTCAACCTTGAAGAAGAACAACTTCTCCTTAACTCAGTGAAGATCACGTCAGCCTTTGCTCTTTGAGAAAGGGGACTAGGAAGATGGAAGGAATGAGAGCTTTACAAGATAACATGGAGGTAGCTCTCTTACAACATGCCTAACTCACTCATAATCCCAAATTTCTTTGTAAATGAGAGAGAGAAAGGGGCTCAAAGGGTTGCAACACACTCAACTATAGATAGGACTGAGGATAACATGAATGAGCAACCTTAGAATGAACTCCAAGAGGTCCTATGTATAGTTGGGGTGTTCTTTTGAGTTTGGGATCACTTAAGAACAAAAACTAGCTATTTTACAACTTGCAACAGTTCTATTTTCATTTCTAACAACTCTCCAATGGTTGAAATCACTTTTTCTATGTTTTCCATACAGTACATTTGGTCGAGTTTCAATAAAGATAACTCGACTGATCCACTAACCGACCAAGCTAATTTTTAAACTGTCGATCGAGTTTGTCCTAGGAAACTTAATTAGTGAGTCAAAATTAGTTTTCATCATTTGATCAGCCGGTCATGTTCTATGAGTGTACAACTCGACCGATTGATCCATTTACAAAAATCCATCACTGGTTGGTCGAGATCCAAACTCAACTGACAGAGTTGTTGTGACAAATTTTTCAAAATGGTTTTAGAGTGATCAAATGTTGGAATTAAGTGTCCCTGATTTTTTGTCATCTTAGTTCCAAGTCATATCATCAATACAAATGATTACAAAATTATTCTAAGGATTTCGGAGTGATTTCCCAAAAAGTGCATTTGCATTGCTTTTCATGTACCTAAAGCCTGAAATCAATCTTAGCCAAACATATTACATACATATGAATGGAATGGTTAAGTCATTATCAAAATATAGACAATGTATAACTCTCAAGTCAACACACAGATCTAAGTCAAGATCGAAGAAGGTCTATAAATATTGTGAGAACATTGAACACAATTGATGACTGCTACAAGTTACAGAACAAGAAGAATAGGGAGAATAAAAACAAGAACAACCTATAGATGCTAATGTAGCATGATAAGATCTAGATTATGTTCTTAGGGCATCATCATCTTATTCCTTATCTGCCAATTTTCAAACTTCTTGGATTCTGGACTCCAATTGTTCACATCACATGTGCCCACATAGAGATTGGTTTTATTCTTATGAACACTTTGATTGAGCCATAGTAAACATGGATAATGATAACACTTGCAAGACTATCGCCATTTGGTCTGTCTGTATAAAGATGTTTGACGGAGTTAACAAAACTATCTAAATGTTTGTCATGTTCAAGGCTTTCAGAAAAACCTCATTTCAATTGGCCTACTTGAAGCCAATAGTCTTCCATACAGGACCAAACATGAAATCATGTCCACTACCAAAGGAGATGATGTTCTAAAAAAGGAGGTATGTATTCCAAGAAACCTTTACAAATTAATTGGTGAAATTGTGACCGATGTAGTAGTTGATGTTTCTTCCTAAACTATTTGATATCTGGATGCCACCAAATTGTGGCATATGAGACTGGGACACATGAGCCAGAAAGATCTGAAATTATTATGCATGAGAGGACTTCTAGGTTATGTCAGTATCAGAAAGATAGACTTCTATGAGCACTATGTTATGGAAAATTGAAAAGAGTCAGTTTTTCTACTACTAATCATACAACAAAAGGTATTGTTGATTATGCTCATTCAGACATATGGGGTCCTTCTCAAATCCCATCCAAGAGAGGTGCTAGATACATTATTACTTTCATTGATGATTTCTCAACAAAATTTTGGATGTATTATCTGAAGCATAAGTCTGATGCTTTTGATTAGTTTTAGAAGAGGAAGATTCTAGTTGAAAAGCAAACATGAAGGTGCATCAAAACACAGAGAACAGATAATGGCATGGAGTTTTGTTCTTTTGAATTCAATGAATTCTACCAATATGAAGGTATTGGAAGACATCAGATAGTGATACATACACCTGAACAAAATGGCATTACAGAATGCATGAACATAACTCTTCTAGAGCACGCACATTGCATGATGATTAGTGTAGGTCATACAAAAGACTTTTTTGGTAGAAGTCATCTCTATTGCAGCTTATCTTGTAAATCATTCTCCATCTACTCCACTGGGTTTTAAAACCCTAGAAGAGGTATGGTCTAGTCACCCTACAAATTTCTCAAATCTTAATATTTTTGGTTGCCTAACATATGTCTATTCAAATGAAGGGAACCTTGATCCTAGAGCAAAAAAGTGCATTTTCTGCATTATGTTGATGGTGTGAAGGGATACAGATTATGGTGCACTGAGGCAAAGTCATCAAAATTCTTGATAGAAAGAAATGTCACTTTTGATGAGTCTTTTGTGTTTTCTACAAAACCAAATGATACTACATGTTCTGTTGCAAGACATTCTCAAAATTCCACAGAGAAGGTGGAGGTTGAAGTTAGTGCACACAGGCCATCACCTCCTATTGTTACACATGTAAACCAAAATGATATTGAATATGACACTTCTGAAGAACATACATATAACATTGCTTCTGGGAGACTACAAAGATAGATCAGACCACCTGTAAAGCACTCAGATTATGTTGTTGCATATGCCTTGGATACTATAGAAGAGACAAATAATTATGGTGAACCATCTACTTATGTTGTAGTTGTGTCCAACCCAGATTCTTCCCTGTGGATTGCATCTATAAAGGAAGAGATAGATTCTCTTCAAAAGAACAACACTTGGGTGCTTGTGAATCTTCCTAGTGGAATTAAGTTTTTGAATGCAATTGGATATTCAAAAGGAAGAAAGTTGGTCCTGGAGATACTACTACAAGGTTCAAAGTGTAGTTAATTGTAAAAGGATATAGTCAGATGGAAAGTATAGATTACAATGATGTTTTCTGTCCAGTTGCCAAACACACCTCCATCATGTTTCTAATGACATTAGTTTCTAGATATGATTTAGAGCTTGAGAAACTTGACATAAAGATTGCATTCCTCCATGGTGACTTAGAGGAACAGATCTACATGCAGCAACCTGAAGGTTATGTTTCTTCTTCAAATAGGGATCACGTGTTCTAACTGAAGAAGTCTCTTTATGGATTGAAGCCATCCCCACATCAGTGGTATCACATATTTTATTCTTTCATGGTCAAACATGGCTATTCTAGGAGCAGGTATGATGTTTGTGTCTACCGAAAGAAACTTCCTGATGAGTCTCTTATCTACCTCTTTCTCTATGTTGATGACATGTTGATTGCAGCAAGAGACATTTTTGAAATACATAGTCTCAAGCAGTTACTTAGTGGCGAACTTGAAATGAAAGACATGGGAGCAACAAACAAAATTTTAGGAATGGAAATTAATAGAAGCTGCAAAGTTGAAGGTTATTTCTCAATCAGTAGAAGTATATAAAGAAAGTTCTACAACATCTATCTATGTCTGATGCATCTCATGTGTCCATTCCTTTAGAAGACCGGTGCAAGAAGTTCTCATCTACTAAGTCATCACAATATGGAGAGGATGAAAAATGTATGTCTCATGTTCCCTATTCCAATGCAGTTGGTAGCATCATGTATGCTATGATTGGCACTCGTCCATACATTGCTCAAGTAGTTATCATGGTGAGAAGATACAAGTTCAATCTAGGAAAGCTACATTGACAAGCAGTCAAGTACATTCTTAGGTACCTTAAGGGTACATCCTGTATATGCCTTGGATTTGGCAAGAGCACAGAGACACTTGTTGGTTATGTTGATTCTGATTTTGCAAATGACCATGATAAAAGGCATTCTTTTACAAGCTATCTATTTACTATTGGTGGTTGTGATGTAAGTTGGAAAGCTACATTACAACCCACAGTTGTATTGTATGCTACGGAAGTTGAGTACATGGCACTGACAAAGGCAATCAAAGAGGCTACATGGCTTATAGGTCTATGTGCTGAATTTCATATTCATGAGAAGACAGTGGCCATATACTGTGATAGTCAAAGTGCAATTCACCTTACAAAAGATCAGATGTTTCTTGTAAGAACAAATCACATCGACGTCAAGTATCGCTTCATCATAGAAGTGATAGCATGTGGGAAGATATTTGTAAGGACCCTGACCTAGGTTTTGGGCTAACCCAGTTTGTTTTGCTTAAGTAGGTTGCTTAGAACTTTAATATAATCCTTTGAGGTGTTTTGTAATCATGTGACATGATTATGTTACAAGTTAGGTCTTGTTTGGATGTTGTTTGAGCAAGAAGAAATATTAAATACCAATAGAATTGAAAAGACGTGATTTAAAGTATGTCAGAAAGTCATAGATGGTATAAATAATTGAACGATGAACTAGAAATGAATTGGGGTACAAAATTATACAACAGAGTCAGAAAGTTGGTTTTATCCCAATAGAATGATTCTTATATAGGAAATCAAAAGACTTGTTCGAAGTTGATAAATTGAAACATAAGATTGTTCTATCATAAAAAACATAGAAAGAGGATATTTCCTTTTCTAGGCACAATACACTATTTATGCTTTCATTTTAATGAATAAGGAATGATGTATTCTGAATGTAACTATTAAACTAGTTAATACAAATAAATACTAGCCATAATATTCCAATATATGATTAAAATATGATGTTATCAATATTTAAGTGAATCTCAATCAATTAAGGTGTACTGTGTGTTGGTATGTATTCCCAAAAAGCCAATCCTATGATGATTGTGATGGTATATCATATAAAAAATTTGATCAATAAAGGCAAGCTTCTGATTTATTGTGTTTCACTCTGTTATGAGATAATGAGGAAACATAATGAATGTCTAAATAATGATATTACTCAATGATGCATGTCTTAATGTGCGTGACCTGAATAATGAGGTTGTGGCACCCATCATCACAAAAAGTGAGATCACTCAAATCCAAACTGTGAAACTAATACCAAACATCTTGGTTACTAGAAAACACAGGAAATTAAAACCGATTCCAGATAACCATAAGAATTGCAACATATTGCACATGAGTCCACAAAAGCCACCTATATTACATATCACAAGCCCAAAAGATTATACTTGTAAGGACCCTGACCTTGGTTTTGGGCTAAACCAATTTGTTTTTCTTAAGTAAGTGGCTTAAAACTTTAATCTAATCCTTTGAGGCGTTTTGTAATCATGTGACACACTTATGTTTCAAGTTTGGTCCTATTTGGATGTTATTTGAGCAATGTTTGGTTGTTTTAGACCAAAGTGCAATTTACCCAATATGAGAGGTTACCTTACAATATGCCACATGATGATTGTTCCCTTAGTGCTTCAACATCATATGAGAGAGAATGATGTTAAGAGCACCTTGTGGAAAGTTTAAGTATCAAGATGAGCTTGTATTGTTGATGCTTGTGTTTTATGAGCTAGTTTTGGTATAAATTGCAATCTACCTAAAGTGAAGGGTTAATATGTAATTTACCATCTCTAGAGTGTTCCTTCTCTCCCTTGGAATCATCTAGAGGAGAGAGGATGAGGTGGTCACCTTGTTTGGATCTTGGTTGTGTGGCAACATCTTTGGTGATATATGGCATACATGTATGAGGTGTGTTTTTCTCTTAAGATGGGTTAACTTGGGTTAGAGAGCTTTGGAGAGGCTGCCAATTGGGTTTTGGAGTGTGTAGGGTTGTTCCCTATTGGTTGTGAAGTTTGTAGAGTGTGCCCTATCGGTTTGTGAAGTGTGTAAGGTTGTGCCTATCAGTTTGTGGGTGTGTAGGCGTGTTCTATATCGGTTTGTGAGTATGTTGGGTTTTTCTATATCGGTTTATGAAGGGTGTAGAGCTTTGGAATATTGGCCATGATCTTGTAAGAAGACCTAGAGGACAAGATCTATCATAGATCATATCACCATGTCTTTCATGTTGTTGCATGCGAAACCTTTCTCGTGGACAAGTGTTACCTATGCTCCTAAGGTGATGACACCTCTCCTTTTATCTCTCTTCCTTCCCTCAAGTATATAACCCCATCCTTCTTCAAACAAGTAAACCCTTTCATCCATCCTTGTTCCTCTTCTCTTGGTGTAAGGGATTGGGAGCTTGTGGAGCAAGAGGAAACCCCATGGAGCTTGGGAAGTCGAGCTCCTTGCTCGTGGTGATTTATTATTCAACTTCCATCTTGGTGAGTTATGTTTGTTTGATGGCCATTTCTTTGAGCTTTCTTCTTCATCTTATTCCTCCTCTCTCAAACATGGATCATATTTTGGATGAAGGTTGACTAGGACGTGGTTCTCTCTCCTTCTTTCCTTCTTCTTGAGAAATCATAACCATGGCATCTTCTTCTTCTTTCTTGAGATGATGTCGAAATCGAGTTGGGACTCTTGATGGATCATCTTTAAGTTGAGGAACGTGTGCTTTGGATCTTTGATCATGGAATATTGAACTCTTGATGGAGACCTTCTTGATGTGGATAATATAAATCTTAACCTCCTTTGTTATTATCACTCTTTATATGCTTAAGTTATTCTTCATATCTAGATCGTGTGTCTCTTATATGTTAGTAGTTAGTGTTTTGTTTTGAGGACTATTTTGATGAAATAACTATATTTAAGTTGTTGCCCATGTCTTTATCTTGCTTGCATTGATTAGTAGATGGACTAGTGATTGAGTTCCTTAGGTTGAAGATGACTAACTCGACACTTAGGTGGTGAATGGTCATCATGACTCATGATGCTTAAACCGACAAAAAATGTTGCAAGTCATCACGACTTGGGAGTGCTTAGGCTGATAGGTTTGGATGGATGTTAAACCGTCATGCCCTAGAGATGCCTAAACTGATATGATGGCTAGGCCATCATGCCTTCATAATGTTAATTCATTATGACCTAGAAGCACTGAAACTGATATGTGTTGTTAAACCAATAAGCTTGACGATTGCTACCCGACATGCCCTAGATGGGATTAAGCCAATATATGCCTAGCTAGCTCTTCATGGCCATGAGGAAAACATGTGTGAGATGGTTTTTTTTAGTACTAGTCATGACGCCCTTGATGGTGCAATAGGCCGGAATGACCTAACCCTAACCCTAAGAAACCTATCACACTATTTGTTACCTGTCACACCATGTGTTGCCCGTCACACCATGTGTTGCCCATCACACCTTAGGGTGGAGTTTCCTATCACACCCTTAGGGTGGTATTTCCCATCACCCTATCAAGAAAGGCTAAACCGACATGTTACGAGGTGGGTTAACCCGATACACTTCTTGTGTAGTTAATCCAACATCTGAAATGTATCTAAACCATCACCCCTTATGTGTAGTGAACCCAACATGCTTGGACAAGATGGCCTAAACCAATACGCTTCAACAGGAGTTGAATATGCAACAGTGATCCAAGGACGCATACCCAAACGAAAACTAAGTTCCCACTCACAACCCATGTAGCAAGCTACACCAAGTAAGAAGTTTAGAACAATTAGCTCATAAGGACCACTATTGTATAACCACTCATCAACGGATGCAGCTTCCCAGATTGGGTAAAAGTGCACTTCATCGTGGTCCAAACTGATACACCACAAGAGGGTCTAAACCGATACCTTGGGGGTGATGAGGTGAAACTGATATCACATGATGAGGAATCAAGGGTATCCTTAGATACTCAATGATGGACACATATGAGCAATAGATGATATAGAAGAATGTTGTTTTGGATAATGCATGATTAATCTTAATTGCTTCTCCTAAAGCTACTGTAGAATAGGATGATGTTACTATGAGTGTTTCATCCTTAAATAAAGAGCTTAGCCCTAAACTCTTCAACAATGTGGGAAGTAATGGATGTAGAGTTTAATGGTTGAATATCCATATGATAGCATTAATCATGGAAGAGTATGGCCCATGTGCTGAACTTAATAAAAGTTTAAAATACATGACTAGTGTCTTTAATATTTCCTTTCCATATAATCTTAACTTGTGAAGTGAGATTAATGATACTACTATGTGAAAATACATGGGGGTGGTGATCAGCCTGTTGGAATAAAAGTTGGAAACATTTGTATAGAAATCATATAAAAAAGTTTGATGACCTTATAGGTGCCTCGTGGATAGTTTGAAGTGAAACCCTCAAATTATGTAGTCTAAGGTTTGACTCTCCTTAGTATAATATATGGTTAATGAATTGTATGGGATTAAGAGAGGCATTCTCTCCCCCTATCCCATGCCCGCTGTGGAGGCCGAACGCCAGGGAGGGTGGTAAACCAAGATGGGAACTGGGATTCGAACCTGGGTCCCCTTGTTAGGGGACACCATAGTTGACCACTTGAACCACTCCTTGTCGGCTGGTTAATGAATAGTTAGAAGTAATTATGTATGGATCACCTAATGTTGAAACGTCATATTGGTGCATGGTCAATACGTTATTATAATGCACTGTTGTAACCCTCCCATAACTTAATGAAGATGGTACACATATGCACTTACGAAAGGGTGAAACCTGGTATAGATGGTATGATGATTGATTCATATCTAACTAATGTTTCTCAAACAAATCAATTTCAAAAAGGTGGGTTTTGGTGTGATGAGGGTTTTGTGGTGCAACCATGAAGTAAAACCCTAATTTATTCTATGTGAAAAGCATTGACCATAATTCTAAAAGTAGGCCATATTATTAAATAAGTATGAATGGAAAGCATGATATTGTTCCCTCTTTTAAATTACATGGCTTTAACCTAATGGGTTTATTGGGTGTTATAACTTGTGAGTACTATGAATATGGTTAAATAATACCAAGCTTTGTCTATGAACCTTGATAAGGAAACACAGGAAGTATTAAAATGTGAATGTGCATACTTGGTTACATTAATTAATTCTTATCCGTATAAACTCCAATTTATGGGAGGCAGTGAATGTCAGAACTTTGAGATAGAATGATGCTTAAGAACCTTATGTGGAATCAACATACAACCTAATCCTAAATTTCGAGATTTTATGATGCATTGATTGTTGTAGTTAAAGATGTTTTAATATCTTCTCTCTTTAAACATAATGGCTAATGGTTTCTATGTTAAGTATGTGAGAAGTGGCATGAGTGATGCGGAATGATTAATATGTATATGGTCAATGAGGCATGATGAGATAACCATGAATCACAAGTGTGATGTGATGTGTCTTAGGACCTGGTAAGGGCTTAATGCCTGGTTGAGGTGATATCCTATGGTACTAGAATAAGGAATTGATATCCCATGATAATATGTTGATGATGATAGTCTAATGGCTGACAATGATACATAGGTATGAGATGATGGGAATCAGTTTGTAGTCTAAACAATGATATTTGTTGTTGTAATACTATGTCCTTTCTTATGAAGGATTTGTTTGTGGTTTTTATGTTGTAACTTGATTGATGCTAAAATACACTTTAATTGGTCTAATTAATCAAGTGGAATCTAATCATGTAGCTTGCCATGTGCCATAGATCGATTCAGAGTCACTATTTGTTGAATGGTGAAACAAGATTACTTAGTGCACATATTTTTGAATATGTGGGGGTAAGGACGAATATCCCCTTACATCCAGGGTTATGTGACACATGATTGGCTGCAGGCCATACCTAGAAGAGTATGACTTTGTACCATAGCTTAGTGATATGTGACACAAGATTGGCTATGAGACATACCTGGAAGAGTGCGGATGTGGGTCGTAGCTCAGTTTCACTAGCACTAAAACCTATACCAGGCCATTCTAGGTCTACACAGTTGGACAATATGTCACTGGAAGTAGTTGACTTGTGATGTCACTATGTGTTCACTAATACTAATCGAGGAAGGTGAGGTCGAAGATTTCAACTCTTCCACGAGACTTTATATGGCACTGATTTCAAATTAGCAGTGGTCGGTTGGATTTGAAAAACCACTAGAGGGGGAGTGAATAGGGTTTTATAATTATTTTAACAATGATTCAACTCAAGAAACCACAATTGAAACTTTAAGAAGGAGGCAAGGTGTTTAGAGGGGTTCCACCTTTAGCAAAAACTAAAAGAGTCAGTCCACTACCAAATTGTTTCCAATTGGGATTTTGAAAGTATTTAAATTTTATTACCTCACAAGGATGTTACATAAAATTACAAATACTTTCACCACCCTTTGGACAACCTTCACCTAGAAGTAGTCCCACCAACCTCGAAGCAGCCTTCCTTGAAGTAACTTCAAGCTCCCCCTTGAAGTAGCCTTCCTCTTGAAATAGCTTCCCGTTGAGACAACCTTCTAGTCCAAAGTCCTCCTTCTCCATCGATAAGATCCTTCTCCACCTGAGAAGATAGCTCCCTCTCCAATCCGTAGCCTCCAACCCTAGGAGTAGTAAGGAGAGTAAAAAGAAAATAAGAATGAACAAGAAGGGAAAAAGAAAATTACAGTTACCGCTATAGCACAAGGCTTGATTTCCTATATCAAGCGTTTTGATCTCCTAACCAATGTATATGAAAGTGTAAGTGTTGTGGGTAGGAGATGCTAGCCTATAGGACACGAAATTGGAGCAATGGAAATGAATAGAAAATGTTGGAGTTGCTCAATTGCTCATAAAAATTGATTGCCAATTGCAACTATGCATGCTCAAGTGTTGAACATGTGTGTTTTGGGTTTCCTAAGGCATGTCCTATTTATAGGAATGGCCTATAAGTGCTTAAGGACGTTCTAGACACTTTATAGGGGGTTCTTAGTGCTTAACTAGCCATTAGTTGTCCACTAATTGCTTTAGCAACAACTAGTTAATTAATTCTGAAAAGTGTAGACAGAGACAATCTCGGTCCAGAAATTGTCGACTGAGAGTCCAGTTGGTCGAAGTCTTTGTCAACCGAGGGATAGTCTGGAGCAAGTGTATATAACGTTCGATTCCAACTCCCAACTACCTTGTCTGCTGTGTCTAACAACTAATTGAGTCAATTCTCAGTCGAGGAGTTTGTCGACCGAGAGTGTCTAAGTCGAGAAGTTTGTCGACCGAGAATGACTCTGTTTCAATGTTTTGAACTATGTACTAAGTGTGTGTATCAGTGTGCAGTTGTGACACTATTGTAGCGGATGACCTATCTAAGTATTATGTGTGGCTAGGGAAGATCTAAACGCTTGATTTACATGATATCTAAGTACTTGTACATTATATACTTGTACAAGTTTTTACATTTTATTACAATCATGAAATTAAAGCATTTTGAGCATATAGACCTTCCAAAGGTTTGTCATCCACCTTGTTCCTGCAACACTCAAGGAGCATGTTAGATCCACAAGAATGAAATGTTTGTCATCATCAAAACAAGGAGATTATAATAATGTCCAATTTAGCCAACAATCTCCCCCTTTTTGAAGATGACAAACATTTCCAAAATATAAAATAAGGAAATATAAATCATGAGTTTCATACCTGAAGTTTACCTTTTGTATCCATTCTCTTGTTTGCAAGTATGTGCTGGCTGAGAGATTATGAAACTCATTTTTCTTTATGTTATTGATTTTATATTATTTCTCCCCCTTTGTCATTTCAAAAAGATAACCAAGCTAAACATTAATTATCTGTTAATAATCCCCCTTAATTTGATAATTTAAGGATTCTAAGGTTATAATGAGCATTAGATCATAATAAGTTAACCTTTTATGAGAGTTATGCACTAAAGTTTTGTTTTTCAGTATACTAAGATTGATTGCAAGAAAATGATTTACAAATAAGCATTTGGTCAAGCTTATTTTAGGTCGACCTTGACTTCGACCATGGCGCCCCTTGGTCAAATTTGATTTTAACCAAGAAGCAAATTTTTGTAGATTTCCAATTTGAGAACTCTCATTAAGTTACATAAAGTCTTTATGTAATATGATCAAATATATATCAATTTGAAGAACTTTGAGTGATACCTATTTTGAAGAAGTTTTATCAATGGAAAACTTAATATATGCATCACAATGAAGTCTTTGATCTTAATTTTCTTAGAGCAAGTTATATTCTAAGCAATTTTTCAGATTGTATGTTCTTCATTTTGATATCCGCAGAGATTGTTCTTCAATTGAAATACATATACAATATGCTCAATCATAGAAATAATGTAGCTTTCAATCATTTATTTATAAGCAAGATTATTTGCATCAATAGAAATTTCCACATTGTCAGCATGATGCAAAATTATATCCTAAAAGCAATAATGTATAGAATTTTAAGCAATATATGGATTTAGTACCTTGCTTTTGAAAAAGATTGTAATATTGAAGTAGCTCTTTATTCTAAACAAGTCTCTTATTTTAAACTTTTTTTTAGATTAACTCTTTAGAATCAGTCATTCTTGAGTATAAATTAAGAACAAGTTTTATATCTCATAGAACTCAAGTTCTTGAAATCAAGATTTTTCTTTTGATTACTTAGAACAAACAACTAGATAAGTCATTAATATTTTTGTTCTAAGAAACAAACTATTTATCTTGCCATAGTGTCATCTAGAATAAATCATTCATTTATTACACGGGATGATACAAGCCATGCACACGATAATCATTATCTATCATGTCAAGATGCATTTGTGCCATAGAGTTTTACAATTATGCAAAATGGCATTTTAATGATAAAATCATCTTTATATGTAATGAGCTGAATCACAATGATCATTTTGAAAACAATATCGATTCATGGTTTGTATATAGATCAAAGATTATTTTAGGCAAACCAAGTAAAAGATGGAGCACAATGATCATGATAGAACAATAGAAGCATATCCATAAAGCAATGATTATGATCATTTAAGAACAAATTTCAAGACACATGGTTTTTATATGGATAGACCAAGGAATACTTAGGACAAACCATGTGGATTATTATAACACAGTAATTAACTCAACATGGTTCATAATTTTCAGTTTTTAAACCAAACCATGTAGGAGACTATAGAAATTAAACATGAACTTGCAATTTATGCTATATGTTTAAAGAATTTTCTCCAAGATTCATTCTTGATTTACATATTAAATCAATCATTAATAGAAAATTGATAGTAAACTAGATCAATTACATAGGTTCAACAGAACTTGATTCGGTCGAACTTTTCTTCGATTGAATTTATCTCAATCGAAGATTTTCTCGACCGAGTATTCTGCTGTTTGTACATGTTTTATCAGATTTTTGCAAGCTTAAAAATAGTAACCTACTCGGTCGACTAATTCTCGACTGACAGTGTTCTCAGTCGAACATTTTCTCAACCAAGAATGTTTCTGTATCATTTTCAGTAATTATTGCAAGTAAAACATAGATCACTTCCAATTCAATTATGCAATTTAAAACACAGTTTAGTTGAGATAAAACATTTAAGTATCAAAGTAACATTTGAGTCAAATCTCAACTAATCATATTCAAATCTCTAGGTTTTAGAAACCTAAACTAAAACAAGTTATTAAAGATGTGTCTCTACAGGTTTATATAAAAATATGTATCTTCAAGTTAGAAATTTTAATTACTTGAATCAATTTGTTATCTCATTATGTTAAGTTGAGATAGACATAAAGATATACAATTTAGAGTCTTTGGTCATATCTCAAATTAATTTAATCTATTTATTTTGGGGGTTTTGGAACCCATACCAACTCAACATCCTTTTTCTTGTAAGCACATGAGAAGGAATAATGTCCAAGACGCAAACAATAATGGCAACATATAGAATCAATGTCATTTCTCTTTTTATGAGTTTGATCTAGATTGTTCTTGGGTTCATATGTATACTTGCCTTTAGGTACATACATAGATTGAGTCTTTGGCATTTGTATCCTTCTCCCACTAGGTTTTTGATAGTATTTTCCTTTAGGCTTGTAGCCTAGTCCTCTCCTTCCAATTTGACCACGAGAATCATTTAAGATCTTATCAAGAACATCATTGTTTCTTAAGCTACTAGCTTCTTGATGTAACTTAGCAATCTCATCCATTCTATTTTTGATATATAACTTTTCTTGATCTAGATTAAATAATAAAGAATCTCTTTCTTTTACAATAGTATCATAATCTAGATGAGTGCATAAGATTGGTTGTTTTTGAAGATCATTAATTTGGGCTTGCAATTTTATTTTTTCTAGAGAGAGAAGATTGCAATTTGCCTCTATTGATTTTAGCTTAATATCATGGTCTTTAATAGTTAAGTTTAATGTCTCCTTAAGATCTTCATTTTCAGATGTGAGAGCAAGAAGTTCAACATGTAACTCATCATTTGCTTTATTAGATTTCTTTAATTTCTTCTTGCACTTAATATACTTATGATGTGTTTCTTGAAGGCTAGTAATTAAATCTTCTTTAGATAAATAAAAAAGGCTTACCTCTTCTTCTTCACTTATTGTAGCAATGAGGCATTCTTTATGCACATCTTCCTTCTTTAACCTCCATGGACAGCTAGGTGTTGTGTGTCTTGTTCCTAAACACCAATTACAACTTGCTGAAGATTGGTCCAAGCTTTGCCTTTGCTTGTGGTTGTAGACACCATCACCCTCCATTCTTCAAGACTCGATTAGAGATCCTTGAAGCCTGCTCTGATACCATAAGAAAAAACCACTAGAGGGGGGTGAATAGGGTTTTATAATTATTTTAATAATAATTCAACTCAAGCAACCACAATTGAAACTTTAAGAAGGAGACAAGGTGTTTAGAGTGGTTCCACCTTTAGCAAAACCTAAAGGAGTCAGTTCACTACCCAATTGTTTCCAATTGGGATTTTGAAAGTATTTAAATTTTATTACCTCGCAAGGATGTTACATAAAATTACAAATACTTTCACCACCCTTTGGACAACCTTCACCTAGAAGTAGTCCCACCAACCTCAAAGCAGCCTTCCTTGAAGTAACTTCAAGCTCCCCCTTGAAGTAGCCTTCCTCTTGATGTAGCTTCCCATTGAGACAACCTTCTTGAAGTAGTCCAAAGTCCTCCTTCTCCATTGAGAAGATCCTTCTCCACCTGAGAAGATAGCTCCCTCTCCAATCCGCAGCCTCCAACCCTAGGAGTAGCAAGGAGAGTACAAAGCAAATAAGAATGAACAAGAAGGGAAAAAGGAAATTACAATTACCACTGTAGCACAAGGCTTGATTTCCTATATCAAGCATTTTGATCTCCTAAAGTGTAAGTGTTGTGGGTAGGAGATGCTAGCCTATATAGGACACGAAATTGGAGCAATGGAAATGAATAGAAAATGATTGGAGTTGCTCAATTGCTCACAAAAATGGATTGCCAATCGCAAGTATGTATGCTCAAGTGTTGCACAAGTGTGTTTTGGGTGTCCTAAGGCATGTCCTATATTTAGGAATGGCCTATGAGTGCTTAAGGACGTTCTAGACACTTTCTAGGGGGTTCTTAGTGCTTAACTAGCCGTTAGTTATCCGCTAATTGCTTTAGCAATGGCTAGTTAATTAATTCTAAAAAGTGCAGACAGAGACAATCTCGATCGAGAAATTGTCGACCGAGAGTCCAGTCGGTCGAAGTCTTTGTCGACCGAGGGACAGTCTGGAGCAAGTGTATATAACATTCGATTCCAACTCCCAACTACCTTGTCTGCTGTGTCTAACGGCTAATTGAGTCAATTCTCGGTCGAGGAGTTTGTCGACTGAGAGTGTCTCGGTCGAGAAGATTGTCGACTGAGAATGACTCTGTTTCAATGTTTTGAATTATGTACTAAGTGTGTGTATCAATGTGCAGTTGTGACACTATTGTAGGGGATGACCTATATAAGTGTTGTGTGTGTCTAGGGAAGATCTAAACGCTTGATTTACATGATATCTAAGTACTTGTACATTATATACTTGTACAAGTTTTTACATTTGATTACAATCATGAAATTAAAGCATTTTGAGCATATAGACCTTCCAAAGGTTTGTCATCCACCTTGTTCCTGCAAAACTCAAGTAGCATGTTAGATCCACAAGAATGAAATGTTTGTCATCATCAAAACAAAGGGATTACAATAATGTACAATTTAGCCAACAGGATTTGGGTGGTACGACTCAAATCCTCAGGGCATAATAAATAAGTAATCAGTCATGTAGAGTACATGTATAGGATCAAACACGGAAAAATTAGATGAAGCCTTACCTTGATTTTATACTATTTAGTTTATAACAGTTATACATGTTCTTCATATTCCTTTTGAAATAATTAGTTGTTCCATTGCTCAGTGGTAAGTGCACATTATTTCTCTATTTACCACAAATGAGACATGTCCTTTAGTTAATTCTATTCAATATGCTTAGTACGTTAATCTATGTCCTTAGTTATCTGTGATAATAATAGAGTTGGCGGAGAGTTATATCTCTCGTTGGGACTGTTGTCTCACCCTATTGGTTAAATAACTTGTTAGATGGATGTGCATGTTGAGTAAAGATCATATAGCTAAGGATATACTGGTGGATCATGGTATATAGATAGTGTCTAGTAATATAGTCCTATGTGTCGTCCCTATACACTCAGGTCCTCAAGGGTGTTCTCGATGTGTTTTGTAGACATGATGATTGATACATAGTTTTTGGCTAGTGTTCCTTTGGTGGTATGCATATAAATGTGGAACTGTTATCTTATGTAATAGTTTGATTGAAATATGATGATGTAGCACCTTGAATATATGTTATGGAATGCAAGTATTGGCTCTTGTGTAAAAAATCTCAGCTCATGGTGCTTGCTGGAAATCAGTTTTGTGATTTTTGGTAATACACTATTCATGGTTGATTGTGGTTTAAGTTTTGAGTAATCTCGCTTTGTGTGACAAAGGGTGTCATAATTTTGGTGAAGAAGATTGCAAGTAAAGAAATTCATGTTGATGTGATGACAAAGATGTTGCCAGTTTCCAAGTTCAAACATTGTCTAGACGTGGTTAGTCTACACAGCCTACAATGATGCCCTTGGGAGCTGGAGGAGAACATAGTTCTACTAGTATTATATTTTAGAGAGATACAGACCTCGAGTCAAGGTGCAGATTGTTGTGTGCCTCGAAGAGTTATGTTGATCTGATTGTAGATCCGGCCTAAAATTAAATGGATCTTTGTCGACCCAATTTGCTCCCTGCAGTATGGTACGATACAAATTATGGATCTGAATAGGAACCTGATTATGGTTCTACATGTATAAGAATATGCACCCTGGTAAGGGTTGCTTGATCATCTTGTATTCTATTTACGTAGACAGAAGTCGACGTTCTCAGGGTGTACTCTGCCTCTTCTGAGAGTGCTCCTCCTTGTAATCTCTTCTCTGAAATAGTTGAAATCTCACCACCTCTCGTGGTGCAGGTGATCTGGACCGAACCATGTAAATCTTATGTTCTATGGTTGCATGAACATTCTCTTTATTCTCCTCGTATTATCTTATTCAAATCTTAATAGGCCACATCATCCCAATGTCGACTTTGGTTGCCTACAGGCCTCCGGGGGCACACCAGTGAGCATTACCACCACACCACTGATGCATGTTTACTACATGTATTTAAACACAAGTGCACGTATCGAAGTAATATAGGTCAAAAGAATGCCGAATATTAAACATGGGGGAACGTGAATCCAAAGACTACTACTAACTATGACCTGATCAACTAGACCTATGAAAGAGGTGATTGGTTGATTAACTGACTAATTGCAAGAATTAAAACTAAGTTACTGAAGTTGTGATCACAGATGGAACGAATTCCTTAGGAGTCCAATTTCACCACAGTTTATACTGCAATTACTTTAATTATCAATATTTAGTTCACCTAACCCTGGACCAAGGTACCTGTAGCAAGAATCACCCGCTCTTGTAGCGTTATTCACTACCTAATATAATACAAATCCCACTCTTATAGAATATTAATTATTAGTTAGGTTCTTTAATGATACCTCTGGGCTATTCCCTTCACAGCTATAAGCCTTCTCTCAAAGCATGGTCTAGGCTATGTAAATCTATGACCTATCCAACCCTTAATCCCTCTCTTGAAGAAATTAACAGTCTAATAAATTACCTATAGTGATCAAGCATAGATAATTTGTGAAGCAATCATAGATCTATGTCCAAAAACTAGACAAACTTAAACATTAACTCATAAATGTCAATTACAGTACGAAACTAGGATACTCCCAGTTCCTAAGGAACTAGGGGATTAGCCCCGCATGATTTTAGTATCTATACAGAAGGATAGATAAGGAAAAGATGATAAAAACATCAAAGAATCAATGAAAACCTATGAGAAGATGATCTAGTTGACTCCCTCTAACAAATGCGGTGATTTGTGGTTTTCAGCTACAAATCAGTCCATCGTAAGTGCTTGAATCACTCGAAATGTAGCTTTCTCCTCTCCTTTCTCTTCTCATGGCTCTTCTTTGTCATGCAACAAAATGGGACATGATTCTTAGGTCTAGCTGCAGTCCTCCCTAGTCATAGAATTGATTAGGGCATCATTAAGTCATGGTCATTAGACTAAACATAATCTTTAATGTCATATAATCACAATGAGTTGGTGGCACTGAGCCCTTCTTAGGATCGTGATTCCTTGTTAGCGATTAGTACTACTGATAGTGTGTCGATACCACCTAGTTTCTCTCTGACATCTCCAAGTGATTTCTCAATAAGAAGTCTGTGCCACCAAGTTGTTGTCGGTGCCACCGAGATGCTTTGTCTCATTTATTGGTGATGAAGTCAATAATACTAATTCTTATGTCGGTACCATTGAGTTTCTTCGACTCATACATGTTTTTTTCTTCAATTGTTGGTACCACTGACAGGTTTTCGGTACCGCCGATAGATTGTCGGTAACACCGAGCTGAATCAATTCTTGTCAAATTTTTCCTGAAATTAAACAAGAAAGAACATAAGTCCCGTAAATGATGATAAATCTACGAAACAATAGAAATTACATATATTTGATGCAAATGTATTTCACATGCTAATAATGATAAAATGCACAAATAACATTAAAATGAGCAAAATTTCACTAAATACATAATAAAATTAGCATGTGAAAAATGACTAGTAAGCAGTGCGTCAAAATCCCCTAAGCTTAAATGTTGCTCATCCTCGAGTAACACTACCCTCGGATCTTCTTGACATAAGTCAACAAAAGAACAATTAATAAGAACTTCATTTCTCAACTATCCCAAGTTGGCGGTCCCAAACCGGTCCTTACTGACCAGTAAACAAATAACTACTCTTTATGTGACCAAAAATATTCATGAAAATTGTCCACCCTCATATCAATGAAATTCTATCGATAGAGAAGTTAATATCATAATCAATTAGACATTCACTTGGTGCATCATGTGATTCCCTATCTACATTTCTCTTCACTAACTACCAAACTATTTGGAAGCAGTTCTCCTTATAAAAGATGAATGAGGAGATCAATCATATTTGTGGCCTATCAATAAGAGAAATGAGTGGAATGAAGTAGGTAGCTTATGAAGAATCACAAGTAACTTTCGAATCATTTATGCAAAAACAAACATGATGAACCAACCGAATGAAGGTAATATGCAATGCATGAATCCTAATGCCTACTTCTATGGGTGGAATGATGCATGCACTGAAAGTCTCATCATATGGATGAGAGTGGAACAAAAGAATGCATCATGCAATTGTTTTCATCTCTTTTTGAAAAAAATTCAGAATTGAGCTCAGGGCATCCTTTTCCCCCTCTTTATTTAATACTATTTTTTTCTCTTTTTTTTCAATTGGCCACTATTTTAGCATGATTTAATATTATGCTCAGGCTTCACTATAATATCTTGTTCATTTTTTTTTTCATTTTCTTGAGGGGTATGGATGTGTGTCCTTGCACTTTATTTTCATAAGAAAACAACATGGGTACATGATGTAAAAATGAATGATGCAAAGATATGCAATTTGCATGGAATTGTTACGCAAGAATATAATATTTTTGTAACTAATGCAACCACTAATACAATAGATATACTAGCTACTATGTCACCTATTATATTATGCAATGCAATCAAGAGGAAATAATTTGGGTTACTTGATCATCTTAAGGTGGTTAATCAAATGTATGAAAGGCGGATGGAATCACAAGATTAAGAAACAATGCATTACTTACACTATGATATGTCCCTCTATTATTGACTTGTGTATATGGTGACCTTAGTATTTCTTCCTAAAAGTTCCATTTAAGGTCTCATTAATTGTTCAGTTAGTTTAGGCTCAAACCCCATCGTCATCCACATTTCATGGATAATTAAGACTTCCATTCATATCGAACGTCCTCAAGCTGACTAACCCATACATTTCCTCGAGGTGATGCTGCCTTTAGAATTTTGCAACAAATCTTTCAAAAGATAAAATGTTTTTTTTCAAATCTTTAGATTTTATTTGTAAAGACATAGAAGAACACGCTCTACTGCAAAGGCAAAAGTAATTATAATATTGCTACATGCTGAAACTGGATGGATGTGGATCCTACAACTTAGAATCATAAAAAACAAAAGAAAAAAGAATGTCACTGAAAAGCAAAATAAATATTGAACTGTTCCAGCACAGCCCAAGCTTGAACTTGACTATGTCCTCATAGTTAGAATGCAATCATAGAAGAGGAATAGTGGTACATAATCAAAATGGTGATGGTGGCATATTTGGATCTTGCAGGTAGAAGGTTCCAGTGAAGGTAGGTGGCTATTGTGGCATATCTGGAGGCTGTGGCTAGTTTTAGAACTACCCCTGGCTCCAGTAATGATCATAGAATGACTATTGATACTACTCAATCTGCTGCAGGCGAGTGTGCACATTGTCCTAGTTGGTCAGGAGACGACACTCATTTTCAAAAAAGGCCTGCTAGTTCTGGTACAATCGTCTTTGAACATCTTGGATGCATGCCAATGTTGTTTTGTACGTGTTGCTACTACCCCTGTTGAATTGACTGTAACATCTGATACATACTTGTCATAGAGTATGGGTCTTCTTGCTGAGTAGGAGGTGGAGATGGGGCAGAGGAGCTTGAAGCTCCATACCATCATGAAGGCTTGTAGAGGACCCACTTTTGTGTAAATGATATGGTTGCCTCTTCTTCTTCTTCTTCACCACCCTATTGTAGCTCTGGCTCAGCTTGTTCTTCCTGGTCCTCCTTTGCATTCTCCTTTGGCCACCTCATGTGTTGCACCCCTCTTAGGTTGAAGATGGGGTCAGGAAGAACCCTTTCTTGCCACTGGTCATCAATTGTTCAACAAGCATACACCTTTCCATGGAGCTCGCTGACAAGATGTGCCCTCTTGAAGTGCTTGAAATCCAAATTAGCAGTCCTTAGAGGGTTGGAGGTGGAGAGCTCAAGGTTGAAATGTATGGCTATTGGTGTAATAAGCCCTCCAAAATAGATTGGGGGTTTCCTCTGCACTTGGCGCTTGACTGCCAGCATGTGTTGTAGAAAGAAAGAGTCGAAGTGAACCTTCTCCTCCCCTACGGACAAGAATGCTCGCAGGACATAGAGGTCAACCTACTGCACCTTCTCCTGCCCTTGCATACACCTGGAAAAGATTGTGTTGGTGAGGTAGAATCACAGAAACCATGCAAAGGGATGCTCAATATCCATGACAAAGCTCTTGTGTCAGTTGATTGGGAATACGTAAAGAAAATCCGTCAAGAACCTCCACGCCCCTGAGTAGTTGAAGTCTCCAGTTGTGTAGTGTACATCCCCAGCTAGCCACCCATGAATGGCATCAAATTCGTCAATGTGAAGTAGTGGGCAGTGTTGAAGAGACGAAAGCGCATCCAACCTTCCTCCCATTCTTCTCCATGCTCGGGGATGCAATAGACCTCCAAGGATGCTAGGAACTCATATATTATTTCCCGTTAGGTGGACCAATCACCAAAGAAGGGATGATTTCCCACCATGCCCTGGCCAGCACAAACCTGGTGGAGGCTCTCAATGAAGCCTATTGTAGTGAAGAAGGCACGGTCACCACATTGTGTGGGTATCATCTCCCTCTTCATTAGGCTGGTGTAGATCTTCCTAAGGTCATCATTGACATGAGTCATACGTGCCGGCTTGGGCACCATCATGGTGGCTCCTATTGATGATGAAGTTGATCTCCTTCTCTCCATTGGCCTGTGATGAGAAAAAGATGGACGAAAGAGAGTTCGGTGAAGATCTAGTCACCTGGATGCTCTGGTAATTCTCTTCTTATAAGGGATGTGGTGTGAGTGTGTTTAAAGCACAACCCACAACCTCCTTTTATAGCCATGTTCAGCTCAGACACACGTATCGGTACCACCAACGGGTGCATCAATGGCATCAACTCATCTCCCCTCGATCTATGTAAAATCAATATAAATTGTTGATACTGATAGCTCTTAATCGTCAATGTCACTACACACAGATAGTGTCGAGTCAGTAGTACCAACATGTGTCAGTGGTACTAACATCTGAAAGGAGTTGTCAGATTGGTATCACCAATAATTGGATGGAGATGATCTAGTCCATTGATTCACTCATCCACAGATTTTGTGCTTTCTCGTGTTGATGGTACCAAGTTGCTATTCATCTGACCATGTTGGATGGTTTCAGTGGTACCAATTGGAATTTTGGTGGTATTGAGTATTTAATTCTCTAGTTACTCTCAATCGGTTCCTCGATATCCTGATTATGGGGCACATTGCAGGTGTCGGTGCTATCGATAAGAATGTCATTGGTACCGAGCCTGCACAATGAATGTGCTCTCTCTTTGCAAGGAATCGATGCCACTGACTCTGTAGTCAGTGGTACTAAAAAAAATTTGTTGTCCCTGTTGGAAAGTGTCAGTGCCGCCGACTTGTTAGTTGGTGGTACCAATTTGTTCTCAAAATTCCCTGTTGATCTTCATTAACAGTGTCGATTACTCTGAGATGGTGTCAGTGGTACCGACTTTTCTACTGCCTGCACACCAAGCAACATGATCAAGGTATCTTGGTTACATATAAAAAATCAAAGTGCAAATAACAATAAAAAATTCCTAAAACAAATGTAGAAGATAAGAAACTAAAATATGATAAGGGAAATTTGGGTTGCCTCCCAACAAGCGCCCTTATTTTACGTCATGGGCTCAATGATCAGATCAAATTGACATCAATGAAGCTTAAGGAACTCCAACTCCTCTCCCTCATGTATCAACTCTCCCCCAAAGTAACGTTTCAACCGCTACACGAAATATGGATCAACCCCATTAGTAATCTTTACTACTTCATGACGAAGTTCCTTAACCACCACAAATGGCCCACTCCATCTAGACCACAATATCTCGAGGTGCAATTTCATCCTAGAATTTAACATAAGCACCTTCTATCCTGGAGTGAACACCCTATGAAAAATATGACGGTCATGGATTTTTTTGGTATTGTTCGTATATATACTTGAATTTTCATATGCATCTAGCATAACCCCATCAATTCATTGAGCTCCAACATGCACTTTTTTCATGCATCATCAAGATGGTAGTTCAACTTCCTTAAAGCCCACTTGGATTTGTGTTTGAATTCCACATCTAAATGGCATGCTCTCCCAAAGACCAGCCTAAATGGAGTTGTTCCTATAGGCATTTTATAGGTTGCCCTATATGCCCAAAGAGCTCTAATTGGTCCTATTCGTTGAGAGTGTCTTTTCCAAGATCATAATCATCCTATTGGTTACCTCAACCTGACCATGGGTTTGTGGGTGATATGGGGTTCCCACTCTGTGCCTCACTCCACACTTTCTCAATAAAGCTCTGACTTCTTATTGGTGAAGTGAGATCCCCCATCACTTATCATTACTTGTGGAACCCCAAACCTGTTGAAAATATGATCTTTCACAAATCTACAAATAACATGTGCATCATTGGTGCGGTTTAGAATTGCTTCCACCAACTTAGACACATAGTTAACTACAAGAAATATATATATAGATTAGAGTTAGAAGACACAAAGGGTCCCAAAAAAATATATTCCGCATACATCAAAACCTCAACTTTCTGAAAAATGTTCAGGGGCATTGCATGTCTCCAAGATATATTTCCTGCACATTGACATGCATCACAATTACACACAAAATTATAAGCATCTTTAAAAAGCATTAGCCAATGAAACCCGCTTCCTGAAACCTTTGTCCTAGAACAACTCCTATTGCATAGTCTCATACATCACACATAAGCTCAAATGGTTGACTCCAATCTGGATCCTGAACCACATGTGTAGAGACCAGTTTCTCCTTCAAAAAATAAAAAGCTTTCAAACTCCACTCATCACAATTAAATTCAACATCCTTCTCTAACAATTCAGAAAGTGGATTTGCAATCTTCAAAAAATCCTTTATGAACTGTCGATAAAATCAGGTGTGTCCTAGAAAACACCTAACCCCTTTCATCAAAGATGGTGGAGGATGCTTAGAGATGACCTCAATTTTAACCGAGTCAACTTCCATACCTCTATTGCACAACTTGTGTCTCAAAACTATCCCTTCACTCACCATCATATGGCACTTCTGCCAATTCAACACTAGTAAAGTGTCATTACTCCCTTGCAAGACTTTGTCAAGACTGTCAAGGCAGTCTTCAAAGGACTCTCCATTCACCAAAAAATCATCCATAAAAACCTCGAGAAAACACTCTACCATAACGGAAAAAATAGCAAGCATACATCTCTAGAAAGTTGTCGATGCATTGCAAAGGCCAAAGGGCATCCGTCAGTAAGAAAATGTGTCATAAGGACAAGTGAAGGTAGACTTCTCTTGGTATTGTGACTCAACAGAAATCTGATTATACCCAAAATACCCATCCAGAAAACAAAAATGAGAACAGCGGGTGAGTCATTCAAGGATATGATCAATGAAGGGAAGTGGAAAATGATATTTATGTCTGATGACATTTAAATAGCGATAATTGATACATACACGCCACCCGATCACCAATCTAGTAGCAATCAATTCACTCACTGAATTTATTGTGATCATTATCCCCCCTTTCTTAGGAACCACTTGGGTTGAACTAACCCAATTTGAATGAGAAATAGCATAGACTATACCTACTGATCAAAGCTTCACTACCTCTTTTTTTACTACCTCGATTATGATTGGATTGAGACGTCATTGAATTTGTACTATCGGTTTGGCTCCTTCTTCGATTTGGATCTTATGCTGGCAAAAGCTAAGGGAGATCCCCTTGATGTTGGCAACAGACTAACCAAATGCTGCTCGGTGGTTCTTCAACACCACAAGCAATTGCTGCTCCTCATGTATACTAAATGAGGCTGAAATGATGATTGGGATCTTCTCATTGACTGTCAAGAAAATGTATTTTAGATGCAGCCGAAGTGGCTTCATCTCAAGTTATGGAGGACTCTGTAATGATGGGGTTAATGGTGGTGGAGGCGGTCCTACATTTTCATAGTGCCTAGTGTATAAACATGGCAATGCCTTCTGAAATAAGACACACTCCTCCAAAGAACGAAAATGAGTGTAGCCATTCAATAATTTCATGATGCATGCCTCCAATGGTAATTATGTATATGCTTGAGAGTGAGTAGTAGATGTTGCCTCATCAATTGTCATTGGCATACCTCCTCCTCCTCATCATCAGGATATTGTACTACCTTGGCCAAAGAAACCTCCTTGCTATGCTCCATGATATCCACTACCAAGGTGCCATTTTGCACCTTTATCATTACATGAGCCATGTCCATAAATGGTTTTCCTAGAAATGGAGAGAGCTCTCCTGGTAACTACTGCAACATGTGACATTGTGATATATCACTAGCTGGTTGCCAAGAGTCTGGCATCTTGATTTCAAAATGCTCATCCTAAATACCCAGCATCAGTCTTCCTCATTCCATCTCTAGGATCATGTCTAACATGGCTTCGAATGGCCTCCCTAATATTAGTTCATTGCAATGATCATGTTGCATCTCCATAACCACAAAGTCAATTGGAAAACAAATTTGTCAACCATCACTAACACATCTTTACAGATACCATATGGTCAAACCACATAATTGTCTGCTAGTTGTATGATCTTGTTGCTTTTCTTGGATTCTTTCAATCCTAATTTCTTGAATGAGGTTTTTTCTTGCCCTTGAATTGCATAGTGTAAAGAGGTGAGATCACAAATTTAAAGGAAATACAAAACATCCACTTTTTCCAAGAAAAATAGACATTGTGGAATGCATGTATAATAATCCAAATAAATAAGCATGTCTCAGATGCATGTAAAATGTCAATAGAAATGGGAAAAAACTAAGTTATTACATTGCTTTTTGAACTCAGTTCGCTACATGAGTAAGGAAAAATTGAAAAGAAACTTTAGGATCTAGCAATAAGCAACATATTCATCCTTGATAGAAAAACTTGAATCTACTACTCTTGAACTTGGTCACCTTGGCCTTTTTCAACACCTTGATCTAACCCTGGGTGGTTGGGAAATCACCCAACAAAAGGGAAAGAATACAAGGTATGTGTCAGAAATAATAAACAAGAACAAAAGATAAGAAACAACATGGAAAGTAAGGCTAAGATTTCATCACAAGATGAAGATGGTCAAAAGTATGAGGCACAAGTCAATAGATGCTTGCCATAACAAAAATATTAAAAGTTTGCATGCATGATTAATATTGACTACCTAAACTATGTAGGGTTGAGGCACCTACCTAACCTCAACCAATAGGTGAGGGAGAGTAACACATTCCAATCACCTACAAATATTCTATATTGGGGAGAGTAGCACATTCCCCTGGGCAAATTTACACATGCCCTATCTATGGGTTGTTGTGCATAAGTACCACTACACTAGTTAAATAGTCTAATAAAATCAACATCCTAAGAACTATGGTAAGTATAAGCATCAAGTAATAAAAACATGGCAATTAGGTACAACACCCAAGAATAAGTATCAAAATTGAATTTTCTATTCTGACCGATCACAGAGTGTCACATCAACAAAACCATCGCAGAGAGACGAATAAAGAGCAAGAAGAATGGGCCCACCTTGCTGACTTGGCCCAATTAGAGATGGCCAAGTCAGGGGTCAAAGGTGTGCTTTGACTCACTTAAAACAAATAAGGTAGAGGCAAAAAGATGTTGCTACCCTTATGAGGAAAATAAAGGAAAATAGAAAACAATGAGGGTAGGAGAGGGAAAACACATAGGGGATTCATCCCCTTCGTCAACCTCACCATAGCTAGCGAGCAACAGTCGAGTTTTGGGTGAATTTGTGGGAATAGATCAAACTCGAAAATAAGAACATTGAAAGAACAAGTAGACCACCACAAACCTACTGATGTAGACAATTCGATCTGAGATCGAGTAGAGGACGAGCAATATCCACCGCAAACTCAAGTCTGATCCAAGCTTCATGACGTCCACACACGCAAGCAATGGGGAAATCAAGGGAAGAGGAGAGTTGGGTAAAAGGATATGGAGATATTGGGGGTACTATTTATAGGTGTGGTTTTCTCTAGGGTTTTAAGAACAATGGTGGTGAGAGAGCTCAACGACCGACTTTGGGCATTTCTCAAATGGTTGACAAAACACCAAAGTAAAGGGATCAATCGGTCTGGAATCATATGAGGAAAGTGTGGGATCAACAATATCGTAAAAAGATTGACTACAGATCAAGAAATCATGATTTGAAATCCCAATGAGAATTGCCCTTCTTTCCTTATTAGTCACGAACTAGGAAACAAGCTCTCAACAACCTGATCAAGCAGACGAGAAATACAGACCATCCAATGGCATGAAAAATTGAAAAATAAAAAGATAATGTGTGTGACATATTTATTGCATTCACAATCTTAGCCGGATTAAAGTGGCACCTATTTTATTTAATCTTTTTCTCTCTCCTCCATTGAGGGTGCAAGCATGCTCCAAATTAAATGAAAATTTATACCTAGCCTATTTTTTATATTAGAAATCTGATTATGCAAATAGTTTTGCCTTTTGAAAACTTTTACTATGTTAAATAAATCAAATCTTATTTTCTCTTTCCTCCTTCGTTAATGGTTATAAGATTATCCAAATTTGATGAAACTTCACCCACAAGTCACATTAAGTGTTTTGAATACGAATTTGCCACCAATTTTACATACGACAGTTATTTGTACACTTATTTAATATTTTGAAGGTTCTACAAACTTTCTCTCTCCTAATTTCACCTTTTGATCAAATACTCTCCAAATTGAGTGAAAATTCAGACAAAGGCATATTTTAATGTGTAGATCACAAATTTGGCATTAATTGTTAATTTTAGAGTCATTAATGATTTTATTTTGTATTTTTGAGTTATCTTCTATTTTCCCATTCAATTAATACAATTATACTTACTAATTTTCCAAAAGTTGTGAAACTTACTACCCAAGCAAACTTTTACACAAAGAAAATGAATTTGGACTTAGAATTATCTATTGAGTTCCACCTTTATGATTTCTAGCCAATATACTCTTATTTTTATTTAATTTATTTAATGTCACATTATCTTAGTTTTAGGATTTTTCTTTTCTTTTTCCCACAGAAAGAGTCATAGATACTTTTAGTTCAATTTTATTTTATCCTTATCCCTCTTAAGTGAACATTTTGCAAATTAAACCCATTAGTAAACTTTTATTAAGGTATTTGTGCTTAAATCCTTATAATGTAAAATATTAGGAACAAATGTACACCAAACCTTCATAATCTCCACTAATGCATCATCAAGGAAAGAAATGAAAGAAAAAGCTTAAGAAAAGGATAAACTAAGATTATACATGGATTTCAGTACATTACAACATCCCACCCGTTAAAAAGGATTTCATCCCTGAAATCTCATACAAAAAGAGAAGGGTGAGTATGTAACATCTCATCTCTTGGCTCCCAAGTGGTTTCTTCCAAACCATGATGCTACCATAATACTTTCACCAACTCAATGCCTTTGTTCTTCAACTACTTAATTCGGGAGTCAAGAATCATAACATGTAACTCTTCATAAGTCAGATTCTCTTGAATCTCCAAAGGCTCGATTAAGAGTACATGAGAAGGGTCATTAAAATACTTTCTCAGCATAGTGACATGAAACACCTTATAGATCTTGTCATAGGAAGGAGGAAGAGCTAAACGGTATGCACAATATCCAACCTTATCGAAGATCTCAAATGATCCAACATAGTAGGGACTAAACATGCCTTTAACTTAGATCTTACAATAGAACGTATAGGCTTGATCTTCAAGAAGGCATAGTCACCTACTAGAAAACTCACATCAGACCTTTTCTTATCAGCATACATCTTATGTCGATCTTGTGTAGATTTCATATGCTTCTTGATCACTAAACCTTCTCTATCATCATCTACATATCATCACTCTTCACAAGACCAGGTTCACCCACATCATCCCAATGTAATGAAGAATGACAATGTCTTCCATACAAAGCTTCATAAGATGGCATACCAATGCTAGCTTGGTTGCTATTATTGTAAGCAAACTCAGCCAATGGAAGAAACTTATCCCATGCACCTCCCCAATCCATAAAAGAGGCACGAAGCAAATCTTCCAGAATTTTCATCATTCTTTTAGATTGGCCATTGGTTCATGGATGATAAGTTGTACTAAAACACAAGCCAGTACCCATCTCTTCTTGAATCTGACTCCACAAACAAGATGTGAACTTTGGGTCACGGTCTGACACTATCACTTTAGGAAATCTATGCAGACGAATGATCGAATCCACATACAACTGAGCCATCTCATCAACCTTGTAAGTGCAATTGAAAGGCAACAAGTGGGTAGACTTTGTAAGTTGATCAATCACCACCCACACAACATCAGAACCCTTCCCGGTCTTAGGGAAACTAGTGACGAAGTCCATAGTAATCTTCTCCCACTTCCATTCTGGAATCTAAAGTGGGTGCGGAAGACCACCAGGTCATTGATGTTCGATCTTAACTTGTTGACAAGTCAAACACTTGGCAACAAACACTACTACAGAAAATGCTTTTTACAACGGGAGATAGACAACAGTTCTGATGATTGTGTTGTAGTTATCATACTTATCACAAAAAGCTTGTTTTGTGTTGTATATTGTATATTTTATACAACACAAATCATTTACAACATGCCAAACCTATTGTAGTATAGGAGGATACTACAACAATTGCTAAAGTGTTGTAATAGGTTGTAGTATCACAACATATTCAAACCCGTTGTCTAAGATGTTAATTACACAACATATTTTGACCCATTGTAATAGTCACATGTTGTAATAGACCATAATTACACAACACAGACTCATCTGTTATAGTATGTATTAATTATACAACAGACCTTTACATGTTGTAATAGACCACCATAATACAACATATTGAAACTCATTGTTGTATCCCGACATGAGACAACAAACTCCAACTTGTTGTTATATATTATAATTACACAACATGTTGTGACCTGTTGTAATATCCACACATAACAAATCATTGTAATACACCGCCATACCACAACGTAAACCATTATAATATACTATTATTACACAACATGATATCACCTGTTGTACTAGCTACATGTTGTAAAAGACCATAGTCACACAACGCTATACCATAGTTATCAGAACTGAACCGAACCGACTGGTTCAACCGGTTGAACCGGGAACCGGTCAGTCCAGCGGTCTGGTCCCTGCTCAGACCTGCAATTGATGTTTGACCGGCCAATAACCAGCAACCCGGCAGGTTCAACCGGTGAATCGGCGAACCAGTCGAGTTCTGTCCAACCGGCCGGTCATTTCTGCCTCACTTATCCGCTCCTGGTTTCACTGATCTGTGAAATAAAATTCAGTTCTCACGCGAGCAGACCCCCGACCCCGATAGCACCAGCGGCACAGTCCTAGCTGGGTAGGAGCACTAGGAGGAGATGTCGACGCACCTGATGCCGTCACTGACCTCCGCCGCACCTCATGCTGCCGGCGACCTCCACCGGCTGTTGTTGATCCTCTCTCAGTTGTCGGGTAGCACCTTGCCGCCGTCCTTGGTAAGTCTTTCATTTCTTCCTCATTTACTTTTACTCTTCTCCTCCTTCCTCAAATAACTCGTCCTCTCCTACCTCTATTCCACCCTGCTTCCTTGCATTTTGCTGCTTCTTCGACTCCTCTACTGGTCATAGGTAATTGTCTCAGTTTTTCTCAGCTCCTTGGTGTCCACTTCTTCCTGTACTCATTCCCTTCATTCACTTATCTTCTTCTTCCTATAAGCACCTCCTACCCGTACCCATCCTCTTATTCCTACCATCTTCTTATTCCTTCCATCTTCTTCTTCCTCTACTATGTATGCCCTTCTTTTTGTTCATGTTATTCAGTTAATTTCTTCTTCTCCTGGAATGTTCTCCCTTATAATCCTTCCTTGGTCGCAGAGCTCTCTCTGCTGAAGGATAGCATCACGTGGTGCTGTAACTAGCTTTTGAATTAGCAGTTGTTGTAGAATTTTTACTGATATGGCTGCTGTTTCTTTGTTGCAATATGTTTTCTACCACATCACTGGTAATACTTCTCACTATATACATTTCACTAATCTGATTACTACATTTGATTTCTCTGTAATTCTCTATCTAGTATCTGCATTCTAGAACTAATTAAATTGATGCTATTGTTGATTTCACAATGTATTATAGAATGTTAGTGTCCCCAATTTTGTGGTTACATATTGTGGCATTAGATATTTTTTACTAATTTAAGTTGGTTGTATTTAATAATAATGTAGTTGTGGTGGGTTGTATTCTTACTAAATTCGTTAATTAATTTTGGAACTATATAATGTAATGAGAGCATGTCCAATGTGTGTCACTATATTTGTATTGGAATTCTTTTTGCAATTGTGCTATGATTCAGATTTCATTATTAAATTCCCCATGATCTCCATATATCTTTATAGTTTGTAATATATATGTGACGTCATGCTGATGTCACCGGTTGAACCGGTCCAACCACTGGTTGAACCAGTGAACCGAGAACCAGAGGCCTCACCGGTTCGCTCATCGGTTCGATTCTGAAAACTATGCACTATACCTTGCTAGCAATATGGATCAATTTTTGTTTGAGTGGTAGGTTGAATAAAATCCTATTTTTTGTGGTCATTTGAATGACAATTATTCACTCTAGGTAGATATTTTGACCCAGAATCGACCCAATCCCAATATATATGCACATATTAAAATACATATGAAATTATTACCCCCTGTAATTTAGTCAGGCAACGGTTTTGGGTTTCGTCTCCTCTCCTCAGGGTGTGATCCTCAAACTTTCCCAAAACGTAGTTTGTTCTCCACACACGTTCTCCAAATTTGGCCTTCCACTGCCCACGAGTTCTCTACCTGCCTCTTTGCCCGCCAATCCTCCCGCTGGTCATGCTCGTTCTCCAGCCGCTACGCGTGCTTTCTTCGCCTGCTCCTCCAGTCGGGTCATGCTCGTTCTCCAGCCACTGCCGCACGCGCCCCCCGCCTGCCCCTCCGCCAGAGTTTCTTATCTCATTTGATGTGTTTTCTTGCCAAATATTAATAACCAAAACACTCAATTTGAAGACTTAGTTTCTCTGCTGCAAATGGTGGGGATGAACTACATTTGTACGATTTTGCACTTTATGATTCATAATAATTTCTTCTGCTACAGTATTTTGTGTTTCATTGTAGCTTATGCAACTGCGGGTATGTGACGCATAGTGCTTCCAACTTGTTTTGCTTCACATTTATGATGATGCCATTTGATTTAATCGTAGTTGTCATAACCAAACCGAATCGGCCAGTTCAACCGGTTGAACCGGGAACCGGTGGGTTGGCCAGTCCGGGTGAGCTACAGACCCACAAGTGAGGCAGACTCGGTCAATAACTGGAGAACCGGGTGGTCAAACCGGCGAACCGCTGAACCGGTCCAGTTTCACTCAACCGGCCGGTCAGCTTTCTTTTCCTGTTAAGTGCACTCACGTGCTGGCTAGGGGAAAATCCCCCAAAAAACCTCGACCCCTCGTCCCGATGCCCTGATGCCCCCAACTCCCGGTGCTAAAGAAAGACGAAAGTAGCGGCGATGGAGAGCCTTCTCCGGCCAACACCGCTGGTTCTGGGAGCTTTACTGGCTGCCGCTGTTGTTAGGAGCTTTGCCAACCGCTGCCGACAAAGATTCTTGCGGCGGTAGTCGTCGATCAAGGAGCAGTTGATAAAGTCACTCAACCTAGTTGTTGGCTGCTTCCATCCATGCTTGTTGGTGCCACCGCATGTACTTATCTCCCCCTATTTTCCTTATTACCTCTATTCCTTCTCTTATACTACATTTCACCCCTATTCCTCCCTTCTTCATCCTTTTCTCTTCTTCCTTTTCATGCACCCGTTTCATATATTTCTTGTACACCTCCCCTTCTTCCTTATATTCTTCTCTTCCTCTTCCTGTACACCTCAAATTCCTCCTCCTATTTCTCTACTCCTTTCCTCTACTACCCCTCTTGGACTCTTCCTGTTCACGTATTCCTCTTCTCCCCCTATTACTGATTTATTTCTTATTTAACCAGTTAATACTTATTGTCTTTTCCTCTAATTATCTCTTATCTCTTCCCTAATTATCTCCATGTACTACTAGCTTCACGTTGGCGTCAAATCTTTGTTTGGTGTATTTCTTCTACCTACCATTTTTTCTATCTATTTGTCTATCCACTTGTGCAACAATCTGCTGCTTGGTTGCAATTGCAAACTAGATATATGTTGCTTGCCTAGTATCAATTCTCCTTTTAAGTCTTAACTACAATGTGTTGCAATTAAAATTGAATTTTATTAATTCTTTACGCAGCTGATTGTTGCAATTATAAACTATGCCGCCTACTGATTTTATTGCTGTTGCAATGTTTTTATTCTTAATTTGCTAATTAGATTTGAAAAGTTGAATGTTTATTTTGTGGACATGTGGTAATGGTGATATTAGTATCCCCTATGTTGTTAAATATTCTATCTTTGTTATTTAGTCATGTAGTTCAATTCCATTATTGTGAGCAAGCATGGTAGTATTTATGTTTCATCAATATATTTTACATGACGTGTGTGTGTGTATATATATATATATATATATATATATATGTGTGTGTGTGTGTGTGTGTGTGTGTGTGAGTGTGTCTCTCTCTCTATATATAGGTTATTTAATATATTTATGACATCACCGGTTGAACCGGTCTGACCACCGGTTGAACCAATGAACCGAGAACCAGAGGCCTCACCGGCTTGATCACTGGTTCGGTTCTGAAAACTATGGATTTAATTAAACATAGTTTTGTTTGTTCCCCTAGCTTCATGGGAATCTTTGGTTGTGTATACACAGTCCCATAGTTTGTTTGATCTTATGTTAAAAGTCACGCCTTCTCATTTTTTGTGTTGTAGAAGTTCATGTTGTTCGATGATTCCCTCATGGTCTCACTGGGAGAGAATATGCTTTGAGTTTTGATGCTGATAGCCCAAAAGCGGTTTCTGTTCTTGATGATGATATTCAAAATAGACACTTATGGATACTATTTACATGATACTTTTTTGCTATAAAAAATTGCAATAACATGCAATACATAGCGACTTCAATTGTATATTTATGATTCAGTAAAGCAAATTTCTCATAAGGTTGTACCAGACTACTAGGTCTAACAAATCCTATAACTTCCTATTTCCTCATTTATGTTACAGGAAAAACTGCAGCTATAACTGCAGAACCAATAAGAGAACCTACTGAGAAGAAGACACCTCACCTTAAGCAAAGGCGAGTTGTTGTGACTGGAATGGGTGTGGTTTCTCCACTAGGTGAAGACCCTGATGTCTTCTACAACAATCTCCTTGAGGGTGTTAGTGGGATCAGTGAGATTGAGACATTCGATTGTGCAAACTTCCCCACGATATTTGCTCCAACCATTATTGTTTGCAACAGTTTCCTATTACATACCAGTTATTGGTTAAGTTGATCTCTAAATCTGTACACAGAGAATAGCAGTTGAAATCAAATCATTCTCGACCGACGGATGGGTTGCCCCTAAGCTGTCGAAGAGAATGGAAAAGTTTATGCTTTATATGCTTACAACTGGGAAGAAAGCACTAGAAAATGGTGGAATGACAGATGAGATATTGCAGGATCTGGACAAAACAAAGTGTGGGATTCTCATAGGATCTACAATGGGAGGGATGAAGGTGTATTATTTGACACTTGGTTTCTTTTTCTGAATTAGTTTCTTTGTCCTATAGTGCTTACATATACAATTAGGTCAATGTTTCATAATGTTCTTCAACAATGAGAATATTATGTCACAGATTCATATATGAGTTTTTTTTCTCTTAATTGCCTTATAACTTCTGTTTTGATTGGATAGGTTTTCAACGATGCAATTGAAGCTCTAAGAGTTTCATATAAAAAGATGAACCCATTTTGCGTACCATTTGCAACCACCAACATGGGTTCTACAATGCTTGCTATGGATCTTGTAAGATAGTCTACCTGTACTCGTACAAGTTTATTGTACTAACATTTATTTAAGTGTTTCATATCCTTATAATTTAATTACAAGGATGGATGGGGCCTAACTACTCTATTTCAACTGCTTGTGCTACAAGCAATTACTGTATATTGATGGATGCTAACCATATTATAAGAGGCAAAGTTGTAAGTGTTCTAACTAATTACATTATCAATCTTCTTCAATATAACAATAGTAGGTGCTTCCCCAATGCAGTTGTTGAACCTGGGGCAGAATTACATACAGTCTAGCTACAATGTCTACACTTTAAAAGAGGTAAACTTCAGTAATGGTTCTCTTTGCTAGTCATTTTTATTGCCTTTAGTTCATCTATAGAACTTTCTAGCACTCGATCATGAGTGATTGCAGAAGATGGGACAGTCAAAGAAAGCCTATTATTTTTTGTCAATAGTAGGTAGTGAAGTTGAAACTTAGCAAATGATTGAGGAATCTTACTCACATGATAGTGATGCAAATCAGAGAATACTGAAGGCATCCTAGTGACTTGAAGCATTGTTGAATAGTAGGTTGCAAGCATATCACATTTATTTGACATGGGACCATCATGGGTATACTAGTTAGTCTTTTAACATATTCAACTGATGGCTGGAATAATATTCATGTTTTGGCCATTAAGTAGACTAATGAATACTCATACATAATTAATTATTTTGACCAAAATAAATTGTGTTAGGACAAAATTAACCTAAAGAGGCCAAATTGTATATAATACATCCCTACATCTACCAGATGAGACCTAAATTGAGTCGACCTCTAATGGACCTAAACACACTTTAAACTCACCTAGACCCTACACTCCAGAAAGTAGCCCCCCAACATGCAAGTGCCGAATGGTCAAATTTAGGATTTTGAAATACATGATTGTGTAAAGTCTAATGTACAAATCACTACAATAGACATAATGTAGTTAAATTAGGGGATTCAACACCTATATTTCTTGTCTTACTTAGTCATGGAAATAGCAATTGAAGTCTAGACGATTCAGTATGCTTCCATAAGTGGAGGCACTACCACTGATAGAATTAAAAAATGACAGCCAATCTTCAAGCTGAATTAAATGAATGCCCAGCAGGTTCAAGGTTGGATATGAATCGAACCTCTCTAACCATCACTACAGAAGAACTCCATGGTGTCAGTACATTTAGATCTGGAATTCCCAGGAATGGACAAGTTATATGACTAATTCCTCTTTGTATCTTTGTACAAGATAGGCTGGGTATAGATACACCATTTGCAAGTTTTTATTCCTGAATCATTTCTCCATTGAGTTAGTTGCATATGAAGGAAAATTACTATCCTTCTGAGTTCTGATTGACTTTAGAAGAGTTACATAGATGGGCAAGGCCAACAATGATAGACCAAAGGCTACTCATTGATGCATATAGATGTGCAACTCAGTCGTTACAAAGAGGATCCAATTGGGCTACACAACTCCCTCGGGTCACCCCTACTTGTAGTTATTCTTTTGTGTGAAACTCATGCCCAATATAGTAATCTCTAGAAGAAAGAAATGTCATATATACTCTATAAAAATTCAGGTTTGATCTGAATATAATAAGATAACCACATGTTTTATTACTATGACAATTGCAAAGTTTGGAGGGTAGATTGTAGGATATGCTCTAGATGATCTTGTGGTCTACATGTTTTATTATCTTCTAAATATCTACTGTAAACTCATGAACGTCACATGTCATTTCTAGCTCAGATTCATAGTGAATCATTCATCATGAATGCTATAAGTTCTATACTATTCTTGCTGGTAGAATGTAGCTCCTACAAAATTTTATGAACACAATGTTACTTTCGAGGTTCTTTGTTATCTTTTTTACAATATGCACATCCACTGAGGCTTCCACAATATGCACATCACTTGTAAGCCCATATTCTTGTCTAAGGCTTCCACAATATGCACATCCACTGACTGTTTCCCACCATTCCTGTCAATGCCTTGATCTTACCATTCTCGTTTTTGAGGAAACCATTGATTCCCATGTTTTCATCGTCCCCTAGTGAAGCAACATGGTTCAATTAAAGCACCTGATTATCTGTCAGCTTCCACTTCTTACTTTCTTGTATCTGCTAGTCACGGTGACTAGTCCCAATCATTACTCTACTATTTTGATAATCTAAAATGAATGCCTTGCATTTTCATTAGATAATGAATCATTGCCTTATTGTTCTAGAAGTTGTAGCAGGGTAGGATGTAAAAAGGTTAAGTATTTTCATGTTTCCTCTCTCCCTCTTTTCTCACAATTCTAGATCCCATCACAGAACTGCCACAAACAATACAGTAGATAAGGATACAGAAACCCAACACAATTGTGAGTCATTTCCTCTCTCCCTCTTTGCAATTATAGGTATACCAAAGGGTATACGGCCAACAAATGTTGGAGACAATAAAAGTCAGTCACATTGTATATGCATACATGCCATGTTTCTCTATTAATATGTGCCTTGGCCTTAAGCAGCATACATCATACTATAGCCATAGATTGATAACTTATTGGTAGCCATATCGATAGGACTGCATCAGATAAAATAAGTTTTTAAAGAAGGTACTAATAAAGTAGGTATGTATTCCTTCTATCGTCTCTAGTTTACAAATTCCATAAACTTCCATGTAAACTACACTTTGATGACTTATTAAGTGCCATAAAGCTATATTTAATATACAAGAGATATAATATTATATGTTTTGTAACAAAAGTCTCCAACCTTTTGGAAAGAATCATGATTTTTCACGATTTTTTGTCAGCCAAATAAGGCTCACGACTTTTCGTGACTTTTCAGAACTTTTCATGATGTTAACGAACTTACATGGTTGTTCACAAACTTTGACAGTTTTTCATGATTTGATATAAAACATTTTTTAAGTTAACTACCATGTTAAGCTTTTTCAAAAAGTTTAGTGGCCCCTATGATGTGTCCGAACAGATTCTAACATCATATATTCTCCCTCCACTCTCCTACACTAAAACTGTAAAGTCTTTCCCTCTCCGTCTTGAAAAACAATAGTCTCTTCTACATTTATGGGATTTTCCACTGTATGCCTACATCTATATCAAGATATGTATATGTGCATACATATATATCATACACATATGTATATGTATGTAGATATGCATAGATGCCTACAAGCACAATCTATATATCCTACTTATTCTCATGTTTCATATGCCATTATTAATATTACATAAATGTAAGAGAATCATCTGAAGTACAAGACAATTATAGTTGGTTAGGCGGTGGTCTCTGGGACTTGGATATATTGACTGTGCAAAACATGAGTAGAAACCTAAATGCACCGTAGCTGACATGAGAATTGAGCAAGTGATTAAAGAGAATATAGAGGTTTTTACTAGTCAAAGCCAAAGTATTCTATTTGTACATCTAGGTCCAAGCCCTATAAAGCCTTATCGTGATGGTTTAGGCAATGAGTCACAAGAACTCAAATGTTCTTAATTTAGAGGCATTTACAGTAATGACCACTCCTACTAGAGAAAGAATACCCAATATCTCAAAGGGACAAAGAAAAAAAATAAAAAATACTAGCAGCAACAAAAAATAGTGGCATACTAGAATATCCCCAGCTTGCCTTATACCATTGTCATGCCCTCCTTTTGATGAAGGCATCACTGCATATAATGGTAGTGTTAGGGGGTTGACTTGTCTGAAGGGAAATGGTGATGATATCAGTTATGTGAAATGCCCTAACATATAAAGATATTTGTATAGAACATATATTTTTTATTATCGTCCCTGAATATGGGTTCTCTGAACCGGTCCAGATCAAACAATCTATATCACCTCTACATATATGCAAACAATCTATCCCAACTATAGAAAAAGACTACAAATCATGAAATCCTGCTAGTTTCATTCTGGATTTCACATAGTAGTAAAATGTTAAGAAATCTTGTAGAAGGTACTACTTTTTGAAGCTTCATAGGTTTTCCATCTAACACTCTTGCAGAACCAATGAAAGTGTTAAATTTGGGTGTTGTGTTTTCTAGAGCTTCTTCAACTTTAGATGCCTTACTAATAGGAGCGGGAGCAGCAAGACGCTCAGGTTATATAATGTGCTTGGTTTCTATAATGTCTATGTAGTATTTTTTTATTTTTATAAGCTACCATGATTCTGTTGCCAGTTGTCAAACACGAGTAGTTCCTGAGAGTTGTTTCCAAAATAGCTTTGGGGTTTGATATATCTAAAAAATCTTTCGTGTGAGGCTGCAGTTTAACAAAGGTTCCTTTTGGAAGGGTGGCGTTCTTCACTCTTACAAAATCCCCCTCTTGCAAGAGAAAGTTTTGCATCATCCAGTATGGCATATAAACCACGCCTTCTTCACGCCTTCTTTAACAATAAATCATGCCTTTTTCACTCTTATAGCATTTTTTATTCTATTTACACATACCCTTTATTAAGTTTTCTGGCTATTTATACCTTTCCATCCTCTTATTTGCTAACAAGTTCTCACAATTTTTGGATAACAAATTAATATTTATTTTGTATAGTGTCCAAAGCAGTCGAACAATACAGATTGTGGGTATTATGTGCTGAAGTATATGAAAGACATCTTTGATGCAAGAAATAGAAATATTCCTGAATGTGTAAGCTACTTAACATTATATTCTTTTAGTTTGTTCAAATTTCTAAATAAATTGAAAAAATCACAATATGTTGATATATTTGTCATATGATTGCAGTATTATTCGAAGTATATTGGTCATTGCTTCAACCAAGAAGAAATCGATGAGGTCCGAAACGAGTGGGCAACATGTGTTCTTGAGCACACATAAGATCATGTGACATGTGGGGGAGACATTTGTTCTTTAGCATAGACCAATGTGTGAAACTTTTTAGTTAGTTTTCAGTTTGATTCTAGAGTGGATACTCAATACTTTGTATTATTGAATCGTTGTATGGATGATTTAATATTAATTAAATTTAGTACGAGTTTCTTTCAAGGTTTGATGGAAATTTTGTTCAACTGTGTGTTTGTTTGTGAAATGAAAAAGTATAATTGCATATTTATTATAATTTATTGATAATATGGTTAATTTGATCAATACAATTGGTTCGATATATGACCGGTCAAACTCTAATCAAAGACAACAATTAATGATATGTTGTAAAATGTATGATTCTACAACAAACAACACATGTTGTGTTATCCACACCTATTACAACTGGTTTGTCAGGAAAAAATACACCTATTACAACAAGTGTTTCTAGTGAACTACAACATGCATAAGCTATTGTATAAATTGTGTATATGACAACAGACACACACCATGTTGTCTAAACAATCCTATTACAACAGTTAAATGTATGGAAAGACAACATACTCCAACTGTTGTATAAACATGTACATTATAATAGGTGCACTGCATGTTGTAATAGACCTACCTATTACAACGGGCGTGTTTAGTGAAAGACAACATGCTTCGACTGTTGTATAATATATATTACAATGGGTGAACTGCATGTTGTAAAAAATACCCATATTACAACGGGTGTGTTTAGCGAAAGTCAACTTCGTTCAACTATTGTATAATATATATTACAACAGATGCACCACATGTTGTATAAAATGCCCATATTACAACATGCCATTCCTTAAAAGACAACATGTTTCAACTGTTGTATAAAATACATCTATTACAACAAGCGATCACATGTTGTGTAAAGCACCCCCCATAAGACCACATGATCTAATACAACGGTTAACACATGTTGTAAATTGAGAAAAGTAACTGTTGTAAAAAGCATTTTCTGTAGTAGTGAAACAAAGTGATATCCCTCTTCATGTTCATTCAACAAAAACTTTGTTGCAGGTCCTTGTACATCTTGGTAGTACCACTACGTATTGTGTACTTAGACCCATGGGCTTTGCTTAAAACCTTCTTTCTCAGATCACCAACCTCAGGTATCCACAACCTTTTCTAGAAATGAACAACACCATCAACTCCAATTGAAAAGTTTGATTGTGGCTTCTCAGCTAAGGGCTTCATCTCTTTAAGCTCGAAACTTTCACATTGTGCAGCAACAACTTCCAAGATCCAAGAAGGTGTAATGGACAAACTAGCCATATGAACACACAACTTCTTAGGATCTTCTTTATCATCAGGTTGTGGTAGCCAACAAGAAACATACTCCAGGTTTGTAGCAGAACAGACTGCATCCTGCTTCCAACTCAAAGCATCAACAACTATGTTCGCTTTATCGAGATGATAGGTGATGGTAAAGTCGTAGTCTTTGTGATACTCCATCAATTTTCAGTGCCTCAGATTCAGATCCTTCTGAGTTAAAAGATATCTCAAACTTTTGTGATTTGAGAAAACTTCAAACTTCACTCCATACGTATAGTGTCTCTAGATCTTTAAATCATGCATGATGGCTGCTAGCTCTAATCATGTGTAGCCTAGTTCTCTTCATTAGGTTTCAACGGGCGTGAAGCATAGGAAATCACTCGTTCTTCTTGCATAAAGACACACCCTAATCCTTGCTTAGAAGCATCTGTGAAGATGATGTAGGGTTTTCCTTCAATAGGTAAAGCAAGACAGGAGCAGACGTCAAACATCTTTTCAGCATCTGAAAACTGTCCTCACATTTCGGTGTCCACACAAACTTCACTTCTTTTCTCGTCAACTTTGTCAGAGGAAGATCTTACTCGAAAAAACTCTTGATCAACCTCTAATAGTAACATGCTAAACTAAAGAAATTACGAATCTCAGATGGCATCTTCAGAGCTTTCCACTTGGTTACGGCTTCTACCTTTGCAGGATCAACAACAATATGTCTGAAAGAAATCACATGACCCAAAAACATCACTTCCCTGATCTAGAACTCACACTTTGAGAATATAGCATAAAGTTAATTTACTCTTAGAGTATTCAAAATGATTCGCAGATGTTCACGATGTTGTTCTTCAGAATCAGAGTAGATCAAAATATTGTTGTTGGTTTATTACACTAATGAGTTTCAATCTTAAGAAAGATCTTTTACTCAACTAACCGATCTCCACAAGTATACGGAAGTAGTTTTATTTGAGATTGAACATGAGGAGCTTAAGGAATCAATTAAATGCAGCAGTGCTAAGTTTCAACAATCTAGACCGTTTTAAAAGTGATTTGGTTGATTAAACTAGAAAATTTCAGAATTAAACAAACAGTAAATGGCTTACTAAAAGAGATTAAAAAATTCAGATATGGAAGTATCTTGGACTTAGGATTTCATCCACATATCATAGCATACAACATGAGCATGAAATTTAAACATACTAAGCACTTATTTTAAAGGAGAGTTGTATGTTGCACTTCACCTCCCTGTGCAAGTACAATGATCCTAACTCAATTCAACATTCCCATGTATAAATTTCATTTTGGATAACAAGCCTACACCTCAACTCCGTAATTTTCACTCTCGTGGTAAAGAATGAGTTGCCAAGAGAGTACCTCCTTACTCTCCTACCTATCTTCTCAGATCAAGCAAAAGAGCATAAAACATACACATAAGGTGGCCAGCCATACATGCAGAAAGGAAAAAACTGGTACTTGCAAGGTGGAAAAACAAACAACATAGTATTTAGTACGAAATTGTCATGTTCCATTCAATCTATGACATGGGATCTACTCTCCCATGTCCAAGAAAGGGAAACTACTCGTCCATGATAATGTACAGTAGAAAATGTGCAAAAATTTCAGAATTTGACATCATTTAGAGATGGAAAAGCTAAGTAATCCAAGATATAACCAAAGAAAGGTAGAATTCTGACTTGAGGACAAAATCCCACTTCTACAGCTACTCCAAATCCAACAAACCTCTCTCCCAAGAAGCTTGGTGGAGTGAAGAAGCTCTACTGCACCTTGGAGAAGAAGCTTGGAGAAGAAAAGAAGAAGAATGGAGTTCTTTTGCAAGAAACCACCCTCTTCTACCCCCAAAAATTGCCCTCCTTGCTCTAGGACAAAAGACTTTTGAATAATGATCAAATATAACCACTCCTTTGAGTGGTTTCATCTTTTAAAATGAAAAGAGTCGTATTTGAAATTTGCTGAAACTAATAGGCACACATCGTGTCTTTCTCCGAACACGGTGTGTCCTGTCTTTAATAGTTGTTTTTGTGTTAAGGGCATGTCGTGTATGATTTAATACACGCCATGTACTTTTCCAGAAAGGTTGAACTCAGTTCTGAATGCCCAGGTACACGCTGTGTATGATTTAATACATGCCTTGTACTTTTCCAGGCAAGCTTGACTCGATTTTGAATTCCCGAGTACACGACGTGTCTTTTTCGGACATGTCATGTATTTTTCTTCAGTGATCGCAACAATATGCTTTCTGGAAATGCACATACCGTGTCTTAAATAAGACACATCGTGTGCATTGCTGCTTCAGCAAAAATAAAGTTATGGATGTTTGCAAGGCTTGAAGAAGTCCCAAATAAGATGGAATTGAGTTGGAAAACCTCCAATTTGATTCCTTTGATGCAAATCTGAAATACACATCATGTGATAAGTAAAATAATAAAAAGGTGGCAAGAATGGTATGAATAGAGGCTAAATGAGAACAAAATGAACTGAATTTGTGTGTGAAAACATGTGAAAAGTTGATGTGGAAACCACACAACAAATCCCCCTAAGCTTGAATCATTGCTATTCCTCAAGAAAAAAGAACATAGCCACACAAATGAAGGAATTTTCAAGTCCATGCGTGGATTAAACAAAAATGAAGATATGAAATAAGCTCAACCAACCATGTACAAAAGGATTATTTTCATAGCCATCATCTCAATTCAAACATCAAAGATAGAGAAGTTTTAGTTCAGCAAGGGTGGTCACAAATTAAGCAAATCAATCAACTAAACAACACTAAACAAAATTTGGATAGTCAAGCCAAACAACTAGTGGATGTATAGAACAAAAATTTCAGCTAATATGGATGTAAATGATGAATCCTTAGTTAAGTTTAACAATCTCAGTTGATTTCTCTTCTCAAAAAGAAATAATGATTGATTTGTTTTGGGATTTCGGCACTCGGCTGCTAATTTAGGCTTACACACACATGGAGTGCCATTTGGGGTGTTATTTTTACCCTCTTTTGATTTTCATACCACCTAACCATCATTTCCAGATCGGACTCACACTAGGCTAGCATGATATGTGGGCTGTTTCCCATCTTTTATTAGGTAAAGTGAGAAAATGATACAAGAGATTTTTGCACAACATAAGAGAGTCAACTAGAAGGATAAGTTAACAAGATTTCATTCATTAATTTTCAAAATTTTCACTAAAAAATCGATTGTACATGCACTAAGAGTTTGGCAAGAGTATCCCGTATTCTAAATAGTGTTGTAGAGTTGACTTATTCGCTAAATTGTTTGACCATTACAAGTATTTAATAATCAAAGATTGTGAAAATTGAGAGTTCAGGCTACAATTAGAAACCAAGATCACGTACATGGGGGATTTCATTTTCCATTTGATTCACGCATGTCCTTTACTAGTTCTTTCATATGGCACAAAGAAGTACAAGGTACAAGATGATTCAAGCATTCAAGATTTCATTCCATTTCAAAAGCCTCATTTCATATCAAGTTTGCCATAAAGGGAAATACATGACATGAAATATGTTGAAATAAAGACTGAAATAGAAAACTGACATTACTAACAAAAGCAAATGATGAAGACAAATGACAAAAGCAAAATCAAATGAAATAGAGACTACATTACTGGTTGGTTGTACCCTCCCCCTAAGCCTAAAGTCTACAGTGTCTACACTACATCAATTGAACTCATGGAGGTATCAACCAGATACCTGTCATGGGTGAAAAATCAATACGGGGGGCCAACATCCCTATGGTCAGTCTGAAAGAACTGGATCAAAAGATAATCTTCCAGGACATCCATCAGAGTGGGCTGTGGTGCAGACAATGGCTATTGCTATGGCGACAATGGGTGAGATGGATGTGAGATGGAGTAGTGGCCATGTGAGATGTGCCACGAGTCCATGCGGTGGACCATGTTGTACATCATAGTATACTTCATGCCCATCTGGTCTAGGCAGCCATCGATGTGATCAAACCGCTGGTGTACATATCCATACAAATGCCTGACGTCAAGCATCGCCCAGGAATATTCCATCTGGGTGCTGGTATATGGAGGCAGTGGAGCAGAAGAACCAGAAGGGGCTGAAGGACTTGCCCTAGTATCATCAGCAGCTTGGGTAGCTGTTATCTCCTCATCAGTGTCCAGTAAGAATTTCTAGTTGTCCTTGTTCTCTAAGGTGAGAAGTAGAGTCAGAATCAAGAAATGCATACCTTAGCCCTGGTGGAAGGGCTTTAAGTTCTACTTTTCTTCCGACTGCATTGTCTACTTTGTTATCAACAATTGGAGTGTCTTCATCTGTAGCATCTGGTTTAGCAATAGAAAATACCCCAAAATTTTCAGATCCATTATTCATACCTTCATCATCATCACAGTAATTTAGTATCAAGTTGGTAACATCACGATCTTCTTTTACAACAGAATCAATAGAATCCATAAAATAGATTTCTTCTACACAAGAGGGTGCTTTCATAGCATCATATACAAAAAACTCCATGGCTTCCTCACCAACTCAGAGTGTGAGTTTACCTTCGCAAACATCAACTAGGCATGCAACAGTTCTAAGGAAAGGTCTCCCAAAAAGAATGGGGTTTGAAGGAACTTCTACCATATCTAGCACTACAAAATCACAAGGGGTATAGAGTTTACCAATTTGCACTAGCACATCCTCTATGATACATTTTGGGTATTTGATGGAATGATCAGCCAACTCAATGGCCATCTTTGTAGGCTTAAGATCTCCAAGATCTAGATCTTGCCACAGGGTAGATGGGATGAGACTGATACTAGCACCAAGGTCTACAAGACCCTTGTCAAAAGTGGTGTCGCTGATCTTGCATGGTAGTGTGAAGGCTCCCAAGTCATTTAACTTCTCAAGAAGTCGATTCTGAATCATCGAACTGATTCTTTCAGAAAGCATCATGGTCTCCACTTGGTCTACCTTCCTCCTTTTAGTGAGGATGTCCTTTAGGAACTTGGCATATGAACGCATCTCCGCAATAACTTCAGCTAATGGAAGGTAGACATGTAGATTATTTAGAATGTCCATAAACTTCTTAAACTTTAAATCTTCCTTCATGTTTGCGAGCCTTTGTGGAAATGGTACATTTGCCATAATAGAAGGTGGTACCTCAGTTGTATCTTTACCTTTATCTCCTATAGGAGTGTCAAGCTTCTCATCATCGGCAATTTCGATATTCTTCTCCTTGGGTGGAGAAGGTCTGTGGATTTCAGCTTTGCTTCTCAAAGTGATAGCATTAGCTTGCTGCCTTGGGTTCACTTCCGGTTGGCTTGGAAGTGAACCAGATGGAGTGTTTTTTGCTTTGTTAAGGCTTGTTGGGCAATTTGATTTTCTAACATCCTTGTGTGAGTGGAAATGTGATCCACATTTTGAGAGAGTTGAGCAATGGCATCCTTCAAGATCTTGTCATTTCTCCTTAGCTCTTCATTCTGTTGCATTTGTGTGGAGATGAATTTCTCCATCATGGCCTCCAAGGAAGAACATTGGGGTTGTTGTTGCTGTTGGTAACCCCTGTTCAGGGTCTGGAAGGTCAACATACTGATCATCATCGAAGAATTGATGGAATTTATTGTCGCAACCTGGAACTTTCGTGATCAAGCCTATAGAGAGAAGATATTGAATATCTACCTGGTGCAGCCACAAGACCTGTAAGATCAATGTCAAGCTTCTGTGCAATCAAGGTAATTAAACCGCCACACATGATGTTTCCGACATCCCTCTTCTTCACCTTCTTGATGTCAAAGAAACATTGAATAATGTAGAAAGTACCATTAATCTCATGCTCATACATCATGGCCCATAGGAAAAAGAGATCTTGTCTCCTAGCAACCCATTGTGTTTCCTTCCTGGCAAAAACTCTGGTACTAAGAAGGCAATGAATATACTAGAAGATAGGGTTGTGGACATCGGATGCCCTAGCTGATTTCGCCTCATGGAAATCCTCATCAGAAATCTCAAACCAAAACTCGCTACTATGAAAGGTGTTTGGGTAACTGATTATGCCATTATAGTGATACTCGAGTAACTCACAAAAATGCCAAAAAGTGAGCCTGAATGGACGACCCAAAAGCTTAAAACGTATAATACCAAACTGTTCAAGCTTCTTCTATGGGTCCTGTTCGGTGACGAGTGTTGTCAAAAACTCATAAACAAAATGAGGGTAAGTGTTTGATATCGTCAGGCAGACGTAGCTCAACCCCAAGTCCTGTGGGCGCATGAGTACATCATCCTTGAAGCCCAGAGTCATCATGGTCTGCTGGAAAGCAAACTGAGTAGGTAGAACTCTTCTTGCAATCAAGAACTGGTATGTCGGATCCTCTTCTAGGGTGACCTAAAACTGCATAGTAGATACGTATCCCGACACTTGGGAGGAGCTGGCACCGTGCTTGCAGTTGCTTGTTTGTTTGACTGGGACCATATCTGCCACTGACAGGAAAGCACATACCGCGTGCAAAAATAGACACGTTGTGTGTCTGAAACAAAAACTAGATCTAACTGCAGTTCACACACCATGTGCAGAATGGTACACGCCGTCTGCCTGGGCACTGTGGAAAATCTACAAGTTGCAGACAGAGGATTTTTTTGGGAAAGAAAGAGAAGGGGGGTGGTGGAGGCTTGCTTCTGGCTCACTTCGTGGTCATGGTGACAAAGGCTACTTAGTCGGTGGTCTCCTTGGCATCGTAGACGCATAGGGAGGGAAGGATGATGGATCTATTCTCACGACCTTGCTTGAGAAGTATTCCGTAGCTCAAAGTTGAAGATGACGGTGGCTTGCTTGTTGAAGAATATGACATCGGCCCTTTCTTGATGATGGTGCTAGCACCACTTTGTGCTAGGGAACACAACTATAGGGGAGAGAAACGGTGGTGTCTTAACATGTTGTGAGGAGGAGGAGCACACGGCGACAAGTTGGAGTTGCTTGAAGAAGACACAGCCATGAACACGGCATCGCGACAGCTTGCTACTGCTAGCACACGACAACTGGGGAGAAGGTGCTAGGGAACATGACTGCTTTGGCTCAAATGAAAGTTTGAGTGAAAATGATGACCGTGTGCTAGGCTTTGAATCTACTTTTTCGACAAAAGACACGATGTGTGAAAATAAAGACACGTCGTGTGTCTGATCAGAACTCCTTTTCTGTAATAAAATACATGTCGTGTTCAATTTCATACACATCATGTGATATTCCAGAATTTCAAACACCCATTTGCACTGATAAGCTACACGATGTGTGCTACTAAAGACATGCCGTGTACTTTTTCTAGAAATCTGCTTCTTTATCCTTCTGTTAGGATACACGTCATGTATAATATTGGACATGATGTGTATATCTTTAGAGTAATTGACGTTTCTTTCTCTGATAAGGAACACGGCGTGTGCAAATAAAGATACGTTGTATTTACTTTCCAAATTTCTAAATCCTTCATCTTCTGCCTGAGTACATATCATGGTGAAGTCGGATATGCCATGTTCTTTATTCCAGTTGAGAAAATTTGTGGTTGCTGGATTATGACACGGTGTGTCTAAATATAGACACATCTACATGGAGATATAGCTCATTCTACTGAGTTCTGAGAGTGGGGACACGACGTGTATAAGTTAAGACACACTGTGTCTTCTGTAGTTTCTATAGAAAACAACCTTTGTCAGCATAGAATTTATACCAGATTATGCAATAGAATCATCTAGATTATTACATTCATCCATGACAAGCTTATATATGAAACTAAAGAGTGTTTTTGACTCTAAAGACTTGAAAAGAAATCTATCCTAATGTGGTTTCAACTCCCAGGAGGCCCTCCATTTAGAGTTAAGAGCGAGACTCTTCAATTGTCTTTCATGCATCTTGAAGGGAGCAAGAAACTCCCTTGTAAACTTCATCCCCCAAAGTGTACAGCTTGCAACGTTACCCATTTACTTTGAATGCTCCATCTTTGCCTTATAATTCAACAACTCCATAAGGAAAAATCTTCAATACGAGAAAAGGGTCAGACCACTTTGACTTTAATTTTCTAAGAAATAGTTTAAGTCTTGAGTTGAACAACAACACTTTGTCTCCCTCTTTGAAATCCTTTCTCTGGATTCTTTTGTCATGCCACATCTTGGTTCTTTTTTTGTAGAGTTTTGCATTTTCATATGCATCAAGCCATAGTTCTTCCAGTTCTTGCAGCTGTAGTATTCTCTTTTCACCAACTTTCTTCATATCAAAACTTAAAAACTTTATAGCCCATAGTGCACGGTGGTCTAGCTCCAGTGAAAGATGAAAGGATTTGCCATATATCAGCTTAAATGGGGTTGTGCCTATGATGGTCTTGTAAGCCGTCCGGTATGCCCATAGTGTGTCATCTATCTTTAATACCCAATCTTTCCCTTGAGCTACACACTGTCTTTTCTAGAATGCCTTTTAGCTGTCAGTTTGAGACCTCTACTTGCTTGGAAGTTTGAGGATGATAAGGTGTAGAGACCTTATGTGTGACTCCATATTTAGCAAGAAGATTATTGAATTGTTTTTCAACAAAATGTGTACCACCATTTGAGATTATAGCTCTTAGAACTCCAAAGTGAGGAAAGATGATTTTTTGAAAAAACTTTACTACTGACTTTGCATCCGGTGCTTCGGTTGGGATGGCCTCAACCCACTTAGAGACATAAGCAACAGTGACTAGGATATATTGGTAGCCACATGAAGATGGGAATGGTCCAATATAATCAACTCCCTATATGTCGAATACCTCAATCTCCAAGATAGAGTTAAGAGGCATATCAACACATCTAGAAATTCCTCAAGTTCTTTGGAATTTATCACAAGCTTTGACAAATAGATTGACATCTTTAAATAGGGTTGGCCAATAGAAATGGGCTTGTAGGATCTTGGTTGCAACCTTCTCTCCTCTGAAGTGACCTCTATAAGGAGAGGCGTGGTATTCAGAAATAATGGTAGCAATCTCTTCTTCAGCGACACACCTACGAATAAGTCCATCACTCCCATGTTTGAACAACAAGGGTTCATCCCAATAGTAAAACTTTACGTCATGCAAGAACTTCTTCTTTTGTTGGTATGTCAAACCCGACGGCAGCTGTCCTGTAGCAAGGAAATTTACAATGTCTGCATACCACGACACTTGGGTGGACGATAGTTCATAAAGCTTCTCAATAGGCAATGGTCTTCAATAGGCAAACAATCTCCAGCATCTGTAGTCAATCTAGAGAGGTGATTTAAAACATTGTTCTATGTCCCCTTCTTATCCCGAATTTCAAGATCAAACTCTTGCAGAAATAGTATCCAGCAGATGAGATGAGGTTTTGCATTCTTCTTATTGAGAAAATACTTTATTGTAGTGTGATCTGTATATACAATCACCTTAGATCCTACCAAATACTGTCAAAACTTGTCGAAGGCATACACTATAGCAAGCGTCTCCTTCTCTTTTGTTGTGTAATTGATTTGTGCTTCATCTAGGGTCTTGCTCGCATAGTATATGGCATGAAGCTTCTTGTCCTTTCACTTGTTGTTGTGATTGCTGCTGACCATGTTGGAAATTCTGAGCATTGCTTATGTTTCGATAGGAGAAATTAGGATGACCTCTCCATCCTGGATTGTAGGTGTTGGAATAGGGATTGTACTGCTTGTTCCCCTACATCCCAACAATGTTGGCTTGTTCTAAGCTCCCTTCATTCATGTTAGGAGCAAAGCATGAAGAAGAAGTATGTCCCGAATTACCACAAGCTTTACATATCACTTCAGCTGATTGTATTTACAATGTAGTCATCTTCTCGAACTTCTGTGTAAGAACATCAAGTTTAGCAGCAATAAGATCAACGACATCAAAAGTATGCTTCCCTCCTTGCCTCCCGGTTGAAGAACTAGCTATAGAGGATGGTTGTGCTCTCCTATCCAATCCCCATTGGCAATGGTTGAGGGCTATGTCTTCGATGATGTCATAAGCCGCTCTATAAGACTTAGTCATCAATGCTCCATTAGTTATAACATCCAGTGTCAACCGAGTGTTGTCGAATAGACCATTATAGAACATTTGAAGTAGCAGCTAGTTGGTCAACCCATGGTGGGGGAAAAGACATTGAAGGTCTTTAAAACGCTCCCATGTATCATACAGAGTTTCTCCATCATTCTGAGAAAAGTTGGTGAGTTGGATCCTTAGCTAGGCTGTCTTGCTCGGTGGGAAATACTTTGAAAGGAAAGCATTTAGAAGTTGGTCCCAACTCTTGATTGACCTCTTTGGAAGAGACAAAAGCCACGCCTTAGCTCTATCTCTTAGAGTGTAAGGAAATAACATTAATCTCACTCCTTCGGTGGATACACCGTTGATTCAGAAAGTATTCATATACTTCAAAAACTCAGCCACATGAAAATTTGGAACTTCATTGATTATACCTCAAAAGTAGTTCTGTTGTATCATCTGCATCATGGAAGGAGCAATAGAGAAATTGTTCGCTTCAACTGTAGGCAGGTCAATGGCCCCACAAATGTTTGTGGCGACCGGCATTGCGAAATCCTTCAAAGGACGGTCGTCCTCCATGGTTGGATCACTTGGTGTAGCTTCTTCAAAAGGCAAAGAAGATGGTGATGATGATGATGGTGGAACACCTCTTAGAAGTGGTTGTTCTACCCTTCTTGGTCTTCTTAAGCTTGAAAGAGTGTGCTCGATCTCAAGGTCTAGCAACGCAGATGTTTGAAGACCTCTTTGTGAGCGACACATACAACCTGAAAAATAGCAAGAAAAATTGAGAACATAACTAAAAGATATATGGAAATTCAAAAATGGAAATGGTGATCTAGTCTCAAATACTAGTTAGCACTTGTTACTCTAATTAGAATGACCATAGCACCCTGTCAATGACACCAAAAACTTGTTGGTTTATTACAGTAATGAGTTTCAATCTCAAGAAAGATCTTTTACTCAACTAACCTATCTCTGCAAGTATACGGAAGTAGTTGTAGTTGAGATCGAACACCAGGAGCTTAAGCAATCAATTAAACATAGTAGTGCTAAGGTTCAACAATCTAGATCATTTTAAAAGTGATTTGGTTGGTTAAACTAGAAAATTTTAGAATTAAACAAATAGTAAATGGCTTACTAAAGATATTACAAAAGTCAGATATGGAAGTATCTTGGACTTAGGATTTCATCCACATATCATAGCATACAATAGGAGCATGAAATTTAAACATACTAAGCACTTATTTTAAAGGAGAGTTGTACGTTGCACTTCACCTCCCGGTGCAAGTACAAAGATCCTAACTCAATTCAACATTCCCATATATAAATTTCATTTTGGATAACAAAGCTACTCCTCAACTCCATAATTTCCACTCTCATGGTAAAGAAGGAGTTACCAAGAGAGTACCTCCTTACTCTCCTACCTATCTTCTCAGATCTAGCAAAAGAGCATAAAACATACACCTAAGGTGGCCAACCATACATGCCAAAAGGAAGAAACCAGTACTCGCAAGGTGGAAAAACAAACAACATAGTATTTAGTACGAATTTGTCATGTTCCATACAAGCTATGACATGGGAGCTACTCTCCCATATACAAGAAAGGGAAACTATTCATTCATGATAATGTACAACAGAAAATGTGCAGAATTTTCAGAATTTGACAACATTTAGAGAAGGAAAAGCTAAGTAATCCCAAGGTATAACCAAAGAAAGGTAGAATTTTGACCTGAGGATGAAATCCCAATTCTACAAGTGCTCCAAATCCGACAAACCTCTCTCCCAAGAAGCGTGGTGGAGTGAAGAAGCTCTGTTGCACCTTGGAGAAGAAGCTTGGAGAAGAAAAGAAAAAAGAATGGAGTTCTTTTGTAAGAAACCACCCTCTTCTACCTCCAAAAATTACTCTCCTTTCTCTAGCCTTGCTTTAGGACAAAAGAGTTTTGAATAATGACCAAAGATAACCGCTACTTTGAGTGGTTTTGTCTTTTAAAATGAAAATAGTCGTATTTGAAATTTGCTGAAACTGATGGGCACACACCGTGTCTTTCTCTAGACACGGCGTATCCTATCTCTGGTAGTGGTTATGTGTTAAGTACATGTCATGTATGATTTAATACACACCATGTACTTTTCTAGAAAGGCTAAACTCAGTTCTGAATGCCCAGGTACACGCCGTGTATGATTTAATACATGTCGTGTACTTTTCCAAGAAGGCTTGACTCGATTTTGAATTCTTGGGAACACGTTGTGTCTTTTTTGGACACGCCGTGTATTTTTCTTCAGTGATCGCAACAATATGCTTTCTGGAAATGCACATGTCGTGTCTTAAATAAGACACATCATGTGCATTGTTGTTTCAATAGAAATAAAGTTCTGGATGTTTGCAAGGTTTGGAGAAGTCCCAAATAAGATGGAATTGAGTTGGAAAACCTCCAATTTGATTTCTTTGATGCAAATCTGCAATACACATCATGTGATAAGTAAAATAACAAAAAGGTGGCAAGAATGATATGAATAGAGGCTAAATGAGAACAAAATGAACTGAATTTGTGTGTGAAAACATGTGAAAAGTTGATGTGGAAAGCACACACCAATCGTCAATGAACATCATCACAAATTAATCGAGGTAAGGACAAAATACTTGATTCATCAAGTCCATGAAAGAAACAGGGGCATTAGTCAAGATAAAAGGCATGACCAAAAACTCATAATGCCCATAACGTGTTTTTAAAGCTGTCTTCGGGATATCTTCATCCTTCACACACATCTAGTAGTAACATCCTCATAGTACCATCTTCGAGAGCATCGTGGCTGACTTAACAGCTGTTCTAACAGATCATCGATGCAAGGAATAGGATAGCGATTCTTTATAGTTACTTGATTAAGCATACGATAATCCATGCACAACTACAACGAACCATCTTTCTTCTTCAGGAACAAGATAGGGGCTCCCTATGGTGAAACACTAGGGTGCACAAAGCCCATGTTGAGAAGCTCTTGAAGCTGCATCTTAAGCTCGGAGGGTTCTGCATGAGCCAATGATAAGGCAACTTCGAGATAGGTGAAGTTCCTAGTGTGGTTCTACCATTCACCCGACTCGAGCTGCTCTTTGCCTGGAGTCCTCTGGATTCCTACTCTTGACGCACCCTATCAACATCCAGTCCATTCCGGTTCATCCATGAGCGCTTACTAGAGGACTTGACGTGAGGTTCAAATTGAGCAACCCACATGAGTCGCATGTTGGACCGAGTACATGCCATGCAAACATATGCCTTCGAGTGTGAGCATTGAGCTTTAGGGTTTCAAAGACAAGGAATGCATCTATAAAAGGGAACCCCTGTTGTCCATCTAAAGGGTCTCTAATCAGTGATTATAAGCTACAATGTGCAGCACAAACCCTAGTGAGGAATGACGAGACAGTGGCCGCAATGGAGAGATTGGTCTTCTTACACCAGTCGTCATGGCCTTCTCCATTGTTACTACTATCTCTTTGATGTTGTCTCTCTCCATGAGTGAGTAGATGCCTTGTGCTGGGGCATGGGCACTAGCCCCGATCGCCCTTATTTTATCTTAGCTTGTATCTAAACTGGACAATATAGTTATATATAAAGTATCATTATGTTTGATGCCTTGCTTTGCAAATTGATGACTTGTTTTGCATATATGTTATAATTGTTGATATGCAAGTTGTTGTGAGCGTGATTCGAACAACATAATGATTTTATTGTCCCCCTGAGCTATCAGCAAGGGATAATGCGGTGTTTGGACTTTGATCTACAACATGTCGAGGATGGTCTTTCGTAAGTAAAGGAGTTCAGTAGTAAGGACAAGAAACTTGGGTGTCGAGGATGGTCAGTTCCAATGGAGTTTATACTAGGTGACAAAATGTATCCTGTGAGGGTACAACAAATAAGCCTCAATTTAGCAACAACTATTGGAGAGTTAGGTCTTGTTATGATAAATACGTAGGCCCAGGTAGTGAAACCCCATGCCATGGTGCTCTTTATTACCTGTTATTTACTTCTTTAATCTGTGTTGCTTTTCAGCAACAACTTAGTTTAATCAATCGTCCAATTTTCTAGTGATAAACATTACTCTTAATACTTCTGAATTTGTATAACTACTTAAAAAGGTTGTCCTTTGGGTTCGATACTCAAGTATACCGCAATAAGGCTTCCACTCGTGTGGAGTGGGGAATTAGTGAACTGCTTTTGGTAAACCTAGGAGATTATTCTTTTAGGGTTGTTCTTGTGCAACATTGGTATCACCATAAAAAATTGGCACCGTTTCTGGGGACAACAGTAGTTTAACATTTTCAAAAGTATAAGTGTAATTAGGTTTTTTTTCCTTTTATTTATTTTTCTTGATAATATTGAAAATCCACTAGAACAAAGCACTTCACTCACATTCATTCTTTCTCTTTTCAGGTGCTTAAATCCTATGCAAAGTCTAGGAGTCTTGACTCTAGATTTCTTTTTTATCCCAAAATCGAGAAACTTTCAAAAAACTTTGCAAGGAGAGAGAGCCATGGCGGATGTAGAGCACTCCAAGCATGCATCGATGCAGCAATCGCGGCCCAGTGAGAATTACTCACTGTAGAAGCTAGAGAAAAGGAAGAGGCCAAGTTCAAAACAAACCTAGAAGCCACCCAAGCCACAGAGCGTGTGAAAGAACTGTGGGATTTCTCCATATCCAAGGGCACCGACTTAACTCACCCAGTCCAACCCCTAAGAGACACGATCGAGATCATATCCCAATGGGTCAGCCTGTTGCAAAGTTCCACCTTTATAGGAAGAATCACAGATGATTGTTAAGAACATCTTCTTAAGTTCATCAACCTATCATCAATTATGAATCCATCAAGTGCCACAGATGATGCTATACAACTGCATCTCTTCAAATACTTCCTCACTGACAAAGCAATAGTGTGGTATAACGCACTTCGAGGAGGTGTGGTCACTACATGGAAAGCCTTGGAGAACAAATTCTTGAAAAAATTCTACCCACCTTTGATGACATATTTGATGTGAGGACAAATAACCATATTCAATCAAGCACCCGAGGAACCCATGCATGAAGAATGGGAATGATTCAACAAACTTTTACGCAAGTGTTCAAATCATGGTATCCCCAAAAGTCAAGTCATTGAATTTTTCTATCGGGGAGTTGACAACAAGATCAAGTAGTTCCTTGATTCTTCCTATAATGGAAATTTCATGCAATAAAGTCTCGACAGTGCATTAAGGATAGTTGAGCTTGTGGCTGAAAATCAAACACATTGGGTTGGAACTTTGAGATAAAATAGTCTAGAAACTGTCAGGACAATAAAATCATTCAGAACTCAAATGCATTTCTAATACTTTAAGAGCCATCATCGCCAAGAAATACTATCTCAAAAGATCTTTCAACGCATATGAGAAGAATCATCAAATCGCCCAAGTACATATTGTCACACCCACCTATGAATTTTGTTATAAAGCGACCTATGGTCAGCTCCCGAATGCCCATGGTCTGGAAGACTTGGGATTTAATTCCTTCACTCAGGACAATCAGATGCTACCACAAGTACCATTGCCTTGAGAAGAGACACCGTCAATGAAAGATCCAATCACAATGTTTCAGGAAATGATTGCAACATGTTAGAGCCAACTCACTGAGACAACAGCTAATCACAAATGACTAGAATCTTAGATCGACAATTTAACATCCAGTCAGTCATCAACAGTAGTCACGAATGTCATCCAGTCTGAAGTCAACCCCAAACAATTAGAGTAGTTAAATGCAGTAACAACTAGGTCTGGAGATGAGTATTATGCCCCTCCTACCAAACCCAGTGAAGAGAAAAACAATTTAGAAGAGGTGCAGACAAGAAAGTTGCCTAGTGATGATAGTTGATTCTAAATCTCCACCGCTCATCGATGCATGTGCACACAAGCCTCGTATACCTTACGAGGGATGTCTAAGACAAAGCAAGTTAGACGATCAATTTATGAAATTCAAAGATACTATGAAAAAGCTCTACATTAATATTCCGTTGATTGACACACTTACTAAAATGCCAACTTGGGCCAAATATCTCAAGACTCTCCTCTCAAAAAAATATATTATAGGAGAATGTGAAATAGTGAAGCTCACAAAAACTACTTCTGACTAGTACAAAATCAGAAATCTTGGAAGTAGAGACACCCAGGATCCTTCGAGATATACTGTTTCATGGGGGAAGACACCTGTCGCAAATGACTGGCTAATTTTGGAGTAAGCATTTCCATAATGCCATTCACTTTGTGTCGATGTTTAAGGTTCACTGACCTTCTATCGACTGCCATTGCTATTCACTTAGTTGATGCCTCCACGATAAAGCCTTTGGGGATAATAGAAGACATCCCAGTTAAATTGAAATAGACTTAAATCCCATGCAATTTTGTGATTACGGATATTAGAGAAGATGATTGCTACCCATTAATTTTTGGAAGACCTTCCTTAGCTACAGTACCAACCTTGATAGATATCAAAGTAGGAACGCTCCTTCTACGTCTAGGTGGGGAAACCTTTGTGTATTGAGTCCTCAATGGATTAAAGGCACCAGGCTTCACTGTGGAGGTTATCTCCACAGACTGTGTCGAAGATACAAACCCATTCAAACTGATTTCCTATGAAGATCCCCTAGAAGCAGCTCTTAACAGAGATGAAGCCACTGAGGAAGACCCCCAAGTCGACATGTACACAAAGCAATTAGACATTATAGAATCAGATGAGAGCCCTATGAAACCTTCAAAGATTTGGGGATGGTTGAAGAAATCTCCCTGGAAGCATCGCTCCAAACGAAACATGAGTTGAAGACGCTGCCCGAAGGACTTAAATACCAATACCTCAATGAAGGAGACCTATGTCCAGTCATAATTAGCTCCAATCTCAGCCAACAAGAAGAAGATAAATTGATGATGGTTCTACGAAAATGGAAGAAAGCCTTGGGATATAGCATGAGTGACCTTACTGGAACCAGTGTTGTCATGTGTATGCACAAGATATAAATGATGGAGGATTACAAACCTTCAAGAGACCCTCATCACACACTCAACCCAAATATGAAGGAAGTCATGCAAAAAGAAGTGATAAAGATATAGCGTGTATGGATTATATATCAAATATCAGACTCGCAATGGGTGTGCCCTGTCCAGGTGGTACCCAAAAAGGATGGGACAAAAATTGTTCAAAATTACCAAGGGGAACTCATACCTACACGGAAAATCATGGGATGGAGAATGTGAATTGATTACCGTAAGCTTTATAAAGCAACTAGGAAAGATGACTATCCCCTCCCATTCTTAGATCAAGTTCTGGAGAGACTCACTCAATAGGAATATTTTTGCTATCTTAATGGCTATTCTCAGTTCTATCAAATCCCGATGCATCCTGATGACTGAGAAAAAACCACCTTTACATGACCTTTTGGAACGTATGACTTTCTATGCATGCCCTTTGGTCTTTGTAATTCTCGAGATAATTTCCAATGATGCATGTCATCTATCTTCTATGGTCTCACTGAATGCATCAAGGAAGTCTTCATGGATAATTTCTTTGTTTAGGATGATTCTTTCGACAACTGACTCAAGAAATTGATGTCGTTCTCACAAGGTGTGAAGATGCTCATCCCGTTCTTAATTTGGAAAAATGTCACTTTATGGTATGTGAGGGCATCATCCTACGTCATAAAATATCCAACAAGGGGCTAGAATTTGATCCAAATAAGGTGGAGGTAATAGAGAAATTACTACCACCCAAGACTGTGAAGGAGATACAGACTTTCCTTGGACAGGCGGGCTTCTATAGAAGGTTCATATGAGACTATGCAAAAATTGTGAAGCCTCTCACCAAGATCTTGTTGAAGGAAACTGAGTTTGAATTTAGCAAAGAATGTATGAAATGCTTCATCACTTTAAAGTAGCCCTCACTACCACCCTTGTCATCTGTGAGCCTGACTAGAGTCAACCCTTCAAAATCTTGTGTGATGCAAGCAACTACGCGGTCGGAGCCATCTTGGGACAGTGCATTGATAACAAACACCAAGTGATCTATTATGCTTCGAAGACCCTTGATGAGGCATAGCAGAACTACACAAAGATGGAGAGAGAAATGTTGGCCATTGTGTATGCCTTCGATAAATTCTGATCATACATGGTGGGATCCAAAGTTATTATCTACACTAACCACGCCGCTATCTGATATTTGATGTCAAAAAAAAGACACCAAGTCAAGGCTCATTCATTGGATCCTACTCCTACAAGAATTCAATCTTGAAATTAGGGATAAGAAAGGAAGTGAAAATGTAGTTGTTGAAAACTTGAGAAGACACATCCATGAAGATGATAAACCAACAACAATCAAAGAATCACTCCTAGACTATAACCTACTACATCTTGAGGTAAATGGCTATGGCTTGTTGACTATGTTAACTATTTATCTATAGGAATCATTCACCCAAAATACAAAGGACAAAGTAAGAAGAAATTCTTACATGATGTCCAAAAATATTACTGGGATGAACCGTTTCTTTTATTATTGTGTGCAAATGGTCTCTATCGTCGATGTGTGACTTATGAAGAATCTAAGAATATCTTGCAATACTATCACTCAGGACGCATGGGCGGGCATAAGTCCACCTAGAAGACTGTCGCTAAAGTTCTATAATGCGGGTTCTACTGGTCAACCATCTTTAAAGATGCCTATGATTATATTCGTTTGTGTCCAGTGTTAGCGATCTGGAAATATATCAAGGTGGGACGAGATGCCCTTACGCAATGGAAAGAATTGGAGATCTTTAATGTCTAGGGAATCGATTACATGGAGTCATTCCCTACCTCATGCATATTCTCCTACATTCTCGTAGTAGTAAATTACGTTTCTAAGTGGGTTGAAGATATTCCCACAATCTCGTGTGATATGAAGTGTGTTATCAAAATGTTCAAAGACATCATTTTCCTATGATTTGGAGTGCCTCAAATTGTGATCTCGAATGGAGGTTCCCATTTCACTGAAAGTAAATTTGAATGAATTTTAAAGAAATATGGGGAAACCACAAGACATCGTCACCTATTTACCCCAAAACTAGGGACTGGTCAAAGTCTATAACAGATAGATAAAAGCAATATTGGAGAAAATTATGAACATGATAAGGAAAGTTGGGCCCTACAATTGTGCACCGCTTTGTGGGCCTATCAGACCACATTCAAAACACCACTAGGCACAATTCTCTTTTTCGTAGTTTATGGGAAAGCTTGCCATCTTCCAATAGAAATAGAACACAAAGCTAGCTGGTCAATAAAAGCCCTCAACTCCGATCTTTCAATGGCCAAGGAGAACTGATTGCTGCAAATTCAGGAATTAGATGAAATCATAATGTTAGCCCACAAAAATGCATGCATGTACAAGGAACAAACTAAACCCTGGCATGGTAGTCATATAAGAAGGAAGGACATCAAGGTGGGAGATTATGTTCTTGTGTATAACTTGAGGCTACAACTTATTCCAGGAAAGCTGAAAATAAGGTGGTATGGGAAAAACATTTATTCCCATGGGGCTTACTTGTTGGAAGATGAAGCAAGAGACAAATTCATTTTGAATGGCCAACGAATAAAGTGATATTTCCCCCCAATAATTCCATGTATCAAGAAGATAACTAAACCAATAATGGAATATTAGAACAACATAAGGCGGATCAAAGTCTACATGCATTACCCCACACATAGATGCAACACTACCTCAAGCCAAATGATGTTAAACACAAGGAACTTCCGTGAGGCAAGCCGCAATTCTCATAAAAAATTGCAACTATCATTTCCTTTTCCCTATAAGCTCTCCAAATTGGCCTTCAATAGGATTCCCCTGATTCCCTAGTAATTGTCTGATTGAAGACAACTGAATGATGGGTTTCCGTCGACACAACCTCACACCATCGACCGACCTTGGGGGGCTTCTGGAAAAATAATGTTGAACAATATGTCAGATGTAGCGTCAACACCAAAAACTGGGACACAACATCAAAAAGCTTGCTTTTTGTTGACCCCAATGACTACGACACCATAATCTACAATCCATCTCTCGACAAGCCTCTTCAGTCATAGCGAATGGCCCTAGACAAAGATCATGGCAAGATGAGGTCAAGATTCTTCCCACAAACTTGTCACCTCATCCTTTCACTCTCGGAGCACTGTGATGAAAGGTTGATGATAGAACCACCCCCTTCCTAGAACTGATCATGAGTTCCTCCCTAACGATTGTTGATGCTGACATGAGATCATCCAAAGGGTTGGATTGACCTATCCTTGGTGGGTATGCAAAGCCACCTAATGTAAGCTAGCATTAAACAGCCAAACAAATCATATCTTGCACTGAAACCATATTTATTCTTTTGTGTACCAACCACGGCCGATTTTTTCGGCACTTACTCTAGAATTCCTAGATTCCTTCAGAAAACATCATCCCAATAATGAGAAATCCAGTTGTGCCTTCCAACTATTTGGTGAAAATCACCAACTTAGCTCTTTTCAACTTCTCTCTATCATATGCCAATATGTTGATGATGAATGGTTGTCAAGCTATGATTCACAGCAAGACTTCCATCCCAACTACATGGCAAATGATATTTGGGCAACGATTACTGGGACCTCCAAACCTAAGCCTGGAAATATGAAAGAGTCCATGATACATAGCCACCTGATTCGATATTTACATTGGGTACTTTCTTGCATGATACTCTATAGGAACTCTACTCAAGGTGTCAACACCATTACATATCTCTATGACATGTGGTGTATCCTTTAGGGGCATCCTTCCAACTGGGGAACTGCTTTCATTGAACTCCTGGGACAACAGATCTCACACATCACCAGTGGGAAGTTTAATCAAGGAGGCATGGTATCCCCAATAGCATATGTTCTTAGTTTTCTTAATATATGGCACAAGGACCTTAAAAAGAAAGAGAATCAGTACTTAATTGATATTCACTACCTTACGTCTGGGAAACTTCTGCAACCAGGGCCTCATCCAGACACATGCAATTGTTTTTGACAAGTCTCAAGCCGAATTACACCTACTGAATCACGTAGAATTTGTCATAACCAAAACTGCTTATGAACTACAACACCTATATGAGCATATTCAACATTTTTACACCACTAATCCAGCACCGCAGTCTCCACCTATCAAAACTGACAACCAGAATATAAACACCTCGAAGAACCATAATTCAAATGGCCACAACACTAAGTGCAAATACAAAGATGAGGGTGAGGACTGTCAATTCCATATCCTACAAATAATGGTTGCAGATATTGTTGTGGCATAGTACTGCATCGTGGATGAATTACAATGCCAGACTCGACAATTGAATCAAATCCAGCTTCGGCAAGAAGCAAATGAGAAATGGCATGTCGATCGTGGAGACTACATGCCTACACCTATAGAATCTGAAAATTTTTCCACTCCATCCTAAACTTGCCTGACTTGGGATGAGTAAAGGTTTTAAGTGTGGAGTGGGGGTGGGGGTGTGGGTATGATTCAAAACCCTTCAAATCATTTTTTTATCTTTCTCTTACATCTGTCTTGTTTTCCATTTTCTTTTTCAAATTTCTTATGAGAGTTGTGACCTTTATCTAGTTGGTCACTTTGATGTATGTTAAAAATGGAAAATATATGAATCAATTGTTCCTTTTCTTTTTCTCGAGCTAACTGTACAAAAGGAAATTTTAAGGAATAGACATTTTTGAATAATTTTAGGCCCCGATGACAACAATCAAGCATCCGTACTCCTTGGAAATGAAGATGAGCAAATGGAATCTAAAAGGTCAAGCTACTTGTGCCTCCAACATGACTTGCAACAATACTCGTGCGCGCTTCTTTACCCTATATATTAACTGAATTAATTGATATAATATGATGATCTGATTTCAATGCAACAATAAAACGGAGAAGCACAAGATAGCCTCTTGACCGCACATTTCTTCCATCACTTCTTACTTATTCATCATTCATACAAAAAAATGAAATTCCCACCATATGCCAAGCCCTAAGTCCATGGTGTGATCCCTCCATAAAATACTCCCTCTTTTCATTTTTTTGTCCATAGGCATGCATGGATAATAGAGGCCAAAGAGCCCAAATGAAAACATGCGGTCAATGTAACTGCGACCAAATAAAAAGTTTCGAGTCAAATAGAGGAGAGACAAATAAAATAATAGAATCTCAAATAAGGTCTCGATTCGAATAGAGGAGAGATCAGGGAATTGATTTCATGCCATGTGTTTCTTCCCCCTTGTCATGTTTTCATACCCCACAAATTTATCAAAATTCTTTCTCAATCAGCCAAATAGCCCTGAATTGTGTGCTTAGTTCTACTTGTGCGGAGTTAGGAGTATTATTGATAAGAAAGTAGTTTCTTGCAGGTAATGGGATCTAATGATTAGTGTAACAAGCCCCAGTTGGGGGATATCCAAATGTGACTATGTGACCCCCAAGGATTAGGGTTGCTTGATCGTGATTGGTGGGAGGGGGATTTTGAGGTTTGCTTGGTTGGGATAGGAAGGCTTGGAACTTAGTAATTGTTGATTCCCCTTCTATTTTTCTTTACTCAGGACAAGCAAAGGACTAAGTTTGGGATAGTTTGGTGAGTTTAGTTTTACCCATTTTACATGTTTTATTCTCTTTTTAGGGGTTGTTGTGTCTCTATTTCATATTTTTAGCTTTAGATTCACTTAAATGGAATTAGTATCCCTTTTTCATATTTTAATGCATTTTCATATGTATTTTGCGTAGAAGTAGCCAAAGTTGCACTGCGATGTCTAGATGGATGACTAAACCCTTAGGATGTTGTCTCAAGGGAAGGAAAGCCCATAAGCTTTCCTTTTGATCACATTCTGACCACCTATCCAAGTGAGCGGTTCTACCATTAGCCCGACTCAAGCCGCTCTTCACCTAGAGTCATCCACATTCCTACATCTTGACGAACTCTCAGCATCCAACCCATTCCGGTTCATCCATGTTGGCTCTCCAGAGGACCAGACATGAGGTTCAATTTGAGAAACCCACATGGGTCGCCTATTAGACCGAGTACGGGCCATGCAAGCATATGTCTTTGACTGTAATCATTCAGTTTTTGAGTTTCAGGGGCGAGGAATACATCTATAACAGGAAACCCTCGTCATCCGTCCAAGGGACCTTTGATCGGTGATTAGAAGTCACATTGTGCAGTGATGAATGCATTTCATCCATCTTTTTGCATATTTTTCTTAATTGTTTTCATTAGATTTTCTCCTTTTTAGTAATTTCTGGACAAAATTGTAAATTTTCCGCTTCTTGATTTATTTATGCAAACACTTAACTAATTTTCTCCAATATTGCAGGGATTTTCTTCAAAGTATATTTTGACCCTCTGAGTCAGTGAGACGGTCATCTCACTGGTCCCATATGATTGTCACACACCTATGAAGACACTCATCTCAGTACTAGGTGGCCACCTTGGCTTTGATTCCATCATCTTGCTTAGTAGGTCAAACGGTCATCTCGCCTTTGTGAGCCCCGCATCACAAAGCAAGTGTTGAAGCCACATGATTAGGGCTTTGACATTTTGTATACACGCATGGTGGCACGAGACAAGCGCCTCACTAGGCCAAATTCTCGTTTTGAGCCCTTACTTTGAGACCAAGAAAATGTGAGACGGGCGCCGCCACCAAGGTTCAGTTGTCGCTACAAGAACTCACCACGTCACACTCAGAACGGGCATTCTGCTAGTCTAGATGATCGGCTGGGTCATTACTTCAAACCCAAGACTTCATCTTCCGCAACCCTTCTTAGGGTTTTGACTCAAACCTTCTGGGTGTGCGCCCAACCCTCAATAAATGACCATCTCGCCAAGCAGGACGGGCATTTCGGGACGCACAGACAGTAAATTTCAGTAGCCGTCACTTAATTTTTCTTTCCCCCTCTCAGGGTTTCCACCCCTCCTTCCCCTATAAAAGGAGGGGGTCTCCACTAAGAATAGGGTCCCAAATTTTGTACACAATTAGAAGAAAAATTATGTCGCTTTCCCTTTTAGTGTAATTTTACTTTTAAGAGCAATAAAGTTGATTCTTTTATTCTACATCTGGAACTTTCTTTCTCCGGTTCTTCTTTCTCATTCATTCTCTTAGAGCAGGAGTAAAAGAAATCAAGTCGTTTCATCATCACCGCCTTGGACTCTATGGAGATACAGAATTGTGGTCTATGGCTCTTTTGTTTTCTTTCCTTGTTTCCCTCATCCTTGCCATGTGTAGCAAGTAGTTTTCTTATCAAGGTGAGGGGAATAGCCCATTAGCCATGTGTTAATCAGATCGAGCTTTTACACAAAGACTTAGACAGATGATTTTTGGTTTAGAAATCATTGATTAAAATGAAGTAATTAATTGTTTTTATTACTTATAAATCTCGACAGATGCGATTGTGGAAATCGGGATTTAGAATGCCTAAATGGCTTTCACGAGGATTTATATGCGGCCATGGAAAAATCCTTTTTAGGATTACGAACAAGGATATGTGAACACCAAGACCAATGGGTTCACATGGAGTTCTTATTTTACGTTTTATTTACGAATAAATCGCATACCTACTTTTGTCTTGTTTTTTGTGTATCTTTCAGTTCTATTTTCATAAGGGCTAAGGTGGTGAAACCCCTAACCCTTGATGCCATCCTTCTTGATTTCAAACCATTCTTAAATATTTTCTTTCAATTCTCCTTTTAAATTTCAACACTTTACTTTTATTTAGATGATCTTTTCTAGTAACAATTTTCTTCTTTTACTCTCTTTGGTTTTAGAATAATGTTTTTCTTTTTTTATATTATTGTAATCTTTTATTCTTCTTGGAATTTTCTTTCTCGCATTAGATTAATCAAACTCCTCAAATCATACTTTATTTCATGTCAATCTTCCAAAAATATCAAAAAGAAATGATTTCAAATATCATCAACTTTAAAAGAAATGAATCTTAAAAACGTTGTCTTGTGTGATCGACCCTTCTATATTGGCCTTAACCGGAATGTAAAGAAGGAGTAAACTCTAGGATAAAAATTTCTAGTGAATTGGTGTGCTCTTCAACGAATACAATTTTATTCTCGTTGCCAAAGACAATGGATCATTTTCTCGAACCTCGAAATTTTTTTGGAAAATTTTTGTATGCCTTTTGAATAACATTATGGAAGTGATATCTCCTCTTTCTATTGAGTTTCCATTCCCGTTGTATGTTTTTACTACAAACGAATATATTTGTATAACTATGCATGCGCAGCCAGTTTTTGATCCCGATCCAGAAAGGACTTTCCATCGCTTAAATCAACAAAACCGACTTAGGATGGATGAAGAGGAGGTTGCCCATAGGATTGAGCAAGCACTTGACGCTCAAAGAGAGTTGAAGATGGCTGAACTTACGGTTCAAGAAGCCAACTTTTACGTAGCCTATATCACTGAGGAAGGGGTTGTAGAAGCCGCTCAGAGGGAAGCTGGGAGATAAAAACAATTAAAAGATTTTTCCATTCAAAACCTAGATATGCACAACACCCAGTTGTGCCACCCATGATCATCACCCCTGAGTTTTGAGATCCGCACTTAGTGGATCACCATGCTTTAGGCCAATACCTTTTTTGAGAAAAAGGTGAAAGTTGTCAAGATCACCTCCAACTTTTCATAGACCTTCATTCCTTGACTAAGATCCTAGTCATTTCTGAAGTCGACATTAAACTTAACTTTTGAAAATACTCTCTTTCAAAGGAAGCCAACAGTTTGTATAATTCCATGGAGAGTGAAAACCTTATCACCACTTGGGAAGCACTTCAAACAAATTTTTTGGATAAATACTTCCCCCCTTCCATCACCTATGAGATTAGAGGACAAATCATGTTGTTTTCAATGGTCTCTGGAGAAACCTTAGGAGAAGCTTGGGAGAGATTTAAGGAACTCCTCAATCATTGCCCCTATCATTAGATATCACAATCTTAACTTATTGAGATATTTTATCATGGTGTTGATGATGACACCAAGACATTTTTTGATTCCTCATCTGGAGGAAATTTCATTATCCAAAACCTAAGAAGCGCATGAGAGGTAATTAAAAGAGCTTCTAAAACCCATGATAGATGAGGAACCGGTGGGGTCTTAAAAGTGGCTAAGGCTGAGGTAAACCCAAACATTCATACTATTGTCGAAGCTCTAAATATAATCTCTTTGAAAGAGGACCGCTTGGAATCCTCATTTAATGCTTATGAAAGACAACCTCAACAAGTGTGGGCTGCAAAATCTTTATGTGGGATGTTCCAAGGGTATGATCATGCTACCCTCCAATGTCAATATCTCTACAACACCCCTATGCAGCCTCATGTTGGTCAACGAGTGGAGGTTCTCTACTATATCTACAGTATCTCAGGCCATGCTTACTACAATCCAAACCAAGCTAGAAACCATCTCGAGTTTCAATATGAAAACCCCTCAGGGGCTGAAAACTAATCTCAACTTCCCCCTCCTCAAAGACCCCCACAACCCCAAGCCAACTATCACCCCCTCCAGGTTTTTGATACTATAACAACCAAAGGAATTTTGGGAACCAAGGGAAATTTAGGGGAAATTTCCAAAATTGAGGACCTTACCAAGGACAACAATATCAAAACCTCCATCAACCACCACCTCAACAGAATGTCCCCACCCCCATGGCAAAAGATAGGATTTCAGCCATAGAGTAAATCATAATAGCGTACCAGAAATCGACCGACGCTCAGTTCGCTCGTCTTTTTTCCCAACAAAAACCCCTTGTAATGACCTTTGCAGGACATCTCGAGAACAATCCAAAACATCCCAAACAACTACAAGTTGTTTCCACCCGTTCGGGGAAGGTACATACTCCTCCCTCAAAGAAACCCAGAGTTGTTCCCTTGGACTTTGAAGATGATGACACATTGGGCATCGAAACCCCTCCTCCCTCACCCACCCATGCCATTCCCACTCCTTCCACTCCCTCTCATGTGGTCCCACCTATAGAAACTGATGAACCAGAAATTTCAATTTACAAACCTCATCCACCTTACCAGGCCCGCCTAAAGCAAACTAGGTTTGACACCCATTTTGTGAAATAAGGGAAGCCATGAAAAAGTTCCATGTGGATATTCCCTTTCTCGATGCCTTAGCTAATATGTCTGGGTGGTCCAAATACATGAAATCTCTTTATCCTAGGAAGTGTCACACAAATGAGCATGAGAAAGTCATGCTTTCTAGGACTACCTCTGATATTATCCAAAGTAAGATGTCGGAAAAGAAGATAGACCCCAGCTCCTTTGGGATTGGGTGATGTTGACTCAAGGTTTAAATTGACTAAACCCTTATTTTGATTATGACTAACCATGTCACTTATTTATGTCTAATGTATCTACTTGAGTGATTTCATATTAGGCATAGGCACACTCCAAATGCCCTAACTTGTTCATCTCAAATTGGAGAAAAGATAAGCCAAAGTCAATACAAGTGCATGTTTTTGGAATATGATGTAAAAATCCATTAGAATAATGTTGTAAATCACCTATAATGATTGAATGACATGTAATTAAGTTTAGAAAAAATCAGGAGCACTTAGATCAAATATTTAAGCACTCAAAAGCCATTTTCCAAAATTTACATCAGGTTGCTTATTGGTCAAGTTGCAAACTTGACCGATCCTGATTGGATCTTGAAAATGACTTTTGATCAGTCAAGTTTCCATTTCACAAAATTCAAGTTATCTTTATAAAAACTCACCGATAGCACTGTACAGAAAAGTGCATAAAAGTGTTTCTATCCATTGTGGAGTTGCAACAATCGAAAATATATCTGTTGCAATCAACAAAATGACTAGTTTTCATTCTTAAGTGTTCTCAAAGGCTAGGAGACATCCCCAACTTTAAATAGGACCCCTTGGGCTTCATTCCAAGGTTGAGCATTCAATGCAAAACTCTATGTGAGGTCTCTATTCTATAGTTGAATGATCCTACAACCTCCTCTCTCTCTAAGCTTAATCACTTGCATCATCCATTAGAGTGAGTAGGAGATTTGTAAGAGAGCTAGTCCTACATGTATATCTTGTGAGGCTCTCACTTTCACCACCTCCCATTCTCTCATTTCAACCATGCAGATGAAGGTTTTCTCTCTTGGCTGAGAGAGGTGAAGAAGAACAAAGGAAGGAGTCCCTTAGTGAAGATCAGGGCCAAAGACTTGGAGCAAGAGTGGGTAACCCCTTGGTTATGGCAGAAGACTCCTTGCTCAAGTGGGTAAGTCCTTGGTGAAAGATTCTCTGAGTGAAGGTGAAGCCAAAGACTGAAGATCCAAGAAGAGTGGGTAATTCCTAGAAATCTCTTTATATTTGATAGGTAAGTCCTTTGGTGGGCCATGTATTGTAAGTCTTATGAATGAATATAAGAGTGTAATGGTCAAGAAATCATAGAGGTTGACCTCTCTAGTCAGTGGACTGACATACTTCTAGTTTGAAGTGTGAAACCACTCTACATAACTTTTCAATTGGTGTATGTTCAATCTCTCTCTTCCTTGCTATGTATGTTTTAGTTGTACTCAAATTTCCTATTTAGCAATTGTATCTTGTGATATATATTGAAAGTCTAATTTTAAGTGCATTCAGCTCTATTCACCCCCGTCTAGAACATCTAATCACCCATCTTAAGATCCAATAATTGGTATCAGAGTAGGCCTTCTCCAAGCATACTTCAAAAAGTAGGAGAAGATGGGTGATTACCAAGGTGAGAGATACTTCATCAACCTTCCAATCTTTGATGGGAGTAACTTCCTCTATTAGAAAAGAAGGCTACAAATCTACATCCAAGGATCAAGTCTTGATCTATGGCAAATGGTGGACCATCCATACAAGCTATTGGAGCCCAAGATAGAAGAATGGGATGAAACTACCATGAAGAAAGCCACGTTGACTGCAAGAGAAATTAACATCCTATATTCCACCATGAACCCAACTGAGTTCAATCAGATTTCCTCTTGTGAGACGGCCTGTGAGGTATGGAGAAAGTTATGCATCACTTATGAGGGGACAACTCAAGTGTAGGAAAGAAAATACTACATTCTCAAAGGGTTGCTTGAGAACTTCAAGATAGGAAAGGATGAGAAGATTGCCAACATGTACTCAAGACTCAACACAATTGTAAATGGCCTTGTCGTCTTAGGTCGTCCTATGAGTGGAGGAGAGATCAACTCTAAGATCCTTAGAACTCTCCCCAAGAGATGGGAACCCAAGGTGACTTCCATTGAAAAAGTAAGGTCTCTTAATAATATCCCTATTGAAGAGATCATTGGAAATCTACAAGCTCATGAAGCCACACTTGACAAAAGAGAAGAAGTTGAAAGACAAGAGGAGCAAGAGATAAAGAGAATGAAGAAGGATGAAATAAAGGCTCAAACTGAATCTATTATGGTACAAGTCTCTCCATCCTATCATGTTAAAGAAGATTCCATGTACTCCTAGGGTAGATTCTACAAAGGCAAGAATTCCTCCTCCAACCAGTGCCTCACGTGTGGAAATAAGGGTCACTTCAAGATAGATTGTCTACAAGGCAAGAAGACCCATCATCACAAGGAAAGAGAAGAGAAGTACAAGAAGAAGGAGAAATTGCACAAGAGCTCAAGTGACTCCACCAACTCAAGCTCAAGTGAAGAATCAAGTGGAGGATCTAGCTCAAGCTTTAGTGATGAAGGACAATGCCATTTTGCTTTTATAGATTATCCAAGAAAAGATTCAAATGAGGTAAATCTAAACTTTTTAGATAAAGAAGTCTTAATTGCTATCATGAATGCTACTCGTGCCTCTTAAGTATTCAAAAAAAAAGGAAAAAACTTGCTAGAATTGTTGATAATATGCATGTAGAATTAGATGATCTTGAACATGCTAATTCTTGCTTGCTTGATGATAAAAATGCTTATCTTAGCTAAGTAGACTCTCTTAAACTTGAAAATGCTAGTTTTCTTGATAAAATTAGATTTTTAGAAGCCCAACCTCTTATGCCTAGTTCTAATGAAGATCATACTTGAATTCTAGAGTCTCTCATGCATGATATTGATGTTCTTAAAACTAAAAATGAGGACAAAGATTTTGTTTGGCAAGGATTAGAATCTGAAAATGGGGTTTATCTTTCTAAAGATTGCTTTGCTTGAAATACAAAATTCCTCCTTGCTTGCTAAAATCAATGTGCTTGATTTTTATTATTCTACTTATAAAGAGAATAATGTTTTTGTTCTTCATATTGTTAGAGTTCTTATTTAACTAAATCTCTTTGCTTATAAAATGATCCATTGCATGCTAGATATATCAATCATTTATCTTCTACAATTACTTCTCTTATGCATGATAATCATAGTTTGAGATCTTCTTTGCAAAGATTCTTAGATGGAAAAAAGAATCTTAATGATATCCTATATCATACTACTAAACAAATTGGTAGACATGGTTTAGGGTATGATAGTAGTCAAAGGAACAACAAAGGTAAAGGACCTCCAATATTCCATGGAGAATCCCCTAGTTGCAAGACTATGGGCACATGCAACTATTGCAATGATATTGGTCATTATTCTACTTGTTGTCCTTTTAGGAAAGCACCCAAGAGAAATAGGACTTGGGTTGCTAAGCTAACCCCTCCGAACCCAAAAACATAATTGGGGACCATTCCATCTTTCTTCTTGTAGGTATGTTGCTAATGGATTGGCATTAGCTATGGATTTACAAATTGACTTCTCATTCCACATGAATGAAGAAAGGTGAGATGTGTATGGGGTGACAACAAGTGGAAAAGGAATGGTAAGAACAAAGGTAAATGTTTTTTTCGTTACAACCAATCCTAACTTGTTTTTGTCAAGTTAGTGTGCACTATGCATATGGTTTTTGAGTTAAAAGTGGTATTTTAATATTCTCTTCACACTCTTGCTCAAAAATTGTTTTAATGCTTTCATAGTGTATTACTAACTTATTTACACATGCTTAGATATGATTTATATCTCTATCATTCCTCTAGATATGTTTTCGTATATATATGCCCTTTTTGATAGCAGGTTCGGTCGAGTTTGTTCTGTTAGAAACTCGACTGATAGGCACCAATGGGTGTTGCCAAGAATTGTCATCTATTGAGTTGTCAATACACAGAACTCGATCGACAACACTATGCATAGAATACATATATTGACTTATTGAATTAGAATTTCCCTCTCAACTAGATTTTCTCGACCAATAGTCTTATTCTTTGACACTCTCATTTGGTGCCTTTATATATGTATATTGCCATGTTCTAAATTACATATCTTGCTAACAACTCTATCTTTCTAATTACTCTAAATAGGTATTGCTATATCTAGCAATTACTTGCTTTGAGTTGTTTTGCAGGTATTAATGATGATTTCTTTGGATCTCTTGGTAGTCATAAAGTATTTTCGTTGTGCTTAAACTTGCTATATCTATATAGTTGTATATCTTGTTTGGATACAACATTGAGGTTCTTAGTGGTAAACCATCTTTTGGGTAATTATGGATATTAGGTAGTGAATTATATCCTTTCATGCTTCTGAAACTGCATATATCTTTATTTGGATATATATCTCTACATCTACTCATAGATTTCTTTACCTTGTGTATCTTTTTGTTTCTGTTGTTATGATCTAGATCTTGCTAGTAGTCCTAACTTGTGACATCATCTACTAGTAGTTCGTATACATGTAGTTCTAGCTTGTTTATCAAGCAGTATTTAACTACACGCTATGCTTGTATTTGTTTCATAATTTCTCAAGCTTGTTCCTTAACTTGCATATCTACTATCTTGAGTTGCTTGCATAAAATTGTGATGCAAGATAAATAGAGCTACATTGTATTGAAAAATTGGAGAATTCTTAAATTTTTATGCAAATTTTCCTCCAGCATCAGATTTTGATGCAAGATTAGTGTTTTTTATGGAGAAATGACCTTATGAGCAAAGCCATTTGCCATGAGCCGGATGCTTTTTGGGAAAATTCCATCATCTTGAGGGTCGAAATTGTGTTTTATTATTTTTTTGCAGCATTTTATCTTGAATTATGGGTTGTTCAAGTGCATGCATTAACTTGTTTTTCTTTCTATGCTTGAACAAGCCCCTAGTTGTGCTCTTCTACTCTCCTTTTATAACTTTTTTTATCTTCTTTCTTTTAACAAGCGGTGTTTCTCATTATTTCATACCCCCACTTTTTGAAATGATAAAGGGGGAGAAAGAACATGTTTTCCTACGACAAAGGGTGTTACGACCCCACCTCCCAATAACCCTCAATTAAGGGAGATCGAGAGGTCGAAGCCGCACCCATAGCTTCCGGATCAAAGGTTCGGCAATTAACCAAAATAATTATCAAATTTTAACAGACTAAACGGGAAAACTGTAAGAAAATAAAATTTTGCATACCTTTTTGAAAACTTGGATCTCTAAACTTCTATCCACTTATGGATTTTACTCTAACTAATCCTCCTTGTATTTTACTTCATGTATTTCACAATATGACGATTTACTATTTGTCCTTTTGGCTTGTACCTAAAACGTCGACAAACAAAACGTCGGTCAGCCAAAGCTGGTATGTGGGGGAAACAATAATTATGTAAATATGTTAACAATGTAATCATTCAATTAATCATTTAACAACCAAGATTACAATTTAGATATAACTCCGCGATCCAAGAGTACCCTAACCTCTATGTTGTCCCCATTAAACCCCTCATGATCCACCTATAGGTGAACCAATTTCTAGGGTTGAGTCACATGGCACTACTCGTAAGTAGCCCACTCCTTAACTCATGGCAGGCTAATGAGTCTCATGGCACTACACGTAGGTAGCCCAATTTCTAACTCTCGGTAACCTAGACCTTGCTCTAGGATTACCCCCTTTTGTTTAGCCTTTTCAAAGCAATAGAGGCGGACCCGGATCTAGTCAGTTATATACGCACATTTATAGTGATAATCATAGTCACTTTATAGTTGCATGAAATAAATAAACATCCAACAGTTATTTTCAAGAAACCGATTAAAACTTCGGGAATCACCGTGAAACTAGAGCGATTATTCATAAGCATAACCACATACCTGATTTGATGAGTCATGCAGATTATTCAACATATATTTCATGTATATACAATCAAGCCAATCAACAGATCCAAGCAAGTAATTCAATCATCACATAATTCCTGAAAAGAATATGTACTCTATTTATTACACACTTTATCAAGAATCTACTTTATTGACTTGGATTCTCTTTCTAGGGTTTCTAATCCGCATTAAGGTTTCATTAATATTCATTAGGGTTTCTTAGATCAATTTCTCAAACTTTATCCTTTTTAGGTTAACAAACCCTAAAATACTCTTTTCTACTCATATAAACCCTAATTGCTCAAATTATCCATTTTAATAGTCTTTAATACCCAAATTGACTTAGGATCATCTTATCCCTATTTATTCATGGATTTGAACAATTAAACCAATTAAAAGACATATTCTCCTAAATTAGGGTTTTCAAGCTCATTAATGCATAATCATGCACGAAACCTTAAATTAAGCCAATTATATAAAAATATCATATTTTTAGATCCTATTTTCTCTTTTATTAACAACAGGTTAATATCAGCTTGAATTATCCAAATAATTTCATTAAGACCATCTACCATCAAATCTAAGGGTTTTCCCTTAATTAAAACATTAAAGATGATAAATTTATGTACTTTTCAAATTGCAAGCATATTTATGCACATAAACTCTGAATTAGACTAAACACGTGCAAAATTCTTCCTTTTGGAACATAATGTACCTTTTTATATTTAACAGGTTAACATCAACTCTAATGATCCATTAAACCCTATTAAACACTTTATTCATTTCAAAATAGGGTTTCTTAAGAATTAAAGCATTAAAGATTCCATTACTTTTCGGATTGCAATTAGAATCAGGCTTCAAACATAATTTTTTTGTGTTCCTCTCGTTCTGAGGATCAATTTTCATATATGACTTGTTTTAATCTGAGTTCCCTAGAATTAATTATGATTTTAGCAAAGAAATGTACCTCTCGGCCAATCAGATGGCGCCACGTCGTCCTTCCATGCAACGCGACTTGTAGATCTGGAAACATTTCGAATTTACCACTTTTCCCCCGCGTAAGTTGGTGGTGTCTTCATCCCTTGGATGGCATAACTGTCCAACGACCCAAAAGGATCATCTTCCTCCTTCAGCTCGCCCTAGCGGCCACATTTTGCAGCCTTACGTGGGCTCTCCTTCCCTCCTTGGGCCGCCATCCTTGCCGGAGTTTGTTCCTTCAACTCCGTCGCTCATAGGCGCACGCAGGGCGCCTGCACTTCTTGGCCAAGGTGTCCGCTATGGCGCTCGTCGGGCCAAGTATTGGCGGCCTTCAATGCAACCTAGTTTTTGTTGCGGCGCGAGATCCTGGGAATGCATGAGATCGTCGGCCAACCTTCCCCTGGGTTCGTTGGAACATGCAGCAACAACTAAGGTCGTCCACTGGTCCCTCGACGCTCCGTAGATGCGCTATCAAAGGTGAAGAAGCAATGGGGTAGAGAGAGAAAGATGTAGGATCCCTTTAGAACTCGAACCAGGGTTCTACCCTTTATATAGGGTGGAGTATGAAGCCCTAAGGTGTGCCTCATGAGGACTCAAGTCCCAACTCAAAAGGAAATACACTTTCCTTGGTTGTGAAGCAACCATCTCTCTCTTTCTTCATTAACTTTTATTTCCTTGATATTCCTTATTGCATGGATATTTAGGAATTCAAAATTCATCTTTCTTATCCTCTTTATTCTTGCTCTTTAATCCATTAGAACGAATTTCTATTCTCTTTTAATAGAAATTACTTCCTTTTTCATAATGCCACCACAAACATTAATAAAGTATCATATTATCTTTTATTTTGCAAATTTTGGTATTTGCTCTTTCCTCTTCCTTCATTGGGGCTCCTTGTACCCAAAGAAACTATATTATTTTGAAATTACTTTTTAAGGATACTTATTATCCTTCTAGATGCATCTATATGCATTATTTCACATTATCTTATTTATTTCTTATTAAAATAATTCTTTTTGAGTATTTCTATTTATTTCTCTTTTATTTTCCTCATTAGCCTTTCTTTTAAATTTAGCAACCTCATGGATACGAAACTTCAGCAAGAAATCTCATTTATGCCTCTTTCCATTCATTTTCCACATTTTATCATTATTTTCAATTTCTTTTTTAATAAAGAAATACTTAATTAATCTTTTCTTTTCTTATTGCACTCTTTATGCAACTTTGGACGCCTTGGAACCCAAGGAACCCAAGAGGCACGAAATCCATCCTTGGATTACAGATCTTTGCCTTCTAGAGGTTTCTACCTCTTCCTTTTCTCAAATATTCAATTATTCAATTACTAATTGGATTTTCTTTGTTATTTGGGCCCAATAGCCAATAAAGCCCACAACATAGACATCAAGGCTATTGTAAACAAAATCCATGTATTCAAAACAAATCATACCATTCTTTGTTCAATTATCCTTAATATGAGAAATTGCATTTCTCACCAATTGAACCCAAAAATTGGGGTTGTAACATCCTTCCCCTCTTATAGAAATTTCATCCTCAAAATTCTATCAAGCAAACAAACAATTCAGGATAAGACTTTTCCATGTCCATCATTGGACCCTATGTGACTTTACCGTACTCATGGCATTTCCAAAGAACCTTTATCATCACATATTCTTTTCTCTGAGTTCTTTCATCCTGGCTTCTATAAACTGCACAGGTGACTCATGCCATTTCAGCCTCCCTTGGGGCTCACTAGGTTCATTGCTCAGCACATGGTCGGGGTGCCTCACATAGTGCTCTAAATAGGACACATGGAACTCATCACACATTACTTTATCCTGAGGGGTAAGGTCAATCTTAACCTTCTCCACCAAACCATATCAAATGAACCCATGCATCGGGGACGCAGCTCTCTTAGATATAACTTAGAGGGGTTAGATTTTCACATATTCTCCCACAGTAACTTGTATGTCAGACTACTTTGCATCCGCTCACGACTCTTATCATCTCTAGGATCCTTTCATCCATTGCACGATCAAAGCGACTTCATCTACACACACTGTGGTCCTTTCACCAACATCACCTTACTGAAGTGGTGACCGACACAACCTCCCTTACAGAGCTTCTTTAAATCCCAATACTGGCTATGGTGGTCATCATTACATCTTTCATAGGAAAAGAACTGTCTCTAGCCATCACCCTGAACGAGCACATATGCTCTCATCAGACCCTTTAGTCTGGATCATATTAACCATTAGTTAGGGGTGATAAACGATAATAACATTGAGTCCTTCATATACCTACTTCCACCTTTTGGAAGGGAACCTTTAGGTCAAACTCAAAAACCTTTGAACTCGCTTTATAGTGTAGTTGACCATCTTTCTCATGGGTAGTTCAACCAGATCTATCCCTTGACAAAACTCTTTCTTCCTCATGTCATCTAGGAAAGGCGATCTACCATAACCCATATTGCATCTTGACCTTCCATGGTCCAGGGGAGACCTATCACAACATCCATAGTGATGAACTCTAATTCCCTCTCGGGAACTCTTTATCCTTTATATCAATGCACTGGGTTACCGATGCTCATCCTTCACCTCCTATCATGTGTGGGGTCCGACTTATAAAACACGAGATAAACTAAGCGGAAGCGATTAAATAGCAGCAGAATTATTAAAAATCACTAAAAATTAAAACTTTTTGGAAAGAGATCTTTTAGTAATAAAACTATTTTATAAGAAAATAAGATAATTTGTTTACAACATGATTCGTCATTACATCTCTGTAAAATCACATCTCGAGTGATTACATACATCAATTGCCTTGTTATCTGTGTAAGGCAAGATACAAAATTCTCGAGGCATTAAGCCAAAAACCTTAGATCTACTGACTCCTAGGACCTGAGAGTACAGAGACGACACATAGGACATACTATCTACAAGACTTGACAGACAGTGTCTCCACCTGAGAATCACTGATGTCCCTGATGTTGCTGCTGTTGTTCACCCTCAGATGGGTTCCTTCGTCCTCGGCGTCTACCTAAAAAGTCGAATCCCACGGGGGTGAGACAATTGAATAATTGTCCCAGAGAGAGTTATAACTCTCTGCCGGAAGCTTTTTTATTGCAATAAAGGAATAACAATAAGCAATTAAACTTTAAACATTTAGCAACATGTTTAGCATTGTATAAACTAAGTAAAGCAACATTCTCTTAGACAATCATTTCAATTATAACTTAATTGAGTATCAAAGCATATCTCAATAAAGAATATGAAGAACATGTATGCTAGTTACTTGACTAGAACATTATAAACAATGTATCATCAATCATTGTTTCTCGTAGTTCAACCTAAGCAGTTATGCTATACGTCTGATTATATTTTTCAAACATTATTATGCCCTGAGGATACGAGGTATACCACTCATTCTCCAACCAACCATTACGAAATCGCATCGGTACCATACATAGGTCATCAAAAGAGCTGGATTCTTATGACCTCATCTTCCTCAGTCAGTGTGAGGATCAACATGCAGGACATCTCGTGTCTCTGCTATAATAGCTTTCCAGGGTATTCTGGCAACTTCGCTATTAGAGTCACAGTGGCATTTTGTACTCTCTTCACCATCGAGGGATTTCTAGTTTATCTCTCACCGATGCGGCATTAACAACATCATCGGGGGATTAGTGATACATCATCCCGACATAAACATATAATGAAGGATTGATGGATTAAGGTACATCTAACATCAAATCCTACACTAGGACGTAAGGATATTCACGTCCATAACCCCAACATACTCAAAAGTATGTTCTCCAGGAGTTCCCTTAGGAAAACCTGTTTCACCATCATTAAACTACTGACAATGATGGATCTATGGTCATGGCTCTACATGATATCATTATACTTGATTATTTAAGTACATTATAGCATTCTTTTAGCATCATACATGTTTTCAAACATAAACCATTAAAACAACTGCTATAAAAGAAGAATATTAAATGTATCAAGTTCATTTCACATCAGTTATCATTGGGATATCATTCCTTATCCATCTCATCATTATGATTCAAAAATAGGGGTGTTCAAACCCTTAGATCATCATAAGTCATCTAACAGCATGACCTTGATTATAACAATGTAGATATTGTTCATGGCTCTTATAGCCCATCAATGTCATATGTTACCTCTTAAATCAGGCAACATAGTATATCATTATTCATAAAACTTATAACATACTTTCAATGAATAAGACATCATAACTCTTACCTGGATATGATCACTTCTTTATAAAAACCTACATGGTTAATACGTTTGATAATAGGCAATTTATCTCTATATCAGCATATTACAAAATAGAGATAATCTTTCAATTCAAGGGTTGTACCACTATGCCCTTAATAGGGTTAGGTTTTCCCTATTCATTTCAATTAGGGTTATTCAACCCCTTTATAATAATTAGGAAAAGTGATTCCCTATTTCATACTTCAATCATGAAGTTTCATGCTTAAAAGCATAACCCAGAATTAGGGTTTACTGTTCATTTCATCATATCACCCTAGGTTAGGGTTTACTATTCACATTTCATGATATTACCCTAGAATTAGGGTTTACTATTCACATTACAGTGAATTGAGATCATACCATCATCATGTATGAGGATTACTTTCATTAATGTCTTCAAATTAGGTTAAGATTCATTAATCACCATAATTAGGGTTTCCATGATCTCACTATGAAGGATCATACCCTAATTATGCGCATTCATACATATTGGAGGTATTTTACTTGATTCTCATTCATATTAGGAGTCTTCTCTCTCCTCTTACTATTAAATGATGTTTACATCTCTCATGATTAGGTTAGGTCAAATCAACCTTGATAACATAAGTCATGTCATCACCATTATGGTTATTAAGGTTTGCTTGATCAAGGGGTACTAGTCACACTAACCCCCTAAGGGTACTTTTGTAATGTTCACCATTGACCATAACATGCATCAACCAACTAATTACTTGTTCCCTTAATCACTTTACGTATCTTTCGGGTTTAGGTTAATCAACTACTAAACCATCTTGACCACTAAGGCATCAAACGTCCTTGACCTTAATAGACTCCAAATGGTTTTGCACTTTCAACCTCCAAACAGTTTTGAAACCACATGGAGTTGTTGACCGTTTGGTCCCTTTGACTTTCAAGACCGCATGGCAAAGTACACCATCAAGACCGTTTGCCCTAGGTGAGGTGAAGACCGTTTGGTCTCGTTGACCGTTTGGCCAACTTTGACTTTTGAAATCGCATGGACAAATCGATCTTGAAACTGCATGGTCACCTAACGGTTTGGGATCGTTTGGTCCCAAACGGACTTGAGACCGTTTGGTCCAAACATCCTCAAAACCGCATATACCAATAAGTGTCTCAACCTATCCAATTGAGTTAGGGTTTCTAAGGTTGAACCCCTCAATCGATCATGCTAAGGTTAACCACTCATCAATCGAGTCAATTAGGTCAATTCTTACTGAATTGGCCCTCAATTGATCCTCAATTGGTCACCAATTAGGGTTTGGATTGATTGGATTAGGGTTTGGAATCGATCACCCATCAACATGCATCAACATGAGTCTAATTGATGTTGAACCCATTGAACCATCACTCAATTGGGTCATGACCTGACCCCAAACGGTCTTGGGATCGTTTGGACATCCTCCAAACGGTTTTGAAACCGTTTGCCTCCAAACGGTTTTGCAAACTGTTTGGGCAAGAGGTGGAGGACCGTTTTCTAAAGTAAGATTAGGATGAACTTTGGAAATAACGCCACCTTCTTCTACCTCAAGAACATGGACTGTTCTTCACAATTTTGGTAGCAAGAACACATAGAAATGTCTAAGGAAGAAGATTAAGCAACATTTTCATAGAAAGAAGATGCATAAACTAAACTTAAAGGGTTAGAGTTATAAAACCCTCCTTAGGATCAGATCTAGAGCTCCAAGCTTCATAGATTTAATGGTGTCTTGAGCTCCACAGGTCGTCCAAGGTCCATTCCTCAAGATTTGGATGGAGAAGATGGCTAGAAAGAAGAGTTATGTAAGGAAGACTACTAAACCAACCTTGTAGCAAGATTTCCTCCATGAATTTGAGCTAGATGGCAATCAAAACTTACCCAATTCAGTTTGACCGTTCTCCTCTGCTCCTGAGCTCCCTCTTAGTCGGCCAAAGCAAAGAGATAAGAAGAGGAATGAAGGGATATGATCCCTTGCTTTGTGAAAAAGATGTACTTATATATTTTGGGCATATTTTCAAGACAAGGAGGATTATTTTCCTTATTTCTCAAATAGGTCCTTCTCCCCTCCTTAGTCACATTCCTCCCTTATTCCCTTAAGCAAAACTCCTCCTTTATCCAAGGTTTAGAGGAAAAGAAGCCAAACACCTTACTAAGTTGCATACATAAAAAGGGTCATTTTGTATAAAACTTGGTTATTTAATTATAATGGTTATCTTCTTATTTGATCATTCAAATGAGGCACCTTCCTCATCATCTTTGCTCTACTTGATGTCAAGAGTCACGAAAGATACTCTAGAAGGTATATTTTACATGTTGCACCCTATGTTTTGGGTAAATTGCACTTTACACTAAAACTAGGTTTGAAAGCACAAGGATTGCTCTACAAGCTATATCTTGATGCCCAAGCTTGGAGAATCCATATCACTACATCATATTCATTCTTATGATGTCTTATTATCAGAGGAACATCTTAACATGTGCAATTTGCAAGTTAACCCCTCTAATTGGGTAATTTTCACATAAGTCCATATTTAACAAAACAATATTACAACATTGTTCAAAAAGGACATAAATGGAAATATATGTTCCTCAGAAGCTTTAATTACATATCAAAAGATAACCACAAGTGTCTAATTACATAATTAAGCAAAACACCTAGGGTTAGTTCATAACCTAGGTCAGGGATGTTACATCATGCATGGCAACATACCACGTGCAGCCTCATCTTAGGCATCTAAAGTACTACTGTCACTTATTATCTTGGTAGTACCACGGTGTATGGTGATCGTCAATCATGATTTCCTATGTGTCATTATTCTTCAAGATCAATTCCTCAGAAACCCTAAGCCACTCTCATCAGGGTTTTATTACCTTCCTATCCACAGAGGTGTATCCGTGGTTTTACACCTATCCTTTCATCGTATCAAGGACTAGACTGGCTAACCAAACAACCCTTAACTTTTCAACGTATCTTGTTACATCTGAGTGTTATTCAAACACCTCTCCTTTCCAAACTAAGGGTTAGCCAAACAACCTCTTCTAGCTTCTAGTCAAACAAGTCAGATGTATCTCAACCAGAGCATCCATTACCACTTCACATCCTTAGGTATTAGGTAACATTGAAGACATACACTTCCATGTATTTCACTTATCATCTCACCTCAAACTCTATGTCTATCTTCATTAAGAACACTCTCTGATTTCATCATCATGGTGATCAAACTCAACCTTGTATAACTTGTAAGTTCTACATAGCTCATGATAAAAAAAACATCCTCATAAGATGACTACCTCATTCCTCTTAGTGTTTGCAAACCATACATGTATCATTCACTTTACCAGGGTAGGTTATCTTCTCTATCCCTATTTCTCATGGCAACGTTCCAACCTACATCATCTCTTATCCATGGTGTACGGCATGTGTAATGTCCTATCTCTCACCCCCATAACAAGAGGAAATAAGCATTTGGCTGCAGTCCAAATACAGAGTTCTTCCTGTTCCAAGAGTAGAGATGGTACATCCCACCTTGCCAATACACATTTACATCTAAGTTTCAACGTGCCACATATGTCTATCTCTACATCACAGACATCATGATATCAAACTAGTCTTGAACCTACTGACATTTATATCCTTGATCATCTCCTCTAGGTCTGTAGGGTACCAGCTCTTTTGGGTCATCCCTCTTCCTTCATGCATCAAGAGAGTGCCCTACTCATTTTCCCTTTGGGTCCCATGAGTTCATGAAGGTGATCAATCTCCTAACTCATGGCCCTCAGACAATGATAGTTGTTACCTCCCGACCCTATGGTCATGTGCAACTAGGGAATTAGGAAACTCCTACTTTCATCGATCTTATCCCTACCTGACCCTAGGATAGACTTAGGATTCTCCATTATAGTACATGTTCACTTAGAACCTTACCCAAGTCTTCATCATCTCTCTTTCTACATTCATGGGCTGGCTTTCATCCTTTCATAGGGATCATGGTAACCTGCCTACCTTGGTCAAGCCCCATACCAGTTACCTCTATGGTAACACATTCATATGCAATTAGAGATGGATATCTATGGGTCTACAGGTTCATTCTCATACCATGTAATTTTCACTTAGCTTCTCAAGATCCTATGAGACCTCTTTAGGTTACCTTAAACCAATAAAAATGATATACACCCTACCAAAGGGGTCCCTCTCGCAGGATGGGAGGAAAACTATCTCTTCACAACAAGGTCACAAAAGCCCTTAGGTCTAGGTTTTACATCCACATGAGCCTACTTAACCCTAGCAAGCTATGAAGGCACGAACAGATCACCTACTGAACCATGTTAGGTCATACTTGTCCTCTTTCCTCAATGCTGGATCAAGATCATACCTTCCTTTATCATCAACCTAGCTGTGAGGGGTTCATCACACATACCTTAAACTTAAGGGACTTCCCTTTTCCTCTATACATGAGGCGTACCATGCTCGAAACTATAACAACTTAATTCTCTTCATGAGCATTAGGTATACCACTTCCCCTCTTATGTCAGGAACCCTAGGTTCACTTTGGATGTCCAAATGCATGCTCAATCTCTTAACCACAAACCAAGCATGTACTGGGTATGACATACACTTCCTATCAACCTTCTCCTCGATCAACACTTTAAGGTTGAGTCCTCCTCAAGGACAATCAATGAGGTGCAAGGCCTCATAACCTGTTACTATACCTCTCCATGGTATACAAAACTTCTTCTTCCTTTCTTAAAAGATAAACACTTATACCATAGGCACATGAGTGCCAGAAGCCTCATCCTCTCTCCAGGGTTTGGTTCCTCCCATGGAAACCAAGTCATCATCAACCTCTAGGGATCGAGCATGTGGTGACCACTATCATCCACTTAGGTTGCATCATCCTTAACTCCCTACATATCTTAGGATTCCAACCTTCTTGCTTGGTTCCTGCTCTCTCTTTCTAGAGCTAACCCTTCAACCAACCTCACCATTAGAGGTCCTTTCTTTGTGAAGGGTCAACCTTAAAAGCATGCCCCTACCTGGAAGAAGCCTACGTTCAACTCATGTTTGCTCAAGGTTATCCATAGCTCTTTATGCTTATTTCATAGGCCATCCTTCCTACACTCCTGGTTAGGGTTTCAACCCTTTGCTCACACTACTAACGTACCATGTATGCTATGCCCTACTCGCATAAGCCCATAAGGTTTCTAAGGTCCTTCACTAACATTATCATTTAAGGAGATATCCTTTACCCTAACATGCACGACCCTTCCCAGGGTTGGGTTGCCAAAGGTGCTAGGTCACCCATGGATCATATGGAATCCTAAAGGCCTGTATTTACAAACACCTGGTCTAACTCATCTCTCTCTAACTTTCACTTAGGGTTAGGGTTAGCATCATCCTCAGAGGATGTGCCAGGTCTCTACTTGCGATGGTGATCTCTATCTCCAAGACTAACTTATCCTCCTGACAAGAAGGTCTAGCATCCGGTCTCTTCTGAGGACATGACAACTTATGTCATACGACCTAAGCATGTATCTATTCTTTAATTTGCGCTTAATCGATTAAGCTTATGTCCATGACATTTTTATTTACATGCTTTTCATTTAATTTGGTGGAGGATCCCTTAAACCTTATTAACCTTACCCATACCTCAAGAGGGTGAGGAGAAGAAAGAAAACCCTAATCCTTTAGATCCTTATCAAAATTTTCGTGATGAGAAGGGATGAATAAGATGAGAAGTCCTAAAGGTATCTTATTTCGATTCATACCCTATGACTTTGGCCAGGAAGTCACACAGATCTGGGAGTCCTCGTATTCTGACTAGCGGTGCGGAGGAAAATATTGTCAGCCCCCGGTCGTGATCCTTTTCTAGACACCTCCATCTTTCGGATATTCCTCTAATAACTCCCTTGGGTTCTATAGAGTTTGAAAAATTCAATAATTATAAATGGTTAAGTGGGAAACCTATGCTCTGATACCAAATGTTACGACCTCACCTCTAGATAACCCCCAATTAAGGGAGACCGAGAGGTCGAAGCCGCACCCATAACTTCCGGTTCAAAGGTTCGGCAATTAACTAAGAATAATTATCAAATTTTAACAGACTAAACGAGAAAACTGTAAGAAATAAAGTTTTGCATACCTTTTTGAAAACTTGGATCTTTAAACTTCTATCCACTTATGGATTTTACTCTAACTAATCCTCCTTGTATTTTACTTCATGTATTTCACAATATGACGATTTACTGTTTGTCCTTTTGGCTTGTACCTAAAACGCTGACAAACAAAACGTCGGTCAGCCGAAGCTGGTATGTGGGGGAAACGATACTTATGTAAATATGTTAACAATGTAATCATTCAATTAATCATTTAACAACCAATATTACATTTTAGATATAACTCTGCGATCCAAGAATACCCTATCCTCTATGTTGTCCCCATTAAAACCCTCATTATCCACCTATAGGTGAACCAATTTCTAGGGTTGAGTCACATGGCACTACTCGTAAGTAGCTCACTCCTTCACTCATGGCAGGCTAATGAGTCTCATGGCACTACACGTAGGTAGCCCAGTTTCTAACTCTCGGTAACCTAGACCTTGCTCTAGGATTACCCCCCCCCCTTTTTTAGCCTTTTCAAAGCAATAGAGGTGGACCCGGATCTAGTCATTTATATACACACATTTATAGTAATAATCAGTCACTTTATAGTTGCATGAAATAAATAAACATCCAACAGTTATTTTCAAGCAACCGATTAAAACTTCGGGAATCACCGTGAAACTAGAGCGATTATTCATAAGCGTAACCACACACCTAATTTGTTGAGTCATGAAGATTATTCAACATATACTTCATGTATATTCAATCAAGTCAATCAAGAGATCCAAGCAAGTAATTCAATCATCACATAATTTCTGAAAAGAATATGTACTCTATTTATTACACACTTTATCAAGAATCTACTTTATTGACTTGGATTCTCTTTCTAGGGTTTCTAATCCGCATTAAGGTTTCATTAATATTCATTAGGGTTTCTTAGATCAATTTCTCAAACTTTATCCCATATAGGTTAACAAACCCTAAAATACTCTTTTCTACTCATATAAACCCTAATTGCTCAAATTATCCATTTTAATAGTCTTTAATACCCAAATTGACTTAGGATCATCTTATCCCTATTTATTCATGGATTTGAACAATTAAACTAATTAAAAGACATATTCTCCTAAATTAGGGTTTTCCAACTCATTAATGCATAATCATGCACGAAACCTTAAATTAAGCCAATTATATAAAAAGATCATCTTTTTAGATCCTATTTTCTCTTTTATTAACAACAGGTTAATATCAACTTGAATTATCCAAATGATGTCATTAAGACCATCTACCATCAACTCTAAGGGTTTTCCCATAATTAAAACATTAAAGATGATAACTTTATGTACTTTTCAAATTTCAAGCATATTTATGCACATAAACTCTAAATTAGACTAAACACATGCAAAGTTTTCCTTTTTGAACATAATGTACCTTTTCACATCTAACAGGTTAATAACAACTCTAATGATCCATTAAACCCTATTAAACACTTTATTCATTTCAAAATAGGGTTTCTTAAGAATTAAAGCATTAAAGATGATTACTTCCATTACTTTTCGAATTGCAATTAGAATCAGGCCTCAAACATAATTTCTTTGTGTTCCTCTCGTTCTGAGGATCAATTTTCATACATGCCTTATTTTAATCCGAGTTCCCTAGAATTAGTTATGATTTTATCAAAGAAATGTACCTCTCGGTCAATCAGATGGTGCCACGTCGTCCTTCCATGCAACACGACTTGTAGATCTGGAACATTTTGAATTTACCACTTTTCCCCCACATAAGTTCGTGGTGTCTTCAGCCCTTAGAGGGCATAACTATCCAACAACCCAAAAGGGTCATCTTCCTCCTTCATCTCGCCCTAGCGGCCGCGTTTTGCAGCCTTGCGTGGGCTCTCATTCCCTCCCCGGGCCGCCATCCTTGCCAGAGTTTGTTCCTTCAACTCTGTCGCTCATAGGCACACGCAGGGCGCCTGCACTTCTTGGCCAAAGTGTCCGCTATGGCGCTTGTCGGGCCAAGTATTGGCGATCGTCAATGCAGCCTAGTTGCTGTTGTGGCGCGAGATCTTGGGCATGAGATCGTCGGCCAACCTTCCCCTGGGTTCGTGGGAACATGCAGAAACAACTAAGGTCGTCCACTGGTCCCTCGATGCTCCATATATGCGCTATAACCCATGGTTAGGGTTTCAAACGTGAAGAAGCAATGGGGTAGAGAGAGAAAGATGTAGGATCCCTTTAGAACTCGAACCAGGGTTCTACCCTTTATATAGGGTGGAGTATGAAGCCCTAAGGCGTGTCTCATGAGGACTCAAGTCCCAACTCGAAAGGAAATACACTTTCCTTGGTTGTGAAGCAACTATCTCTCTCTTTCTTCATTAACTTTTATTTCCTTGATATTCCTTGTTGCATGGATATTTAGGAATTTGAAATTCCTCTTTCTTATCCTCTTTATTCTTGCTCTTTAATCCATTAGCATGAATTTCTATTCTCTTTTAATAGAATTTACTTCCTTTTTCATAATGCCACCAAAAACATTAATAAAGTATCATATTATTTTTTATTTTGCAAATTTTGGTATTTTATCTTTCCTCTTCCTTCATTGGGGCTTCTTGTACCCCAAGAAACTATATTATTTCGAAATTACTTTTTAAGGATACTTATTATCCTTAGAGATGCATCTATATACATTATTTCACATTATCTTGTTTATTTCTTATTAAAATAATTCTTTTTGAGGATTTCTCTTTATTTCTCTTTTATTTTCCTCATTAGCCTTTCTTTTAAATTTAGCAACCTCATGGATACAAAACTTCACCAAGAAATCTCATTTATGCCTCTTTCCATTCATTTTCCACATTTTATCATTATTTTCAATTTCTTTCTTAATAAACAAATACTTAATTAATCTTTTCTTTTCTTATTGCACTCTTTATGTAACTTTGGACTCCTTGGAACCCAAGGAACCCAAGAGGCACGAAATCCATCCTTGGATTACATCGCTTTGCCTTCTAGAGGTTTCTACCTCTTCCTTTTCTCAAATATTCAATTATTCAACTACTAATTGGATTTTCTTTATTATTTGGGTCCAATAGCCAATAAAGCCCACAACACAGACATCAAGGCTATTGTAAACAAAATACATGTATTCAAAACAAATCATACCAGTCATTGTTCAATTATCCTTATTATGATAAATTGCATTTCTCACCAATTGAACCCAAAAATTGGGGTTGTAACAAAGGGGGAGAAAAACATGTCTTACATGAACAGGAGAAGTGTATCTCTTATGTAAAGGGGAGACAACATATATGTCTAGAACATATATGAGTAGAAGACAAAGTATTCTGTAAATATTATGAAAGTTAACCATGTAGGAGAAATAGCATCAATTGTGGGGGAGTATGAGAACTCCACTAGCATCAATTAATGGGGAGCATATTAACTCAATTCTATTGAAACCCCTAGGTTTTTCCAATGGTATGACTCTACTTCAATGCTTTCAATACATTTTTGGAATGGTTTGTCATCTTAAAAAATGGGGAGAATGTTGAATCTAGGTCTAAATTGACTAAACCCTTGTATTCATAATAACTAATCATTCCATTTATTTGTGTCTAATGACTCTATGAGAGTGATTTCAAATTAGGTATAGACACACTCCAAATGCCCTAACATGTGCATCTCAAATTGTAGAAAAAACAAGTCAAAGTCAGTACAAGTGCACATTTTTTTAATATGATGTAAATCCATTAGAATCATGTTGTAAATCACTTTTAATTATTGTATGACTTGTAATTAAGCTTAGAAAAAATTAGGAGCTCTTAAGTCGAATATTTAAGCACTCAATAGCCATTTTCATAGATGCACATCAGGTTGTTTATCGGTCGAATTGCAAACTCGGTTGATCCTAATTGGATCTTGAAAATGACTTTTGATCAGTTGAGTTTTCATTTCACAAGACTCGGTCGATCCCTCTACAGACCAAAATTGATTCATGTGAATCGGTTGAGTTACCTTTATAGAAACTCGACCAATAGCACTATACGGAAAAGTGTAGAAAAGTGTTTCTATCCATTGTAGAGTTGCAACAATAAAAAATATATCACTTGCAAGACACAAAATGGCTACTTTTCATTCTTAAGTGTTCCCAAAGGCTAAAATGCATCCCCAACTATAAATAGGACCCCTTGAGCTTCATTTCAAGGTTGAGCATTCAATGTAAAACTCTATATGAGGTCCATATTCTATATTTGAGTGATCCTACAGCCTCCTCTCTCTCTTAGCTTAATCACTTGCATGATCCATTAGAGTGGGTAGGAGATTTATAAGAGAGATATTCCTACATGTATATCTTGTGAGGCTCTCACTTCCACCACCTCACATTCTCTCATTTCAACCATGAAGATGAAGGTTCTCTCTCTTGGCTAAGAGAGGTGAAGAAAAACAAGGGAAGGAGTCCCTTGGTGAAGATCAAGACCGAAGACTTGGAGCAAAAGTGGGTAAGCTCTTGGTGAAGGCAGAAGACTCCTTGCTCAAGTGGGTAAGTCCTTGGTGGAAGATTCTCCGAGTGAAGGTGAAGTCAAAGGATGAAGATCCAAGAAGAGAGGGTAATTTCCTGAAGGTTGAAGACTCGTTCAAGAGTGGGTACGTCCCTAGATAAGGAGAAAGACTCGTTGTAAAGTGTGTAAGTCCTTGGTAAGGTTGAAGACTCTTTGTATTGGATAGGTAAGTCCTTTGGTGGGTCATGTATTGTAAGTCTTATGAATGAATATAAGAGTGCAATGGTTAAGAAATCCTAGACGTTGACCTCTCTAGGTAGTGGAATGACATACTTCTAGTTTGAAGTGTGGAACTACTCTACATAGCTTGTCAATTGGTGTATGTTCAATCTCTCTCTCCCTTGCTATGTATATTTTAGTTACACTCAAATTTCCTATTTAGAAACCTTATCTTTTGATATATCTTGAAGTTCTAATGAATTTTGTTTAAGTACATTCAATTCTATTCACCCCCCTCTAGAGTAACCAATCACCCATCCTAAGATCCAAATGCTGCTACCTAGGTGATAATGCTTATAGGAAAGGTCTTGAGGATCTGGTTGCTCATATCTCTATTATGCCCTATCGTCTTTGTAGGAGGCTAGGCTTTGTTGACATGCTCCCTACTGCCATGACCATCCAATTAGCTGACTTATCCATGACAAAACCCATGGGTATCATAGAAGACATACCTATAAGAGTTGGGAAGAATGTTTATGTCCCATATGACTTTGTAATCATGGACATAAAGGAAGATTTAAGGTACCCCATCATTTTTGGCCATCCCTTTTTGGCCACTACTCATGCCTTGATTGATGTTGAGGCCGGAACCATTTTCATGTGCCTAGGCTAACAAACCCTAAAATTTAGGGTATTTGAAAGCATGCGTGGACCAAGCCTCCAAGAAGAGGTCTATCTTCTTCATTGTATTGACAAGATGCAACAATTAACACAAGAATGAGAATTAGTTGAAGATCACCTCCAAAATGCCCTTGTGACCCCTATTGATTGCGGATTTGAAGATGCTCAATTGGAGAAATTTAGACATCATCTCGACACCTTTGAGGAGATATATTATGAGGGGTTTGAAGACCTAAAAATGGTCTCCACTGTGGATGCAAAACCTAAAACCCCCAAGGCACCTGACATGAAAGCCCTCCCTAAAGGTATTAAGTATGCCTTCCTTGATGAGAAAAAGCTTTATCATGTTATCATTAACTCTGACCTCACCCATGAATAGGAAACCAAGCTAATGACAAAACTTAGGAAGAGAAAATCTATCTTAGGATATAAGATAGATGATTTGACAAGAATTGATCAATCCATTTATATGCATAAAATTCCTATGGTAGAAGAGTACAAACCTTCTAGAGAGCCTCAAAGAAAACTGCATCCCAACATGAAAGAGGTGGTGCATCTAGAGGTGATAAAGCTTTTGATTTTAGGGATCATCTACCCCATTTCTGACTCCCCTTGAGTTAGCCTAGTCCAGGTGGTCCCCAAGAAAGGGGGTGCCACATTTGTGAAAAAGACAATAATGAGCTTATTCCCACTCGCATTGTCATAGGGTGGAGGATGTGTATTGACTATAGGAAACTTAAAAAAGCCACTAGGAAATATCATCCCCCTCCCTTCTTTGATCAAGTACTAGAGTGCCTCACCCATCAACAATATTTTTTCTATCTTGATGGCTATTTAGATTTCTATCAAATCCCCATTAATCTGGATGGCCAAGAGAAAAATGACTTTTATTTGCCATTTTGGCACATGCATTTAGAAGAATGCCATTCGGATTGTGCAATGCTCAAACCACTTTTCAATGGTGCATGTCTACTATCTTCGTTGGATTGACCGAAACCATCATGGAGGTTTTTATAGATGATTTCTCCATAAATGGAGATAGTTTTGAATCTTGTCTCCATCATTTATCTCTAGTTTTGGAAAAATGTGAGGAAGCACACTTGATCCTCAATTGAGACAAATGTCACTTTATGGTGACTGAAGGAATTGTCTTAGGCCATTGGGTGAGCAATCGTGGCATTGAAATGGATAGAGACAAGATCGAGGTCATTTCAAACTCCCACCACCTTCTTCCATCAAGGACGTTCATGCCTTCCTTGGGTACATGAGTTTTTATTGCGTTTCATCCATGATTTTTCTAAGATTACCAAACCCTTGTCAAATCTTCTTCAAAAAGACACCTCTTTTGTGTTTGACAAAGCTTGCATGGCTAGTATTCTTTGTTTGAAGGATGCCCTCATTTCTACTCCCATGATTAGGGCCAAGACGAGTCCCTACCCTTTGAGTTAATGTGTGATGTGACTGATTATGTCGTCAGTGCTATTCTTAGACAACATGTTGATAAAAAGCACCATGTGATTTACTATGCATCCAATGCTCTTGGTGAAACCCAACGGAATTACACAACTACTAAAAAGGAAATGCTAGCCATAATATATGCCTTTGATAAATTCTGCTCATATTTGGTAGGTTCCAAAGTCATTGTTTGCATAGACCATGCAGCCATTAGATATTTAATGACCAAAAGGATGCCAAACCTCACCTTCTTCGTTAAGTCCATTTACTCTAGGAATTGATCTAGAGATCTTAGACAAAAAGGGCTGCAAAAATGTTGTTGCCGACCAACTTAGTCGCCTTGATTTCTTTGATGATGATGGCATACCCATAAATGACTCCCTTCCTAATGATAAATTATTAAAGATGGAATCTCAATATCCTTGGTTTGTGGATTATTTAAATTTTCTAGCCGCGGGCGTAACATTCTAAGGCTAAATTTTTGCATGATGTAAAACAATACTATTGGGATGATCCATATCTTTTTAGATTATGTTCAGATGGACTTTTTCATAGGTTTGTTACTGAGGAAGAGGGCCATGGCATACTTGAGCAATGCCACGCTGGTCCCACTAGTGGGCATATGAGTTCTCAGAAAACCACTAGGAAGGCCTTACAAACCGGTTTTTTTTACCTATCCTATTCAAAGATTCATACCATTTTGTCCTTGCTTGTGATGAATGTCAAAGGACCAGAAACATATCTAAGAGAGACCAAATGTCCATGACTTCTTGGCAGGAGATTGAAATTTTTGATGTGTGGGGGTAGATTATATGGTCCCATTCCCTTCGTATTTTGGGTACAAATATATCTTGGTGGTTGTTGACTACGTTTCCAAATGGATTGAAGTCATCCCCACCAAAACTTGTGATTCCAAGCCTATGAAGAAGATCTTCGAAGATATCTTTTTTCCTCAATTTGGGGTACCTTGCACCATAGTTTCTGATGTGGGTTCCCATTTCCTAGAGACAAGCTTTGTAGTATTTGTAGAAACGGTATAGAGTCCATCATAAGGTTGCCACCCCTTACCACTGTCAAACTATTGGTCAGGTTGAGGTGTCAAATAGGCAAATCAAGTCCATCCTAGAGGAAATAGTAAATTGCACTAGGACTGATTGGGCTTTAAAACTCAATGATGTCTTGTGGGCATATAGGATCGCCGACAAAACTCACATAGGCACCACTCCCTTGAAATTGATTTATGGGAAATCATGCCATCTACCCATAGAATTAGAACATAAGGCCAATTGGGCCATCAAAACTCTCAAATTTGATTTAGATGCTGCAAGGGAAAACTACTTTTTACAAATGCAAGAGATAGATGAGCTCAAAATGATTGCCTATGAAAATGATAGGATTTACAAAGAAAAAACCAAACTATGGCACGATGGGCATATTAGGTGAAAGTACATTAGGGAGGGAGATCAAGTTCGAATGTACAACTCTAGAGTAAGACTTTTTCTTGAAAAACTTAAATCTAGATGGTATGGGTCCTACCTCGTCAAGTGTGCCTACCCTCATGGCACTTTTCTTCTTTGGGACAAGGTTTTAGAGGAATTTTAGGTCAAGGGACATCGACTTAAATGGTACATCACCGTTGAGGATTTTCAATCTTGTGAGGCACATAAACTCTCCTTACTCAAAGACCTCAACTTGCATGAACCACCACCTCCCCCTCCTGAGCCTGAAATGGCTCCCTGATCTAGCCTTGTTGGGGTTTCAACATTAAGCAAGGCAATTTTTGGGAGGCAACCCAATCTTTTAATTCCTTTTGCAAAATTTTTATTTTTGTCTTAGCTAACACTTTTTGTTTACTTTTTAGACACTTAGATCTTTTATTCTAAAAAAGGATTGGTAATTCAACCACTGATTCATTGATGACAAGCCAGCCTTCTTCCATCTCCAGATGATTGTTTGGTACAGGCGAGACGCTCGTCTCAGCCTTTCAGACTGGCATTCCAACAAAGGCGGACGTTTGAAACTTGAAATTTAGAAAGGTAGTCCAACACACCAGCTGACCTTTTTGAATGGATGAGCCACTTTAATGTGCATTTAAACCCATTGCCATCTCGACACTTTTGGCCAAATCAACTCACTATTTGACCACCCAACAACCCCAATTGATTGTCAGGGATTCTCTGAACGGTCGTATCGCATGCCTGTGGGTCTATTTAATGAATTTTTGGGGAGGAGACATCTCACACCCAAAACAACTCATCTCCTCCCCGAGCCCTAGCTTCACCGCCGCACCAAATGGCTGCCTCAACAGTGCGACTGATTGTCCGCCAGGCACCCACGTGAAAGGTGATGACTACCATCTCAGAGCCAGTTGTTTGCCTCACTTCTCCCCGACGTTCGCCTTGCTTCCCCTCAACAGGCAATGGAGACATCTCGTGCGGTCCTTCCCACCTCATTCTTTTCCTCCCCATCAGTTTGTTGTCACGACAACTGGCGCTCCAGTGCCATTCGGCCGTCTCGCCTACCAAGAAAACATCTCATGCGTCGCAGCCCCTTTTTCTTCCCAACCACCACCATTGATGTTTCCCTGCCCTTGATAATTAGTTTTCTTCCATCCCTGACACTAGACGATCTTCTGCCATGCAAGATGATTGGATTATGACCGGGTGCCCCCCAGCAGTACCCCAACACCTGCCACCAAACAGTCATCCCCCTAGGAATAGCTCGCATCACCCCAACACCTGCCGCCAAACAATCATCTCGGTGTTCTAGCTAATCGTTTCAGCCTCCCAGCTACGCATTTCAGTTTCTCAAATGTCTATCTCACTTCTTGTAGCCTGCAAAAATGTTCAACCATTTCATGAAGGCAAAGGGAAATCCCCCACTTCATCCTTATGTGAGCCACCTCGCCAATCCCACTCTACACCAAGTGTTAAATTTCAGGAGCATGTCGGTGAATCTTCTCCCGAGATGGCCAAGGAGATGCTCCAGGATATCCACGATGTGGATAGGCTCATCAATGAGGTCGTAGGCGGACAGATCCAACCACACCATGATCTTTATTCCATCACCCCTTGTTCGACTCACATCGCTCCACATCCTAGCATCTGCGTATAGTTTGTTAGCGATTAGCACTCCAAGAGATACATCTGATTATCTTTGGTTGGTGTTTCCCTCCAAACATGAGCACGTGGCCCTACTTTGACTACATTGGGCATCAAAACGGCAGTTGAAAAAATTCTACTATGCACCCACATTGCAACCTTCATCTATCGCATTCTTCTACTGTATAGTGATCTCACCCTTGAGTTTATGTCCAGCTACCACTTCTCCCAAGGAAATTCTAGCTACAAAATCCGGATTTTTGGGGAACGCTTGTAGATTTCTACTTGCAATTCACTTCCCTCATCATCGACGAAGGTGAGTTCGATTGGTTGTCTCACTGCATGAGTTGCCACATGATGACTATCATAAATCCTACAACATGGAGAAGTTTTCAACAGACATCATGGGCCTCCCACCCAAGATATGCACAAAAGCATCCACCATCAACAACCCTGTAGTGCGCTACCTCCATCGTATCCTAGCATGCACTATTTTTAGCTGGGAAGGCACCCAAGGAGAAGTTACCCACCTCGATCTATATACTTTATGGTGTATGATGAACAAGGAGCCTTTCCATTCATGGAATTCTATGATTTCACATTTCAACTATCAAACTACCCACAATACTTCCTCCTTGTGTATCTGAATGATTGCAAGTTCATCTATCATGGGGAAACCATGGATGTCTTCTACTCGACATGCAAAGGCATCACCCTTGGTCTAGAGCTTCCTCGACATGCCTGGTTTGTGACTGCAAATCTGTTGTTTGACCTGACAGACATGCCAGGCCACATTTAGCATTTCCTCCAGGAGCATCCCGATCTAGATGATGTCCTCGAGCCTATTAACCATAGGAAGAGTGTCACCATAGAGGCACATGGTGACGAGACTGGTCTACTACCGCCACCTTCATGACATCACACATAGAGATGCCAAGGCAATGAGGAAGGTTTTGAGGAGCCTTATGGCTTCTACAAAATCCACAACCAGTAAGAGGAGATTCAACGAGAGCAGTAGCGTCAAGGTCATCAGCTCAACCACATTATCTAATGTAGCGCTCCCACGAGTCATGGCATTTTCATCAGGGCCACTACAACACCAACAAACATCAGTATGAGGAGTATGGGGCCCATCAGGATTACCCTGACCCCAACTCCCCCTATTGGGGAAACTACTACTATAACCCTCCATGGTTTTCACATTTTTCACCGCCTTAGTGTTTCTCTTCCCTCCATCTTTGATTTAGGTTTTGCTCAGGATGAGAAAATTTCTAAGTATAGGTGGGGTGGGTGGTACAATTCTATTCCACCCTCCTATCTTTTCCCTTTTTCTTTATTTTACTTTATTTTTCTACATGTATTTGCTTTAGTTTATGCCCTTTCTCTATTCGGCCATCATTTTCTATTTATTTAGTTGTAAAGACCTTTATCTAGTCAGCCATTGAATAGTCATCTATCCTTGTACCCCCTTGAATTTAGTGAAACTTTTTCCAAAATTTTACTAATTGCCAAGTTTGAAACTTTTATGTCACCTAGGACCCTTAAGGACATCACTCCTCAGAATAATTGGTAAGTCATAAGGAATTGATCAAAACCAAGCATAATATTTCCTTATTTTTAGACAAATAGATTATCTTGTTATAAAACTTATATGATGTGAATTATAGAAATATTCTAACTTGAGGAATGTCACTCGCTGAAAAATAAATAATGATAAATGTTGAAAGCATAAGAACATCTCTTTTATCCCTCTACTTTTCTCTAAGAAAGAGAAGGAAAGAATCACCACTGGACAAAAAACAAGTCTGGGGTGGCACACTTCCCAAAAATAAATTACATACCCTATAAAGGGGTGTACTAACAAAAAGATGCCAAAGAGCACAAGAAAAAAATGTGACCAATATAGCCACAACTCTACAAAATCAAAATCCCAAGTCAAATAGAGGAGGGATCAAAAAAATCTTTTGTTATTTCTTCTTTATTTTTTCACACCCCCACCTTCCTTGTGCAACTAACTTATAAAAAAATTCAAAAATTGAGTGTGTCAAAGCAATAGTAAAAGGAAGGTCATTTTTCTACTAATTCTTATTTTAGAAAAAAGATTTGACATTTATTTTGATAAGGAATATAGACCTTTATGCTATGTGGTTATAGGAGATTAGGTTACTTGGCTAAAAATGGAAGGTGAGGACTATAGTGATGTTACTAAAGTGAGGGTGACATTTTGGAAGAATAAATTGGAGTTTATTTGTAATTTAATCTGCTCGGGACGAACAAAGATTCAAGTCTGGGGTATTTTGAAATATGCATATTCATCCATCTTTTTGCATTTTGCTTGGTCATTTTCATTAGATTTTCTCCTTTTAAGTAATTTATTAATGAAATTGTAAATTTCCCGCTTCTTGATTTATTTATGCAAACACTTAACCAATATTCTCCAATATTATAGGGATGTTATCCAAAGTCCATTTTGACCCTCTTAGTTAGCGAATTGTTCATCTCACTGGTCCAAGACGGTAGTCTCACACTTATGAAGACCCTCATCTTAGTACCAAACGGCCACCTTGGCCTTGGTTCCATCAACTTGCTTAGCAGGTCAAACGATCATCTCGCCTTAGCGAGACGGTCATCTCATGGAGCTAGCTCCACATCACAAAGCAAGTGTCCAAGCCACGTGATAAGGGTTTCAACATTTTGTATACACACATGGCGGAACGAGTCAAGCACTAGGACAAAAGCTCAATTGGAGGCCTTACTTTCATACCAAGAAAATGTGAGACGAACGCCACCACAAAGGTTCAATTGCCACTCCAATATCTCACCACGTCACACTCGGATGGGACATTGCGCTAGTCTAAATGATGGTCTAGGTCGTTACTTCAGACCCAAGACTTCATCCACCACACCCTTCTTAGAGTTTCAACCTGAACCTTCTAGGCATGTGCCCAGCCCTCACCAAATGACCGTCTCGCCTAGCAAGATGGGAGTTTCGTGGCGTGTAGACAACAATTTTTAGTAGCCATCACTTAATTTTTTCATTCCCCTCTCGGGCTTTCCACCCCTCCTTCCTCTATAAAAGGAAGGGGGACTCCACTAAGAAACGGGTCTCAAATATTGTACGCAATTAGTAGAGAAATTCAGTCGCTTTCCTTTCGAGTGTAATTGTACTTTTAAGAGTAATAAAGTTGATTCTTTTCTTCTACATCTGGATCTGTCTTTCTCTGGTTCCTCTTTCTCATTCTTTCTCTTGGAGCAGGAGAAAAAGCAAACTAGCCAATTCATCGTCACAGCCTTTGGACTCTATGGAGATCCGGAATTGCTGTCTATGGCTCTTTTGCTTTCTTTCCTTGTTTCTCCCATCCTCACCATGAGTAGAGAGTATTTTTCTTATCGAGGTGAGGTAAATAGACCCTTAGCCATGTGTTAATCAGATTGAGCTTCTACTCTACTACTTAGACAGATGGTTTTTTATTTATAAACCACTGATTCAAATAAAGTAATTCATCGTTTTTATTACTTGTTAATCCTGGAGGATGCAACCGCAACAACCGAGATTTAGAACACCTAAACCGATTTCATGAGGATTTAGATGCGACCATGGAAAAATCCTCTTTAGGATGAAGAACAAGGATACGTAAACACCAAGACCAATGGGTTCACATAGAGTTCCTCTTTTGTATTTTATTTATGAATAAATCACATACCTACTTCTTTCCTTCTTGTCATGTATCATTCACAAGGGCTAAGGTGGTGAAACCCTTAAGCCTTGATACCTTCCTTCTTGATTTTAAACCGTTCTAAAACATTTTCTTTCAATTCATCTTTTAAATTTCAGCACTTTACTTTTGTTTAGATAATCGTGTGTGCTAACAATTTTCTTCTTTTACTCTCTTTTGTCCTGGAATAATCTTTTTCTTCTTTTGCATTAGTGTAATCTTTTATTTTTCTTACAATTTACTTTCTCGCATTAGATTAATCAAACTCCTCAAATCAAACTTTATTTCCTGTCTTCCAAACATACCAAAAAGATATATTTTTAAAAATCAATCAGGTTTAAAAGAAATGAATCTTAAAAATGTCATCATGTGGGATCGACCGTTCCATACAAGTCTTATCCAGAAAGTAAAAAAGGATTAAACTCTAGGACAAAAGTTTCTAGTGAATTGGTGTGCTCTTCAACATGTATCATGCAACACAAACCCTAGCAACGAGCGAGGAGGCGGCAGACACATCAGAGAGATTAGTATTCTTGTACCAAGCATCATGCTCTTCTCCATTGTTCCTACAATCTCTTTGTTGTTCTCCCTCACCATTAGAGAGTAGACGCCTTGTTCTTGGGTATATTAAGTTGTATCTAAACTTGATAATATAGTTGCTAAATAAAGTATCATCTTGCTCGATGCCTTGCTTTGCAAATTGATGACTTCTTTTGCATATATGTTATAATCATGGATATGCAGGTTGTTGTGAGTGTGATCAGAATAGCAGGATGATTTTATTGTCCCCATGAGCTATCAACAAGGGATAATGAGGTGTTTGGACTATGATCTTCTACGTGTCGAGGATGGTTGACCGTAAGTAAAGGAGTCGAGTAGTATAAATAAGGAACTTGGATATTGAGGATAGTCGGTTCCAAGGGAGTTTATACTAGGTGACTATATGTATTCTGTGGGGGTGCAACAACTAAGCCTCAAGTTAGCAATGACTATTGGAGAGTTAGATCTTGTTATGATAATTATGCATGCCAAGGTAACAAAACCCCATGCCCTTGTGCTATTTATTACCTGTTATTTATTTTTTTAATCTATGTTGCTTTTGGGAAACAACTTAGTTTAATCCTTCTCCCAATTATCCAGTGATAAATATTACTCTTAATACTTCTAAATTTATATAAATACTTAAAAAGATTGATCTTTGGGTTCGATCCTCAAGTATACTGCAATAAGGCTTCCACTCATGTGGAGTGGAGAATTAATGCACTGCTTTTGGTAAACCTAGGAGATTAATATTTTAGGGTTTTTTCTTGGTTCAACATTTGTAGCCCCATCATTGACACATGGGTATTGAGTGTGAACGAAGTAGATGGGATTTGTCCCTCCTACATGAGATTGATATCTAGGCCACTTGATAAGCTAGACTAAGAAATGTATGACCATACTCATGTGATTCAATATGTGATATGTGAACTCACACGGATCTCAAACACTATGCTCTAATTCAAGGAACACAGATTGAATGTTGATAGGGTGACGATTCCATGCCTTGAGTTCAATCCGAATATCAAAGACAAAGGAACTATACAATCACAGTAACACTGATCATAGATTGTAAGTTGAAGTTGTTCTCCAGGGTCGCGCTTTCCAATTTATCAGGGATTCAAAGAAATGGAATTTCATGTATTTTTTGGAAGCTATTTATGGTGAACCAATCAGTTCACTATTGAACATGTCGACTCACTATTGTATTGTTCAGTTCATAAGTGAACTGGTCGGTTCAACCCTTGAACTGATCAGTTTACAAGCTTTCTAATTTTCAATCACATTGGCATTCATTATTCGATTGATGCACAACATGACATCAGCATCAATCCTTTATCTAATCGTATTGATCATTGAATCAGGTGACTCGGATAATGAACCGATTGTTTCACTTTTAAAATGGTCATTTATTTTATGAAACATTTGTTGTACTTGTGAAATGGTTGTTTCATTTTCTAGCTCAACCAATATAGAACCAATGGTATTCAAATTGAATACCTAAATACTATAGTAATCAAGTTAAACCTTATTCATGAATGAACTCCTTTTCTAGGTGCATCCTATGCATGAGACCCTATAAGTCCCAAATTACATTAGTAGTGATGCTCATAACTAACTTATGACATCACAAGAAATGAGCGATATCGAGCAACACATCATTGCTACCCAAGTAATTGGAAAGTTGGAGAACAACTTCAACCTACAATCCATGATTAGTGTTATATTGATCATATAGTTCCTTTGCCTCTGATACCCAGATTGAACTCAAGGCATGGAATCAGCATCCTCTCAACGTTCAATCCATGTTCCTCTAATGAGAGCAGACTGTATGAGATGCATGTGAGCTCACATATCACAGATTGAGTCACATGAGTATGGTTGTATGTTTCTCAGTCTCTCTTATCAAGTGGTTAGTATATCAATCTCCCGTAGGTGGTAAAAATCTCATCTATATCACTTGCATTCAAACACCATTTGTCTCAGTGAACCCAATCATCACATTTATGGCAACCCTTGTTCAAGGTCACATTGGATGATGTCAAAATACACTGAATGACATGTAATGAGTATAGTGACTTCAGGTCTAAGAACCACAATCATCGCTATCACTATGAGAGTTGATTCTGACTACCATTCCATGGTCTCCATGTATCACTCTCATGGTGGGTTTGTCTAATACACTATTCTCTAATATGTATCTATGTGTTTGACTTGATATCACATATCATGACTAATGAGACTCTATCATTAGTCAACACACACTCTAGTTTTATGTGTTACTATTATCTATTTTTTTACATTAATGTCTGACTAAGGACATGACAAGAATGCATGTACTCTTACCATACATATGATCTCATTGTTCAGGTCCTCAACCTGAAGACATATGTCATCAAGAAACATCATTCTTTAAACATTTATTATATATGTTTCATCATCTCATAATTGAGACAAACATAATTTTCAGAATTACATCATTATCAAGTCAAGTATATGATGCCCCCATTACAATCAACATATGATTGGCTCTATGGGCATACATAACAACAACCCTGGCCCTGGCCATCCTAGAAATATAGGGAAGTTGAGGCTTTCAGGAGACACAACAATAAGCTCTTACAATTGTTGTAACGTGAGAGACCGAGCAACTCCTACCCATAAAAGGGAGGGAAAATAAGGGAGAGACAACAAGGGAGAGAAAATCAACCTTAGCATGTTGATGTTTGATGAGATAACTCCTTCCCATTGGCTCTGGTAGCACAACATGGAGTTTCAAAGGTCCGCGTTGACTACATAGAGATGTGGAGGTTTTTTTCACCATGCTAACAACAACAACCGCCATTGTGGTGCTACACCAAGAGGTCGTCATCGTCAGTTGTCCATGTGAATCTTGCGAAGAGTGCACATCACCAAGAAAGAGTAGTCACTGGACTTGCTCCAGGACTAGGTATACCCCTTGTTATCCTCTTTCCTAGATACATCATTGTTGACATGATTCCTTGATCAAGGAATATGGACAAAATGTTTGTTTCTGCTACCTTCTTTGTCGTCCCTATGTGTGTGACCACATAGGTCCCAAATTATATTTATAGTGAATATCCATAACCATATTATGACATCACAAGCAGTTAGTGGTGTCTAGCAACACATCACTTCTACCCAAGTAATTGGAAATTTCAGGAACAATTTTAGCCTACATCTGTTATTAGTGTTGCCATGATTGCATAGTCCATTTTTCTCTGATATTTAGATTGAATGTGAAGCATGGAATAATCATCCTCTATGTTTGTTGAACTAAAACATATTATTAACATACAAGTGAGCTCAATATCATATATTGACTTAAATGATCATAGCCATGCATTTTCTCAATCTCGCTTATCAAGTGGCCAGGATATCAACTCTAGTAGGAGGGACAAATCTCATCTACATCGTTCACAGTCAATCCCCATGTGTCACAATGTGCATGAGAACCACCATTATGGAAACCCTTATTCAAGGTCATGTTGGATGGTGTCAAAGTTCATCTAATGACATGTGATGTGTGTAGTGACTTTAGGACTAAGAACCATAATCAGCACCATCACTTTGGGAGCTAATTTTGACTACCATTCAATGGTTCCATGTATGACAATCAAGGTGGGTATGTCTAGTTCATTTTTCTCTAACAAGTGGCTATGAGTTTGACTTGATATCCAATTTCATGACTAATGAGACTCTATTATAAGTCAACACACATTCTAGTCTTATGTATTATTGTCATCCATTTTGCTTCCACAACAATATCCAACTAGGGACATAACAAGAATGTATATACTCTTATCATACATATGATCTCATTGTTCATGTCCTTAACTTGAAGACATATGTCATAGAGTAATATCATTCATTAGACATCTATCATGTTATATCATTATCTTATAACTGAACAGAAAATAATCTACGGGCTTGCCTTTACTATTATCAAATCAAGTACATGATGCTACATTACAATCTGTTGGTATGTATGCCCATAGGGCCAATCATATGATGATTGTAATGGAAAAAGTTGTAAATAAATTGATTATTAATAAAGGAAAGCTTCCAATTTATTTTATTTATTCAATTTTGAGATAATGAAATAACATAATAAATATCTTGAGAATGATATTACTCGATGACGTATGTCTTCGGGTTGAGGACTTGAGAAATGAGATCATACAGATGTTAAGAATATATGCATTCTTGTTATGTCCCTGATTGGTTGTTATTGTAGAAGGTAAATAGATAACAATGACACATATGATCATAGTGTGAGTTGGTTGAGGACTTGATCTCATTAGTCATGATATGATGATATCAAACCAAGCACATAGATACATGTTAGATAACAGTGTATCAGTCAGACCCACCTTGAGATTGACACATGAAAACCATTGCCATGGTAGTCATAGTCGTCTCTCATAGTGATGGTGGTGCTTGTGGTTCTTTGACTTGAAATCACTGCACTCATCACATGTCATTCGGTATGCTTTGACATCATCAAATGCAATCCTAAAAATGGGTTGTTGTAAAGGTTATGATTCCGTGACTGTGACACATGGGGACTGACTGTGAGTGATAGAGATGAAATTTCTCCCTCCTAAGGGAGTATGATATCCAAGGCCTCTTTATTAGTGACACTGAGAAATGTGTGATGACGCACATGTGAGTTAATATGTGATATTGAGCTTACATATATCTCAGACAGTCTACTCTAGTTCAAGAAACAAGAATGAATAATAATGAGGATGACTGTTCCATGCCTCTACTTTAATCTGGATATCAGTAACAAAGGAACTATACAAACACTGTAACACCATGCAGAGATTGTATTTTAAAAAATTTCTCCAACTTTCCATTTACTTGGGTAACAATGCTCATTGCTTATGATGTCATAAGTTGTTATGACAATTCACTGCCAACATAATATGGGACATATAGGGTCACACACATAGGAACTCATCTAGAAGGGGAGTTTGATCTTAAATGATGATTGAATCAATTACTAGTGTTTTGGTACTCAATTCACACAACAAATCAGCTGACCAGACTTCTAGATGTTCAGTTCAAGTGTTGAGACTACCATTTCGAGTGTCAGGTTGATTAGAACTGAATTTGCTAAGTTCTGCCTAAATTTGGAAGCGAGATGACCGTTTTGCATAAGCAAGATGACCGACTTGTTCTCGAGATGAACGTTTCATGAAAGCGAGACAATTGTCTCGTGGTCATGAGGTGATCTGCTCGTGAGAGAGAGCGACGTGAGTAGATCACCAAATTTGTAGAGAAATTCGATTACATCAAGGATTTGTGTTGACGTCATGTTGAGCATTAATTGGATTCGAATTGGCAATTCATGTGCAATTGGAAAATGTCACAAAATGATCGTTTCTCTTAGTAAAATGACCGTCTAGCATGCAAGATGACTGTCTCAGTTATGAGACCGCCATGCCACAGGCTATGAAGTTTCCAGAATTGTTGTAAAAATTTGAGATCTTCTGATACCTTCCACTCCCGCATAGACTGAGAACCCTAACCTTGGCCTATACTATAAATAGAGGGGTACTGGGGAATTCCCACAACACAACATAGACAATTGAGAATCAGTTGCTCTTAGAATTGTCATCCTCTTTGGTTGTGGTAACCAAGAGAGCCCAAGCAAGTCCTACCCAACTAGGGAGGGATAGCTACGGGAGAGAAACAACTAAGGATCATTATTGTCGGAGAGGAGGTTCGTGACTAGTATACAAACGGGAGGCACAATTCCTTCCTATATGTTCAGGTAGGATGACAGGAGTTTTAGATGGTCTGTGTGGCCTTCTCTAGTGGCAAAGCGGCCTTTGCCCTTCGCTAAGGAGGATGACATCAGTCAGTACTTCGTAATGAGAGGAGTTGCTATAGATGACGACATTTGAGTCTGATGTCTGTGGAGGAGCAGTCAAACGAGTCCCAGTGCAACCAAGAGCTACACAAACACCATTCAAAACAGAGTGTGCATATAAATCGATGAGGATTGTCGATGGACTTGCTCCAGGACCAGGTTTATCTTCATGAAACCATCCTTTCCATTGCATAGTTATTGACACGATCTGCAGGTTAATAGGAAATATATCAGTAATTTTTTTTGTTTCTACAGCCTATCTAATGTCGTAATTTCCCTACAGTGGTATCAGAACTATGTCAATTAATTATGTTATAGGATAATCGACATGATCAGATTTTTGGTTTTCTCGAGTTTATTTATTGCATGCGATTTGAGTATTTAAAATGGTTGATGTTCACGTTCGACTAATCATCACATAAGAACCCAAACGAATATATATATATATATATATATATATATATATATATATATATATATATATATATATATATGCAATTTACATGTGTTGCCCTAAAAGTGAGTTTTAATTGTGGATGTGTAGCATGGTTATGGACAATAACCCCTATTATTTGTGCATAGTTTTGTGGTTGGTTAATCATATTATCTCGATCTGCCAATCGAGCCTCCCTCTTCTCTTTCCAATGTAAAACTATTATTTTCTTCTACCTTTACTCCCCACAAATGTAACTCAAGGTTTCTCAATAATTATATAAAAGTAGATAGTTTACTTTCTTGTTTTGATGAAGAAGAAAGACGCCAACCGGATGCATGAAGGAGTCGAGCCAACCGACTGGAGGGTCTAAGCCGACCGACTAGCGGGGACAACTGCCTAGCTGGGCCAAGAAAAATGGTTGGCGAGCCGACCAGAAGCCCAAAGGACCAGACAAGATGATTGTTTGGAGGAGCCAAATGATTGGTTGTAGGAAAACCAACTAATCATTTGGAGGAGTGAGATGACGAGCTGGAGGTGACCAACCAACCAGCCAGGAGGCAAGCCGACTGGTTGAAAGGTTGAAGCAGTCAACCTTGATTGGCAAGCATGGATCTTCATCAACAATAGGTTTTTGTATGTGATGTGGACCTAGGTTGTGGTAATTCCTTATGGATCCAAGGAATTACATTAGACTGGCCATAACCATTACTTTTGTTTGTTGCATGTTTTCATTGTGGGTTATAGTATGTATGAGATACGTACTATATATATGTGGTGATTGGTTAATGTATATATCTTATACAAACTCCCTCAATAAAATATTAAGTCTAATATACTTTCCATTAGCAACACACATGAAAAGTTTGATCTACCAAGCGTGGGCACCCCAAGGGTGGTGTGTTGTTTATCTTGTGGAAGTATGATGATAATCATGTGGGCCTACCAAGCAGGGTGCATTATGATTGTGTTGGCTATTGGGTCAGGCTAGACTGGTGACTCTTAGAGAGTCTAAGCCTAGAAACATTTGAGATTATTATGGAAAGGAGTTTCGCATATCATCTATCTAAGAGTTGTATAAGATGAAATTGAAAAATATTGTCTACCTTAATAATTGGTCATGAACGCTAGCATCGGTTGGGTATAGATTGAATTGTTTTGGATCTTGGCCCACTAGAATATTGTATTGCAATCTTCTAAATTGATATTGAGGGCTATCAAATTGAATGAATTCATGGAAGATATAATTAATTAAAGGCCTTATTAATATCGTTAACTTATCAAATCAAACAAATCAAAAATGTTTTGAAAAGTTACAATATTTCGTTGTAGAAACAAATGTCAAACATAAACACATTCAAATTGTGATCAGACCTTAAGAAGGATAAAACGAGATAAACTTCCACATCTAGTTTAGGACTTTGAGAAGTTTTCTCAATCATGAGCGAAAGCTCTATGTCTTTAAAAGACCAGAGCCATAGGAACCCACTCCAAATGTGCCTAAGGCTAAAATGGATGCTTACTTGAAGCATGCCAAAGAATCCATAGACATTGAGAACCTTATGCTATGTTGTATGAACTATGAGTTGCATGAACAATATGTACATTCTCTACATGGTAACACATCTTAAGAATCATGTAAAGCAATCAGGGTATAATATCTCCAAAGTGTTGTTTGAGTGCAAACTGACAGATGGAGATCCAGTAGAGCCCCATGTACTCAATATAATTGATCATATGAAGTGACTGGGATTTCTCTTAGGTCAAGAGTTGACCATGGATATGATTCTACAAAATGTTGTATGAATCATATAGTCAGTGTATCAAATCCTTGGCATGTTGATTCCAAAGAAAGGAAGAAGAAGGACAAATTTGTGATGGTGATCAACAGAAGTGAATCCTAGAGAAAAGGTAAGGCCAAGAAGTGTTTTGAGGCTAAGCTATAGTCCATGTCTTCTGCACTCAATTTTTGGAAAAGGGTGAGTGGAAAAGGAATTTGTTCTTTTCACTTTATGGATTAAGTCAAGAGTGTGCCACCAATGTCACCTGTCTAGACATTGGAAAAAATTATCCTCTTAAGAGGATCTCAGGAAGAAGATGGAGATAGAGATCTCTACTTCAGGACCCAAGAAGAAGTAAGCTAGAACTATATGGAGCAAGGGTTGATACCTATACAGTTGGAAGTTGTCGTTCATGGGCACATAATAAATTAGTGAATTTCTATTATGTACCTTCCAATGACAAAAACATGATATGTCTTATGTGACAAGAACATTATGTTTCATTCTAAATTGATATGATCTTTTATGACAATGCCTTGTGCCTCAAAAACTATATGTTATAGTTCTAAAGACAAATATGTGTATGACACACATATTGAATGACTTGATGACTCAAACATTGAGCACCTACATCAATGTCATATAGAGCACACTAGCTAGAAATTGCATTTCTAGAATACATATATGGTTATCTAGACTCTTTTGATTATTGAACCAATAGAGACATAAATATCTTACTGTACAATATGACAAAATCATCTTCACTAGATGTAGTGGGAGATCAACTATTCTATTAGGGCTCATACATATTGATCTAAACAGACCTTTTAGAATAAATGCTAAAGGTAGTTGCAAGTACTTCATTTTATATTTAGTGATTTTATTAGTAGATATGGAAGTTTTTATTTAATGGAATACAAATCTGAATCTCTTGAAGTGTTCAAGGAGATTGAGAATGAAGATGTAACTAACTTGGAAAAGGTATTAAGATACTTCAATAGATCGATGTGCAAATACTTTGAACCAAGAGTTGGAGGACCTAATGGAGAGATTGTGATAGTGTATCACAATAAACACCACCTGGAACATAATAATGTATCAGAAAGAAGGTATCACACCCTATTAAGTCATGGTGAGATTATAATTAAAATCTAGTTGATCTTACAATTTCTTTTTGGGCACATACTTTACACTAAAACAATGTACCGTCTAAATAGTTCAAAAGACACCATATGTGATATGGCATGGGAGGTGTCCTGATATGTCTTGTATAGTGATTGGGGATGAATACCTATATAAGAAAATTATTTCTTAAAGGGTTTTGTCCTCAAATCAAATAAATGTTATTTTGTCAAAGTGCTACTTTTATCCTAATCCAATAACAAAATTGTTTGTTAATATGGATAGTTGTATTCTTCAAAAAGAACTTAGTTCTAAAGGAAATGGGGAGTAAAAGTAGAAATTGAAATGTTCAAGTCAGACAAGAAAACAAAGAACCTAAAAGAGGTATTGTGGGAACAAAGAGAATCACAAGCTGTTATGGAACCTTATGTAACACAAAACCTCATAGGTCTAGTAGAACACACCTAGAGCTTGAAAGGTTATGATATCTTCACGAAGGCGATGGGTTGATCATATATGATGAGTCGGCTATCTACCTAGAAGTTGTTGAGTGATCAGAATCTAAAAAATGGCTCAAGGACATGAGATCAAAAATGGACTCCATGTAAACCAACAAGGTATGACCTTGTTGGATCCAACTAAAGGGGAAAAACCCATAAGGTGCATTTGGGTCTTTGTAAGAAGACCAACATAGAAGGGTAAACTAGTCACAAAGAATTTCAAACTAGTTCAAGGTGTTGAACATAATTAAGTCTCTCACCAGTTACCATGGTTAAATCCATCTACATCATGCTTGTTGTTGTAGCTTGTTAAGACTAATAAGACTAGACATATGGATGTTAAATCACATTCCTTAACTGGAATAATTAAGAGGATGTGAATGTGACACATTCTAAAGGTTTTATAAATCCAAGAATGCAAATAAAGTCTATAAGCTAAAAAGGTCAATTTGTGGATTGAAGCAAGGATTTTAAAGATGGAATCTTCTATTTTAACAAGACAGTCAAAGAGTTTGACTTAAGTCAAAATGAAGATGAAATTTGTAACTATAAAATATTTAGTGGGAGCATACTTATATTCAACAAGATGACGGAGAATAATGTCTTTATCATTTAAATATTAAAACCTGACAAGAAATGTACCTTCTCTATGAAGGGCTTAGGATAAGCATCCTATGTGATAGGAATTAAGATCTATAGAGATAGATCTAAAGCTTCAACCAAAGAAAGAGCACATACATTGGTAAGATGTTGAAGGGTTCAGCATGCAAGACTCTATGAGAGAAAACTTGCCCGTGTTCCATGGAGTTAGTCTCTCAGAATTCTAGTGTCCCAGTTCTTGTGAAGAATAAGAACACATAGATAGATTCCATATGCATTCACAATTGGAACTATTAATGCAATGTTATGTACTTATCCCATTATCTCATATGTATTAGACATGACAAGAGAATATCTAAACATCTCATATGTATTATACATGATGAGAGGATATATATATATAAATATATATATATATATATATATATATATATATATATATATATATATATATATTATCTAGCAATCTCGTATGCATTGGACATTACGAGAGGGTATATGCCAGATGTTAGTGAGAATCACTATACTACCATAACGAACATCCTTAGGTGCTTGTAAAGCACTAAAACGATCTATTCCTTGAGTATGGTGATAAGGAAGCATTGGGTGTAGAGGTTACACCGATGCAAGCATCCAAACTGACAAATAAAGGATCACAATCTAAAATTAGTGCTTGACATTAAATGAAAATTGTAATCTAGAAAGGGCTCTGAGCTAATGACAGTTGTTCAAAACTATGAAAGAAGTTGAGTATCTTTGTGTTCTTAGATACTATATGGATCAAGAAGTTCATATGGGTGAACTTGTGTGAGGTTCCAAGCCAACCATTGATGACACGGTAGAAATATTGATGAAACCAATGGAGCTACTAGTTAGGCTGAGAATCTCAGATAGCATACTATGGCACTTCCATCTCATACAAGTAATCACACAGTGAAGAGATGTGAAAATTGCAAATACCGACTTAAAGCAAATGTTGCTAAACCCGCTACTAAAACACTTTCATAGTAGAAGCATGATGGTCATATTAGGTCACTCGGGATAAGATCAGTGGGTGATTGGCTCTAAGTCCAAGTGGGAGTCTATTGGTATGTATGCCCAGAGAGTCAATCATATGATGATTGTAATGGCATACTTTGTAAATGATTTGATTATTCATAAAGTCAAGCTTCCAATTTATTTTATATATTCAGTCTTGAGATAATGAAATAATATAATAAATGTCTAGAGAATGATATTACTCGATGAAGTATGTCTTCGAGTTGAGGACCTGAACAATGAGATCATATGGATGTTAAGACCTTGTTATGTCCCTGATCGATTGTTATTATGGAAGGTAAATAGACAACAATGACACATACGATTAGAGTGTGAGTTGGTTGATGATAGAATCTCATTAGCCATGATATGGTGATATTATACATGTTAGAGAACAGTGTATCAGATATACCCACCATGAGACTAACACATGGAAACCATCATTATGGTAGTCATAGTCATCTCGCATAGTGATGGTGGTGTTTGTGGTTCTTTGACCTGAAATCACTACACTCATCACATGTCATTCGGTATGCTTTGACATCATCAAACACAATCCTGTAACATAGGTTGTTATAAAGGTGATGATTGGGTGATTGTGACCCATGGAGACTGACTGTGAGCGCTAGAGATGGGATTTGTCCCTCCTAAGGGAGTATGATATCCAAGGTCTCTTGATTAGAGAGATTCAAAAATGTGTGGCCACAAAAATGTGAGTCAATATGTAATATTGAGCTTACATATATCTCAGACAGTTTTCCCTGGTTCAAGAAACAAGATTGAATAATAATGAGGATGACTATGCCATGCCTCTAGTTCAATATAGATATCAGTGATAAAGGAACTATGCAAACACTATAATACCATACATAGATTTTAGGTTGAAGTTGTTCTCCAACTTTCCATTTACTTGGGTAGAAATGATGTCTAACGAGACACTGTTCATTGCTTGTGTTGTCATATGTTGTTATGGACATTCACTGCCAACTTAATATGGGACCTATAGGGTCATACACATAGGAACTCTTCTAGAAGAGGAGTTTGATCTTGAATGATAGATGAATTGATTATTAAAGAGTTTAGGTACTCAATTCATGCAACAAATCAGGTAACTAGATTGCCAGATATTCAGCTCAAGTGTTGAGACTGTCGTTTGGAGTGTTATGTTGATTAGAACTTTATTTGCTAAGTTTTTTCCTGAACTGGGAAGCGAGAGGACCATTTTCCATAAGCGAGATGATCGTCTCGTGGTCCAGAAGACCATTTTGCAAAAGTGAGACGATTGCCTCGTGGTCGTGAGATGACAAGATCGTGAGAATGAGACGACCGGTTCATGGAAAATTTTGATTACATCAAGGATTAGTGTTGACGTCATGTTGAGCATTAATTGGATTCAAATTTTCAATCATGTACGATTGAGAAACATCGTGAAATATCCATCTTGCATGTGAGACGACCATCTCAGTTACGAGACGACTATTTTAGCTACCACAAGCTGTGAAGTTTCCATAATTATTACGAAAATTTGAGATCTTCTAGTCCCTTTGACTCCAGCATAGACTGGGAACCCTGACCCAGTGCACAAGACAGACAATTGAGAATCAGTTGCTCTGATAATTATTGCCCTCTCTAGTTGTAGTAAAGAAGAGAGCCCAAGCAAGTCCTACCTGACTAGGGATGAATATCTACAGGAGAGAAACAATTGAAGATCATTATTATTGGAGAGCAAGTTGGTGACTAGTACACCAATGAGAGGGACAACTCCTTCATGTTCATTCTAGTATGATGATAGGAGTTCAAGTTGGTCTATGTGGACTTCTCTAGAGGCAAAGTCCCGTCGCTAAAGAGGATGACATCAACTAGTAGTCCTTGACGAGAGGAGCTGCTGTAGACGTCGACGACGTTCAACTCTAATGTCCATGGAGGAGCAGTCAGACGAGTCCGAGTGCAACCAGGAGCTGCTCAAACACTGTCTAAAACATAATGTGCATCTACATCGACAAAGATCGTCGTTGTACTTGCTCCTAGACCCGGTATATCTTCATAAAACCATCCTTTCCATTACATAATTATTGACACGATCTGCTAGTTAATGGGAAATATGTCTGTACAATTTTTTCCGCTGCCTATATGATGTCATATTTCCCTAAACAATCATCATATAACTAGCTCTCTAGACATACATACCAATAATATATTCTTCTCTATTCTTGGCATAAAGTAGGTCTGAAGTTTTTCTTATATGAGTTCACCTTAGTGAATATCCTTTTCATATGTTTAACATAAATATGATTTGGTTGACCTATAGTAGATCGTGACTGTAGGATTGTAGGTTTGGCGTGATCTGGGTGACGGGTGCGTTATGGGAACGTAATAACTCCTATTAATAATCTAATGTGAGTCAACCTGAGATAGGCAAATCCAGAATGTAATACAATAAGATATTGAGACCTAAGGGAATGGATGGAATAACCTAAAATTTTATTGGAAGTAATAATTGTGTGCCATGTTTGAACATAAAACAATAAACTCTTATTTGAGGAATAAAGAAAGAAATGATATAAATTAAAGAATACATAAAAGGAATGATAAAACCCTTAGTACATTTAGCTTGACAAAAAATTAGAGTCAATTAACCCTAACATGGGGTAATAAAAGAGAAATACAGACAATGAGGTGGATATCAGAAATAGTTCAAGGAAGAAATATTATTATGATTAGAAGGGAACACATATAAAAATAATATCAAGGAGTTGGGCAGTTTAATACATAAGGAAAAAAAGGTCTAATGAGAATGATAACTAGGTTGATTCAGAAAACTTCAAGGGTAAGACATGAAGTATAAATATAAAAAATGATGAAGAAAAACAATCTAAGGGAAATAGATTGATTAGTTAATTGATACATTCTATTTAGAATTTGAAGTAAACAAAGGCCAACGAGAAAAGAGTTGAAGAATATTGATGGATATTAAAAGAGGATTATTGCAGAAGCATTAAAATTAAAGAATATTGCTTGGACATATGAAATAAGAGTTCATTATAGGAATCAAGAAGTAACAAAGATGGATAAAAGACTAAACCTAGTTAAAAAAAGTTAATATGATAAGAGAAAGAGATGAAGATGAGTACCTTTATAAATGATTGTTTTCCGTGTTGCTTGAAATTTTTATGCCATTATATAGTAATTATTTATTCTACTATGGCATATTTCAATGGGTTTCTTATGATTGTTTGTGAATAGGAAAGATAAAGATAGAGCTAAATAAAAGGGTAATCTATACGAGTATGAGTATGTTAACAACATAGAGTTTAGTAGACAAAAGAGAATCTAACCTTAGTATGAGTTATACGACTTGGATGAATGATATTGTATGTACTGAGCTTAAACGTGAATCCTTGAAAGAGAATATATATTTAGAAATCAAAGTATGACGATGGTTAAGATATATTAAGAAATGTATTATGCAATGCATATTCATGGTGATAAATGACAATTGCACCATGTTTCTATCTAGCTCTCTCTTTCTTTCACTATGGATCTTACTACTGATTGGCCATTTCCAATGATGTTCTACCGATGTGATTGGTTTCTCATCATTCATCTCTGATCATTGTTCTTTAGATGTAATTCATTTGTTATCCGTCTCTGATGTTCAACCAGTGTGACTAATTTATTATTCATCTCCGTCATTGTTCTTACAATGTGATTAATTCATTATAATGTCAGAAGACAAGGCTGAAGGTAAAGATTCACCTCAAACCATTATCTATAATGAATTTTGTCGTATCTCTGTCATCATATTAAATAGATAATATTACCTATGCTAGACAAACTCATTCAAAATTCTTGAATCTGAAGACAAGATGAAGTTCATAGAAATGCCAGCTGAGGATACCCTAAATGGAAATTGGGAGATAGCCAAGTTAAAAGTTAGTTTTAAAATAGTATGGACTAGTCTATTGCCTACCAATTATGTTCTACAAAGATGCAAAAGAGTTGTCCCGCACTTCTCCAAGTTACCTCATGTAGGAAAAGAATGTTCTTTAGCTTTGTAGAATTTGGGATAAACTTTTTAGCAAAAATCAAGGAGACACAACCCATGATAAACATTATGACTCCAACGTTTGTTTGTTTGTTCCAACAACTTGACTACTTTCAACGTGTCTCTTCTAAAGATCAAACTAAAAAGTGGGCCAATGCCATCATGCTAAATTTCTCAATGGCATCAATCCAACCTATTCTCGAGTCCATAACATCATCTTGGTAGGCAACAATTTCCCATCTCTGGAAGACATCTTCTCTCATCTTCAACACTCTAACGCCAGACTCATATCCTTCACTCCACTAGATTCACAACTAGTGCTTTTTTGTTGTATGTGGACATGTATGTGGACGTCCCTACAGGATCAAACACACTTTATCCACATATTGGGATATTGGGAGTAGAAGTGCTACCAGAAGCATAGTCATCCATGTGGATGCAGTCATGGAACTGGGACTGCTCATCTTGCCCCAAGGAACAAATAACATGGATACGACCACAACATTAGCTTAATATGAGAAACATATATGAGCCTCTCGACAGGATCCTCAACAACCTACAAGATTCAAGGATTCGATGAGCATAAAATCCACTATGATCTTTTCGGTGCATCAAGCCTCGAATGAAGGTAATGTTTGGGCATCCATTCGAGCATCCAGTTCTTCTTAGATTGTGGACTCTACTTCCACCCAACATATGACAAGTATGAGAGATCTTCTCTCCTCCATTGAACCCTATATTCCTACCTTATATGTCACTTAGGCAGAATAGTCCATCAAAATAGTTTAGCATTATGCAAGTGTTAACTTCTCACCTAGTCTTAAACCCAATAACTATGTTCCCTAGTTTCCCTTTAATTAGATGTTTGTTACTACTTTTTTACTAAAACAATCCAACAAATATATCCTCTTTTCGTGCTCTATAATCGTCTAACAAATTCATTATGGTGATCAAGCACAAGAACCACAATAATAAACCATTTTTTCAGCATCCATAAAACAAAGATATTGTTGCTAATTATTAATTCTCAAGGAACAAAATGACATTAGCCTAGGTATTATGGATAAAAAGGATAAATTCATGAATGAAGACATGGTATCACTATACTTTTTGAAGAAGAAATACGTAAGTATGAAAATAACTACAAACCCTAGGGAAACTATAATGAAGCCTTCAACAACTCGTGGGATGATTTTGATAATTATACCATGGAATCATGCTCAAAGCATATGTTGAGTGGCACATTTCCTAATTATTTTTTTTCTCTCCTATCCGCATGGCTTTGTATGACTTCAAATAATGTGATCCTCAAACCCCTCACAAAACCAGGTCTTAAGTGATCTATTATCAAGAGGTAAATCCTAGTTTCTAGATTATACATGCAAATATCATATCATCAATATTTGACAGGTACGGTGCTACTGATATGTATGTTAGTGAAATGGCTAGGATTGACAAAATCCATGTCGTTATTATACCTCATCTCGATGCCACTAATATTTATGTTGAGGTTGTGACAAATATGTTGGTTCTTTTGAGTTGGAGTCAATGAAATGACTCAATCAATGAAATACCCAATCTTTGAGAAACCTTGAAAATTAAAATTGGTGGCATAAATTTTGAGTTCAATGCACATACTATTTCTGCTAAATTATTAGTTCCCTTACAATAGGAATATGCACTATATCAAGATAAATTTTATTATGACAAAATTTGCTAAAATGTGTGAAAAATAATTAAAGACTGATGCAAAAATAATACTATAGTGGTTTGGCGACATATGAGTGACAAAATACAACATTTAATCATACAAACCATAAAATCACCTTAAACTAGTATTAAAATCACTATAATTATGTGTTCATAATGGAATATTGAGGATATACATTTTTGCTTTTAAAATACATAAAATAACTTTTTTCTCCCAAAATATTTAAACATTTGAAAATTGGTGAAAATCAACATCATATGTTGTTCTTTTACAAAAAAGTATTTTTGTAACAATGAAATTGAAAACTTAACCATGATCAAGGGAAACTAATATCCCTCCTACATGGATTGAAATATGTCAAGTAAATTGACAAGTTCATAGAAATTGTGGAACAAAATTGTACATAATAAAATTGATGGTAAAAAATATTTCCAATCATTTGAATTTAACCAGTAACCCATCTATTAAACCATGTGGGGGGGTCGAAACTGTTGTTCTAGATTTGTTATTCCAACGCGTCCCATTAAATCTTTGTCATACACACACCTCATCTTCTTAGGGTGGGTTTTTGGGTGAATGGCAACGATATTCTAGTACACAATCAGAGCAACGAGTCTAGTACAATAGATTTGGAGGCTGTTAGGATCGGTAACAAAAGATCTAATCTCTGGTTATGCTTGGTCACTAAAGAAGCAGTCTTAACCTTTTTGCTTGTTTGCAATAAAATATAATAAAAATTATTTTTAAAGATTTGGTCACTTGTGAAGGGATAAAAAGTATGTTATTTCCTACAATACACAACATGGTTGGTATACTCTGATGGTCCTCAATTAATAAAATAAGATTAAAAATTTTGTTTATTCTACACTAAGAGTTTGCAATGAAAAATAGTCAATTGAAGTAAGTTCGATCTCTTTTATCCATTATCACATGATTGTCATATTTGAATGACTAGTCATAAACCCGTGTGATGCACGGGCTAAAGAGCAATTGGTTTCATTACATGTACATATTTTTGAAATTCTATAATCCATAAATCATAGATATATATAATACACATTATAAAAGTTACTTAAATATATTAGCAAAAATCCTTACGTTTTTACAACTCAAAATAGAACATTGTGATTTTATTTTACTTTTTACAACTATAAAAAAGGATCTGTAAGTTAAGTGTCCAAAAAGGATCTTCACATCATTCCATCAACACAGATATTATGTAACAACCAAGCATCAATGGATGTGGGAACTTTGAAATTCTAACAGCAACAATTGATGGTCATCTTAGTATCTGTCGCCGATGGCGGAGCCAAAAATCCTACATGGGGGGCACCATGAACGTGAGTACTTTGGCAGGCATATATGGTAGGGCACAATTAGCAATACTTTAAAAAATTCTAGTCAAATGTGTATCAATTAGTGTACAACACCATAACTTGGGTAGGACACTTGCCTACCCAGACCTAAACATGGCTACGCCACTTCCCCTAGGTCTATGAATAATTGTACAGTTACATTAAGTGTACAGCCATAATATAAAAAGGCAGTAATTAGGTTTCGTAAACTTCATCATGATGGGAATTAAATAGGAAGATTTGATGCCAAGTTTTTTAAAGCACACCTTAAAATGATATGCATCTAAAGAGAACAAACAAGCACCTTTGTTCCAGTATTTGTACCGGTCAAAATCTATCATGTTGCAAGACACATGCATCAAACACCAATAAATAAACCCCAAGAATTCACTGCTATAGCAGTAACATGGACTTATTCATATTGCTCAATGGAGGGGACAAAGTCAGTGGTTTTATTTTGTGATCTCTAAATTCTCGTTGTGGCCAGGAAAAAAGCCTTTAGATATCAACACCGCAGTTCCAGCAGGAAATTAACGCACTTGTAAACATGAAAAACAAAACGCAGCCATTGGAATTTTTTGTAGCATTGAGTCCCATTAAGGCACCATCACCTGAACACAATGGCAGATCATACATAGAAAATGCAATGACTACCCTGGACGAAGATATGAGGATGTACTAATTCTTTTTAACAATAAAAACACGGTTGGGAATTGTGAATTAGCTGATAACGATGGCCTAGGCATGTATCTTATGCGAGGGAGGCTGGAAACCTAAGAAATACTCGAACACATTTGTATATCATGCATGATGGCAACTATACCCTTGTTTGTGGATCAAGAGCAATATTTGCTTGAGCTATGAGATACATCAAACAAATGATGACAAAGAAATATGATCGTACATATGTAGTAAGCAAGTATACCACTTTAATAGAGTTAGCCATATACTTGATCATAACCGTGCAGCCTCTCATTCTTATAATACAAAAAATGTATAGTAATTTTCTCATTAAGAGCAACTTAAACTATAATATATATGTAACAAATAAGATATAAATATTGACAAGTTTTTAGTTAACAACTCTAACAAAATTTTACAGTCGTCACCAAATGGACAAAGCATATTATCATATAGATTCAATTTAACACAAAAACATCAAAGGAAGGAAAATAAATCCAACACTTGGCCAACGGTTCCCTTGGAGAAGTTGAGCACTTACCCATGTTCCCATTCTCAAGCAACCGTGGGCTCTCCCTCCATCCAAGAAGATATTGTTTTGTATTTCCTTTAGCCTGGTCAAAGACAAAAAGCTTGTCCAAACATAGCAATGGATAACATAAACAATTGTGAAGAAAAATTTACTAAGGCAATAGACAAACAAAGATTTAAATATCAAAATAGTAAAACAAACTAAAAGTAAACTTATTAAATGACAAGTCCGGGTTGTAATAGAGCGTCTTCATTCAAATCGTACGATGAATGCATTGTCCACAATTTCATCAGACTTCGGCCGCCTGGTCATATGATGACCCTAAGGAAACAGACGAATCACATAGAAATATTAAAACTAAATTTAAAGCAGTATTACTCATTTTTGTATATCAAATCATAGGTTTTAATATTAATATTTTGAGAACTCATGAGCCAACATTGTTGACATACTTTTGAAGAATGGACACAATAATAAGTGGTATTACACATTCAATCAGACGCAAATCGAAGATAGTACCTTTAAAAAAAAAACCTTTAGAAACTATGTGGCTAGCCTTACCGGTGGTTGTATCAACTTCTTTACTCTTTTTGAAAGTCACCTACACAATAAAATAATAGTAATAAAATATATAGAAATAAATCCATGTAAGTAAATCGTCTAGAACACGTCTGATTACCCCATCTTACCACTCCTCCCTGGTGTAGATGTCTGTGTAGTAAGCTCCATTGGGACCACTATTGGGACCACCATATGTGATTTAACTTTGAAATGAATCCATCGAGGCTAGGAGTTAGTATTGCTGATGATGCCGCCAAAATTGTGGGCTTGCATGCTGCTCTTGTTCCTCTTATCAGCATATGCTTGAACAGGCAAAATACAAATCATAAGATTAGCATAATGTGCAATCAGATAAAGTTTTCTCGAATGTGTTTATGTTATGACAAGCGTAGTACTCATGTGTTGGTTCTCAACTGTTAAGTAAGGTAATGGACCAAATCCTAAAAAGGTTAGAATCACCAAAAATTAACTTCCTATTAGACTAATTTAGTAGAACGATTCAGACTATGGGATTTTGACTTAAAAATACAAATAACCAAAATTTCTCTTTATCGTAACTTTTTTCTGGTTACGTGGCTTGTTGCCGCCATTCAATTCATTGAATTTACATTTACCTTTATTTTTCTTGTTGGGTTTGTACCTAAAGATGTTAAGGGAACCAACTTTTTTCGTAGATGACAGTAAAAACATAATTCTTTATGAGAGATATATGTGGGAGAGGAATATGAAGAAATAATAGTTACCAAAGACTAAAGGAAGGGATGCAATCACTCTAAGATGCGGATTTGTTTCCAATCGCATTCCGTAGCTGATAGTCATGCATCCTTAGCGTCATGGGGCTGCAGAAGCAAGGCTACCAGCAAGACGAGAAATCAACATGCCTTTCATCGTCATGACGGAGCACCACATCAGTGTACAAACATCGAGCGATCCAACCCCTTTTGAACAACTGGATTAGTATGAAAGCGAAGAGAAGAGCAAAAGTAAAAGTTGACCATTAAAGGAGAAGGTCAGGCGTAGCAAAATGCAGCAACGACTCGACATAGAGTAACAAAAAGAGAGCAATAACAAAGTGGACCAACTGATACGATTTCTTTCATCTGCTTCCCGACGCCCCAAAGTGGACCTTCGACCTCCTTCGATCTTCCGCTTGTGAGACCCCAGCAGCGAGCACCCTAGCGGCAAACACAAAGCCAGAAATATTGCTTTTTTGAGAACACAAATCCGTGAATGAAGAGAATGCAAGAAACAATTTGAGCAAGTTGTTTACAGATGAAAAGCAAAGAAAGATTCCCGATGCCGCTGGTGCTTCTTTTGACTCGGGTCGTGAAGCAATGATCGTGTACTCCCATTCACCAACGCCTCCACACTTATGCTAGGACCACTAATCTCCTTCGGTTTCTTCAGCACTTAGAACCCTAGCAGCACACCCAGCGGCGAGCGGTGCCGAAGAGATGTGGCGAACAATCGAGAACCAACAAATGGACCCTTCTTTACTAGAGTGTGAATATTGAACTCATATCCTAGGATGTTATATTCATATTCATATATAGGACAAAGGACCAGTCTGTGATAAAAATTGTAGTCCAAATTCAAAACGACTCGTTATAAATAGTTATAACAGTATAGATGTCTAGGCTGAGTATCAAATTTAAGAAAATGTGTGACGAAAGTTTATATAGTGACAGTTATATAGTGAGTTTATATATGGGATTAAGAGATAAAGATTTCTCCCTCCTCTCACATGCCCGTGGCGGAGACCGAACGTCCGGGAGGGTGGTAAATCAATGTGCCAACTGGGATTCAAACCCCGGTTCCTTTGTTAGGAGACACCGTATTTGACCACTTGAACCATATCTTGTCGGCATATTTATATATATATATATATATATATATATATATATATAGTCAGGCTAGAATACACTCGAGTGTATCCGGAGCGGAATACACTCAAGTAGTTTTCCATGATGTAATATTTTTTTTGAAAATCTAATCTGTGGATCTTCTTAAACATCCCGTGAATGACTCATACACAAAATTTGAGCACATTTGGATATGTATAGCTCATGTTATGAAGACCGCAAAAATTATGCATTTCAAATTAGTTTCGCGCGTTGATTTTGTTTCCCTTGGATGAGTGACTTACACTCATCCAAATGGGTTCAAAATTTGTATGTAGCCTAGTTATAGTATGACGGTGAAGATCAACGATTTACATTTTGTAAAAAATAGTCTTGATATGCAAACACACTTGAGTGTATTCGTGCGATCCGTACACTCGAGTGTATTCTAGCCTGACTATATATATATATATATATATATATATATATATATATATATATATATATATATATATATATATATATATATATATATATATATATATATATATATAGTCAGGTTGGAATACACTCGAGTGTATGCAGAGCAAAATACACTCAAATTATTTTTCATGATGTCATTTTTTTTAGAAATCTAATCCGTTAATCTTCGTAAACATCTTGTGAATAGCTCATATATAAAATTTGAGCTGATTTGGACATTTATAGGTCATGTTATAAAGACCACAAAAATAATGCATTTCAAATTAGTTTGGTGTGTCGGTTTTGTTTTCTTTAGATGTGTGACTTATACTCATCCAAATAGGCTCAAAATTTGTATGCAGCCTAGATATAGTATGACAATGAAGATCAATGGTTTATATTTTACAAAAAAATAGTCTTGATATACAAACACAACTTGAGTGTAGCACGCAATTTGTACACTCGAGTGTATTCTAGCTTGACTCTCTCTCTCTCTCTCTCTCTCTCTCTCTCTCTCTATATATATATATATATATATATATATATATATATATATATATATATATATATATATATATATATATATATATATATATATATATATATATATATATATATACATCATCAACAAACACTTGTCAAAGACACAAATAGAAGAGAGAAAATGGCAACCCAAGGAATTTCATCCACTCTATCCAAAGTTCCTATAAAAGGCAAAGAAGTTGAAGAAGAAAATAAGAGTTGTGATAGCCACAACACTCTTCCACCAAAAGAGCTTCCCTTGCTTATTGAGCTTAGTTATTGTAGTAGGAAGTGTCTTAGTTTGAAATTCTCCATCCTTAGAGAATTTTCAAGTCTTGTAATCCTTCCTCCACTTCACTTATGTTGTAATTTTATCTATATAGTCATGTGTTCTTAGTTTCCACATATTTTCTGAGAGTAAACCCTTCAGTTGCCAATAAAATTTCCATTTGTATTTTGTTAAGATCAATTGTGTGTGAATGTTTTTGCCTCTTTGAATCATAATCAAATATCCTTTCTTTGATTAAAATAAAGATCAAGGAGATTCCTAAGCTTCAATGACGTTCCCGAAGGTCACTCGGTGAGATCAACGACGTGCTCTACGCCAACTATAAGTTCATGACGTTATATAATTAATTTTACGCAAGCATTCCCGCTTCTTCGTAAACAAATTAAATACATATTAATCTTTAATCATAAACCCTAATCCACATCTAATCACCTTAATCACAAACCCTAATCCACCTCTAATCACAAAATTCTTAAGCCACAAAACCCTAGCTTAAAACTCCACCAATACTCCAACACCACATTCCACCAACTCTCTACCGACCAACCACCAAAATCCTAGCTTCCACCCCAAAATGGTATCAGAGCCAAGTTAGGGGCGGTTGGGATATACTTGTATCTCTTTCTCTTTCTCTTTCTCTTTTTCTCTGAAGGGGTGAGAGTTCGGGGTCTTCCTTCTTGGGGTTCTAGGGTCTGAGGCCTCCTTGTCGTAGTGGTAATCCGTTGCACCCACTTTAACCGTGGTAGGTGTTTAGAGTTTTGTAGGGCTAGGTTTAGCTATTGACATGCCACTTAGTAATCCCTTGGTTGATGATTTCAATCTCTCACCCACAAACCTTTCTGAGTGTATCATATTTAATTTTCTTTAAGAAATACCTAGGTCTGAGGTCTCCTTATCACAGTAGTTCAACTGTTGACAGGCCACTAGGAATTAACTTATTGAAAAGAGAATAAGATTTCTCAATAAAATCATTATTTATATCAAGCTCCTTAAGTTTTAAAAATTTTAAGATTTAAGCCTTAGATCTCTTTATATTCGACATGTGTATCTTCACAAAGCTATTTAAAAATTATCACAATAGAAATAAGAAAATATGTTGAATAAAGCACTTAACTCACTAATAGGCGTCAATGAAATAGCAAATACCCTTGAAACTATAAATGAAAATAATTCAATAGAAAATAAAAATAATTTCATCAACAACAAAGAAAATCTATGAGAAGAATTTTTATCTGATAGAAATCAGTTTAAGACAAAACAATTTTATGAAAACTTTGATAGAAAAGAAAGAGATTACATTAGAGAAAAATAGTATTCACAAATACAATACCATAGAGAAAATATACATTTCTTTGAATGGTATAAAAATTATTATATCAAATAACTTAAAGAAAAAATCTATAGGCTTGTTCCACCGTGGTATGAGCCTAATAAGTCTAACAATAAAATTAGACCATTGCATCATGAAAACCCTCCTGAGAACCTGTCAATCCAAAATATTACAAACAAGAGTAATCTACAATTAAAAGAAGAAATTTCTCATTCTTTCAATAATAAACACATGATTTATAAAGTAAATAATCTATCTAAAACTAAAAGTAAAGAAAGCGAAGAGTACTCTGTAAAGGTATTAAGCACAGAACAATACTTCATTCTTGGAACTGTTAATAATGTTAAAAATGATCAAGAAAATTTAAAATTATTTTCAAAACATATCAAAATGAATAAAAAAGAAATCAACTCTAAAGGTAGTCCAAACCAAAATATTTCACATGATACTAAAAGAATAACTGAAAAACAATCGACTCAAAGACTTCAAAAGAGAACAAAAAAATATTAAAAAAGAGATAAAATATTTAAAAGAAATTAAAAAGACAAATGAAAATTCAAAAAGTCAAGATAATAGCGTACAAAATAAATCCAAAACAAATCCCTAAATAGCATCCAACAATATATAAAAAATGGAAGGGAGATGTTATAATTAAAATTAACCCAGATTGCACTATTAAGAAACTAGCTTTATTTGATTCTGGAGCAGACATAAACTGAATTAGAGAAGGTCTAATACCAACCAAATAATTTGAAAAAACCACACAATGTCAATTCATGTACTAATGACAAATTACAAATCAATTATAAAATCTCTAATGTCCATGTTTGTATAAAACATACATGTATTAAAACTACTTTCATCCTCGCCAAAAATATAATTATGAATATCATCATAGGGACACCATTCTTGAATAAAATACGACCTATTATAGTGGATACAAAAGGAGTACATGCTAATATAAATGAAAAAATGATTAAATTTAAGTTTAAAAATGAACCCAAAGTATCATTTCTACAACAAAAAAAACTTCAATTAAATACAAAGAAAACTTCATTAATGAACTTAACACAGAAATAGAAACTGAAAGAATGCTTAATAAAATCAAAAGTAGTAGTTTTCATAAACTAATAATAGAATTTCAAGAAAATGTTGAAAAACAAATATGCTCCACACTACCCTCTGGCATAGAAAGAAACATGAAGTTACTTTACCATACATTAACAATTTTGATGAAACTAAAATTCCAACAAAAGCCAGACCCATCCAAATGAATCAAAGACTTTTAGAAATTTGTAAAAATGAAATAAAAGAACTTGAGACAAAGAAATTAATCAGACCTAGCTCCTCTCCATGGAGTTGCATTGCCTTCTATGTAGAAAATGCATCTAAACTAGAAAGAGGGGCTCCTAGGCTTGTCATCAATTACAAACCTCTAAATAAAGTACTCTAATGGATCAGATATCCAATTCCTAATAAGCATGACCTAATAAAAAGAATACATGGTGATAATATCTTCTCAAAATTTGATATGAGTTCTAAATTCTGGAAAATATAAATAAGTGAAGAATATAGATATAAAGTTGTCTTCACAGTGCCTTTTGGTCACTATGAATGGAATGTTATTCCTTTTAGGCTAAAAATACTCCATCAAAATTCCAAAATATAATGAATGAGATATTTAATCCATATACTTCTTTTCGTATACTCTATATTGATGATGTACCAACATTGGAAACACATAAACACATTCTTACAAATAGTAAAATATAATGGACTAGTAGTTTTTTCTAAAAAGATGAAACTATTTCAAACAAGCATTCAATTTCTAGGTTAAAAATAGAAAAAGGAATTGTATCACCTATAATAAGATTCATAGACTTTGCTAATGAATTCCCAGATGAAATCCTAAAGAAAAATAACTTCAAATATTTTTTGGATGCTTAAACTATATATCTGATTTCTATGAAAATCTGGCACTAGATAGAAAACTCCTTACATATAGACTAAAAAAGATTCTACCAAGTTGGACCATAGATCACACCAAGGCCATTCAAAGAATGAAATCAAAAGTTCAAAGGTTACCATGTTTAAATATCATTGACCCAGAGGCCTATAAAATAATAGAAACAAATGCATCATATATAGGATATGAAGGAATTCTTAAGCAAAAAATTGATAATAAAGAACATTTGATTCGATACACCTTAGGAGTGTGGAATGAAACTAGAAAAAACTATTCAACAATAAAAAAGAAATATTAGCCATAGTTCTTTCCATTACAAAATTGCAAGGTGATCTTTTAAATAATAATTTTTTATTAAGAGTAGATTGTAAATCTACTAAATTTGTCTTATAAAAGGATGTTAAAAATCTTGCCTCAAAGAAAATATTTGCTTGATGCTAAGCAATATTTGATATATTTGATTTTGATATTGAATTCATAAAAGGAGAAAATAATTTTTACCTGATTTCTTATCAAGAGAATTTTTACAGGGAAATTATCTTTAAAAAGACAAGCATGATGACATCAATTCTGGCTACTAAACAAAGTCCTCCCACAATAACACAGACAAGGAGGGAGAAGGAAAATATAGATGAAATGGAAGTAGATTTCCCAGCAAAAAAACATATCAAAATTCATATTCAAAACATCAATACATACAATAACTTTAGAAAATGAAGACAATGAAGTGACACCCCAGTGGTAAAAGTGATGATGTAAGATTGATAGGTCATGAGTTCGAACCCAGGTGACGGGATGAATGGATCGTCAATTTAAAAAAAAAATGAAGACTTATCCAAAGAAACAACAAATTTACTGCAAAATAACCTTCCTGATAAATATAATTTTATTCTGAGAATGCTTGGAAAGAATCACTACTATTATGAAAACTCATAGAAACTGGTAGTGTAAAAATATTTCATAATTTTAAAGACAAATAAACAAAGAAAATGATATCTTTTTCTCAATTAAAAATCCAAAAAATATCACCATTTTAGAATGGAACAATGTTGGAAATTCTAATATTCCAAGAAGATTTAGAGACAAACAACAACCACACCACTACAATTATTGGGACTATGAAGATGACTGGAAAAATGTCTTATGTATTCAAAATAGTAAAATGACTCATTCATGATTCATAAAATGGTCTTATAGGACTAACTTACCAAATTGGTTATTCTACATTTTTTGGAAAAATTATGGAGCTACTCGGGAAATATTCTCAATAAAGCTTAATAATTACATTTAATTATTTGAAAGTTTAAATCAAGAAGATCTTAACATACTAAGATGTTTTTGTGCCTATGGAATCCCATGGATTATGCAATGGAAATGGGAAAAAGAAACTAATGCCTTTTTACTCTACCTAGGAAGGCAAGTATTGATTAAATAGTGGGACAAATTCAACATAGACCCCATTTTAAAGGAAAAGTTAATATCTACCCCAGTTTCTAATTATCTTATTGACCAAGAAACTAAAAGGGGGCCTCCATATAAGAAAATAAAATTATCAGGAAAGTCTCTTATAAGAGACCCTAACATGAACAATTCTCAATTAATTATATTTGATGAAATCTTAGATCCAGAAAATATTCCAATCCCAAATATTACTCAAGAAGAAAGTAACTTTGAAAATGGAGATGATTGTTATGGATTACTCAATTCAAAATAGTGGGTAAAAATACCTTTCTGAAGAAGTGACAAAAGAAGAAAAGACAAGATAACTCTTCCCTATACATAAAGACAAAAGACAGTTGTCAAGACTCATAGTAGAAAATGAGCAAATGGCATACAAAAAGGAAGATGAAGGATATCAGTCAGAAGTCACAAAGACAAAATATTACGCAGCAGACACAACAAATATCACCACTCATGTAACAAAAGCACTTGTCAAATACACGAACTGAAGCAAACAAATGGAAAGAGAAGAACATTCATCCACACCATCAGAAAGGTCTATAAAAGGAAAATAAGAGTTGTGATAGCCAAAACACTCTTCCACCCAAAGAGCTCCCCTTGCTTATTGAGAATAGTTATTGTAGTAGGAAGTGTCTTAGCTTGAAATTCTCCTCCTAAGAGAATTTCCAAGTCTTATAATCCTTCCTCCACTTTACTTATATTGTAATTTTGTCTATATAGTCATGTGTTCTTAGTTTCCACATATTTTCCGAGTGTAAACCCTCCAGTTGCCAATAAATTTCCATTTGTATTTTATTAAGATCAATTGTGTGTGCATGTTCTTCCCTGTTTGAATCATAATCAAAGATCCTTTCTTTGTCCAAAGACAGATCAAAAGATCTTGACGTGCTTTGCTATTCAATGCTCTCGAAGAACAAATATCATCTACACCGGTAATCAGTAAGTTTTCTATTATTATTTAATCAATTTCAATTATTTTTACTTAAGCATTCCCCCTTCTTCATAAACAAATTAAATTCCTATTAACCTTTAATCACAAACCCTAATCCACATCTAATCACCTTAATCACAAACCCTAATCCACCTCTAATCACTCACTTCTATCATTTATCCAAATGCAAATCAGCCCTTCCTACTCCACTAATTATTCTGAAACTCCACCAATACTCCAACACCGCATTCCACCAACTCTCTACCGACCAACCACCAAAATCCTAGCATCCACCCTAATGACTATATAGATGAAATTACAACATAAGTGAAGTGGAGGAAGGATTACAAGACTTGGAAATTCTCTAAGGAAGGAGAAGTTCGAACTAAGACACTTCCTACTGCAATAACTAAGCTCAATAAGAAAGGGGAGCTCTTTTAGTGGAAGAGTGTTGTGGCTATCACAACTCTTCTTTGCCTTTTATAGACCTTTCTGATGGTGTGGATGAATGTGCTTCTCTTGCCACTTGTTTGCATCAGTTTGTGTCTTTGAAAAGTGTTTTTTTACATGAGTGGTGATATTTGTTGTGTCTGCCACACATACTCTTTTGTCTTTTGACAAATATCCTTCATCTTCCTTTTCATATGCCACTTGTTCTTTTTCTTCTTTGAGTCTTGACAACTGTCTTTTGTCTTTATGTATAGGGAAGAGCTATCTTGTCTTTTCTTCTTTTGTCACTTCTTCAGCAAGGTATTTTTACTCATTATTTTTAATCGAGTAATCCGTAACAATCATCTCCATTTTCAAAGTTACTTTCTCCTTGAAAAATATCTAGGATTGGTATATATTGTGGATCTAGGATTTCATCAAATATAATTAATTGAGAATTTTCCATGTTAGGGTCTCTTATAAGAGACTTTCCTGATAATTTTATTTTCTTATATGGAGGCACCCTTTTAGTTTCTTGATTAATAAGATAATCAGAAACTAGGGTAGATATTAACTTTCCCTTTAAAATAGGGTCTATGTTGAATTTGTCCAACCATTTAATCAATATTTGCCTTCCTAGGTAGGGTAAAAAGGCATTAGTTTGTTTTTATCGTTTCCATTGCATAATCCATGGGATTCCATAAGCACAAAAACATATTAGTATGTTAAGATCTTCTTGATCTAAACTTTCAAATAATGGAATATAATTATTAAGCTTTTGTGGGAATATTTCCCGAGTAGCTCCATAATTTTTCCAAAAAATGTAGAAGAACCAATTTGGTAAGTTAGTCCTATAAGACCATTTTATGAACCATGAATGAGTCACTTGACTATTTTGAATACATAAGACATTTTTCTAGGCATCTTGATAGTCCCAGTAATTATAGTACTGGGGTTGATGTTTGTCTCTAAATCTTCTTGGATTATTAGGATTTCCATCATTGTTCCTTTCTAAAATGGTGATAATTTTTTGGATTTTTAATTGAGAAAAGATATCATTTTATTTGTTAATTTGTCTCTAAAATTATGAAATATTTTTACACTACCAGTTTCTATGAGAATTTTCTCATAATAGTAGTGATTCTTTCCAAGCATTGTCGGAATAAAATTATATTTATCAGGAAGGCAATTTTGCAGTAAAGTTTTTGTTTATTTGGATAAGTCTTCATTTTCTAAAGTTATTGTATGTACTGATGTTTTGAATATGAATTTTGATATGTTTTTTGTTGGGAAATCTACTTCCATTTCATCGTTACCTTCCTTAGTAGAAATACTTGATTATGAACATACCTCTGGGATACAGACTTTAGATGTTGATGTAGACATATTTTGAGATTTCTATGATAAAGTATAAGAAGTCATATAAACTAAAATAAATATTTAGAACATCCTTTTAATGTGTCTCTTATGAAATAGTAAGTGCATCAATAAAATTATCTTTATAATCTAATACATCTCTTATTTTATTTAAGAACATAAGTTCAGGTTTCTTCCTAAACTCAAAAGTTTTAAAGTTATTGTTAATTCGAGTATGAACCCCTTTTTCACTAACTAATATAGGGAGAATTTTATCAAGAAAGGGTGTCCCAATGATAATATCCTAAGTTCTATTTTGAGGAAGGATAAAAGATGTTTTAATATTATTATTGTTGATGCATATGTGTGCTTCAGAAATTTTATGTTTTATTTTGAGTTTATCTTTTGTAGTAGAATTAACATGATGGTTAGTTGTTTAGTAATATTTTTTTGGTAGAAGGTTTTCTCTTACTCAATTAAAATCATCTCCAAAATCAAATAAAGCTATCCCTTTTAGAGTGAAGTCATTAATTTTTACAGTCACTTCACCTTTCCATTTTCTCTTAAAAAATTCTTGAAGATTATTAACAAAGGAATCTTCATTATCTTCCTTATTTCATCAACTTGGTTTTTATTTGAGCATTCTCCGAGCATTGTATTAAATATATGTTCATCCTCATCATCATTATCCTTTCATAAATATATTTTTGAAGATTTTCAACCTTATCTTTTAGTTCAATGATTTCTATTTTGATTTCGTTTTGTTCTTTTCTGAAATCTTCTATAGAAATTTGTTTATCATTAGTTTTTTCATGTTCAATTCTTTTCATTACATGATCAAATGAGTAGAACTCATTTTCTTTTGATTCTATTTTATTATCTAATTTTTCATCTACAATCATTTTGAGATATTTTGCAAGTTTAGTGCTTCTTTCTTGTTTATCTTGGATGGTATCTATGGTTTCAAGTATAAATTGTTGTTCACTAGTTAAGACATGAATTCCATCTGATGATGTTACATTACTACAGTAATTACACTGACATCCTTCTTCATTTTCTGATCCTAACGATTCATTTAGATTTACTTTACTAACAAAAGTATCAAGTTCTTCTGGTGTAATACTTTTTTATTCTAGTAACAGTTCATTAACTTTTTTCTTGAAATCTCGTTTAAAAAATTTGTTTGCATTGTGCCCTTTTTCGTTACAATTGTAACATGTTATGTTTTTTTCTTATTATTTGGTTTTCTTATTTGTTTTTTTTGTATAATTCTTATTTGATTTGTTACTATCTTCACTTAACCTTTTGTAGATTTTGTGTCATTTCTTTTTTTTTTGGTAAATCCATGTCACATCCAAATTGATAACAAAATTCTCCTAGTTCCTTTTTACCTATTGTTTGTTGTCTTTTTAATTGATTTTTTAATTTATAGTCATTGTAAAGAGATAGTCCTATTTGGTTTATTCTTTGTATTATTTCCCCATAGGATATATGTTCTAGAGGGACAACATTATTATATGCTTGTCTAATATGTTCTCTGACATTTTCAACAAATAAAATAGGTAATTCAGATAAAAGCTTTTCTTTCCCAACAATAGAATTACAACATGTGAATTGGAAAACTTTAGAAAGAAAAACATCTTTATACCAATGAAAATCACTCAGACTCTTACATCTTAAGTCCATTATTTGTTCCCTAAGTTTTTCTAATATAGTGCCATTATGGCCTATAAAATGTTGAATTATGTTTACTATTAGAGTATACAATGTGTTTGATTGGGGTTGACCATTTTCTAACTTAATTTGGGAACCATGGTCATTTCTTTTTGTAGCTTGAATTATTTCTTATCTATGTATTTCACTAAGATAATTAATCCACCATCCTTTTAATTGACTCGTAAATGATGAAGTTATCATTTAGGCAATTTTTTGTTTCAAGGCTACCATGAGCTCGACAAGCATTGGCATATATCAACATTTGATGGCAAATTTGTAATATTTGGTATCTTGAAAATCCATCTAAGTTCCATTCTATAAGAGATTGGCCATCAAATTGACATAAAGTAAGATCAGGAGTTTCTTCAAATTGTAGGTCAACCACTGTTGGTCTAGAGTAATAAGTTTTTGTTTTTGAAAGTCAAGCAGTTTTACCAAAGCTAACTGTATTTAGTTGTATATTCTTAGGTATCTCTTCTTCATTTGAATATGATGAGTCGCCATATATTGTATTAATGGTTGGTTTTTAAAGATTTAATTGGTCTAGCTGACTTGTGACTTCATGTGTTAATTCATCGAGTTATTTATCGAACTTAATGGGTGCCTTCTTTCCTAATATAATATTTTTAGTTATAGTTTGAGGAACAATTCATGGCAAAATTTTTATTTCTACTTTCTTTTGATATATTGGTACTTTGCCAATATCAATAATTATTGTCTCTATCCTTTCAATTTGTTTGCTAAGGGATTGAAGATTTATATTTGTATAGTTATTTTGTTCAATTATATGAGCTACATGGTGTGTTTTAGCTGGTTCTTGACTATATTCTATTAGTTTTAGTAGACTAGCCTTAATGTCATTTTCTCCAAATTTTATAGCTTGAAAGGGTGGATGAATTGATTCAACTTATTCATCATTTGAAGCATGTTTCCATGTTAAGGATAGTTTTTCTATTACCATAGTACGATCCTCACTTGGGAGAGTAGGTAACATTTCTTTAAGTGTATCATGTTAATTAGATTCATACCAATCAAAGAAATATATATTCTCATTTAACTGTTTCATTTGAGAATACCATAGATCTCTTATAGCCAAACTTTTATATTTATCAAAATGTGTAAAAAACCATTTTACTTTTGGTTTATTATTATCAGATCAAAAGTATTTCTTTAATAATTCTTTGTTAATTTCAAAGTTGTTATAGTTGTCTTCAAGTAGATATGCGACTTTGAAATTAGATTCAGAGGGTTCATATTCGCCGTGTTTATATAGTGGGTAGGATATTCTTGTAGGCCTTCTATTCATAGTGTTGGATCGTTCAAGTTTATTGTGATCTATACGTAAATATGAAGAAGAACCAACTTCTAAGGTGTTTTCCCTAGACAGAGATGAAGTAGAATTTCTTGTTTTCAAAGGACAGAAACTTATCTCTACATTACCATTAATGTGCTCGATAATGTTTTTTATTTTGGTATTTTCTCTAGGTACATGTGCATTTTCTTGCGGCATGGTCCAATTTTCTGGGAGCTTAACTTCCTCCCATCACAAGGCCTTAGGAATAATGGCTTTGTTTTTTATATTGGTTAGAAAAAGAGTTGTAAGCCCCTTTTTAGGGCAAATCAAGGATTGAGGAGTTATTGTGTTCATGGCCTTGAAGCAAACTCTATAACATAGTACAATATTTTTAGAATTTGGATCCATGTTAAATATTGACGTTTGCACATTCAAGGTTAAGACCTTCAAAAGGCCTGGGTTAGAAAGGGAAACTGAGAACTTAGGAAATGCATTAAAGTAAACATGCCCATCATCTAATGTTGATTCTACAAGTCCAAGAAGGGAATCTAAAAATTTTAGATGTCTACAGTCTCTAAGGCATAGGAATACAGAACAATTTATACCTTTTCTCGTAAAGGATTTGGCCGATACTTGGACTAATCCTAAATGAATGAAGTTGTATCTTGAGTTATTTTTTACCAAGTTTATATCTCTTTTAGACAGAAGTTATATGCATTTTTGTGAAGATGTAACTGATATAGTTTCTTCAATAGTTTTGATGTAATAGTTGGATATCAATCGAAAACCACCTTTAAAGTAAATGTCTTTTATGGGAACTTTAGGCATTTCCCGATTTTTAATGGATTTTTCTATATTTTAAAAATTAATACGTTCATAATTTTTTATTGACATTGTTCGAACTATGGAAGGGTTTGTATGAGAATTGGCAGAAATTCTGGAGAGTATTCCTTCCATTGGTCTTTAGGGATGAATTCTAATATAGAAGAGTTGGGATATTGATTACCTTGGAGATAATAGGTGGCCTATCGATAGCTAAATCTAGCCCTACAAAACCCTAAACACCTACCACAGCTAAAGCGGGTGCAACAGGCTACCACTACGACAAGGAGGCCTCGAACCCTAGAACCCCAACAAGAAAGACCCCGAACTCTCACCCTTTCAGAGAGAAAGAGAAAGAGACACAAGTATATCCCAACCGCCCCTAACTTGGATTTGATACCATTTTGAGGTGGAAGCTAGGATTTGGTGGTTGGTTGGTAGAGAGTTGGTGGAATGTGATGTTGGAGTATTGGTGGAGTTTCAGTATAATTGGTGGAGTAGGAAGGGCTGATTTGCGTTTGGATAAATGATAGAAGTGAGTGATTAGAGGTGGATTAGAGTTTGTGATTAAGGTGATTAGATGTGGATTAGATTTTGTGATTAAAGGTTAATAGGAATTTAATTGTTTTATAAAGTAGGGGGAATACTTGTGTAAAATTAATTAAATAACGTCATGGAACTTATAGTTGGCGCAGAGCACGTTCCTGATCTCACTGAGTGATCGTCGGAAACGTCACTGAAGCTTAGGAATCTCCTTGATCTTGCTTTTAATCAAAGAAAGGATCTTTTATTATGATTCAAAGAGGCAAAAACATGCACACACAATTGATCTTAACAAAACCCAAATGAAAATTTTATTGGCAACTGGAGGATTTGCACTCGGAAAATATGTGGAAACTAAGAACACATAACTATATTGATGAAATTACAACCCAAGTGAAGTGGAGGAAGGATTACAAGACTTGGAAATTTTCTAAGGAAGGAGAATTTTGAACTAAGACACTTCCTACTACAATAGCTAAGCTGAATAAGCAAGGGGAGCTCTTTTGGTGGAAGAGTATTGTGGCTATCACAACTCTTGCTTTCTTCTTCAACTTCTTTGCCTTTTATAGGAACTTTGGATGGAGTGGATGAAGTTCCTTGGGTTTCCATTTTCTCTCTTCCATTTGTGTCTTTGACAAGTGTTTGTTGATGATATAATGGCCAAATTTGATGTGTTTTCCACTTGTTCATTCATCCTTGTGCCCTAGACAAATGTTTGATGCCTTTCTTGGTGTATGCGTACAGTAAAATATTCTTGTCCTATTCTCCATTTGTTTTTTATAGAGATGTCACTTCCATGTTTGAGTGACTTCATTTTTTATAGATGGAATCTTAAGCAAAATGTATCAAATATTTTGTTTTTACTTTTACCACATCATTGTTTCTATTCACCGTTTATCTTATACCAGACAGTTATTTTTTATTTACTTTTATCTTTTATCCATAACTTTTTTTGCCAAAACTTTTTTACTGCCCGGTAACTATTTTTCACTTTCTTCCTTTTTCCATCTTCTTCGATTTTGGATTTATTTGAGTCCTCTAGATTATTTTCATCCATAACTTTTGACATTTATTCAAAGACCATCAATTGTAGTTGATTATATTCAATATTTAGAATTTCAATTTGAATTTTTCTTGTCAACTCTTGCTTTAGTTGACTAAATGAAAACATTCTATTTGTTTTAGTTTCTTGGTTATGTTGGGATCCAGAAATTAGTATTGTAATCAATTTTCCCTTTAAAATGGGATCAATATTAAACGTGTCCCACCATTTGACACATATTTGTCTTTCCAGAATTGGTGGTAATTCAATTGTTTCTTTCTCCCCTTTCCATTGTATAATCCATGATATTCCATGAGAAGAGATATATTTCATCATGTTTAGATCTTCCTCAATAAGATCGTTGCCTATAATATTTTTCCTTAATATTGTGGGGAGTATTTCTCTTATTGCCCCAAAAAATTTCCAGAATTTATAGAAAAACCAATTCCGCAATTTGGTTTGTAATGACCATTTTACTAACCATATGTGACTCATTAGTGTATTCTGAACATATAAAACTTTTCCCCACACATTTTGATAATCCCAATAATTGTAATATTGGGTTTGATAGAATGTTTTGAATCGTCTTGGAATATTAGGGTTTCCTTCTTTATTCCATTTAGATAACATGATTATTTTTTGAATTTTTAATTTAGAAAACTACAAGTTTCTTTTTGTGGATTTATCCCAATAATTATGAAAAACTTTTTCACTTCTTGTTTCTAAAAGTATTTTTTCATAGTATATTTGGTTTTGCCCAAGTAGGGTGGGAATATGATTGTATCCTTCCAGGAAAACATTTATTTATTATATATTCAATTTCTTTTGAGAGATCCTCATTTTCAAGAATAAGTACCTCTTCAAATGATTTTAGGATAAATTTTGAGGATGTTTTAGTTGATTAATCAACTTCCACTTTTTCTATATTTTCCTTCTCCCTCCTTGTCTATGTTACTGCGGGAGGACTTTGTTTAGTAACCAGAATTGATGTCATCATGCTAGTCTTTTTTAAGACAATTTCCCTACAAAAATTCTCTTGATAAGAAATCAGGTAAAAATTTATTTTCTCCTTTTATGAATTTTATATCAAAATAAAATATAGATAATATTGCTTGCCATCTAGAAAATATTTGCATTGAGGAAAGATTTTTAACATCCTTTACTAAGACAAATTTAGCTAAAATACAATCTACTCTTAATAAAGATTTATTATTTAAAAGATCACCTTGAAATTTTGTAATAGAGAGAACTATGGCTAATATTTCTTTTTTTATAGATGAATAATTTTTTCTTTTTTCATTCCACACTCCTAAGGTGTATAGAACCAAATATTCTTTACTATCAATTTTTTGCTTATGAATTCCTCCATATCCTATATCTAATGCATCTATTTCTACTATTTTATAGGCCTCTGGGTCAACGATATTTAAACATGGTAACCTTTGAACTTTTGATTTTTATTCTTTGAATAGCCTTGGTATGGTCTATGGTCCAACTAGGTGGAATCGTTTTTAGTCTATCTATAAAGAGTTTTCTATCTAGTGCCAGATTTTCATAGAAATTAGATATATAGTTTAAGCATCCTAAAAATCTTTGGATTTATTTTTTTTCTTGGATTTTATCTGGGAATTTGTTAGCAAAGGCTATGGCTCTTATTATAGGTGATACAGTTCCCTTTTCTATTTTGTAACCTAGAAATTGAATGTTTTTTTGAAATAGTTTCATCTTTTTAACAGAAACTACTAGTCCATTATGTTTTACTATTTGAAAGAATGTGTTTAGGTATTTCCAATGTTGGTCACAATCTTTAAATAAAATAAGTACATCATCAGTATAGACTATACTAAAAGAAGTATATGGATTAAATATCCCATTCATTATTTTTTGGAATTCTAATGGAGCGTTTTTTAGCCCAGAAGGCATAACATTCCATTCATAGTGAACAAAAGGTACTGTGAAGGTAGTTTCATATCTATCTTCTTCACTTATTTGTATTTGCTAGAATCTAGGTTTCATATAAAATTTTGAGAAGATATTAGCACCATGCATTCTTTTTATTAGGTTGTATTTATTAGGAATTGGATATTTGATCCATTAGAGTACTTTATTTAGAGGTTTGTAATTAATGACAAGCCTAGGAGCCCCTCTTTCTATTTCAGATGCATTTTCTACATAGAAGGCAGCGTAGCTCCATGGAGAGGAGCTAGGTCTAATTAATTTCTTTGTCTCAAGTTCTTTTATTTCATTTTTACAAATTTCTAAAAGTCTTTGATTCATTTGGATGGGTCTGGCTTTTGTTGGAATTTTAGTTTCATCAAAATTGTTAATGTATGGTAAAGTAACTTCATGTTTCTTTCTATGCCAGAATGCTGAGGGTAGTGCGGAGCATATTTCTTTTCCAATTTTTTTCTTGAAATTCTATTATTAGTTTTTTAAAACTACTTATGAATTCTTTCAGTTTCTATTTCTGTGTTAAGTTTGTTAATGAAGTTTTCTTTGTATTTAATTGAAGTGTTTATTTTTTGTAGAATTGATACTTTGAGTTCATTTTTGAACTTAAAGGTAATCATTTTTCCATTTATATTAGCATGTACTCCTTTTGTATCCACTATAATAGGTAGTATTTTATTCAGGAATGGTGTCCCTATGATGATATCCTCAGTTATATTTTCGGTGAGCATGAAAGTAGTTTTAATACATGTATGTTTTATACAAACATGGACATTAGGGATTTTATAATTGATTTGTAATTTGTCATTAGTGCATGAATTGACATTGTGTGTGGTTTTTTTAAAATATTTGTTTGGTATTAGACCTTCTCTAATGCAATTTATGTCTGCTCCAGAATCAAATAAAGCTAGTTTCTTAATAGTGAAATCTGGGTTAATTTTAATTATAACGTCTCTCTTCCATTTCCTTTTTATATATTATTGGATGCAATTTAGGGATTTGTTTTTAGATTTATCTTGTATTCTATTATCTTGACTTTCTGAATTTTCATATGTCTTTTTAGTTTCTTTTAAATCTTTTATCTCTTTTTTAATATTTTTTTGTTCTCTTTTGAAGTCTTTTAGAGTTAGTTGTTTTCCAGTTATTCTATTAGTATCATATGAAATATTATGGTTTGGACTACCTTTAGAGTTGATTTCTTTTTTATTCATCTTGATATATTTTGAAAATAATTTTAATTTTTCTTGATTATTTTTAACATTATTAATAGTTTCAAGAATGAAGTATTGTTTTTTGCTTAATACCTTTACAGAGTACTCTTCGCTTTCTTTACTTTTAGTTTTAGATAGATTATTTACTTTATCAATCATGTATTTATTATTGAAAGAATGAGAAATTTCTTCTCTTAGATTTTCTTTGTCGATGATGAAATTATTTTTATTTTCCATTGAATTACTTTTATTTATGGTTTGAAGGGTATTTACTATTTCATTGACGCATGTCAGTGAGTTAAGAGTTTTATTCAACATATTTTCTTATTTCTATTGAGATAATTTTTAAATAGCCTTGTGATGATACAGTTGTCGAAAATAAAGAGATCTAAGGCTTAAATATCAAAAATTTCAAAACCAAAGGAGCTTGATATAAATAATGATTTTATTGAGTGATCTTATTCTCTTTTCAATAAGTTGATTCCCAGTGGCATGTCAACAGTTGAACTACTGTGACAAGGAGGCCTCAGACTTAGGTATTTCTTAAAGAAAATTGAATATGATACACTCAGAAAGGTTTGTGGTTGAGAGATTGAAACCATCAACTAAGGGATTACTAAGTGGCCTGTCAATAGCTAAACCTAGCCCTATAAAACTGTAAATGCCTACCACGGCTAAAGCAGGTGCAACGGGCTACAACTACGACAAGGAATCCTTGGACCCTAGAACCCCAAGAAGGAAGACCCTTAACTCTCACCCCTTCATAGAAAAAGAGAAAGAGAAAGAAACACAAGTATATCCCAACCGCCCCTAACTTGGCTCTGATACCATTTTGAGGTGGAAGCTAGGATTTTGATGGTTGGTCGGTAGAGAGTTGGTGGAATGCGATGTTGGAGTATTGGTGGAGTTTATGTAAAGAAGTGAAAACCACTTCTCTACTAAAAATTTGAACAATAAAACCTCTAGTCCAAACACACTCAGAAGGTATGTTGGAGTGGGTGTAAAATTTTCAAATCTTTATATAATGGTAACTAAAGACCAAAGTACAATAGTGGAATAAAAATATGACTATATTCAATTATAAAACAAAGGGTTACAAACTTACATCACAAGGATCCATGTAGAGGAAATCTAAACCACCTCCAGATTGTCTCTAAGCTTTAACTTCTCAATCTAAGTCTGAGTCCACATGTCAAGCCATCCATGTCCTCCACCTAGGGTTGGAAGCATACCCCAGTAAAAGAGAAATAATAGAAGACATCAGCAAAGGTTGGTATGTGCATACTTAAAGAAAACATTGAGTAATTAGAGGAAATAAGGATATCAAATATGAAATGCTTCCCATAGAAAAGATAAGTACCACCCAAAGGAGTATCAAGAGAGAATATCACAACAAAAGGGATACTTGCCATAAAAACAACATAAAAAGGATTGTACCATAAATAAATCCACTACCATGGTGGGAAACAAAGCACAAGTAGGGCACACACCCCACAATCAATATCCTGCATGCATGTGAGATAAACATAGCCCTAGAACAATATAAATACAGTTGGCGGCCAACCCCCATAAAGCCGAAGCCTGATAGAGAAATGAATACTGCCAATCTCCCAAATATATATAAAAACATTGGCCAAGAATCACACATCTTGCCATGGGTACGAGGTTCCTTGCCGTCCCAAAAAGAGAAGGAAATATCACATTTGCTATAAACAAAACCATTGCAATTTACACTACTCTAGTGCTACTGAATCACATCGCATGTTTAATGTAGAGGCAAGTAGAAAAGTATAGTCAGAATTATACAATGTTGCCATCCCACAGTGGACAACACAAAAATATAAACATATCCACTTCAAAGTAGGCATATATCATTAAGTAAACTTCCACATCACAGTGGGCATATAATATCAAAAGTCCAAATTGCACCATGCCAACAAGATAAGATTCCAAGAGAATATCCATGATCACAAGATCAATAATAAAATAAGATACTTCACATGAAGCATGATTTCAAAAGAACAAGACAATGTGTAGGCTAATGTCCAAAAGAAAGATAAGATAGGTGAATTGCTCAATATGGATGATTAGGGGATACAACATACCTCAACTTCAGAGTCCAAAGTCCAAAGTCACATCTAGGTCCAAGCCTAGGCTTCCAGAGCACCTATTATCATATATGTGGAATTCGGGTTAGGTTTCCATTAATATACAAAACCCTAAAAACCACCTTTTTATTATGAGTGAATTGGGTTATCAAAACTATGCCATATTTTAGGTTATATTTTCCTGAGTTCAAAACATATTTTATTATATTTTTTGAATTATAAATTATTAGTTATGAATTATACAAGTTATTATCTTATTTAATTAGATCCATTAAATCACCCCTTTAAAACATCAGATTCAGGTGACAAAACTAATACCATTATAAAGCTTGCATTTTTCTAAATCCAATGAATATTTGTTTGTAATTTATAGACAACTAGAGAATTAGTTATGATTTTTGTAAGTTTGACCAATCGGATAATTAGATAATGCCACAAAGGCGAGAAAAATCCACGAAAAGTAGGCCAGGCCTGCATGACTTGACCCAATGAACGATGGCCAAGTCAGCGGGTCAATGGCTTACTTGACTCTCCCCAAAGCAAGAGACAAGAACTTGAAATGACCAAAATGCCCCTGGGCGATAAAACAAACAAAGAAAGAAGAATGAGGGGTAGAACAGTCAAAACATGCGGATGATTCTTCCTCTCCAGGCCATGCCATGGTCGTCACCTCTGTGAACTACAGGTTGCGAGGAATTGGGTGAAATCACAGGTCACAACGATTCATCGATTTGAAGCAATAGAAACGAAGATCAAGATGCCTCGAACTTACTGGAACCATCAATTCGGATGTGGGTGCCACCGAGAGAAGCGGAGGAGAGCTGCAAACCCATAGGGAAAACTCGATCAACCACCAAGAGGTAAGAGCAAGCAGACGAATTGAGGGCAGAGGCAAGTTGGGTATGGAGCGGCGGAACCAGGAATCTACTCCCCTATATATATGGTTGAGTCCATGGGCAAAACAACTTTGGCCGTGAGAACTTGGGGCCCAAGGTTTGTGCATTTCTTATATCCAAAGAAAAAGATAATGTGTGAGGGATCGTTGGGTGCGAAACTTTCTGACAAAATCATAGCAAGAAAAACCGTGAGTAAAGACTGAGAATCAGCTGAGATATTTGCGAAATACCAGGCCGCGAATCTGTATTCCGACCGCGTCTCCTACACAAGGTAGGAGACGACCCACACATCATCCAATTGAAATCCAAGGACTAGAAATCCTCGCTAAATCAGGAAAACTGAGAAATAAGGAAACTTCGATGCGTGACATACAATTCGGGATATTTAATAAAGTGAAATTGATATTTAGTTTCATTTTCCTCTTTCTTCTTTTGAGGGCACAAATAGACCCCAAATTAAGTGGAATTTTACACAGAGGCTAATTAAAGCATGTAGATTCCAATTATGAAATTAGTTTTACCTTTTGAGAACTTTTAATGTGTCAAATAAATCAAATCATATTTTATCTTTCCTCCTTCATTAATGGCATTAGGATTATCCAAATTTTATTAAACTTAACCCACAAGTTATATTTAATGTGTTCAATACGAATTTTCCATCAATTTTACATATTGGAGTTGTCTGAATATTTATTTAATATTTTGAAGGTTCTACACACTTTCTCTCTCCTGATTTACCTTTTAAGCAAACTTTCTCCAAATTGGATGAAAATTCACCCAAAGGCTATACTTATTATGTAGATCACGAATCTAAGATTATTTTTCTCTTTTGGAGTCATTTATTATATTTATTTATTAATTACACATTTTAGGCAATTTCTCTCTCCTAACTTACCATATTATTTTGAGGTGGTCCAAATTAAATGAAAATTGACAGGTAGGCTTATTTTAATATGTAGATTACGAATTTGAAGTCTATTCTTTATTTTGATGCTTTCTTATATGGGTTTTTTCATATGGCCCATTAGAGGCCCATAGATCATTATGCATCCAATTAAGTTATTCATCATCTTATTATCACCAAATAAATTATATGACATATTAGATTACATTTTTGATGCATTAGATTATTAGGTTCACTCTAATCTCAACCTTGTTTGGTCCAACCCAAAAGGTCACAGTTCTAGGGTAGGGTCCAAGATCTGGTATGTTACAGTTTTAGAATAATTGGTGGCATAGGAATGGCTGATTTGCATTTGGATAAATGATATAAGTGAGTGATTAGAGGTGGATTAGGGTTTGTGATTAAAAGTTAATAGGCATTTCATTTATTTACGATATATATATATATATATATATATATATATATATATATATATATATATATATATATATATATATTATAATTGGTGGACACTATTGCGTATGAGATACGAGGTTAAGAGAAAGATACGACTAGTTAGGAGTGCTACAAATTATATTTCATTATTTTTCAAATTAGCATTTAGGTGATGCATATCTATCTAGCTCAAAATTGACAAGGTTTTTTTGTGAAACTGTAAATATGGGATTCAACTCATTATGGTAATGTTTAATCTTAAAATGAACTCATATTTTGCACTTCTTTATAATTATTCAAACATAATTTCATAAATATAATATTATTGGTACATTATTATACTTTTATATTTATATTTTTTAAGTAATTATATTTGTTTGCTTAAATATTGATGAATCATGTATATATTTATTGACACCTCTTATTAGAACCGAGATTGTTCATGATTTGTACACCAAGGAGCAATCCATGTGTAATTCATATAATTACTTTCAAATCTGGAATAGACCCAATTCATTTTAAAAATGAGTATACAAACTTTACACTAACTCACGTTGACAAAACAGAAATGCCAAGCTAATTTTTTCTAAGTTGATTGGTCTAATCTATGGGTTCAAACAAAAGCTTAACACAAATATTACAATGTGTTTAATTGTCATATTAAAAGGGAAAAAATATAAAAAGGATAAGTTAATATGAAAAGGAGATAAGTACACATAAACAAGTCTGAATTTAATATTCCTCATTTTACTAGGATTAGGTTGCTCCTTTTCTCACCAGTCAATACGTGTAACCACAGATTTCATTTTTCACAGCATGATAAAATGCTGTAAAAAGCTGAAGACAGTGCCGATTTTGTTCATCTACGTCATTTTTTGAAATGCTGGATATATGTCGTTTAATCACATGTCACAAAAAGAATTCCGGATTCTTTGAAAATGCCAGGAACAAATATGATAATGGCACGAAAAGAATTCCGCAAAGTGATAATACAACAACATTATGTATGCCTTTTCCGACAGACAAAGATACCGCAAATGATACGTTTTGTATGCCTTATACAACATGACTAACATGCTGTAAAATGATACCAAAAAAGTGAGGTCAGTAGAAAGGGCGGGCACAAACGTCTAACCAAATGTGCTCAGACATATGCAGGGAAGGGTGAGCACATAGAATCACACAAGCTTGAGGGCATGTATAGGAGAGAGGGTGCATGAATACACAGGGGCGCCCCACCTATATCATTTTATTTCTTTCGAATATGACATTTAGTTTGTACAACATCCATCATTTGTTGTCATATAACATTCAACATTCGGTTTGTGTATGTACAATATTCAACATGTAGTATCCAGCCACAAGGCCGTTCGCGATGGTATACCACAAGATCCTTCGTGTTGGTATAAAGAATCAATAAAAAAATAACAAACTTCAACTAGCAGCCGAAGTCAGCAAACATGCCGACCCCATATCCAATTCCTCCATTATGCGTTGCTTTTATTGTAACTTGGAGTGGTACCACACGACCAATGCAAGGATTGTTGTCTGCCAAATATATTATTGACCATTGTGTGTCGGGGCTCCCTATAATGATAGGACCAAAGTACTACAAATTGAAAGACAACATAAGAACAAAGATGTTTGGATCTTGTAAAGAAACTAAACATTTTCAGAAATATCTTAGAAAATGCAGCACATAGGGTGGATAAGTCAAATAAGCTTTTCGACAAGTATATTTTACAGATATATGAGAAAAAATAACCAATTTCAAAATAAAATATGCAACTATTCCTGATAAAACAATAAGAACATTTAAAAACTTAAAGCCATAGGAAATGGCTGCACGGTTGCTAGTAATGGCAAATTTTTGTGAACATTTATTACAAGTATTGGTATGAAACTCAACCTTTTAGTATGATCCGGAATATTCACATCAAGTCTTTCCTACCTATTATTTTATTAGTTTTCTTATTAATACCATATTGTTTCAGTATTCCTGTTATAGCTAGCTAGCTAGCTATTTACAAGTATACACCATATCATCCACGCCACAAACACTTGCCTCGTTATGGAAAACAACAAATTTGACTGCCACAAACCATTTACCTCTATAATTGGCTAGAAAAAGAACATGGCAGTATCAGGTAAGTGAGAGGGCTTGATAGTCAAAAGTGCAATTGCAATCAATTGGCTGCGATGTTCCCTGTTTTCTTGAGGTATCATATGAAAAAATATGAACCAAGGTAGTGCCTACACATAACTCCAGTGGCATGCGTGAGATACAAATACACAAGAAATATGAACTTCATCAGAACCTTAAAATACAATCTAAACAACATAATCACAGAAAAAAAGTGAATTAGACTTTCATGTTGAGCATTCATATAACAATCTTTATTAAAGAGACAAACAACTAAACGGAGATTCAATGTGAAATTACACAGAAACAATAAGCTTATTTTTCCTTTAGCTCTTTTGCCAAGTTTTGGTTTAGTGTTATGCATTGCAGATCCTGTTGTAGAAACAACAGAAAGTCAACAAATAGTCAGACATTTATGGAATGAATGAATCATGCATCCAATTAACTACATAACATGGTCAAATTTCTCATTGGGCATAATGGTGAAAATTTAGAAGTAGGCATTCACAATACGTACAAATCATGTAATTAACTTCAGTCAAGCAAAATGATGTAAAAGCAAAATGAAATTCATTACTCTTAGTCAGAACATGCACACCTTAAACTAGCATCTTCAACCCAACAGAACCTTCTAGAAAGGAAATATATGATCTTAAAAGAACTCACCCTAATCCATTGAGGTTGACACTAAGTCTAGTTATATCTAGGGTTGGCCCGATATAACAGTGGTGCAAACTAGGTAAGTAGCCAATGTAGTCCACAAGATTTCAACCTCTATGGGAACTAAACCTTTATGTCACAATCACGACTGCACCACACCCTTGCAGCTATCAGCAAGGAAATGTAAATGATAAATGTGTTTTCATCACTATTATTTGCATCTTTTAGATATCTTTTTATGATTGTTTCATTGTTTATTTTCTTAGTTTTATAATTAATTACATTATATTATATTTTTATCTTAAATAAGAACTTTAATTATATTTTTTTGGATTTTTTAGGAAATGGGATAAATATTCTTGGAGTATAATTGCACAATTTGCAGCAGTCCTGTAATTATTGTATATCTGTCACCAAAAGTGCCATAACTCCTGCATCCAAAGTCCAAATTGAGTGTACAAGTATTCATTGGAAAGAAAATTTAATTTTCTAAACGAATATTCTATTATTTGGACCTCTTTTTTTGGTATGTATGCCCATAGAGCAAGTCATATGATGATTGTAATGGGATACTTTGTAAATGATTTGAATAATAATAAAGGCAATTTCCGATCTATATGTTTAAAATGTTTCTGAGATGATGGTGTAACATGATAGATGTCTAAAGAATGGTTTTACTCAATGACGTATGCTTTTAGGTTCATGACCTAAACGATGAGATCATACGGATGTTAAGAGTATGCATTCTTGTTTAGTCCCTGGTCGGTTGTTATTGTGGAAATAACCATAGACATCAATAACACTGAAGACTAGATTGTGTGTTGGTTGATGACAGAATCTCATTAGTCATGATATCGTGATATCAAACCAAGCACATAGGTACTTGTTAGAGAACAAGGTACCAGACAGACCCACCGTGAGAGTGACACATGGAACCATGAATTGGTAGTCACAGTCAGCTCTCACAGTGATGGTGGTGATTGTGATTCTTAGACCTAAAATCACTGCACTCAACACATGTCGTTGGGTACACTTTGACATCATCAAACGCAGTCCTGAAACATGGGTTGTTATAAAGGTGATGATTGGGTGGATTTGACACATGGGGTTTTTGAGGGGTGAGTGATAGATATGGGATTTGTCTCTCCTGAGGGAGTTTGGTATCCTTGGCCACTTGATGAGTAGGATTGAGAAAGGCATGCGCATGCACGTGTGAATCAATATGTGATATTGATGTCCCACACATGTCACTCGGTCTACTCTGAGATCAAAGAAATGAGTGAACGTTGACAGGATGACTGTTCCATGCCTCGAGTTCATTCAGGATATCAGTGACAAAGGAATTATACATTCACTGTAACACCATTCACGGATTGTAGGATTGAAAGTTGTTCTCCAACTTTCTATTTCACTTGGGTAGCACTGATGTGTGACTAGGCACCACTCTTTTCTTGTGAAGTCATAAGTGTTATGGACTTTCACTGCCAACGTGAAATGGACCTGTAGGGTCACACACATAGGATTTAACCTAGAAGAGGAGTTTTGTCCACAAGCAATGTTTAGATTGATTACTAAAGGAGTTTAGTAGTTCAATTAAACACTCAATTAATCGATAGCTCAATATCATAATGTTCAAGGTGTTGGATGTGTTGATTGGAGTATCGGATTGATTGAAATCACAATTGACTGATTCTGAAGAATCTGCACTCCCATCCGATCGGCTCATGAGATGAACTGATCGGCTGAGCTTGGTGAACCGGTCGGCTCAAGTGTTGAGCCGATCAGTTGAAGATCAGGGTGAACCAATTACTTCAAAGGTTGAAACGATCGATTCAACTGGTGCAACCGAGCAAGTTGGGAAAGTAGGATTGGTGAGAATTTTCTTTTCATTTCACTTGCCCAATTTGATTGGAAATAGGATTGGTATTCGATACCAATTAGAAATAAAAGAAGGAAAGTCAATCGGGAACCGACCAGGACCACCAACCGACCGGTTCAAGGGTCCCAACCTATTGGTTGAGGTGTGAACTGACCGGTTCAGGTCCCTAACCGACCGGTTCACTTGTGAACCGATCGGTTCAGGTTGCGAGTTGGTTGCTTTTGTGGAAAATCTCGAACCCTTCTACTCCTGCTTTTAGTCCCGTATTGCCGGGAATAGAGAACCATGTCCCATGACCCGCCTATATATATAGGGGTATTGGGGGCTTCTCAGAGTACAACTCAGTGCAAGCCAGTTCCTATGCAAAGTTGTCGTTCTCTCTGGTTTTGGTAACTGAGAGAGCCCGAGAAAGTGCTACCCGAAAAGGGAGGCGCAACAAGGGAAGGACAACTGCAGTTGCAACTAGTAGCAGGAGAGTGTGTTGGTGACTAGTACATCAACAGGAGGGTGCGACTCCTTCCGGTTCCTTGTGCGACAAGGAAATCGGAGTTCCAGGCGGTCCGTGTGGATGACTGTAGATGCGGGAGACCTCTGCCGCTTGGAGGACGACTGTCAATCTCGAAAGTCCCGGTGAGAGGAGGAGTCTTCAGTCCTGATGTGACCAGGAGCTGCACAGACACCGTCCAAGATCGGAGGTGAAGACCATGCAAGGCACGAGGTACTGTCGCCGAGCAAGCCTCGGGACAAGGTATGCATCCACAAATCATCCTTCCTATTATATAGACGTTGACGCGATTCCTTTGGTTCTGGGTGTTTGGGGAGAAATTTTTTTGTTTCCACTACTTCTCTGCCTCCTCCAAAACCCAACAGTGGTATCAGAGCCACGTCAACCGCTCTGTATTTTAGGATTATCGATATGATCGATTTTGGTTTGTCGCCTTTATTTATTGCATGTGATGCGAATAATATCAGCTTTATACATGTCCAATCCACAAATCCCAAATATACATATATGATATGTAATATTAATGCACTCGATATACGTCGCCCTTAAATGAGTTTTGTGGTGGATGTGTAGCATGATTATGGCCTATAAACCCCTATATCTGTGTGTGGTTGTATGTGGTTGCTTGCATCTCGGTCTGCGCACCGATTCCCCTTCTCCTATTCCTGATGTAACTTGAAATAATTCGAGAATTCTTTTCCTACCTTTGCTCCCCCCGAATGTAACTCATGGTTTTACAATTAAATTGTAAATAGGATAGATTTTATTTCCTGTTATGTCAAAGAACGGTGGACAACCTGAGAGGATCGGTTCAAGGCGTGAACCGATCAGTTGGTGATCCAGACGACCGGTCCAAGGAGTGAGATGAGCAGGTGGCTACCTGAGGAGATGCACGACGATCGGTGAACCGATCGGCTGGAGGCGCCCGTCGATCGGCTAGTGGTACCCGAACAACCAACCTGATGGCGAGCCGACCGGTCATGGAGATGAGCTGATCAACCCCAGAAAGGCAGGCACAGATTTCATCTTGTACAGGTTGCATGTGATGTAGACCTAGATGACTGTGATTCCTCTTGGCTCAAGGAATCACAATAGTATGGCCATAATCATTGCTTTTTATCGTTTTGCATGTTTTATGTGGGATATAGCATGTATATGATACTTACTATATATTGTGGTGATTGCATATGTATATGTATATAAAAATCAAATCCCTCATTAAAATATTAAGTCTTATACGCCTTCCATTAGCGACACACATGGCAAACTTGATCGACCAAGCGTACGTTACGCCAAAGCATGGTGCGCCGTCTATCTTGTGGAAGTGTGAAGGGTCGACATGTAGATTCTGCTAAAGCAGGGTGCATTTTTACTGTGTCGGCTTTTGGGTTAGACTTAACTGGTGATTCTTAGAGTGTCTAAGCCCAGAGGCACGTAATGTTCATGGCAAGGTGTTGCGCATGTTCATTCATCAAGAGTTGCATATGATGCAATTGGCATGATGGCCTACCTAAATAGTCAAGATTATGGGCGATCAACCAAAACTGACTCATGACTTGATGAAATATGGATCTTGACCCACTAGAAGATTGTACGCTGCAATCTTATGAATTGATGGTGATGGCTATCAATTTGAGTCAAAATAGTGGGAGCGGTAATTAATTAAAGGCCTAATTAACTATCGTCAAATTTTATTCAAATCAAATCAAAAGGAGTTTTGACAAATGCAAATTTTCTCTTGTAGAATGGCAAAAGAATCATCTTTTAAAATGGGCAAATTAATTAAGAATAAATTCCATAACTGATTGAGGATTGTGAGAAGTGTTCTACACAATCTAGATATACCAGGAGCCTTTGAATCCACTCTATGTATGCTTAATGCGTTGGATAAGAAGAAAGAAGGTAAGGGAGAGAAGTGTTCTCTCGCCAAACCAATTTCTTCTACATGGAGAGGATTGAAGGAACAATGGAAGAAGAAGTCAGAGATAGAGATCTCTACTTCTGGTGTATATGTGATAGAGATTAACTTTACTACTTCTTCATCATGGGTACTTGATACCGGATGCGGATCTCACATTTGTTCAAATGTGAAGGATCTTAAGAGAAGTACGCCTTTAGGGAAAGTCGAGGTTGAACTACGTGTTGCCAATGGGGCAAGAGTTTCCGCCAGTGCCGTAGGAACCTATGAGTTAACTCTACCAAGTGGGCCAATAATAGAGTTGAAGAACTGCTATTATGTACCTGCCATAAATAGGAATATCATTTCCGTCTCTTGTTTGGACAAAGATGGATTTGAATTTCTTATTAAGAGTGGAAGGTGTTCCATTTCTAAAGATGGGATCTTTTGTGGCAGTGCCCCAATGTCTTATGGTCTATACTTGATAGACTTGGAGACAAGTGTATACAACGTAAACACCAAAAAGCAAAAACTTAACGACTCAAATAAAACATATCTCTGGCATTGTCGTCTAGGGCACATAAATGAGAGGCGCATTTCTAGACTCCATAAATATGGTTATCTAGACTCTTTTGATTATGAATCAATAGAGACATGTGAATCTTGTTTATTGGGCAAGATGACCAAGACTCCCTTTTCAGGTAAAGGTGAGAGAGCTAGTGATATATTAGGACTCATACATACTGATGTATGTGGGCCTTTTAGATCTAATGCCAGAAATGGGTGTCAATACTTCATTACCTTCACTGATGATTTCAGTAGGTATGGCTATGTGTACCTGATGAAGCATAAGTTAGAAGCCCTTGAAAAGTTCAAGGATTTCATGAATGAAGTATAGAACCAACTTGGTAAAAGTATTAAGGCACTTCCATCCGATCGAGGTGGAGAATACTTAAGCCAGGAGTTTGAGGACCTTCTGTGAGCCCGTGGTATTGTATCACAATGGACTCCGCCTGGAACACCACCGCATAATGGTGTGTTTGAAAGAAAGAATCACACATTGTTGGATATGGTGCGATCAATGATGAGTTTTGCTGATCTTCCGATTTCCTTCTGGGGTCATGCTCTTGAAACCGCCGCGTTTACACTTAACCGTGTACCATCTAAATCGGTTCAAAAGACACCATATGAGATATGGACTGGGAAGCGTCCTAATTTTTCTTTTATGAATATGTGGGGTTGTGAGGCTTATGTCAAGAAAATGTTTCCTGATAAGCTTGGACCCAAATCCGATAAATGTTATTTTGTTGGATATCCCAAGGAAACCAAGGGATATTATTTGTACCACCCTACTGACAACAAAGTGTTTGTTTCTAGGGATGCTGTATTCCTAGAGAAGGAATTTATTTCCAAAGGAAGTAGTGGGAGGAATATAGAGCTTGAAGAGGTTCAAGCCCAACAAGAAAACATTGAACCGATAGATGTACCAGAGGAAAATGTAGATTTACAAGGTGTTGTGGAATCTCAGTCTCCTCAGGTAAGACAAGGACCTCGTAGATCTAGTAGGACCCGCCTTGAGCCTGAGAGGTTTGGATACCTTGTAACTCAGGAAGGTGGTGAGTTGATCATAGATGATGATCCAACTACCTACGTAGAGGCTATGGAGGGACCCGATTCTGAGAAATGGCTTGAAGCCAAGAGATCTAAGATGGGATCCATGTACTCCAACAAAGTATGGACTTTGGTGGAACCACCCGAAGGAGTAAAACCCATAGGGTGAAAGTGGGTCTTCAAGAAGAAGACCAACATGGATGGCAATGTGCAAACTTATAAAGGCAGATTGGTTGCTAAGGGATTTTGACAAGTTCAAGGTGTTGACTATGACGAAACCTTTTCTCCAGTTGCCATGATTAAGTCCATGAGGATCATGCTTGCTATTGCAGCTTATTATGACTATGAGATTTGGCAGATGGATGTTAAAACCACATTCCTTAACGGGAATATAAATGAGGATGTGTACATGACACAGCCTGAAGGTTTTGTAGATCCAAAGAATGCCAATAAAGTCTGTAAGCTGCAAAGGTCAATCTATGGATTGAAGCAAACATCTCGTAGTTGGAATCTTCGATTTGATGAGGAAGTCAAAATGTTTGGCTTTATTCAAAATGAAGATGAACCTTGTGTGTACAAGAAGGTTAGTGGGAGCTCGACCACATTCCTCATATTGTATGTAGATGACATACTTTTGATGGGGAATGATGTCTTAGCCTTAGAGAAGGTAAAGACTTGGCTTGGGAATACTTTCTCAATGAAGGACTTAGGAGAAGCATCCTACATCCTAGGAATTAAGATCTATAGAGATAGATCTAGAAGGCTTCTCAGACTAAGTCAGAGAAAGTACATCGACAAAGTGCTGAAGTGGTTCAGCATGGAGAACTTAAAGAGAGGAAACATTCCCATGCTACATGGAGTCACCATCTCCAGAGCTCAGTGTCCCCAATCTTGTGAAGAGAGGGAGCGTATGAATGGGATCCCATATGCATCAGCCATCGGATCCATCATGTACGCAATGTTTTGCACACGCCCAGATGTCTCGTATGCTCTCAGCATGACAAGCATGTACCAGTTAGATCCCGGGGATGCTCACTAGACAGCTGTGAAGAACATCCTCAAGTACCTGCGAAGGACTAAGGATCAGTTTCTTGTGTACGGCGGCGATGAAGAGCTGGTTGTAAAGGGTTACACCGATGCAAGCTTCCAAACCGATAAAGATGATTACAGATCGCAGTCAGGATTTGTGTTTTGCCTTAATAATGGAGTTGTGAGATGGAAGAGTTCCAAACAAGAAATAGTTGCTGATTCTACTACAGAGGCCAAGTATATTGTTGCATCACATGCAGCAAAGGAGGCTGTGTGGATCAGGAAGTTCATTTCTGAACTTGGTGTAGTTCCCAGTAGCTGTGATGCAATTGAGCTTTATTGTGACAATAATGGAGCTATTGCGCAAGCTAAGGAGCCCAGATCACATCAGCGGTCCAAGCACATACTGCGGCGCTTCCATCTCATATGAGAGATCGTATAGCGAGGAGATGTGAAGATTTGTAGAGTAACAACTGAAGACAACATAGTTGATCCACTGACTAAGGCCCTTTCTCAGCAGAAGCATGATGGTCATGCTAGGTCACAAGGTTTGAGATTATTTGGTGACTGGCTCTAAGTGCAAGTGGGAGTCTGTTGGTATGTATGCCCATAGAGCAAGTCATATGATGATTGTAATGGGATACTTTGTAAATGATTTGAATAATAATAAAGGCAATTTCCGATCTATATGTTTAAACTGTTTCTGAGATGATGGTGTAACATGATAGATGTCTAAAGAATGGTTTTACTCAATGACGTATGCTTTTAGGTTCATGACCTAAACGATGAGATCATACAGATGTTAAGAGTATATATTATTGTTTAGTCCCTAGTCGGTTGTTATTATGGAAATAACCATAGACATCAATAACACTGAAGACTAGATTGTGTGTTGGTTGATGAGAGAATCTCATTAGTCATGATATAGTGATATCAAACCAAGCACATAGGTACTTGTTAGAGAACAAGGTACTAGACAGACCCACCGTGAGAGTGACACATGGAACCATGACTTGGTAGTCACAGTCAGCTCTCATAGTGATGGTGGTGAGTGTGATTCTTAGACATGAAATCATTGCACTCAACACATGTCGTTGGGTACACTTTGACATCATCAAATGCAGTCCTGAAACATGGGTTGTTATAAAGGTGATGATTGGGTGGATTTGACACATGGGGTTTTTGAGGGGTGAGTGATAGATATGGGATTTGTCCCTCCTGAGGGAGTTTGATATCCTTGGCCACTTGATGAGTAGGATTGAGAAAGGCATGCGCATGCATGTGTGAATCAATATGTGATATTGATGTCACACATATCTCACTCGGTCTACTCTGAGATGAAGGAAATGAATGAATGTTGACAGGATGACTGTTCCATGCCTCAAGTTCATTCAGGATATCCGTGACAAAGGAATTATACATTCACTGTAACACCATTCACGGATTGTAGGATTGAAAGTTGTTCTCCAACTTTCTATTTCACTTGGGTAGCACTGACGTGTGACTAGGCACCGCTCTTTGCTTGTGAAGTCATAAGTGTTATGGACTTTCACTGCCAATATGAAATGGACCTGTAGGGTCATACACATAGGATTTAACCTGGAAGAGGATTTTTGTCCACAAGCAATGTTTAGATTGATTACTAAAGGAGTTTAGTAGTTCAATTAAACACTCAATTAATCGATAGCCCAATATCATAATGTTCAAGGTGTTGGACGCATTGATTGGAGTATCAGATTGATTGAAATTGCAATTGACTAATTCTGCACAATCTGCACTCCCAACCGATTGGTTGATGAGATGAACCGATCGGCTGAGCTTGGTGAACCGGTCGACTCAAGTGTTGAGCCAATCGGCTCAAGATCAGGGTGAACTGATTGCTTCAAAGGTTGAAACGATCGATTCAACTGGTGCAACCAAGCAAGTTGGGAAAGTAGGATTGGTGAGAATTTCCTTTTCGTTTCACTTGCCCAATTTGATTGGAAATAGGATTGGTATTCGATGCCAATTAGAAACAAAGGAAGGAAAGTCAATCGGGAACTGACCAGGACCACCAACCGACCGGTTCACTTGTGAACCGATCGGTTCAAGGGTCCCAACCGATCGGTTGAGGTGTCAACTGACCAGTTCAGGTCCCCAACCGACTGGTTCACTTGTGAACCGATCAGTTCAGGTTGCGAGTTGGTTGCTTTTGTGGAAAATCTTGAACCCTTCTACTCGTGCTTTTAGTCCCGTATTACTGGGAACAGAGAACCCTGTCCCACGACCCTCATATATAGGGGTATTGGGGGCTTCTCAGAGTACAACTCAGTGCAAGCCGGTTGCTCTGCAAAGTTGTTGTTCTCTCTGGTTTTGGTAACCGAGAGAGCCCGAGCAAGTGCAACCTGAATAGGGAGGCACAGTAAGGGAAGGACAACTGCAGTTGCAATTGGTAGCAGGAGAGTGTATTGGCAACTAGTACGTCAATAGGAGGGTGCGACTCCTTCCGGTTCCTTGTGCGACAAGGAAATCGGAGTTCCAGGCGGTCTGTGTGGATGACTGTAGAGGCGGGAGACCTCTTCTACTCAGAGGACGACTGTCAATCCCGACAGTCCCGGTGACAGGAGGAGTCTTCAGTCCCGGTGCGACCAGGAGCTGCACAGACACCGTCCAAGACCGGAGGTGAAGACTGCGCAAGGCGTGAGGTACTGTCGCCGAGCAAGCCTCGGGACAAGGTATGCATCCAAAAACCATCCTTCCTATTATATAGACGTTGACGCGATTACTTTGGTTATGGGTGTTTGGGGAGAAACTTTTTTGTTTCCGCTGCTTCTTTGCCTCCTCCAAAACCCAATAGTGGTATCAGAACCACGTCACCCGCTCAGTATGTTAGGATTATCGATATGATCGATTTTGGTTTGTCGCCTTTATTTATTGCATGCGATGCGAATAATATCAACTTTATACATGTCCAATCCACAAATCCCAAATATACATATATGATATGTAATATTAATGCACTCGATACGTATCTCCCTTAAACGAGTTTTGTGGTGGATGTGTAGCATAATTATGGCCTATAAACTCCTATATCTATGTGTGGTTGTATGTGGTTGCTTGCATCTCGGTCTGCGCACCGATTCCCCTTCTCCTATTCCTGATGTAACACGAAATAATTCGAGAATTCTTTTCCTACCTTTGCTCCCCCCGAATGTAACTTGGGGTTTCACAATTAAATTGTAAATATGATAGATTTTATTTCATGTTATGTCAAAGAACGACGGACAACCTGAGACGATCGGTTCAAGGCGTGAACCGATCGGTTGGTGATCCAGACGACCGGTCCGAGGAGCGAGACGAGCGGGTGGTGACCTGAGGAGATGCATGACGACCAGTGAACCGATCGGCTGGAGGTGCCAGTCGATCGGCTGGTGGCACTCGAACAACCAACCTGATGGCGAGCCGATCCATCATGGAGATGAGCTGATCAAACCCAGAAAGGCAGGCACAGATTTCATCGTGTACAGGTTGCATGTAATGTAGACCTAGATGACCGTGATTCCTCTTGGCTTGAGGAATCACAATAGGATGGCCATAATCATTGCTTTTTTATCGTTTTGCATGTTTTATGTGGGATATAGCATGTATATGATACTTACTATATATTGTGGTGATTGGATATGTATATGTATATAAAAATCAAATCCCTCATTAATATATTAAGTCTTATACGCCTTCCATTAGCGACACACATGGCAAACTTGATCGACCAAGCATAGGTTACGCCAAAGCGTGGTGCGCCGTCTATCTTGTGGAAGTGTGAAGGGTCGACATGTAGGTTATGCCAAAGTAGGGTGCATGTTTACCGTGTCGACTTTTGGGTTAGACTTAACTGGTGATTCTTAGAGCGTCTAAGCCCAGAGGCACGTAATGTTCATGGCAAGGTGTTGCGCATGTTCATTCATCAAGAGTTGCATATGATGCAATTGGCATGATGGCCTACCTAAATAGTCAAGATTATGGGTGATCAGCCAAAGCTGACTCATGACTTGATGAAAATGGATCTTGACCCACTAGAAGATTGTACGCTGCAATCTTCCGAATTGATGGTGAGGGATATCAATTTGAGTCAAAATAGTGGGAGCGGTAATTAATTAAAGGCCTAATTAACTATCGTCAAATTTTATTCAAATCAAATCAAAAGGAGTTTTGACAAATGCAAATTTTCTCTTGTAGAATGGCAAAAGAATCATCTTTTAAAATGGGCAAATTAATTGAGAATAAATTCCATAACTGGTTGAGGACTATGAGAAGTGTTCTGCACAATCCAGATATACCAGGAGCCTTTGAATCCACTCTATGTACGCTTAATGCGTTGGTGAAGAAGAAACAAGGTAAGTGAGAGAAGTGTTCTCTCACCAAACCAATTTCTTCTACATGGAGAGAATTGAAAGAATAATGGAAGAAGAAGTCAGAGATAGAGATCTCTACTTCTGGTGTATACGTGATAGAGATTAACTTTACTACTTCTTCGTCATGGGTACTTGATATCGGATGCGGATCTCACATTTGTTCAAATGTGAAGGATCTTAAGAGAAGTAGGCCTTTAGGGAAAGGAGAGGTTGAACTACGTGTTGCCAATGGGGCAAGAGTTGCCGCCAGTGCCGTAGGAACCTATGAGTTAACTCTACCAAGTGGGATAATAATAGAGTTGAAGAACTGCTATTATGTACCTGCCATAAATAGGAATATCATTTCCGTCTCTTGTTTGGACAAAGATGGATTTGAATTTCTTATTAAGAGTGGAAGGTGTTCCATTTCTAAAGATGGGATCTTTTATGGAAGTGCCCCAATGTCTTATGGTCTATACTTGATAGACTTGGAGACAAGTGTATACAACATAAACACCAAAAAGCAAAAACTCAATGACTCAAACAAAACATATCTCTGGCATTGTCATCTAGGGCACATAAATGAGACGCGCATTTCTAGACTCCATAAAGATGGTTATCTAGACTCTTTTGATTATGAATCAATAGAGACATGTGAATCTTGTTTGTTGGGTAAGATGACCAAGACTCTCTTTTCAGGTAAAGGTGAGAGAGCTAGTGATCTATTAGGACTCATACATACTGATGTATGTGGGCCTTTTAGATCTAATGCCAGAAATGGGTGTCAGTACTTCATTACCTTCACTGATGATTTCAGTAGGTATGGCTATGTGTACCTGATGAAGCATAAGTCAGAAGCCCTTGAAAAGTTCAAGGATTTCAGGAATGAAGTACAAAACCAACTTGGTAAAAGTATTAAGGCACTTTGATCCGATCGAGGTGGAGAATACTTAAGCCAGGAGTTTGAGGACCTTCTGCGAGCCCGTGGTATTGTATCACAATGGACTCCAGCTGGAACACCACAGCATAATGGTGTGTCTGAAAGAAGGAATCACACATTGTTGGATATGGTGCGATCAATGATGAGTTTTTCTGATCTTCCGATTTCCTTCTGGGGTCATGCTCTTGAAACCGCCGCGTTTACACTTAACCGTGTACCATCTAAATTGGTTCAAAAGACACCATATGAGATATGGATTGGGAAGCGTCCCAATTTGTCTGTTATGAAGATTTGGGGTTGTGAGGCTTACGTCAAGAAAATTTTTCCTGATAAGCTTGGACCCAAATCTGATAAATGTTATTTTGTAGGATATCCCAAAGAAACCAAAGGATATTATTTATACCACCCTACTGACAACAAAGTGTTTGTTGCCAGGGATGCTGTATTCCTAGAGAAGGAATTTATTTCCAAAGGAAGCAGTGGGAGGAATATAGAGCTTGAAGTGGTTCAAGCCCAACCAGAAAACATTGAACCGGTAGATGTACCAGAGGAAAATGTAGATTCACAAGGTGTTGTGGAATCTCAGTCTCCTCAGGTAACACAAGGACCTCGTAGATCTAGTAGGACACGCGTTGAGCCTGAGAGGTTTGGATACCTTGTAACTCAGGAAGGTGGTGAGTTGATCATAGATGATGATCCAACTACCTACGTAGAGGCTATGGAGGGACCAGATTCTGAGAAATGGCTTGAAGCCATGAGATCTGATATGGAATCCATGTACTCCAACAAAGTATGGACTTTGGTGGAACCACCCGAAGGAGTAAAACCCATAGGGTGCAAGTGGGTCTTCAAGAAGAAGACCGACATGGATGGCAATGTGCAAACTTATAAAGGCAGATTGGTTGCTAAGGGATTTCGACAAGTTCAAGGTGTTGACTATGATGAAACCTTTTCTCCAGTTGCCATGATTAAGTCCATGAGGATCATGCTTGCTATTGCAGCTTATTATGACTATGAGATTTTGTAGATGGATGTTAAAACCACATTCCTTAACGGGAATATAAATGAGGATGTGTACATGACACACCCTGAAGGTTTTGGTAGATCCAAAGAATGCCAATAAAGTCTGTAAGCTGCAAAGGTCAATCTATGGATTGAAGCAAGAATCTCGGAGTTGGAATCTTCGATTTGATGAGGAAGTCAAAGTGTTTGGCTTTATTCAAAATGAAGATGAACCTTGTGTATACAAGAAGGTTAGTGGGAGCTCGACCACATTCCTCATATTGTATGTAGATGACATACTTTTGATGGGGAATGATGTCTTATCCTTAGAGAAGGTAAATACTTGGCTTGGGAATATTTTCTCAATGAAGGACTTAGGAGAAGCATCCTACATCCTAGGAATTAAGATCTATAGAGATAGATCTAGAAGGCTTATCGGAATAAGTCAGAGCACATACATCGACAAAGTGTTGAAGCGGTTCAGCATGGAGAACTCAAAGAGAGGCAACATTCCCATGCTACATGGAGTCACCATCTCTAGAGCTCAGTGTCCCCAATCTTGTGAAGAGAGGGAGCGTATGAATGGGATCCCATATGCATCAACCATCGGGTCCATCATGTACGCTATGTTGTGCACACGCCTAGATGTCTCGTCTGCTCTCAGCATGACGATCAAGTACCAGTCAGATCCCGGGGATGCTCACTGGACAGGTGTGAAGAACATCCTCAAGTACTTGTGAAGGACTAAGGATCAATTTCTTGTGTACGGCGGCGAGGAAGAGCTGGTTGTAAAGGGTTACACTGATGCAAGCTTCCAAACCGATAAAGATGATTACAGATCGCAGTTAGGATTTGTGTTTTGCCTTAATAATGGAGCTGTGAGCTGGAAGAGTTCCAAGCAAGAAACAGTTTCCGATTCTACTACAGAGGCTGAGTATATTGCTGCATCACATGCAGCAAAGGAGGCTGTGTGGATCAAGAAGTTCATTTCTGAACTTGGTGTAGTTCCCAGTAGCTATGATGCAATTGAACTTTATTGTGATAATAATGGAGCTATTGCGCAAACTAAGGAGCCCCGATCACATCAGCGGTCCAAGCACATACTGCGGCGCTTCCATCTCATACGAGATATTGTACAGCGAGGAGATGTGAAGATTTGCAGAGTACCAACTGAAGACAACATAACTGATCCACTGACTAAGGCCCTATCTCAGCAGAAGCATGATGGTCATGCTAGGTCACAAGGGTTGAGATTGCTTGGTGACAGGCTCTAAGTGCAAGTGGGAGTCTGTTGATATGTATGCCCATAGAGAAAGTCATATGATGATTGTAATGGGATACTTTGTAAATGATTTGAATAATAATAATGGCAATTTCCAATCTATATGTTTAAATTGTTTCTGAGATGATGGTGTAACATGATAGATGTCTAAAGAATGGTTTTACTCAATGACGTATGCTTTTAGGTTCATGACCTAAACGATGAGATCATACGGATGTTAAGAGTATACATTCTTGTTTAGTCCCTAGTCAGTTGTTATTGTGGAAATAACCATAGACAACAATAACACTGAAGACTAGATTGTGTGTTGGTTGATGACAGAATCTCATTAGTCATGATATAGTGATATCAAACCAAGCACATAGGTACTTGTTAGAGAACAAGGTACCGGACAGACCCACCGTGAGAGTGACACATGGAACCATGACTTGGTAGTCACAGTCAGCTCTCACAGTGATGGTGGTGAGTGTGATTCTTAGACCTAAAATCACTGCACTCAACACATGTCATTGGGTACACTTTGACATCATCAAACTCAATCCTGAACCATGGGTTGTTATAAAGGTGATGATTAGGTGGCTTTGACACATGGGGTTTTTGAGGGGTGAGTGATAGATATGGGATTTGTCCCTCCTGAGGGAGTTTGATATCCTTGGCCACTTGATGAGTAGGATTGAGAAAGGAATGCACATGCATGTGTGAATCAATATGTGATATTGATGTCACACACATCTCACTCGGTCTACTATGAGATTAAGGAAATGAATGAACGTTGACAGGATGACTGTTCCATGCCTCGAGTTCATTCAGGATATCAGTGACAAAGGAATTATACATTCACTGTAACACCATTCACGGATTGTAGGATTGAAAGTTATTCTCCAACTTTCTATTTCACTTGGGTAGCACTGATGTGTGACTAGGCACCGCTCTTTGCTTGTGAAGTCATAAGTGTTATGGACTTTCACTGCCAACGTGAAATGGACCTGCAGGGTCACACACATAGGATTTAACCTGGAAGAGGAGTTTTGTCCACAAGCAATGTTTAGATTGATTACTAAAGGAGTTTAGTAGTTCAATTAAACACTCAATTAATCGATAGCTCAATATCATAATGTTCAAGGTGTTGGAAGCGTTGATTGGAGTATCGGATTGATTGAAATCACAATTGACTCATTTTGCACAATCTACACTCCCAACTGATCGGCTCATGAGATGAACCGATCGGCAGAGCTTGGTGAAACGGTTGGCTCAAGTGTTGAGCTGATCGGCTCAAGATCAGGGTGAACCGATTGCTTCAAAGGTTGAAACGATTGATTCAACTGGTGCAACCGAGCAAGTTGGGAAAGTAGGATTGGTGAGAATTTTCTTTTCATTTCACTTGCCCAATTTGATTGGAAATAGGATTGGTATTCGATACCAATTAGAAACAAAAGAAGGAAAGTCAATCGGAAACTGACCAGGACCACCAACCGACCGGTTTAAGGGTCCCAACCGATCGGTTGAGGTGTCAACTGACCGGTTCAGGTCCCCAATTGACCGGTTCACTTATGAACCGATCGGTTCAGGTTGCGAGTTGGTTGCTTTTGTTGAAAATCTTGAACCCTTCTACTCCTGCTTTTAGTCCCGTATTGCCGGGAATAGAGAACCCTGTCCCATGACTCGCCTATATATAGGGGTATTGGGGGCTTCTCAGAGTACAACTCAGTGCAAGCCAGTTGCTCTGCAAAGTTGTCGTTCTCTCTGGTTTTGGTAACCGAGAGAGCCCGAGCAAGTGCTACCCGAAAAGGGAGGCGCAACAAGGGAAGGACAACTACATTTGCAACTGGTAGCAGGAGAGTGTGTTGGCGACTAGTACGTCAACAGGAAGGTGCGATTCCTTCTGGTTCCTTGTGTGACAAGGAAATCGGAGTTCCAGGTGGTCCGTGTGGACGACTGTAGAGGCGGGAGACCTCTGCCGCTCAGAGGACAACTGTCAATCCCGACAGTCCCGGTGAGAGGAGGAGTCTTCAGTCCTGGTGCGACCAGGAGCTGCACAGACACCGTCCAAGACCGGAGGTGAAGACCGCACAAGGCGCGAGGTGTTGTCGCCGAGCAAGCCTTAGGACAAGGTATGCATCCACAAACCATCCTTCCTATTATATAGACGTTGACACGATTCCTTTGGTTCTGGGTGTTTGGGGAGAAAATTTTTTGTTTCCGCTTCTTCTCTGCCTCCTCCAAAACCCAACACTTTTGTGCTTTTTACGGGAACGAAATATGTTCGAATCCGCTGCTGTGGGAATCTGCATTGAAGAGAGTTACATGGTCAAGACAATTAAAGTCTATCAAATTCTTATTGACCAAATCTTGAAAATTCAAAAGGATAGCTCCATCTCTTTTTCCCCCTCTTTTTTTGGATAGCCTACCCCTCCTTCTCCTATAAAAGGAATGGCACTTCCTCCTCCCAAGAATCATCTTTTGTATCATCTTTTGTATTAGAACTCTGAGCATTTGTTCTCCTATTATTCAAGCAATAGAATTTCTTCTTAGTGTTCTTTAATTCTTGCAATTTATATTCTTGCAATAGATCTAGTTGTTCTTCGTTTCTTCTTCTTTCTCTTTCGTGGATTGGAGCAAGGGTTGAAGAGATTGGCCATTTAATTGTCTCTAGCCTAAGGATTTTCCTTTAGTAAGACTAGATTATGGCCATTTCGTTTCTCCCCTCCACCTCCATGTTTTCCACAAGCATGTGTGAGTATACTTCTATCGAGGTAAGGGGAATAACCCCTTATCCATGGTTTTAACGACTTTTTCTTAAACGACTAGATGGTAATCGATTTTAATTAACGGTTGATCTTCAGATCCCACATTAATCTGGATGGAAATGACCATGGAAATTTGGATTTAGAACAATAAAATCAATTGCATAGACGTTTTGATATGACCGTGGATTTTGTCTTTTAGGATGATAAACTAGGAAGCATGAGCACCAAGACCAATGGGCTCATGTGGAGTTTATCTCTTGTGAGTTTCTAAATTCACAAACCTTCATCGAATCGTCGCTTAAGAATTAGTTGTTATCGCTTAGGATAAGGTGGTGAAAACCCCTACGAGCCTCAATTCTCTCTCTTTGATTTCAACCTCCGTTGATTTGCTTTCTTTACTTCTAGTCTTTTTCCAATAGTCTACTTGTGCTAACAATTGTTTCTTTTCCTTGTGACAGGGGCAAAATAAATTCTTGTTATTACATTGTAACTTTATGTTTATTTCTTATTTTAGTGTAAAAAATCAAACTCGCAACACCACTTTTACTTTCTGTTCAAAATCTGAAAATATAAAAAAATAATAAATTAGTTCTTCAAAATAATTAGGATAAAAGAAACAATCCTAAAAAGTTTTCATGTGGGATCGACCCTTTCTATACCAGCCTTAGTCGGAAAGTTGAAAAATAATTAACCTCTAGGATAATTATCTTAGTGATTGTAAGTGCTAAGCGATGCATTAACAATTTGGCGACGTTGCCGGGGACAACAAATTGTTTTCTCGAACCCCAAAAAATTTTTTTGAAAACTTTTTTTCCTTTTTTTTATGCCGTTCGAGTAACATTCTGGAAGTGTACTACTCTTTCTGCCGAGTTTTCATTCCGGTAGTACGTTTTTTTCTGCACACGAATTAACTACTTATTTTGTGCATGCGACGCTCGAACGCCGATTTCACTAGTAAAAATTGGGCCATTATTCACGAGTGAGTCCTGTCACAAACCCCTCTCTACAGGCCCTCACAAATAGGGACGATTGTGAGTCTGGCCCTCACAAATGGTCCATGAAGAGAACTCACGTGACAAATACCAGTGGCCCTCACAAATACAGTTGTCACGGACCAACTGACCCTCAAGAATGTTATATTGAGGGACTATTTAGCCTTCACAAATACATTTTTGAGGACTATTTAGCCTTCATAAATACATTTTTGAGGGCATTTTTAGTTCTCATAAATATATTTTTGAGGGACTTGATGGTCCTGGAGAATATAATTTTGAAGGGCTAATGCCTTCATTAATATTATTTTTGAGGGACCATGTGGTCGTCGTCAATGCAATTGTGATGGCCAATCTGGATCTCGTTTTTGAGGGACTAAAGACCTTCATTAATATATTTTTGAGGGATTACTGTAAATGATTTGGTTATTGATTTATTGAATGATTTGTTGAATGTTAATTAATTTTAAGAGAAAACTTTGTATATATAACCTCAAGCAATATTTCTATACGAGTCACATGACATCATAAGAAATTTCAACACTAAAATGACACATAAAAATGTTAAATCACCTCAAACAAATTTATATTAATGAAGCAAAATATTATCCATACATTGCGTGCTCAACGTTGATATAAATAACAAATACATATGATTCTAAAATTTGAGATTGATGACAATCAACATATCATGCTAGAAACTCTTAAGATCTGTAATGTCTCCATATTCCTTCAAATGGTGTGGTGCTCTTCATCAATGCCAGGCCTCATACGGTTGGGTACTTGAGTATTCTTCTCCTAAAAATGACAAATCATTATATTAATAGAATTTAAAGTTTATGCATAAATCATAGTACAACAAACAACTTACCCTTATATTTCGGTTCGGTTCTACTCCGAAGTGCATTGTCGATCGAAATCCATCATTAAAAGCAATTCTACCCTATCAATATAAATACAAAAAGGAATCAGAGTGAGTGCGAAGTAGAATATGTCATATTGTTGACTCAAGGCCCAAATGGCGTATAACAATTTTTGTAATCACTTGTAATGAATGTGACTTGTAATTAAGCTTAGAAAAATGTTTGGGACACAAAAATACATGGTTTAACCAGCCAAATCCAATTTGCTAAAATTCCCAATAGACACTTGATCGGTCGAGTTGCCACTTCACAAAACTCGACCGATCGAGTGTCTATTCAAACCTGAAATGAACCGATCAGTCAAGTTGCCACTTCCCAGAACTCGACCAATCAAGTGTCTGTTCAAACCTGAAATGGTATGATAGTTCGAGTTTCTAAGAAACATAATTATCCTAGACTTGAAAACAAAATTATTTGATGAAAACAGACAAATTAATGAACTAAACATTAGCGCATCATGCTTTATTTTAGTTCTATCAACAAAATTTCAATATGAAGATGCAATCAAAGGTATGGCAATCATTTCCTGTCGAACAGGGAACCAAATCCATACCTAGGCTTTGAGAAGCATCCAGGTTCTAGCAGCAGCCAACTTCCAGGAATTTATTCTAAATATGTCGCAGCAAATTTTCCAGCAGGGCCAGGCATGCGTCTGCAATCTCCCCAGCAGAATAGGATACCATCACTTATTGGAAAAGGAGAAAAATAATGGCGTGATGGGGATTGGATGTGTGCAAACTGCAACAACCATAATTTTTCTTCTCGTTCGATCTGCAACAGGTGCAAGACTCAGAAGGAGGGCGCAATTGCTGAGCTTGTTAGTGTTGCGTAGTTTACTTTCGGAGTTCAGATTTGATATTTTTTCTCTCAGGGATGTGGAACATACATACATTTTTTGCGAGGTGATTTTGAGATACATTTCTGAGTTAGTTTGGTAAGGCAATTTATGTTCCACAAACCCAAGTAGAAGCAATCGTTTGCCCTTCAGAATACTTAGATGCCTCTGTGAACAATAAGTGGAAGTGGTTAGATATAAAGGCAAGTTACTGATAATAGGAAGGAAAAAGGTAAGGCAAAAAAACTATAGAGACCAGCAAGAAAATGAAGTTTTATACAGTATAAAAAAGAAAGGAAGAGTTGACGAATAGTTTCGGAAAAGTGGGAGTGTTAACTGCAAAGAAGAGTGCCAATTTACAACGGTGGAGACTAAGACTGCAAGTGGTGGACGTCAAACCTACATGCCTACCCCTCGTGTATGGGAAACGACTTTCAATAGCTGCCAGTTGCTCAGGCTTCCGGCAGTGAGGCTTAATGGTGTACCTTACGACATCAAAGACAAGAGGTCATCCAGTATTAACAGCCAAGGTTGCCTCCCCATGTGGACGGGTAGAGTTTGTCATTGCCTCCTGCAACCATAAACCAAACCACAGAATGATGATTATACATATAAGTGGTTTGGGCTAAATCAACAGTGCAAAGGAACCACTAGAAACGCAACAGTCATTGGGGTTTCACATATCAATTGATGGGGTCATACTGCTCACTAGTTGTAGCATTGTTGCAGGCGGCACTAAAACATTTTTTAGGGTATCGAAAAACGTGCTTTGATGCATGTACAAAAATTGAGATGAGGACGAGGTGTTCTGTTTAACTAACCAAGCACTGCTCCCAGATATAGGAAAATGCAACTGTAATGACATGAACTCAAAACACTAATGAGCCATTAACCTGAGGCCACCATACGGGACACCTGATAATTAACAAAATCCGTTATCCAACATTTGACACCTCAACAAGGACCTAACATGAGTTCAAACCAATGTCATTATCAACATTAAGAAAAATATTTTTAATTTTAATAGAGCATACGCCCTACTAATAATGATTCATGTCTTAATGCAGCACCATAAACTAATAGCGTTCAAGAAATTAGGGAGATACTCGACCACACAATAACTTAATAAACCATAATCTCAGAATAAGTAAGAAGTTATCACGGGTATGGGATATGTGGATAAACTATTTGTGAAAGCCCAAACGGAAGAAAAAAAATTCAACTAAAGCTAACAGTTCTTACCAGTACGGGATTCGTCAGATAAATGATACATGAATGATGAATATTAAAAAAGAAAAATAAGTATATATCGAATAAAGGTGCAGAGTTTTTTCTTTATAATTAGCAAGGTCAATTACATCAAACTCTAGGAATAAACAACCAAAAGAAAATGAGAAACGTTGAAGGAAGCATTGTGCCCAGTGCCCACATAACAGAAGAATATGATGTGATTTATCAACTTGTTTCTGAGTTAGAATTCCAACCATCTTAGTTGTTTGCTTCTGAACCATAATGCAGTATGGTACAGATCATCCAAGGTTATGTGATATTTTTCTATAACAGAACAAAGTGTTGTTTCATATAGATGACAGATCTTGTATCACATTTTGCAAATGTCATTTACAAATGTGACTAGAAGGGTGCAGAATTAAAAGAGAAATACATCTTTTGGGCATTCCTGGTGGAACTTAACTCATGAAAATATGTAACCAAGGCTTTTTCTTTGCAAGCCTTTACTAACAGAGGTGAAAGGGGGGTGAGACTATAACGATGGAGTATGCAGCCTTTAATATATAACTATATCTAAGTACAACTTTTTCTTCTGTTGTTAGTATGCTTTTTTTAAGGCGTTGGTGTGGGGCAAGACTTATCACATAAACCCAAATGGTTTCCACTTTTTAGATTGTCATTGTTGCCATTGTTGATAATGAATCATATAAGCATACCCATACAAAAACACAAAAAGCCAGTTTTGAAGGCCAGGAGTCAACATATAGGTGATTCATTAGGCCCTTCCCAAAAAAAATAGCAATATTAACGTAAACTGAGGCTGAAAATTCAAACATCACATTTGTTTCACAGGACAAATTAATTGATTCAATGCTGCTAACTGTGAAGCTAGAAAGAGTAGAAAACTTACTTGGAAGACATCAACTATGATGGAATTATTTCTAGCAATATGATTCTGCCAATGATCATCTGCAACTTCTTCATCAGAACGCCCTTCAGCATCTCTTGTGTTCATGTAAGGCTTATCTTTTACACGATTCAGATCTTCATGAAGTCCATCAACTTCTTCATGATGTTTTTCCTCAAAAAAACAGAAGAATATGATGTTGGATTAAAAGGGTAATACAATTTCAACGGTTAGATTTATAGTTTTAGATATACAATACCAAATTTTTCTTTGACTCCAATGATGTAGTTGAAGATTTCATTTTAGCAAACAAATCTTCAATAAAAGATTTATCATCCTTCAACCGGGCAACAACCTAAATAATAACAGAGCTCAAGTACCCAGTATTAATGAAACGATGCAGTTAACAGAAACAGAATGGGCTCAAGATTATTACAGCAACATTATTTCCACGAATGATCGAATTAAGACTTGAGGTTGTTGCCTCATCTAGGGCTCGTGGTAGTATCACGTCCTATGAAATATAGTTAATAAGATATAAATACAGAACAATTAAAGTAAAAAATACTGAAACCTTTTCATAATGATTCAGACCTTAATATAACCAACTCTATAGCTCTGATGTATCCTTGCCAATACAACAGGATCTCTGATAGCAATTGCCTAAAGAATAGAAAGATGCATCAATACGTATAATATTGATAATATACCTAAACATCATTCTCCAATACCTCCTTGAATACCACATGCTCCTTAATAAAGGATTGATGCTGCTGGATTTTAGGAACATCTGGATCATCTGCACAAAAATATTGCATGATGTGATAAATTGCATCAGTTTAGAATACAGTCATCCATGATAATAATTGCAAAGTTAGCATATATAGCATACCATACAGATCGTAAGTGCCGCATCATAAAGCTCCTAATTTTAGCCATTATACTTATAATATGCACCCAATTGAGTACAAGGAGTGTTCTCATATGCCCTACATGAGGCCGCATGTGCTTTGGCCACCTCTCCGAACCGCATGTCTATGCAGTCCATTATGCATACCTGACTGCATATGTACTGCATATGCGGATGCTTATATATGGATATAATATGTGTGTATTTTGTTAACGGTAATCGTGTTTAATAATTCACTAAACACACCCACATATTCATATATGTATAGATATATATACATGTATAGCAAGTTATATGTGTATATTTGTATGTTTACATATTAACATATAGATGTGTAATATTTTACAGTTTCAATATATAATTTATGCTCATATATTATTAAAAAAAATCCAAAACCAAACCGTATATGCACCCACACTCTGCACGTACTCTATGCAGTACCAAGGCTGAACACATACCACATACAACTTTTTAGAACATTAAGTAGAAGTGATGCTAAATGGATGGAAACAATGCAACATGGAAGTATACCCATGCATACCGGAGTATAACCATAATTGACAAGGTGGAAATCTACATACTAGAGGTGCATAGTCTATTGAGGAAATTTAAGACATATTATAAAGTTGTATTTACTTCATGTATTCATAGGGTTATATATACTTACACATAAACCAACACACGGATATGTGGATGTGGATAAGTGTGTGTATGTTGGGGAGGGGGTGCAGCAGAAAGGGTAACCCCTACTGTCCCACAACCCAACCACCTTAAAAAAGAGATAACCCAAACATTGTTTATTCAAATCATTCTTTATTCATATCTTGGTCTGAAACTTTGTATGAGACCGATTCCAACAGCTATATTATATCATAATCATCAGAAGCTTGATTTGTAAATTCCTTTCAATTTGTTTTTACATGGTTATCTTTAATGTGCAGGTTTTTGGCCTATATTTCATGCAGACATACATAGGGTTATTTTATCATTTCCTTCTACACCATAACATTTCAACACTGAAGCAAGTCTTGATCCAGCGTCTGATTATGTATCAGGCAAATGCATGAATTAATGATCATTCTGATCCTTTGATGCCACCATAATTTCCACCTTGAAAAGTTTCAGGTTTTGGAGAACCTCTGTGAGAATTCTATACCTTACATCAAATACAGGTACAAGAAATACCGAGCGACCCAGTAAGTGATTTTTTCTTTAGTTTTTTCTTTGCTGGTTGATGTGGGTTCCTGCACACTAGAAAGTCTTTGTGTTTGTTTCCATGAAGCAAAAAGAAAATTGAGAAGGACAGGACAATGAAGCCAATTTGTGTTTCCTCCAGAGTAGAAAAGGAATACATGAAGCCTTCATATACTGCAAGCGTAGGTGCATAACTCGAAGATGGGCTTTTTGATGGTAGGTGCATACCGTCTTCACAAATTTCTATTGTACCGTTTTACATCTGATTGTTACTCTTTTCTACTGCAAGCCTTCCTTGAATTAGCTTTACAGTTTGGGATGGCTATGATGTTCGCCTGCGCATTTCCTCCTGTGTTTTGTTTCACACTTTTGGCGAGCATTTTGCATTCTGAATCAGCCTTTTTTGCACGTATATATGTAGGTGTGTGGAAGGAGCATGGAAAATGGTAACTTACATATAGTAGTTCCATTTTGGCAAATACAAGAGCTAAAAGAATGTTTTTTTTTATTTTTTATATTTGAGCTCTTTATCTACTCCATGCCCATTTAGTGAGACATCACTCCGGATAGTATTTTGGTATATCATATAGCTACCATTGATTTTGTTTAACTTAATATTTATGATGGAAATATTTCATATTGGACTCATGCCAAATGTAACTTATGGCAAGCCACCATACATGCAGTAATCTAATTAATTGAATTTTTAATGGGGCTTCAAACAAGTTCCACACTAAGGTGTTTATGTATAGTGTATGTTACACATAAATTCATCAACAATGTACACATACACTTGACTGTGCTGTCAGTCTCTTCTGTAGAATGGTCATAGACTGTTCATGTTTTACATCGGTGTTTGTACACCCTGGGTAAAAAGACAATTTCATAATTGGATGGAGTTTGTACAAATGCTATCGGTTCCTGGCCATTGTTTCAACTTGTGGTCCTAATAGTTCAACTTGAGACATAATGACATTGAATAATGTCATAAGTATTTTGTGTCTGAAATATAAACTGATTAGGGAATGATGAAAGCATGGAACGCAACTTCGTCGAAGTTGGGTGAAGTTTCGCCGAAGTTTCGAAATTTGACCATAGGCGAAGTCAAATACCAAATACTTCGGCCTCGTCCAAACTTTGGGGCGAAGTTTCAAAGATATAACCGCAAGGCCTGCCTTATCGAGGCAGCACGAGGGGCAAAGGATGCTATTCCTAGCATCAAGAAGTAAATTAGGAGCCTCTGTGCATCTTTAGCGTCAGCCGCCAGAAAGAAAAGGGGGGAAGGGTTAGGGCGCGTAGAAAGGAGGAAGTGGGAAGACCGCGAGGGGTGGGTGGTGTGAAAAGTAATCGTGGGTTGGGCAATAAAAAAAAACTAACGCGTTGTTTCCATCCTGCGCTCCTCATTTGCTGTATCCATATTTTTAAAAGTGGAAGAAATGATCTTGTGAACTGTTGTAAAATACACACTATTTGTGTAATCTGTGATATTTTTATGCAAAATATATACTTTAGAAATGATGTTTATTATGTTTAAAATGAAAAGAGGATAAGATTTTTAACGGAGGAAAGGTAGTACAATTAGCGTCAGGAGATTATTTGGGTCGTTATTGACTATGTTGGTAACGGCAAGAAAAATTGTTTGTCGCGTTTGGTATAGTTATTACGATGAGAAAATAATGTGGTCGTAAATCTTGATGTTAATACAGTCGTTTCTTGTAGTGCTTGTTGAAAAATTTAAGTAATGTCGGCCCTTATCAGACACATAAGCAGCGTCATTGTTCGCAGTAGGTTCTTCTGCCAGGGTTTTATTTCAGAAAGCAAGGTGAGGCATGTGCCTCACCCTGCCCGAGTGTGGGTTCGCCATTGGACCTTTGTCGACCCAACATCTTGAGTAAAATCAGTGAAAAATTGAATCATAGAAAGAAGGTTTAAAGACCCGAGATTCAGTGGCGGAGCCAGGATTTTCAAGCGGGTGAGGCACAAAAATAGGAGTTTGAAAATACGAAGGTGTATGATCTTCAGATTTGGTCACTTAAATCCTTTTGAAAGTTGCAAGATATGTACACCCCGGTGGATACTATAGCCAATTGGGGAAATTTTAAAACACAAGATTTCATTATGTTATAAGAACGTCTCATGGATTTTGTAGAATGTACATTTAAAAGTTTGATTGCCACTAGTGCAACTTCTAGCCTCAACTTGGGAAATTGGTCTGGTTTGTGACCCATCTACAACTTTCCACCTCACAATAACTTTTCTTCAGCTAAGAAATTGGTATGACATCACTCTTCATGCTACAACTTCACACCCATGTTCCTTCTAGACTTAATCTGAAAATTGACAATATAGATAATTTTTGAAGTAAAGATGACCTACCTTCAGTTGATTCCTATTCCAAAGAATATCAAATACACAAGAAGGAAGACTTACAGAACATAAAATGACACTAACGAGCGAATCTCGTTGATATTTAAATGCGAACTACGACCTCCTCAACAATAGGAAACGAAACAGCTACGCAAATGCCACTTTGTCGCTACAAGCCACCACTTGTGCTTGGTATGTCAGTTCCTAGAGATCTTATACATTTGTAGTATGATGGAACATCTCTGTGGACTTCAAAATGAAAAGAAAAAAACAGTACGATGCCGCACATCAGAATTAATCACCGAAGTTGGCAAGTAGTGTTTCCTTAGATTAAGAGGTAAAGCAACATTGAAGTTGTACGCATTGCAATCATAAAGTAAAAAGAACTTAAGAACACCCTTCTATCAAAATGAAAAGCAGAATAATTTGTAACAGCTTCTTTTTGCTGCCGCACTACATATAAGAGATGGTTTTCTGCTTTTAATTTTCCAGTTCTACTAATCTATTTAGAACTGATCTACAATTAGCAAAAAGATAACTTACGATGCAATTAGAAATATGTTAAATCTGTGGATGTATAATCATTAAAACCTAGACAAACCAAAACGCTTCACGCTCGACACAAAATGCTACATAAACATAATAACCATCAATCTTTTCCGTGAATTATCTCTGTTGCCGCTCATGGCGCTGCTGATCTCCATCCACCGTTGTTGCTTTGTTGCTCGTCAGCCGCTGCTCATCCTCCAACTATCCACACTGCCGCCATTGTCAAGTGTGGACGAGGCACCGATCGGCAAACTGAAGTGTCTACCGATACTTTAGTTAATGCCGTCCAGTCAAGGCCAACACAGACGGATAAACAAAAACAATTAAGCAAAAAAAAAAAAAAAAAGCTAACGGCCGTGATAAGTGTGATACATACTGCTTCTGTAGATTATTTGTTCACACGTAGCAAAAGCAAGCAAGCAACCCCAACCGCGGTAGCTAATCAATAATTTACAGAAGTTACACGTAGCTAATCCCACCTATCTGCTGTGATACATATCCTTCCACCCATTACCTTCCTCGACCCTCCCCCGTCGGAATACTCTATCATTTCTTTCCTCGTGTTCCCGCTGGCGATTACTCCCACCATTTATAATAGAAGCTGACTGCTACGTCCCAGAAAACTTGAAAAGTACCTGGCATGTTGAGTCACCTCCTTGATTTGCCTCGGAGTATACCCCTGTTCCATATTAGTCACAAATGCCAACCATCATTCTGCGCTAGTCAAACTGAACTAGGTCTCTCTTCTACTGGTTGTCCCCCTCAAATCCAGGCACGCCGCCTAAATTGAGATAGAGATATACGAGTAAGCACTTGACCGGGATGACCGACGCGGAGAGGGGAGGACCAGTCGCGCACGGCGCGAGAGGGAGAACACGGAGTGACGAAACAGTTGTCGCGAAGAGGAACGAGGGGGGAGGGTTTTTTATTTATTTACAAATGTTGTGTTTTAGAATGGAGGGAAGGGTTATGAGATGGAGGGAAACATTTGACATGACATTTTTTACGGGGTGATTGGTGATTAATGTATTTGTGAGGGACTAGTGTTGACATAAAAGGTCTAAGGATGTTAAAAACACGGTTGAGGGATTTGGTCTCATTTTTCAAGGATGAGCCCTCACAAATAGACATCATTATTCACGATCTTTGGTTCCTCACAAATGCTCTTCAACAAAGGCCAATTTTTTTGTAGTGTTTTTAAACGTTTGATCCAGAAATAGAAAAGACTTTTTATCGTTTAAACCGTCAAAGTCAAACAAAAATGAACAAGGAAGAAGTAGTTGTTAGGATCAAACAAGCCCTTATAGCTCAAATAGAGCGAATTCACACTACTAGAAACAGGCGTAATAGTCCACACTTCATTTTTCACGTTTTTTAAAGCGTGACACGGCCAATTGACTCGGCTCTTAGTTTTACTAATAACGCGCGGCATACGCCTCCGAGGCCTCTACGCTCGCAAGACCCGGGACTTTCCTAATTTGTCAAATCCCTATCGCTGTTCCGTCTTCTCCCTCCTGCCTCCCGCTTCCCACACCCCGCGAACTTCTCCCGCTGTTCTCAAATCGTGCGATGACCCAGTCATCCATATTCCTTCTTTATCGCACCCCATTTCTCCATGCGCTGCGGAAAGTACCTTCTTCTCTCCCCCCACCCAGTGGCGTCGCCCCTTTTCTTCCCCCCTTTCTATTACCCTACCGACTACTCCCTGGAGGTTTCATTTCTCCTGGATTGACAGATGTTCAGCGCAAGCAACAACCACCAAGAGATGGCGTCGACATCGACATCGGCATCGGGGGATGAGGATCGATTCTGCTGAGGCATCAACAAAAACATCTACTGGTTCAGCGACGCTGGTAGGTACAAACAGCGACAACACTGGTGGTTGAAGACGGCGCTGATAGGTGACCTTGGTGCTGAGAGACCGAAGACGGCGCTGATAGGTGACCTTGGTGCTGGGAGACGGAAGACGGCGCTGACGATTGCGCTAGATTCTGCTAGGAGGCTAGGAGAAGAACTGTAACCAGAAGGAGTAGTCGTTCCTTTCGACTTCAAGGCTACAACTCTTTGTGGAGCAGCGTTCAACCATAAGAGAACGAACTGGTGATCTATTCTTTCCTTCTCTCTTGTGAACACATATTTACTTTTCTCTCTATGTGTGCAAGGGTGACTTTTTGGTTAATCTTAAGTTGTTTTTTGTCTTTTGGGGACCGTCATGTTGATTAACTGGATACTTAAACAACATTACTCAGAGTTGCTGGAATGTAAAAATTATGTTAGTTTCGTAATCAGAGAATATGAAGATATTAATATACAGATGGCTCCTATATTCTTATTCCTGATCCAAAATATTAGTATAAATTAATGTCTCATTCAGAGATAGTCCAGATACTCTTTCTCATCCAATAGATTCATTTTTATATAGATTCTAATCAACTGCAGACTCATTTAGTCATGTATTTGCTTACATATATATGCTGGAGAGGTGAATGCTTGCTTACATATGTGTGGTAGATAGGTGAAACCACCTATTGTTTATAGGCAAACTAAGAGGAAAAAATTCTGAAACTTTTCATAGAAAGTGCAATATTTTGTTATTCAATCGGTGACCTTCTAAAGGTAGATTTCAAGATTCACTAGGACATTGAAATTTATCTATGAAGCTTATGGATCAACGATTACTAGTAGGAGATTTAACACCATTGGGAATGAGTCATCATATCACTGATATGATAGTCTATGTATTGATTAGATATCTCCTATAGTCCTACTGTTAACTTGCACTTCTGTTGGTTAGATAAAGTCAGTTAGACCCATATGGTTTCAAATGGAGCATGTGGGCATATGTTTTAATCAGAGCTTTGATGTTTACAGTTTCTAAGATTTTATAAAATGTGGTGCTCTGATCTTTATAGAAGTTTGCTTTACGAATACATCAATAATGACCACATGGTCATCTTCGTTAACTCCGAATGCTTGTATTCCAATAAGCTACCTACTTCAGTAAAGCGTAGGACTAGTATGATTGATTTGTACGTAAAGTGTGAATCAAAATGTAAAAGCGTACAATAAATATACATTTATTATCCAACTAATCCCAGCCAAATATGGGTTTAGGATTTTTTGGTTGGAGACATCTGTTGCTCACATGCTTACCATCTATTTATTTGATAAATATGTGATAATTAACCAACTCAACCTCTTATATACAAGGTGTCACCCAGTTAATAATCCTAGATCATCCACTGCCCCTCTCTAATTCATGACAAATTGTTCCATTTTTGCCTTCTTATAATTAATCTTGAGCGATTGGTCCCTTTTTATTGGGATGTGCATGATGTGGCTATTTTTGTTGGTCATTTGGCAGTTCAATAGAAAGAGCACAACGCCAAAGAAGACCAGATACAGATTTTGTTACCTCTTTGCAGCCATAACACTTGGAGGCAAATTGTTATCCTCTTCCTTACAAATTTCAACAGTAAACCTCTTAGGAAATACTTTTTATAGTCGGATAGATATACTCCTTGTATAGATCACTTCCTACATCCATGTGGTCCATTGCCTTTTTTCATATATGTTTGTCATCAACTTAAAAGCCACACAAAGTTTGGATGTCGCATGTAGTGAAGCACATAGGGGAGTGAGCGTGATGAGTGAGGATGAAGCTTATGACCATGGGTGGGCTTCCCTTCTCGAGAGCACCCCTTCTCCTGAGGTTACGGGGTCATTTTTTTGAGTTCCTTCAACATGGCTCTCTTGGTACGCCCTAGTATACTCATCTTGTTCAATTGTGTCAATTTGGGGTATAGTCAGTTAATCAGAAGGACTGCCCTCCCAATTCAAAGTTTTCTCCTGGAAATTTCAACCCCCTCTCTATCGCGAATATCGACGATACTCGCAATTGTGGTATGGAGATATGCTCTCTCAGGTCCTAGTCAAACTTGAACCAGAGAGAGCCCTCATCCGGGGAGGCTTTGATGACTCAAGGCGAGGAGAAGCCAAAAAGTGGAATATTGTGGCATTTAGCTGAGTCGTCAACAACCCGATCTCATCCAATTCGCTCCAATAGATAGGCATGACTCAATATTCAAAATAACTTTGTCTCTTTTGTGTACCCGTCAGATTCCCTGTAGGGGCTTCCTTAGGGACTAATTCACTCTGTCTAGATTGACTGAACCCATAAAGTCATCCACTGGAAGGCGTCCTATTTTCATAGGATATATCGTTACTCATGTCAGCATTCTCACTTCTAATATCTCCAGGTATTGTCACCAAAAACCTTTCCAAATTTACAGAACATCCTGCTACTGACACGTCTAAAATTTTTGGCAGTCTCATCACTTTGGTGAATCACTCGAGGCTGATGCAATAAATCCCAACTAGTGAGCTTGTTAGATTTGAAATTTTCAGTCTGGAATAACTTGATCTCGAGTGTTATAGAGATCCATCAGGAGAGTTGTTGTATCATATTGTCTCAATCTTACTATTAGTTATAGTGTTATTGTTTTACTTTTTACATGAATACAAATGATAATACTTATAGGTAGACACCAATGGAAAAGATATTAGTGTATTATATGTGGGTAGTGGTTGGGTCCAACTGATTTATAGCTCCATCTTTTGTTTCTTTTGGATTGACCTGTTTGGGCTCCTGAAAATCTCATTGAGTGTGAAATACCAATATAACAAATTTAACCTAATCCACTATGCATTGTGTCTATGAGTGCAAGATAAAGCTTAAACATATTGGACCCATTTTATGTGTTTAGGTTTTGTGGGTAATGGCTTGGTTTTAATTATTATTAGTCGTTCTTATATTTTTATACCACATTCTTTTCCTTTTGTTTCGAGTCCAAAAATGACCATATTTTGAGGCAAGGAAAAGTAAATTCTTAACATTCTAATATGCTTTTCTGTGTTGTCATTATTAATATGTTAATTCTCATTAAGTATACCTTAATAATGGTAGTATTCTTAATTGTTCACATGTTCACCTTATATAGATCAAGACCTCTACATCCTAGGGTATGAGAAATTTTGCTTTAAATTATGTTGAGCTACTGCCATACATAGCTTTACCGCGTATTTTTGCTTGTAGAAAAATTGTAATACTTTTAGGGGATTCATTTGTGAAAGGTATTAGCATATGAAATGTGAGTAGTGGTTGGGTTTAGGGGTTTTATATCTCTTTTTATTTCATTCTATATGTGTTTAACCCTTATTCTATATGAATGAATACAACTGTTTGGGCTCTTGAATAAGCTCGATTGAGAAGAGTCCAAATGTAGTGTTCTTATATGTTTCCATGTCCTCCTTACATCATAGGTATCAAGGTTCCCTCCTAGGTTCTACCTAGGCACTTCTCATCCCCCCAGACTCTAGGTGGGTCACCTTAAACTGGCCGCCTAGGTTTTTAGATAACTAAAGTGGATGCCTATAACTGTTAGGCCCAAATTATGACACTTAAAGACAAAGTTAGCATGCATCAGAAATTTGGTCAAATTCGATAAATTTTAGTTATTTTAGGGAATACATAGGTCTCAGTTAGGCCAAATCAGATTTAATTTGGGCAGATTAGGTCATGTAAGGGTAAATAGGTCTAATTTCACTACTAGAAATTCAGCAAATATTTCCTAAATTGACCTAAATCATATAGAATTTGGCCAAATTAGACATTTTTTGGCCTAATTGAAGCCTTATTTGATCTAGATGGGACCTATTCATGAACTGAAATGGCCTAAATTGGTGTCATTGACCTAATCTAGTATTAAAAGCATGCTAATTTCCACTTGCACAGGCATGTAGATAAACATGTAGTTGGTACAATTTAAATATGGGTAATTATGTATATAAGCAATTATTTATTTTATGTTCATTTCTATATACTAAGAAGTCAATAACTATTTTAATGTTAAACTGTTATAGTTTACTGAAACTACACCTAAGGTAATCCAAAACCAGACTTTAATTGCTCTAATTTGAGCAAAAAAAGAATGAATTTTCTCAAATTTGTCTTAACTAAAGTTTTTTTTAAAATTAGCCATTCAAACCAAAAACTACCAAGTTTACATGGAATTGACCTAAACAGATATGATTTGATCAAATCATACCTTATTTCACCAAATTCAAACCTTAATTTTTCTAAATTAGACCTATTTAAGAGGTGTCGTTTGACCTAAAATCATGTTGCTTTAACCTTGAAATGACACCTTAATAATAATGACATAGTGATATATACAAATACCATGTACTTAATACAGTTTTTTTTACTAACAATGACAAAATATCCATAGTGATTTTTTATATTTTATATACTAAGAAGTCCCAAAATATTTTTCGGTGTACTCCTAAATTGACCTGTAGTGGCCCAAAATCAGACTTTCGTAGCCCTAATTTTACAAAAATAGAACTAACTTAATATAATTTGGCTTAAATTAGGCCCAAGTTTAGGTAGACTGGTCATTCACACCTAAAACCACCCAAGTTTTTGTAAACTGACCTGAATCAGAATAATATAAATAAACCAGACCATGTTTGGTATGATTCAAACCTTATTTGTTTTATAGGTGACCTATTTGAACCTTAAAATGGCCTAAGTTGGTATCACCAAGTTTTCCCTAACTTGACTCACATCAAATATAATTTGGCCAAATCAGACCTTATTTGGCCAAATTCAAACCTCATTTGGCTCAAATTAGGCCCAAGTTAAGGTGGGCTAGCCAGTCACACTAAAAACCACCAAAATTTTACTAATCTGACCTAAATCAGAATATTCTGGATAAACTAGACCCCATTTGGTATAATTCAATCCTTATTTTCTCTAAAGGTCACCTATTTGAACCTTAAAATGGTCTAAGTTGGTATCATTTGACCTAATTTAGGACTAAGTATTGCTATTTTAGCCTCAAAGTGTCCACCTTGATAATAATGATATCCTGAAATCTGCACATACATATGTAGCTGACTCATGTTATTTATATATATAGTTAGTATTATATATTATGTATATATTTTTATTTACTTTTCTCATTTTATATAATAAGAAGTCTATAAATATATATGTTTTGATGTAATATAGTCCTCAACTGAACTGGCTTACACCTAAATTGACCTAAAATCAATTTTTAGGCCCTAATTTGATAAAAATATTACATGTGACTTTGTTTAATTTGTCTAAATTAGGCCTAAGTTTGGGTAACCATACCATTCAAACTTATAACACCATGCTTGCTCGAAATTTACCTAAAAAGATATAAATTGGCCAAATCAGACCTTAGTCGGTCTGATTCAGACCATATTCTGTCTATATGTGACCTATTTAAATCCAAAAATGGCATATGGTGATGTCTATTGACCTAATTTAGGACGAATAATGCTACGTTGGTCTAGGTTTGGGTAACATGACCATTAAAGCCTAAAATCACCAAGTTTTCCCTAACTTGACCTAAATCAAATATAATTTGGCCAAATCAGACCTTATTTGGCTTAATTCAAACCTCATTTGGCTCAAATTAGGCCCAAGTTAAGGTGGGCTATCCAGTCACACTTAAAGCCACCAAAATTTTACTAATCTGACCTAAATCAGAATATTCTGGATAAACTAGACCCTATTTGCTATAATTCAATCCTTATTTTCTCTAAAGGTCACCTATTTGAACCTTAAAATGGCCTAAGTTGGTATCGTTTGACCTAATTTAGGACTAAGTATTGCTATTTTAGCCTCAAAGTGTCCACCTTGATAATAATGATATGCTGAAATCTGCACATACATATGTAGCTGACTCATGTTATTTATATATATAGTTAGTATTATATATTATGTATAAATTTTTATTTACTTTTCTCATTTTATATAATAAGAAGTCTATAAAGATATATGTTTTGATGTAATATAGTCCTCAACTGAACTGGCTTACACCTAAATTGACCTAAAATCCATTTTTAGACCCTAATTTGATATAAAAAAAAATTACATGTGACTTTGTTTAATTTGTCTAAATTAGGCCTAAGTTTGGAAAACCAGACCATTCAAACTTATAACACCATGCTTGCCCGAAATTTACCTAAAAAGATATAAATCGACCAAATCAGACCTTAGTTGGTCTGATTCAGACCATATTCTGCCTATATGTGACCTATTTAAATCCAAAAATGGCATATGGTGATGTCTATTAACTGAATTTATGACGAAATCATGCTACGTTGGTCTAGGTTTGGGTAACATGACCATTAAAACCTAAAATCACCAAGTTTTCCCTAACTTGACCTAAATCAAATATAATTTGGCCAAATCAGACCTTATTTAGCCTAATTCAAACCTCATTTGGCTCAAATTAGGCCCAAGTTAAGGTGGGCTAGCCATTCACACATAAAACCACCCAAATTTTACCTATCTGGCCTAAATCAGAATATTCTGGCTGAACTAGACCCTTCTTGTATGTACATTTATGGATATATATGTTTTATTTTATATATTATTTTATAATTATTTTATCTGCTTCGTAACCCCAAATATAATTTCATCACGTTCAACTACTTTTTTGTTATGTTAATGTTGTAACTAAGATATCAGATTTGTCATTTTTCTTTTTTATAGATTTGGTTGTTGAAGTTTCTTTTAACATGGACAAAAGTTGGATTGAGCAACCGATTGGCTCCCAAAGGTATATTGATGGGATGTATCACTTTCTTGAATACGCTAAGACAGGAATGAAAGATGGGATGATAATTTGTCCATGCAAGAAATGTAAAGCGGGTAGGAGAAAAGAATATTCTATTGATGAGGTGGAAAGGCACATTTTGTTCCATGGCTTTTTTAAAGATTATAAAAATTGGATTTTTCATGGTCCAAAGAATCTTTTTGAAAACATCATTGCAGACCGCATAAGTAACGATATCCAACAAGCTAATAATCATGAAGTTGAATTAGTAGGCCAAGTTGATGTGGAAGGGCTATTGAGAGACGCATTGGGAGAAAATGCTACTCATGTGGGGGATGCATCAACTAGTGATGATAATGAAGGGGTTCCACAAGGTGATAATCCTGATATAGGTGATACTTCTTTTCACCAACCAAATTGTCCTCCTATTGCTGAAGATGACATGAACCATAGAAAATTAGTGGAACTTTCTAATGAAGCACTTTATCCTGGATGTACAAATTTCTCAACGCTCTCATTTGTGTTACGACTCTTCAACTTAAAATCTATGTTTCATTGGCCGAACAAATCTTTCTCGCAATTGTTAGAGCTTCTATTGGATGCCTTTCCACAGTTGACCAAATTTCCATCTTCTTACTATGAAGCAAAGAAATTGATTACTGAATTAGGCCTTGGATATGAAAACATCCATGCTTGTCCAAATGATTGTATGTTGTATTGGGGTGAAAATTCCCACAAGACCCATTGCAATGTGTGTCAAACTTCTAGGTGGAAAACAGTAAAGGGTAATGTGAGTGATGACAATGTAGAAGATAACACAAGCTCTAAAGGACCTCCAGCAAAAGTTATGAAGTATTTTCCATTAATTCCCAGATTAAGAAGGATGTACATGTCCTCTAAGATAGCTGAAGATATGATATGGCATGAGAAAGGTCGGGTCAAAGATGGAAAATTAAGACACCCAGCAGATGGAGTAGCATGGAAAGAGTTTGATATGATGTATCCAGATTTTTCTGTAGACCCTCGTAGTGTGAGAATCAGCCTTGCTAGTGATGGGTTCAATCCATATGGGATACAAAGTACTAACTATAGTATATGGCCAGTAATTCTTAGTGTGAATAATCTTCCCCCATGGGTATGTATGAAATCATACTCGTTGATTCTATCTATGATAATTCCTGGAAAATCTGGTCCTGGAAATGATATTGATGTATACATGCAACCTTTGTTGCATGAGTTGCAGATATTGTGGGAAGGTTTTGATGCATATGATGCTTATATTGGAGAGAATTTCAAGATGCGGGCATCTTTAATGTCTACAATCAGTGATTTTCCTGCTTATGCAATGCTATCTGGTTGGAGCACAAAAGGTTATTATGCATGCCCATGTTGTACTGAATTCACCCATTCCTATCGATGTGGGTCAAGAATTTGTTATGGTGGTCACCGTAGGTGGTTACCAAATAACCATCCATTTCGTTCCCAAAGTAGTTTATTTGATGGGACTAAGGAACATCGTCATCCTCCAATTCCTACAACTGGAAGTGATGTTCTACGAGCACAAGAACGAGTCAGCTTTGAATATGGGAAGAACTCAAGACAAAATTTCAAGAAGAGAGGAAGAAAACAAGGAAATGCATCAACTACTAGTGCTATTGCAGATGACAATACTCCCAATGATGGGGGGCTTTGGAAGAAAAGAAGCATATTTTTTTATTTGCCCTATTGGAAGCATATTCAGATTCGTCATAACCTTGATGTTATGCATATCGAGAAAAATGTCTGTGAAAATGTATTGGTAACACTATTAAATGTAGAGGGAAAATGCAAAGATGATGAGAACGCTAGGAGATTCCTTGAGGAAAAAAATATAAGGCAACATCTTTGGCTACAACCACAACCAGATGGAAGTTTTATTATGCCTATGACTCCATATTCTATGTCTTCAAAGGACAAGGAATGCTTTTTAAATGTCTTAGATAAACTCAAATTGCCTGACGGTTATGCTTCCAACATTTCTCAATGTGTTAATTTAAAACAACGAAGACTTATAAATCTCAAGAGCCATGATCATCACATCCTCATGCAAGACATACTTCCTGTAGCATTACGAGCATCGGGACAAACTGAAGTTGTTGATGTGTTGTCAAATTTGTCTTCATTCTTCAAGTCATTGTGCTCTACGTGCATTAATTTGGATGATCTTGATGCATTACAAGAAAGTATAGTGGAAACACTCTGTCGCTTAGAGATGGAGTTTCTTCCTCCATTTTTCACAATCATGGTTCACCTTTTGGTTCATTTGGTTGATCAAGTTAAACATGGTGGTCCAGTTCAATATCAGTGGATGTATCCCATTGAAAGGTTATAATTTAATATCACCTTCCATTCATAATTATTTATAATTTACTATTAAAGAGTTCAATTTTGATATCAGAAACTATGATAATATTTTTGCAGGTATTTATCTCGACTGAAAGGTTATGTAAGTAATAAGTCTCAACCTGAGGGTTCTATTGCGGAAGGCTATATTTTGGAGGAGACTGTTACCTTCTGTTCTAGATATATGGAAGGTGTTGAGACAATACTTAGAAAACCTAAAAGAAATGATGATAATGTTTCACATAAGGGTCTTTACTTGTTTAATTCTGGTGGACGTCGTGTCGGGGCTGAAAAAGTTGTTCGGCTTGATGAGAAAAGCATGTCACAAGCACACCGTTATGTTCTACTCCATTGTGATGACTTGATGAAAGACCTCAAACAGTAAGAAGCATCGTTGTAACACTTTATTTAATTTACGATTTAAAATTGAGTTAACTTATTGTGTTGCTATAGAGAATTCCTATATCTGAAGCGAGAGGAGTGTCAACAAAAAGGAATAAGAATTACTGAAACACTAGAAGCTAAGTGGCTGCTAGAAGAATTTGCCAAATGGCTTAATTCTCAGGTAACGATAAAATAAACACAGGTGTATTGGTCAAATGCCAAGTGAAATAGTGTGGCTAATATACATTTTCACTCTTGTAGAGACCTCATATCAATGCGAGCAACGACCAAGGTGTGTTAAAAAGGGCATTAGCTCGTGGACTTAATGTCTATGCTAAAAAGCTTCAGGGCTTTATAGTCAATGGCTATAAGTATCAGACACTAGACCGAGAAAGAAATAGAAAGACACAAAATTCTGGAATTATGGTTGAAGCTGATGGATATTCTTACTTTGGAAAACTGACTGACATTTACGAGTTAGATTATTATGGGACATGTAAAGTTGTGATTTTTCGTTGTGATTGGGTAGATATAACCTCAAAACGAGGGTACAAGCTTGATAGAAACAATAATCCTTGTGTGAATTTCTCTAAGTTGATGCACACTGGTAAATCATTGAAAGACGATCCATTTATTTTCTCATCTCAAGCAAAACAAGTATTTTATGTAGAGGATGAAATAGAGAAACCATGGCTGCATGTCATTCGACATAAGATAAGGGATTCTTTTGATGTTGGGGTGGTCCCTGAATTGGTTAATGATTATACTAGCCCAACTTTCTTATGAATTATGCAAATTTCATGTTAAAGGATTCGATTACATGCCTACTGGATCATCACTACATATTTGGATAACTTTACATGACTGCATGTCTTCTCTACTACTAGCTACATGGTGAGTTCATATTTATTAGATGAATTTTATTTTTTCATCTCTTATGCTCAGAACGTGTGTTCTCCCTTTGCTTTTCCTTTTTTATTAGGTTCAAGTTCCTGTTATAAACAATGCTTAAGTAGTGACAGCTGTTATTAGCTACTGCCTTATCTTAAAGTGTGTGTATTTGTCACTCACCAACCCTTTTTTTTTCTTGACACACATCACAATTTTCATTCATTTTTCAAATTACAAGTGTCAAATTACATGTTAGACGTCCCTGGTAAGACATCGAACTCCTGCCACCAAATATGCCCCTTGTCATAAGGAAATCTGACGTTGTTGATTTTTGCTGCCAGATAGATTGAACCAGCTGCCAAGTAATGAGCTTTGTATTGTAAATATAAAGTTGTCTGCATCCAGTAGTCATTCAAATAATTCCATGCTACTCTTGCCACAATATTTGGCAAACTTAGTCTCTTCACTGCTTCAATTAAGATTTTGTGCGGATGTTGGACGTTCAAATCGAACCCGATTGTGGCCAACAATAGTGTCTCCCCAACCAATATTAGCTCTTTTTGCCTCAAAAACACCTCCTTGACTCGTATTCTTTGTGCAGCAGCAACAGAGTTCTTCCTATGCTTCATTTGATATGCAAGGGATGTTATTGCATCTAAATAACAGAGGGACTTCACATTGTTGACTATAGACAACTAAGTTGAAATTGATGTGTCTTGTTTGATCCATGGACTAGTGTTAAAGTAATATGCCTTCCCGATTAATTTCTTGAATCACGTTTGTTCTAATTTACTCATGTTTAAGGTGTCTGCTCATTTAAGAAGAGAATGTGGCGAACTAAACGAACAACAGCAACCTTTGTGTCAAGCGAGCCAATTCCAAGTGGTAATGAAGACAGATCCAGACCAATTCAAGATGAAGATTTGGATGAAATAGAAGAAGACAGATCTAGACCAATTCAAGATGAAGATTTGGATGAAATAGAAGACACACAACTAATTCCAAAACGCCCTCGAACTGCTGCATGGAATGAGAACTCTCATGATGATGATGATGTGCTGGAAACAATAGGTTGAAATTTAATGTTTATGTTATTTAATTTAGTGCCCTTTATCCATTGTAGTTGAATTATGCATGATATTCATAATATATCCATATTGTTGTAGATTCCGATGGAAAAGTTGGGACAAAGAAAGGGCGAGTTCATTTATCACAAGTATGGGTTTTACAAGATTTGAAATTGATTGTCAATTTCAATAAATTTAAACAACCCATAGGGAAAGGAGGACACTTATTGGTGAGATTCCTTGGAGAGGTGGAAAAACGGGGAGAACTTTGTCCAATTGGTGAAAACAATTGGCATGGGGTGCATGATTCCTATAAGCTCGAGATTGTGACCTTAACTAGGGTAAGAAATCACCAATATTATCTATTAGTACATGTAATATGATTGCCATTGAATATGATTTTCTCTCTTAAACAGAGCAAGTTCCATATGCCGAAAGACGTGACAATTGACAAAAGGATCCTAACACATGTGAATGCGAAATGGAAAACCTTTAGGTCCCAACTAAAAAAGCTCCATTTGGATCCCAGTAAAACAGAAGAACAAATTGCAAGTAAAGTGCCGAAGACTTTAATAAGAGAGCAATGGGTACGTTTGGTGAGATATTGGTTCTCTAATACTGGGAAGGTAAGTAAGGCTCTTTGAATAAAATGAAGAAAAAATTATTTTACTACTTTGTTTAAAATTTATGTAGTCTTGAATAAGTTATTTTTTTCCTAGAAACTTTCAACAATAGGAAAGAGGTCACGTGCTCAAAAAGCTGATTGCCATACTACGGGGTCAAAAAGTTTTGCTCAGAAAAAGTTTGACTTTGTGAGATACATTTTGTGATGTATATTAAAGTGAAGATGTGCATTTAGTTAGAGATAAATAATACTCATAATTATTTTTCCAGGCCCTAAAGGAAAAGAGGGAACCTAGCACCTTGGAAGTGTACAAGATTACTCACCAACGCAAAGATGGAAGCTATGTTCAAAATACAAACACACAAGAATTTTTGGTTTGTTAAATATTTGTTTTCGCATTGCATATTTGCATGTCCATCTATATTAATTGTGATTCTAATGTATATACCAATTCACATGTTGATTGAAGGAAACCGTTGAAAAACTAGTGGATGAACGTGTCATTGACAATCCAGAACTACCCAAATCAACGATAGAGGATACCGTTTTTACTGAACTAATGTATGATGAAGAAAATTCTAATCAAAGAGTGGTGGGATATGGCCATGGAGTGTCACGTAGCCAAGTATTTGGTTTGAAATCTGATTTGAGCAAGTTACATGACATAGATGACTCCACTGATGTTAGAGGAACACTTGCATCAATACAGACAGAGAACAAACAATTGAAGAATGACTATGCAAATGTCCAATCTCAACTTTCTCGTATGACTTCAGCACTTGCTAGGAATGGAATTGTTCTTGATGTTTCCATTGGTGGGGATGATAATGGAAGAAACACACTCAATGAAGATGTAAGTACTTATCCATTATTTTCTAAATACGTCCTTCTAATTATCTTGTATTCCTCAATATATTATTGTATGTATCTTGTTGTAAACTGCTGGACAGAGTGAGAGGTCCTTGTGTTTTAGGTAGACAATTGTGTGCATGTGCTTGGCCACTGCCTAGAGTACTAGACTAACTTTCGATGTTGTAAAACAGTACTCGGGTTGGCCTAAATTAAACTTAAATCAGGTGTAATGACTAAACAGGCCTGATTTCACCTAATTGAACATAGATTTCTCTAAACCATATTGAATCTAACATGATTTAACCTAAACTAAGTCTGATTTAACCACAATCAAACCTAAATTATAACTAAATGAAGGACTTCCACTTGGCAAACCCATGGGGCCTAGGCACCAAGAAAGCTTCCGTTCTCTCAACGTCTAGGTGGGCATCTTGATAACAATGCTTTATATACATTTGATCTTGCTATTGCTGTAGCTTAGAGATATCAAAGTTGTTCTATTCCACAGTCCTGATAGAAGAGGATAGTCCCATTGCCAAGGCCACTTCAAAAGGGAAGGAGTGAGCTAAATGAGGACGACATTTGGAAAGATTGTCTTCTCGTTAGACAACAATGAAAGGGAAACTAATGCTTTTCACTAGGATGATATAACATAGAAGGGCTCAAAAGTAAAGAGGATGCCATGAGTTCACAAGGTTATGAATAACATTTTCATGTTGGACTAAGGCTTAAAGCTAAAGAGGATGACATGAGTATACAAGGCTAGGGAGTTGAATTGAACACATGAACATGTTGGAGATGCCCACCATTGGTTGTGTATAATTCAGAGAAAGACGGAGCTTCAAAACCAGTAGGCCAAACGAATATGCATATAGTTTATATGTTAGAAGGTGGACACAAGCTTCTTACTATTAGCTGTAAACCAAACAAATGAATACATGTGTGGTTTTGAAACCAATTCAGTATACTAACAGACGCAGATGGAGCAAGGAAAATCTAAATAATCAATCTCCATGAAGGGATATAAAAGAACTGATACCTACTTGACTAGGATGTAAATAATTCACGAAAGATAAGATGACCATTCAGATTTTCCAAACCAAAATCATGCATGCATGTTAAAATCTATTAACACTTGCCCACCAAAGAACACAGTAAGATGCAACACTATTTTTAAGTAAAAATAAGTAAGCAGTCTTTATAGAACTTACGATTTGTCCTAACTGCATGAGAGTATGCTTTAAGTAGCTGAAAATTTATTGAAATAAGTAAGAAGTCTTTATAGAACTTACGATTTGTTTCAGCTACTATAGTTTCATCTCTTCAGTTATTGTTTCAGTACTGTTATTAGATCGCAATCTTTAACAAGATATCATTTTTTATTTTGTTAATAGTTTCTGTCATTGACCTTAAACAAAGGTATCCTAGATGCAAGGCAAACCTCTGCTTTTGAATCCTAAATCTGCAATCATCGAATAACCATACACGATCAGCCATCTTATTGCTGCGTACATTTTGCACGCAACAGATAACTAGCAGCCTCTCAAATAAACAGCTCTTTAGTTCTCAGAAATTACCTACACTTGGAGAAACAATACATCCCAGCAAGACCTGAGTTAGTACCCCATAAATCTATTTTTGTTAGACACTTATTTTTGTTTTTGGTGTCACAGGAGCAACACCTGAGTTAGTACCAATAGCTTTTTTTACTGAAGTTTTAGATTCCAGTGGCACCACACTATTCTTTCTAGTAACCTTATTGTAAAAACTAGGCTTTGTGGGTGTTGTGGCTGATTTATCCACAGCAGTTACTGGCTCCTTACGTATAACTTTGGTGCTCTTTGTCACCTCTTTTGGCCTAATTGCTTCTTGGGTTTTTAAGCTTGACTTGATTTCTGGTGGAGTAACTTTTCTAGCTTTTAGCTGTCTTGGTTTCTCAGTTCGGGGTGTTGGATTTGTTGGAGATGGCGTAGACTGAGGTTTTCTGTGATTAGGAACAGTACTACGAACAATGCCTGTGGAGCTCTTAGGGGGGGTTGCAACAGTTCGTGTAGTGGGAGCAGATGGCAACGACTTGCGTGTTGTGGGTAAGGAAGATGGTGTCCTTGGGGAAGCCTTCCTTGGACCAGTTGGAGTTGGAGAGTCCTTTTTGGAGAGAACAGGGGGAGAAGAATTTCTACGTGGTTTTTGAGATTGAACAGATAGATTTGGTTTCCCAGAAGCACTGACCTTTTTGGCCATTTCAGCTCTCCTCTGTTCAAGAGTTTCTTGCATCACTCTAAACTTAGCTTCCTTCTCAGCCTTTTTCTTAAAATTCTCTGTACAAAGTTTTTCATCCCTTTTTTCCCTGTATTGGCTGTAGAAGTCACCTTTACGCTCTAATGAAGGTTCTAGAACCCCATCACTTCCATCAGTTGAAATTATGGATGGCTTATCTCCCATCATTTTCAGCAACATTTCATTGAGTTCTGCTTCTTTTTGCCGAGTCCATTCTGCTGATGCAACAGCTTTATCAGGCATTTCTTCAGCTTGAGAAGCAACTGAACTGGTAGAACCATCAATTACTGAGGATGGCGCATTTTCTTTCTCCAAAGGAGCTAAAGTAGAATTATTAACAGAGTTAGAACTTATCAAAGGGTCATCGTCAGTGGAGTTCTGATTAGTATGGGCTATAGTCTCTGTAGTGTTTTCACTCCTCATCAGGAGTAACTTCTGATTGTAAGTGGGCAGAAGCATCTCCCAATCCAGAACTCCACCTTCTCAGAACTAATTTTTTCACGCCAAAAGGTGCCTCTATGCCTTTAGTTACCTTTTGATTATCCACAGTTTCATCCCTCTGTATGTTCTCAAATAGGTTGATCCTGTCCTGAACGCTCATCCTGACTACTGAACTTTCGGATGGCTTAGGCTTTGGTGCAGATGATTCCTCTTCACTGTCACCATCCCTGTTGAACAAGGGCTTTTCTCTAGCCGGAATAAAACTAAGACTTTTGATGGTAAGTGCAACAGGCCTCCGATACCCAGATCTCCCTATCTGAACACGCCGCATGGGAGATGCTGACCTTCTAGGGGAAGCTGATCTTATGACAGGGCGACTTCTTTCCTGAGTAGAGTGTTCACCATCAGAAAAAAAATAAGGGTCTAAGATTTAGAACAGATCAACAGGCACAAAAATACCAATTTGATACACTACCATAAATACAGTAAAATTATATTGACTAAGACACAACGACTTCTTTCTTGGCTAATAACTCAGACCAGATATCACAGACCAGTTCACTCACAGTCATCAGCATATGGCATACTGGAAACTAGACTTAGGACAAAACCAATACATAAAAAATGCATTTTGGGTCACGAGGGAATGAATGTGACGCAACGACTTATGACTCAACCGTACATTTGAATTGAATTTTGAAGCCCATAGTATTTTTGTACTTTTCATGCTTATTCAACATTATATTTGTAAATTTAAAAGGATAGCTATATTACTTTTCTGCTTTCAATGATGTGATTTTATGACAAGAGACAATTATGAGTCACGTAATTGCTCACTGTTTCATTTTATCTTTGTTATATTTGTTTTGTTTGTTTTTATTTCAGGTTGCTACACATGCTCCAAGTAGTAGAGAAGGAATCTGAGATAGAGATTGCAGCGGACCACTGCCTAGAGCTTAATTGGATGGCATATCACATCATTAGAGTTGAAGGGTGTAGTATTTAGAATCTTATTTATGTTTTAGAAACTATTTGTTATGCAAAAACTTAATTGTGTACCTTCCTCTTTACATGTAAGATTCTAAGACGAGATCTTATCTCTGCTCAATCAGTTTTAGATTAAGAATGTGCCAACAATAAAATAGTTGATGTCTTGAATGATGCATAATTTCTTTGTCTCTCTTTTCTTTTCTCCCTCTGTTATCCTGCCATCATGTTCAGAAGCCTCTTCCACATTCATGGTGAGAACAGAAGCAGCCTTCTCTTCTGTTAGTGTGGAATTATCTTCAATCTTACTTTCCAACACATCCTCCATGGATTCATCACCAGAGCTCCTATCTAAATTTATCTTTTCTTTATTAGGAAGCCTTTCAGCCATCTCTTTGAGCTGTGCAGTCAGAGACATAATAACCTCTTTGGCAGCTTTAGACTTTGAGGATTCTTCAGCAGAAAGAGACATACCTTCCTGAACTTTCTGTGCTGACTTCTGAAGTTCAAAGTCCTGACATTGACAGCGTTGTCTAGGCTTTCAACCTGAGACTGCAGTTTTTTCAGTTCCTGGTTTAAGGCATCATTTGTTTTCCTCAAATCATCACTGCCATTTCTGGAGAAAGAAAGACCAGATACTGTAGGGATAGGTGTTGCAGAACGTAAAGGGCTAGAGTTTCTTGAGAACGGAGAAACTGCCCTTGAATTGCTAGCAGAATGAGGTTGTGATACAACTCTTTTGGAACTGAAGGATCAGCCAACCTAGGTACGACAATGTCATTAAGATGTAATGACATAGAACCTAGAGGGCCCCATGCCAAAGATGAAACATCCATTTTTTCCCGAGCTTGCCAGGCTTAAGATCAAAATATTTACTCGGATCTAAATTTATCTTTTCTGAATACCCACCATCAGCGTTATTGATTTTTATTTCAGCTTCTCTGTCCCTTGATTTTTCTAAACAAGATTCTTCAATAGGAGGAAACTGGTTTTCATCGTGTTTTACCACATCCTCCATATGTAAATTGCCGCCAATGGTAGTCTCACTGGATGATGGAAGCACCATCTGTGTCTTAACAACTTGCCAGGCTTAAGATCAAAATATTTACTCGGATCTAAATTTACTCGGATCTAAATTTACTCGGATCATACTGGCTCATAGTAACATCTTCGGAGGATACCTCAGTGTCTCCTTTCTGTACATGGCTTGTAGAACCCAATGCAGAATCTATTTCTGTGACCATGTCCTGGCTATTTGAATCAAGCCTGGTTTCAGACACCTCTTTTGGCTCATCAAATGGGGCATTCTCACTAGCAAGTTCTGAATACTTGTCATTTTTATCATCAGTTTCCGTTGCAGGTTTGGTTTTGGATCCATCATTGTTGTCCAGGGCATCTGACTCGTGGACTAGATCTTTTGTATCTTCATTACAATCACTGATCTCAGCTGCAGCTTGCCCACTTGGTTCTGATGAAGTGCTCAAGAGATTAGGTTCACTGGAGCTGGGTTCTAATGGAGTTGAGAGAACAGCTGGTTCTTCAACAACAAGATGTACATGAGCAGCAGCAACCAAGTCATCACTCACAACATGAATCTCATTGTCTTTACCTGCATCAGCAAAATTATCATTATCATTTATGCCACCCTCACCACGTTCAGTTATGTGGTCTGTAACCTCATCAGCCTTCTCAACTTGAACGTCACTATCAGAATTGGTAGTTTCATCTGCTGGGTCTTGTGCATGAGAATGTAGCCTTTCATGTTGCATCCGTTCCTGTCATTTCAGCTGTTATCAGGTTGACTAAGATCAGCTAGTCAACTGGTAGCTCAGTGCAAAGTTTGACCGCCATAAGCTCACCTGATGGCCAGTTGCAGGGCTGCTATATAGCCTTTGATTGCATCAATCCTTTCGGGATCTTCGGTGGTACTGTTCTTGGATGTTCCCAGACCTGCATGCTCATCTTCTCATGTCAGTGTCTCTATTACGTCAATGGGTACACACTGCAATCTGTCTCATGCACCTGAATCAAATAACAAATACAGTCATACCGTTCTCATGGATATACATTGCTGGGATCCCATACTCTTCTTTCAAGTATACTAGCATCCTTAGCAAGCCCTCTGGGCTAGCCGGCAGGCCCACCGGGAAGAGCTGCGGAGTGGGTGTATTGTTCTTGTTTATTTTAAGATCGAAAAGGTTAAGATAGATTCAATTTGAAGAGAGAATCATGATTTAACCCATTTTTTGGCTCGTCACCCTCCCGCGATTCAATTTCTCTTGTGATAGCAATTGACAACCTTCTAACCAAGTCGTCTTTCAGACCATTTATTACCAATCTTATTTCCACACTTTATAGTGTGCATTTTTAAAAAAAGAAGTCCGTTAATTTTTTCCACGCTTTAAAGCGTGAAAGTGTGCATTTTTAAAAAATAAGTCCATTAATTTTTTCCACGCTTTAAAGCGTGAAAGTGTGCATTTTTTTAAAAAAGAAGTCCGTTAATTTTTTCCACGCTTTAAAGCGTGTGTTGCATTGCCGCCGAAAAGTTTATTTTCATATTTTTTCCACGCTGTTATGAGTGGAAATCAAATTCAAATATGTTTTTCAAAAAAGAAGTGTTAAATATTTTCCACACAGATTGGTGTGGATAAATTGTATTCCACGCTAAAAAGTGAAAATAGAAAAGAGTGAATAAATTTCCACTCTTTATTTTGCCACGCTCCTGCCTAGGGTGGATAATGTGTGTTTCTACGCCTTTTTGTGTGGAAAAATTGCATTTAAAGCGTGGATAACCACATGTGTTTTTTGTAGTGTCAAGCCGAACAAGCGGAAAGAGAAGCCGCTTTACGCGCAGCCTATATGGTTGAACAAGAAACGCTAGAGGCCAATAGGAGGGAAGCCGAAAGGCAAAAACAATTAAAAGATTTTTCTGTTCCCAAAACTTCCTACGCGCAACATCCTGTCATGCCTCCCGACATCCTTGCCCCCCAATTTGAGATCCGAACTCAATGGATCACCATGCTCCAAGCCAATCCCTTCTCTGGAAACAATGGGGAAAGTTGCCAAGATCACCTACAAAGATTCATCGACCTTTGTTCTTTGAATAAGATTCCAGGTGTTTCAGGAGATGCAATCTGTCTTCGATTGTTCAATTACTCCCTTACCGGCCAAGCTAGTAGCTGGTATAACACCATAGAATATGAGTATCAAGTCACAACTTGGGAAGCCCTCCAAAAAAAATTTCTTGAAAAGTTTTACCCCCCTTCTCTCACATATGAAATCAGGGGTCAAATCACCCACTTCTCCATGTCACCAAGTGAATCTCTAGGAGAATCTTGGGAAAGGTTCAAAGACCTACTTAGGAAGTGTCCCCATCATGACATTAGCCAAGCCCAACTCATTGAAATTTTCTATCGTGGCGTTGACAATGACACCAAGTTCTTTCTCGATTCCTCATCTGGAGGAAATTTCATGCACCAAAGCCTGACTAGTGCATGGGAGGTTGTGAAACAAGCCTCCGAGACAAGAGCTAGATGAGGAGTAGGTGGTATTCTTAGGGTAGCTAAGGCCGAAAGTGATCATGACATCCAAAGCATAGCTGAAAGCCTTAAGTTGATCACCTTAAAACAAGATCGTTTGGAAGCATCCTTAGGCTATAGAGATCTACCTCAACAAATAAAATCCGTAGATTCTCTTTTTGGTATTTGCCAAGGTTATGACCACACCACACTTAATTGTCAATATCTTTACAACACTCACATGCAACCCGAGTTTGAACAACAATTAGAAGATCTAAATTCAATTCACACCATTCCCGGTCAAGCCTACTACAATACAAATCAAACTCGAAACCACCCTGGTTTCCAATATGGGAATGCTTCTGGGGCTGAAAATTTCAACCAACTCCAAAACCAACAAAGACTTCCCTACCCTCAATCCAACAACCGATCACCACCCGGGTTTCCATACAACAACCAAAGAAATCTTGGGAGTCAAAACAATCATAGAAATAATTACCAAAATCGACAACCCTACCAACAATTCCAAAACTTAAACCTTCCACCCCAAAATCTAAACCAATCTCAACCTCCCCAACCACCTCAAAATGCTCCCCCTCCTCCTCCTACAAGTCATCCTAGCCTGGAAAACATAGAACAAACCCTCGTGGCCATACAAGCCCATCAAAAGACAACTGACGCACAGTTGGCCCGCCTATTTGCCCAACAAAAACCTCCCGCCGGTTCCTTCTCTGGGCAGCCCGAAAATAACCCCAAGCACCCCGAACAACTTAAAGTTGTCACCACTCGTTCGGGAAAAGCACACTCCACTCCTCCCCCTGACGCCACTCCCACCACACACTTAGAAGTCGAGGATGACGATTTTGTTATTGTTGAACCCGAACCTATCGCTAAACAAACCATCACTGAAACCCCACCGGTAGAAGAAGAGGAACCAATCTACAAACCACGACCTCCCTACCAAGCCCATCTAAAGAAAACAAGACTAGATTCCCGGTTCATGAAATTTAGGGATTCCATGAAGAAGCTACACGTTGACATTCCTTTTCTTGATGCTCTAGCTGACATGCCTGCCTGGTCCAAATACATAAAATCTCTTTTGACTAGGAAGTATGCCACTGAGGAATATGAAACTGTCAAACTTGCTAGGACCACCTCCGACATAATCCAAAGTAAAATGCCTAAAAACCAAAAAGATCCAGGTTCCTTTGCAATAGGATGTTACTTAGGTGACAATGCTTGTAGGAAAGCCCTAGCTGATCTAGGAGCCAGCATATCCATCATGCCTTATAGTCTACGCAAAAGATTAGGATTCCATGATATGCTACCAACAGCCATGACCATCCAGTTGGTGGACTCCTCCATGACCAAGCCCATGGGAATCATAGAAGACATTCCCGTCCGGGTTGGGAAAGATGCCTATGTTCCATGTGATTTTGTAATCATGGACATCAAGGAAGATTTACACCCCTCATCTTTGGTCGTCCCTTCCTAGCCACAACCAGAGCCTTGATTGATGTTGAGGTTGGAACCATTCTCTTAAGGTTAGGAAGGAAAACACTAGAATTCAGAGTCTTTAAGAGCATGAAAGGGCCTAGTTTCCATGAAGAAGTTTATCTCCTTGATTGAATTGACAAACTATCTCAGCTAAGACAAGAATGGGAGCTAGTACATGATCCTCTATACACAACCCTTTCTAGCTCTCCTGATTGTAACTTTAACAATGAACAATTTGACCAATGCATCACCCATCTAGACTATTTTGAGGGGATCCCTAATGATGAAATTGAGGGCCTTAAGATGATCTCCACAGTGGAGGGAGAACTTGAAGCACCTAAAGTTCCAGAAATGAAGACTCTCCCCATAGGGCTAAAATATGTGTTTCTTGATGAACAACAATTATGTCCTGTCATTATCAATTTTGACCTCACCATTGAATAGGAAAACACACTTCTGGGAGAACTTAGGAAAAGAAAAATGGCTTTAGGGTACAAAATGACGGATTTAGTTGGGATTGAAGAATCCATTTGCATCCATAAGATCCCTATGATTGAAGACAACAAACCATCCCGAGACCCACAGAGGAAACTCAACCCAAACATGAAGGAGGTTGTCCGTCTTGAAGTTATTAAACTTTTGACTACAAGAATCATCTACTCCATCTCTGACTCCCCTTGGGTCAGCCCTGTCCAAGTTGTCCCCAAAAAGGGCGGGACCACAGTCATTAGGAATGAAAAGAATGAGCTCATCCCCACCCGCACTGTCACAGGGTGGAGGATGTGTATTGACTATAGGAAACTCAACAAAGAAACTAGGAAAGACCACTTCCCTCTTCCTTTCCTAGATCAAGTTCTTGAACGTTTAGCTCATCAACAATACTTTTGTTATCTAGATGGCTACTCGAGTTTTTATCAAGTTCTCATTCACCCTGAAGATCAAGAGAAAACCACCTTCATATTCCCTTTTGGTACATACGCCTTTAGACAAATGCCCTTTGGCCTATGCAATGCACTGGCCACCTTTCAAAGATGTATGTTTGCCATTTTTTCAGGATTAACAGAAACTGTCATGGAAGTTTTCATGGACGACTTCTTTGTCTACGGAGATAGTTTCAATTCTTGCCTTAGAAACATTTCCCTTGTTCTTGATAGATGCATTGAGTCACACTTAGTCCTTAATTGGGAAAAGTGTCACTTCATGGTTAAAGAAGGAATTGTTTTGGGCCACAAAGTAAGCAATCAAGGTATTGAAGTGGACAAAGCTAAGATTGAGGTCATCACCAAGCTCCCCCCTCCCTCCTCTATCAAAGACATTCAGACCTTCTTAGGACACGCTGGGTTCTATTGGCGATTCATTCGTGATTTCTGAAAAATCACCAAACCTCTCACCAACCTTCTTTAAAAGGAGGTCCCCTTTCATTTTGACCAAGCTTGCATGGATAGCTTCCTACGCTTGAAAGATGCTCTCACCTCCACTCCCATAATCCATGCTCCTGACTGGGCCCTACCTTACGAAATCATGTGTGATGCTAGCGACTTTGCTGTAGGTGCCATTTTAGGACAAAGAGTTGACAAAAAAAATCATGTCATCTATTATGCATCTAAGACCCTAGATGAAGCTTAGTGAAATTATACTGTCACTGAAAAAGAAATGCTAGCCATTGTCTACGCATTTGAAAAATTTCGCTCTTATCTTTTTGGTTCAAAGGTTATCGTTTATACTGATCATGCAGCCATTCACTACCTTATGACCAAGAAAGATGCCAAGCCTAGACTCATAAGATGGATTTTGTTATTGCAAGAATTTGATCTAGAAATCCTAGACAAAAAGGGATCAGAGAATGTTGTGGCTGATCACCTCAGTAGACTTAGTTATAGTCCTATTGATGAATATCCCATAAACGAATCCTTGCCCGATGACCAATTGCTTAAGGTAGACTCCCAATTTCCTTGGTTTGCCGATTTTGTGAATTATTTAGCTACAAGTGTATTGCATCCCGAATACAAGGGACACTCTAAAGCTAAATTTTTACATGACGTCAAAAATTACTATTGGGACGAACCTTATCTTTTCAGACTTTGCGCCGACGGTTTGTATCATCGTTGTGTTTCCCAAGAAGAAAACATTGAAATCCTAGAGCAATGCCACTCTGGCCCATGTGGTGGGCACATGAGTTCCCAAAAAACTGCTAGAAAGGTCTTGCAATGTGGTTTCTATTGGCCCACCATTTTTAAGGATTTCTATGACTATGTGCTTTCTTGTGATCAATGTCAAAGGACGGGCAACATTTCTAAACGTGACCAAATGCCCCTAACATCTTGGCAAGAACTAGAAATTTTTGATGTTTGGGGAATCGATTATATGGGCCCATTTCCTTCTTCTTATGGGTTTTCTTACATCTTGGTTGCGACAGATTACGTGTCCAAATGGGTTGAAGCTATTCCCACAAAAACTTGCGACTCTAAACCTGTTAAAAAACTTTTCAAAGATATTATCTTCCCTAGATTTGGGGTCCCACGCACCGTTATTTCAGACGGGGGATCCCACTTTTTAGAAATTTTTTTTGAAACATTATTGAAAAAATATGGAGTTCACCACAAAGTCACCACCCCTTACCATCCTCAGACTAGTGGGCAAGTAGAGGTCTCCAATAGACAAATCAAATCCATTTTAGAAAAAATGGTGGGTCGCACTAGGAAAGATTAGGCGTTAAAAATTAATGACGCTCTGTGGGCATGCAGCACAGCTAACAAAATGCCCATTGGCACTACACCCTTTAGACTGATCTACGGAAAGTCATGTCACTTGACAATTGAGTTTGAGCACAAGGCCGGTTGGGCTATCAAAAGCCTTAATTTTGACCTCTCTTTCACAGGAGAAAACTGTCTTCTCCAATTGAATGAGCTTGACGAACTTAGGATGACCGCCTATAAAAATGCCAAAATTTACAAGGACCGAACCAAAATGTGGCATGATGGTCACATAAGGTGAAAGGACATTAGAGAAGGGGACCGGGTTTTAGTTTTCAATTCACGATTAAGACTTTTTCCAGGAAAACTCAAATCAAGATGGTACGGCCCCTATATTGTCAAATGTGCCTATCCTCATGGTACATTTCTATTGTGGGATAAAGTCTTAGGGGAATTTAAGGTCAATGGACACCGACTCAAAAGATACATCACCGCTGAAGACCTTGTCACTTTAGATTCAAATAAACAATCATCCCTACAAGATCTGACCTTGTCCGACCCCACGACTTCACCAAATCCCAATAACTGATCATTTTCTATCAGGCCACGACGTTAAACATGGCGCTAGTTGGGAGGCAACCCAACGCTATCTTTCCTTCCATCTACTTCTTTCCTTGTTTTGCTTTCATTATACTTTTTCTCTGAATCACATGTATCTCATGTAGTACTCGCAGGAGTCCTGGCATGTCGATTGTGGCACTATGCCCCTAGCCGCCCATCATATGAGGAGTATGGGGGCCTACAGGCTTACCTGGATCCCAACTCCCCTTACTAGGGGAAACTTTCACCTCCACAGAAGTGATCTTATTCCCTCCATATCGGTCAAAGGGTTGCTCGGGACGAGCAAAACTCTAAGTCCGGAGTGGGGTGGGTGGTACGTGATCCACCCCATTATATTCCCTTTTTCCACATTTCTTTTTTGTACCTTTTATTATATTGCATGTACTTTTCTTTTTCTAGAAGTTTTGGCCTTTATCTAGTCGGCCCATTAATTAGACGTATATCATTTTACCCCAAATTGAAATTTGTAAACTTTTTGCACAGACTATTACAAATTTCCATGTCTGAAACCACCATGTCACCTAGGATCCTTAATAACATCACTCCTCGGAATAGTTGGCAAGTCATAAGGAATCGATCAGAACCAAACATAATTTTCCCTATATTTAAACAATAGATTATCTTGTTATAAAATTTATATGATGTAATTTATAGGAGTACTCTAACTAGAGCAATGACACTCTCTGACAAAAATATATGAAAAAAAAATTGAAAGTTATAAGCACAAGAACATCTCTTCCTTCCCTCTATTTTTCTTCTAAAAAAGAGAAGCAAAGAATCACCACCAGACAAAAATCAAATCCGGGGTGACATGCTTCCCAAAATAAAAACTCCATACCCCTCAAAGGGGTGTACCATCAAAAGATGCCAAAAGTGTACATAAAAAAATTGTGACCAATGTAGCCACAACTCCATAAATTCATATCCCTAGTCGAATAGAGGAGGGATCAATATATTTTCATCACTTCTTTCTTTATTTTCACACACCCAAATTCGTCCTATTCTTGTGCAATAACTTAAAAAAAAGTAATAAAAATTTGAGTGTCAAAGCGAAAGTAAGAGATGCCTATTTTTCTATAAATTCTTATTTTAGAAGCTAGATTTGACAATTGTTTTGATAGGGAATATATAATTTTATGATATGTGGTTCTAGGAGATCGGGTTACTTGGCCAAAATTTGGAGGTGAGGATTGTAGTGATGTTATTAAGGTGAGGATGGCATATTGGGAGTATAAATTGGACTTTATTTGTGATTTTACTTGCTTGAGGACAAGCAAAGATTCAAGTCCGGGGTATTTTGATAAATGTATTTTCATCACTTTTATTTGCATCTTTTAGATATCTTTTTATGATTGTTTTGTTATTTATTTTCTTAGTTTTATAATTAATTACATTATATTATATTTTTCTCTTCAATAAGAATTTTAATTATATTTTCTTGGATTTTGTAGGAAATGGGATAAATATTCTTGGAGTATAATTGCACAATTTGCAGCAGTCCTGTAATTATTGTATATCTGTCAACAAAAGTACCATAACTCTTGCATCCAAAGTCCAAATTGAGTGTACAAGTATTCATTAGAAAGGAAATTTAATTTCCTAAAATAATATCCTATTATTTAGATCTCTTTTGTGCTTTTTACGGGAGACAAATACGTTCGAATCCTCTGCTGTGGGAATCTGCATTGAAGAGTGTTACATGGTCAAGACAATTAAAGTCTATCAAATTTCTATTGACCAAATCTTGAAAATTGAAGAGTGTTACATAGTCAAGACAATTAAAGTCTATAAAATTTTCCCCCTCTTTTTTTTGATAGCCTACCCCTCCTTCTCCTATAAAAGGAAGGGCACTTCCTCCTCCCAAGCATCATCTTTTGTATCATCTTTTGTATTGGAATTCTAAGCATTTGTTCTCCTATTATTCAAGCAATAGAATTTCTTCTTAGTGTTCTTTAATTCTTGTAATTTATATTCTTACAATAGATCTAGTTGTTATTCCTTTCTTCTTCTTTCTCTTCCGTGGATTGGAGCAAAGGTTGAAGAAATTGGTCATTTAAGTGTCTCTAGCCTAAGGATTTTCCTTTAGTAAGACTAAACTATGTCCATTTCACTTCTCCCCTCCACCTCCATATTTTCCATAAGCATGTGTGAGTAGAATTCTATCGAGGCAAGGGGAATAACCCCTTAGCCATAGTTTTAACGACTTTTTCTTAAACAACTAGATGGTAATCGATTTTAATTAATGGTTGATCTTTGGATCCCACATTAATCAGGATGGAAATGACTATGGAAATCCTGATTTAGAACAATAAAATCGATTGCATAGACATTTTGATATGACCATGGATTTTCATCTTTTAGGATGATAAACTAGGAAGCATGAACACCAAGACCAATGGGCTCATGTGGAGTTTATCTCTTGTGAGTTTTTAAATTCGCAAACCTTCATCGAATCGTCGCTTAAGAATTAGTTGTTATCGCCTAGGCTAAGGTGGTGAAAACCCCTACGAGTCTCGATTCTCTCTCTTTGATATCAACCTCCGTTGATTTGCTTTCTTTACTTCTAGTCTTTTTTCAATAGTCTACTTGTGCTAACAATTGTTTCTTTTCCTTGTGACAGGGGCAAAATAAATTCTTGTTATTACATTGATACTTTATGTTTATTTCTTATTTTAGTGTAATCAATAAAACCCCCAACCTGACTTTTACTTTTCGTTCTAAATCTGAAAATACAAAAAAATAATAAATTAGTTCTTCAAAATAATTGGGATAAAAAGAAACAATCTTAAAAGTTGTCCCGTGAGATCGACCCTTTCTATACTAGCCTTAATCGGAAAGTTGAAAAGGGATTAAACTCTAGGATAATTATCTTAGTGATTGTAAGTGCTAAGCGACGCATTAACAGTAAAACACTGGATAGGGGTTTCTCATAAGAATATAAAGAAAATTTTACATTCAAGTTTAGTAGACATATACTACTGAATGGTGTCCATGGTAAAAAGAAAGCAAAGACATCAAATTAGATTAGTCCTTTCTTAGGACTTAGCTAGGTAAAGGATTTAGTGTGCGTGTTTGATAGCATTGGATTCAACAAAAATAAAAAGAAATTTAACACTAAATAACAATCATACAGAACAACAAGAGTGACAGTCAATAAACTTGGACTGCATCGACAATAACCTTTTTATATGTTACATTTATGACAATAACCCTTTTATATGTGACATTTTATGGGAATAACCAAAGGAGGATCCCTACTTGTCGAGGTACAAGATACAATTATGCATGAAAAGAGTTACTACCATCATTACCAAAGGGAAAAATTAAGAAGTACTAAGACAAAATAACCAAAGAAGCATTAGCCTAAACAAATGTTGTTGCTCCTAGAAAGTTATCTACATCAAGAAGTCCTATCTAAAAGAGGACTGAGTAAATTGCTTTCAAGAGCATCTGACAGAGTAGGGTGCAAGCCCTATATGGCTACAATGTTCCCCTACAAGGAGAAGAGCACATCATCTCATACAATATAACATGTAAATAGATATCTTTATTGGTCCCACGGTGAACATGTCCAACTAATCAAACAAAAAAATGGGAGGCAATAGGATTTTGGCCCAGCATCCTTGAAACAAGGAGAAAACCCCAACCAAATATGGATAGATATGAGAAATTCATCTTTCCTAGAATAGTAGAATAACTGAATAAGAAAGTAGAAATCATATAAAGAGAACGTTACTAGGTTAAACAAAAGTACAAACTAACATGATGCCATATCCATTCATCAATTAGTGTAGGATGTAACATGTCTTAACACAATTGATCAATTCTTATCAGACATTCTAACCAAATTTTGGTCGCTGGAATGGATGAGGTGGAAATAGGCACCAACTAGGAACTTAAATTCTAAGGAATAAATAACTCATGGTGAGGAGTCATGTTCTCCACCAACCCTATATGGTATTTCTAAATGAAAAAAATCAATTTCTCCCCTAGCACACCAATAGGATATGTAAATGTTATACACATGTTTCAATTTTTAATTTATTGATTTGCATTTTTTGTTGAAGAAAGTAAGATTGGTGTATATAGAAGACACAATTCAATTTTGACTAGTATGGTTATGGAATGATTGTAATATTTTCTTAACTCAGACATTCTAGGGCTTTAGAGTTTAGTATCACACTATATTTGGTCCAGATCCATCAGATGTTGACCAATTAACACCCTTATCATTGTAAACCTAAAAGCTGCAACCCATATTAGAATGAGGAAGAGATTCCCATGTAGGATGAGATGCTAAAACTCAAGGAATCTCAGTTTTGGTGACACTATGATTAGACTTGTGATCCACCATATATAATCACAAGGAAATAATAGTAGTATGGTTCCTCCTAACTATTGATATCTCAACAGGCAATACAATGTGCCTCATTCAGCTATGCCTATCGCTAATAAGTTGGTTATCAAAGATTATAAAAATTTCTACTCTCCATGATCCAGTTCTTAAATGAGAAAACTTATTAGACTTTGAGTGCATCTCGTATTTTCCACTATTGAGATACAAATATGAGACAACTAAAGTTTTCACTTTCAATTCTTGTTATAATTATGAAAAGTGGTGCAAATTTTGGAACCATGTAATAATAGAGTCAATTGTTTGGTAAACAAGCATTTTGCATCAGAAAATCAAGACAATATAAACTATGTTTTCTCCTACACAAATAGAAATAATACTCAAATCCATGATGTAAACTGTGTTTACACTAACAAAATATGTAACTAAGCAAACCTTCTATAACCCCAAGTTGAAAAAGGAGATTTGAGTCACATACTCAACTGCATAAACCCCAATTATGGCAGGCAAACATGCTTATCTTTTACATTACTGCTCGCTCTACTCCTCCCAATTCCTCTGCTAGTTTCAATGACTCCTTCCATATTCTCTCCGCCACACCACTAATCAATTTTTGTGATAGCTTCCTTCGAAACCTTTGCCTTGCCTACCAACAATTGTGATGGACCTCCGACTGCACCCAATAAGCTTCTCTCAATGTCTTGCACTTGATCCTCTTGTGACTAGTGTCCTTAATCTTACATGGCTCGCCCCTCACCTCGTTGTCCTTTTATTCACTATAAATGATTAGATTCATCCCATGTTCTTTTACTCTCCTCTCTATATCCCTATGTTCCCCTTTACTCGTTGGTTCTGATATCTTCAAGCCGACACTTCTTTATTGAGAGAAACTTACTGCAAGTTTTTTTAATAAAAACAAGCTTCTCATTTGCATCATCTTAACAATACATTCCTTTGTTGACCGATAGTCTTGGCTTAATAGGTGTTGCACATAGCCACAATCCCCATGGTCTACAGGTCTCTTCCTCCTCTTCAATCTCCTTGCAGTCTTTGTCCAAGTGTTCGAGACTTCCATAGATGTATCAGAAGACTGATAACCTCTCATAATTCAAATCTAGATCGATAAGTCTCCCTTGCAATTTTTGATTTGTTGTATCCTTTTCAAAGGTTTTAACAGATCTAGGAAGATTGACACACAAGTGTGTCTCACACCCAAGATCATTCCAATCCACCTATGTAAGCTTCCTGATCCTCCCTTCTGTAACAGATATAGTAGATTCCAATTTACGCCTGAGGGGTAGATTGTGAGACCCAAAAGAGTACTATTCTTTTTTCTCCAATGAAAGAATTTGATGATTAAAATATCAGGGTCTGTTGGTTTGAAGATGACTTTGCTCGTAAACTCCAAAACTTGAGTTAGGGTATGTCTCATAGCCCAGAAGTTGCAAGGCCTATCAGCGAACAAGCATGTTGACAATGCAAGAGAAACATGCTCATTGTCATCTTGGACTTCGACTTCATAAGAATCTAGATCAACTTGAATTTCTTGATGAGATTCTTCAACGGTTAGGGTATGAAACTCTCTTTTATGTCTTTTAAAATGATATATATTATAAAGTTATATTGTGTCATAGTTTATATACTAGGGAAAATCAACTGTAATCTTTCTCTTACAAATTGATTTTTTTCTAAAACAAGTGCAAGCTTATGAACCTATTGGTGGTGGAAATGGAGGAAGAAGTTGAACCTAGAGTTTCTTATGAGGGAGTTTTTGAGCCCATGGTCTTACATATACTAAGTGTGTGATATACCCAGAAGATAAATATGAGATATAAGAGTAATTGTTTCCTTACTTGGGATTCATTATTTAAAGGGAGGGTGACGTTTCATATACTAGGTGAGTGATATAACTAGAATATTGATATGAGATATAAGAGTAACATATTCATTACTTGGGTTCTATTATTGAAAGGGAGGGTGAGGTTCAAGATGATGTTTGTCATAGGACCATAACTGGATGGTCAAAGTGGGGGAGTGCAACTGGAGTAGTATGTGACAAGAAGCCCTGTGAGATTAAAAGGCAAGTTTTATGGAACATCTATAAAGACCAAGGAACGCGGTATCCGATGTCGATGCTAGTTCGACAGTATGAAAATAGGTATTTACCGTTACACTGGTGTCATTTCGGCAGTCTCGAAATAGGTTATGGAGTCAAGAACAATGATAAGAAGCATAGCCAGACCTAAATTAATTTGGGAAGATCTTATAAAGAGAGATTGTAAATCTTTACATTTGGATCAGAGTATGACTGATAACATAGCTGATTGGAAAAGAAGGATCAATGTAGTCGATTCTGACATGTTTGGGATTAAGACTAAGATGATGATCATAAGAGTAATTAATCAAAAACCTATCTAATGAATTTATAAAACCTACATTTTGAGTGTTTAGAAAATACAATGGTAGTCTTAGGTTGTTTCCTTGTAATCTCAATAGTACACAACAATACGGAAATCAAAATCCAAGTAAAAGCATACAAGGGATTCTTTCTCCTCATCTCTGATTCAACAAAGAACCTCCATGGCTCAAGTCAATGGACTCTGCATCACAAGTTCACAAGCCAACACAGAGCACCATACAAACCGAACAACATCACACCCATGGAGTTATCTTGATCCAATCTCAACTCTCACGAGAACTTCCGCTCCACCTGATGTAGAGGGATCTAATTATGTTTAGGATCGTATTTTTGGATTTTGAAATATCATTTTGTGTGAAAAAATAGTACTTTGTGATGTACGAGGTTATGACTTTATTGTGGCTACTAAGAATTCTACTTAGACCTTCACCATAGTTGAAATAGATCGTATTTTTCCCATGTTGTCTATATTTGTAGCATATAAATATTATTTTTTATACGTTGTTGATGTCATGACTGAAGCGATTCAACCACGGGTCAACCGATTAATCCGGAACCAGTATCCTTAGTGGCTCGAAGACCATTCCAGTCATGTTAACATTGATCAGACTTCAAAGTCAAAAAGACACATGAAATCCTGATAGAAAACTCAATACAGAATCATCATTTAAATTGCATACAAAATTATAGTCTCACATATATTAAAAGGGGTGTACCATGTTGTATATAACATGGGTTGAATTAACAACACATAAACATACTTGTACTGCTAGATTTACTAATACCAATAGTTATAGAAGAAGTATTATATTCTTCATGTTGTAATTCTGTATTTATGTAAATAATGTATAGTGGGTATTTAGGCATAATGCAGACAATGTTAGCCATCCTTATTATTGTGTCATGATTTATAAAAAACAATGTAATATTATTTTTTTCTAGTTTCAAACAAAAACATATGTATATTATTGGTCATTTATTAAAAGATAATATACATGGTAATCCTGCTAAATTACCATATAAAAGAAGGGAAGTAGAATAAAGAGTCACATACTCCCATCTTCCTAACTTACAAGTATGTAAACTCAAGTGAAGAATTACTTATTAATTTACTCCCAATCTGTGTGAAAAATTGTAAAACATTTTTAAACATAAAAAGTAGTGGAATTTGTATAATATTGTCTTCTTTTTCAAGAAATTCTACACTAACTAGAAGAAGCATGACATATGTTAATAGATTTCTTCATGTAGTTGTAGACTAAATTTTGTATTAGAATTGGAGGGAAGCTGACATATATCGTGGATACCAGATAGGAATGATAAGAATGATTAAAGATAGTAATAATATGTATAAGACATAAGAGTCTTGTTGAAGCACATATTTCTTACTTAAAAAGATAAGGGAGGAGAGGGTGGAGTTAGCTTCTTGGAAAGGGGTGGAGTTGGATACATAAAAGAATCATGACGGGACAATCTTAGGAATTGTTTCAAAGATAGAAGATGGGTGGGATGGAGTATACCATGAATAAAGATAGTGTAATTTTTCGATTTGTTTTGGGCTTTTATTGTGAGCATTTCGGCATAAATTTTGTGGTACTTCGTTTTTTTTTTGCCTTTTTGGCATGGTACGTGAAGAATATTCGGGGTACTTGGTTTTTTTTGCCTTTTTTGCATGATGCGTACAAAATTCAAATGTTTATAAAACATAATGTGCAAACACTTTATCATGGCTTCCCAACAAGTGGGGCCAAGATACATCATTGACGCATCGCATTGTGATATACCAAATATGTAACCAAATTAATCACAACTATAAAAGTTCATTTTGTATAGTTAAAAAAATCAAACGCACACCAACAGTCTTGGAAATGATGCACATATGCAGATTTAAAGCGGTAAACCTTGCACCTTTGAGGAAAAGAAACCCAAGAAAGGTAATAGCTGGCCTCCTTTTGAATCTACTTACACTTACATCGAGGAAAAATGAATCTTTTTATGACTTGGATGTTACCTGTTTAGGAGAAAGGGAGACGAATTTTTTATCGAACATTATGTCAATATCTAAATCAATGGAACCAAAAAAATTGATCGAGATTTCAACATGCTGAAATATGGCCACTGCATGCGCACCTCTTTCAGACCTTCCGTAGCGGCGATTCATTTAGCACCCTTCGGAACGAGCCCTGCACTATTCACTTGCAAAAGCGTTGGATGATGATGAGCGTACCCGTGCCATCTATTTGACACGAGCAGAGCAATAGGTTGCGGGCAAGAAAGTAGAATCCGTGCCTACCACCCAACATACTCATACACGATAACTGCGCCGACGTGTTCGCCCGGCGGTGAATCTAATTCCCTTTTAGTCCTACGAGAGCCCTATGCTGCTGGGTTCTGGCCATATCACTAATAGACAGAGATGATTCCGGTCATACGAGAAGAAGGAGCGAGGATTATGCTATGAAATCTGGGAAGGTGGGTGTCACTACTACAAAACTGACATTTTGTTTTGGTTATAACCCTTACAGTATCACCATGTGTAAGCGTGAGAACCCTTACACATTGGGGGACCCTTACACAAACAACCTTATCTAAAAAGGGGTCGCCCAAACCATTGTGCTATGGTGATGACCCTTGCACAAAAGTAATGGATAATAAAATATTATATCAACCACGACTCTGTACCTGAACCATTGTGCTATAGTGATGACCCTTGCACAAAAGCAATGCATAAATAAAATATTATATCAACCACGACTCTGTACATGAACCTGTTCTTATGATCATTGTCGCAAACACACGATGTAACCCATCTGATTAACTGTATTAAATCTCATTAATATATTTTGTATACGTACAAAGTTTGCATTCATTGATAACCCAATTTGATCTTTATTCATATGAAAACTTTGCTTACATAGAGGAGGACATATCCCTTGCCCCTTGAAGATTTACAAATTAGTAACTTTCTACAAGCAGAAGCTAACCAAAACTATATATCGTTTTGTTTATATCATTTTCCATGAAAGCAAGCTTGTTGCAGCAGTGAATGGAGCTCCTCCTTGATCAACAACGACAACCAATGCATATAGAAAAACCTACTGGGTTGTTCTTCTTTCGTGAGAATCAATTTCTTTGTCTATCCTTTGCTTTATCCCCCTATACAGGTGATCCACCGTGATTAATACAAAATGTAAACTCACTGAAAGATGTCCAGGTTAGTCAAATGATGGTCAAGTTCACAGTAATATATATCATTCAACAACTTCCCCAGCAAAGCAACAAAGTAAACAATTAGTAGCTGGTAAAATTTTGAGCTTAATGGGAAAAAAATACTATCAAGGTAGCTGAAGCAATAGCTGCTAAAGTATGGAAGTAGGCAGCATTAATCGGAACACACTAAAAAATTATACTTTAAAAGAACCAAATGCCTATCTATATCCTATTGTGCATAACGTTCACCTACATGTGCAATCTGCTCCAAATATAGGAAACTCATCATATGGTGCATGATGATGATTCTAACAATCAATGTCAATTATCCTATGATGTCTAATGCTAGAAAAGTAGTGGTGGAATTCATGCAATTTAACATTTGAGTCATTCTTTGTAGCTCAGTATGAACCACGTGGCCATGATCAACACCTCATGGCGTTGACCACAAGGGAATGTGCAAGAAACATAGCAACTCAATTGCGTGTCCTCGATATCGTAGTGGAGGTCAGGAGGAGGGACCTAAATGTGTGAACCACTCTGATGCAGGTGGCCTTCAATGGTTGAACCATCTAGGGGTGAGCATTGGTCCAAACCCGGACCGGGCCGGACCAGACCGAAGACCGAAAAATATAAAAAGTTGGACCGTAGACCAGACCATTTCTTACTTGGACCGGACCGACCCGGACAGTTTAGCATTTGGACCAGACCGAGACCGGACCGCTCAGATCGAAATTGCTGAAATATTTTTGCTGTTTGAAATTTCAGCTGTAACATTGTACAAAAGTTCTGTTTTATGAATATTTTCACTCAACGATGACTGTTTTCATTGTACAAATGAACATGATAACTTATTGTTTTAGGCTATCTTAAATTTAAAATGCAGCTGGTGGACAACCTGATCCTTATCCTTCTTTTCAACAAGACCAACTTTTTTTGTTCAACGGGACAATATTTTTTGTCCAAGTAATTTTTAACAGTCCACACAACCCAGAAAACGTAAATCACATTGGGCTAAGTAAACTATATAATCTAGTATAAATACATGCTTACATAGGTTATAAAACAATGTTTAGAACTACAAAATGCTTATACAGAGCCAAAATGCTTATACAGCTTATACAGAAAGTCAAAATCATACTTGATAAACATTAGGTAAAGATTATCAAAATAATTCATACTTGACTGAATGCTGAATCCAACTTTTAAAGAAGCTGTAAACCTCCTTCCACCCCCAAACATTTAGCATTTTCGAAGAGAAAACACATGAACAATTGAATGGGAAAAGAGGGCCAATAGAAAGAGAACTAAAATCAACAATTAGTTAACGATTAATTACCTGCAGATAGAAGTAGGCTAGTAGCTGAATGGCAGCAAATAGACTTTGGAGGTTGAATTGAAGGAGATGGGTCAATCAACAAACAAAAAGAACAGCCCGTCTTCTAGTTTCACGCTTCACAATCTATAATGGGACACCATAATCAGTTGACCGGAATCTGTTGCCCTCCACAGAGTCACAAAGCCAGCGTCCAACACAGCAGCATCCAACACAAACAACAGGGTTGATCGGTTGAGTTGGGAGCAGCAATGGACTCGTACGATTGCAGTTGGCGACTACTAGACTAGCCTTTCGAGTTCCGTCGTGCGCCGCGCACCAAGAGCCGTGCACCGCGTACCCTGCTGTAGAAGAGGACCGCCGGTTACTTCGCCGCTACGGTGCCCTAGTCGCCTTCGCTTTGCCACTTCGGGTCACAGCCACAGGGAGACGGAATCAGGGATACTGGATGGGTCATTACCCGGACCGGTCTAACAAAATTGGTAAAAAAGCACTCAGTCAATCGATTCACAATCTGGTTTACGGTTTTTTCAGTTTTGGACCGGACCGGACCGGACCGAAGATCAAAATTACAAATTTTAAGGACCGTTGACTGGACCGACTACAAATTCGGTCCAGGACCAGACCGGACCGGACCGAATGTACAGTTCGGTCCGGTCGGTCTGGACCGAGATTTGCTCACCCCTAGAACCATCAATCCATCATGGGCACCAACGTACATGCTATAGATGCTAATGGGAACATGATAGGACTGTTTGATAGTGCCAAAATAGGACAACAAAGATGTTTTCATTTAAAATCTTTTAAACAAGGGGAATGCCTTTAAATCTCCCCAGATAACATTTATATAGTTTAGTTAGACAAATGAGAGAAAAAAGAGTTGAATCACATGCATGGATAAGAAATAACAAATAGTTAACCATTATTTTTCTCCTTATACAATAAAGATGATAGACTTTTTGAACTCCAACATATTCAAGTCACTCCACTAGAGGTTGACATTGCAAAAGAGAAAACTAAAAGGCTGTTGTAATTAATGCATCTTGTACCTTTGTTTCTACACCAAAATAGAGATCACAGAACGATTGTTGTTGACGGCATATAGTTAAGAGTGAAAAAGGATACGATGTAGAGCAAAGAGGCATGAAATAAGCATAGTGTGTGCAGATGCCAAGGGTAAACACAAGGTTTTCATATCTGACCCGGAGGTCGACCCGACAAAGCTCCTGGGTCATGGGTCTCTAGTTCAACCGCAGGGTCGACCCAGTTGAACCGGAGACATCATCATGACACCATATACATAATATTATTATGTATAGGTGATATGCATGTATGGTACAATAATATGTATGTCCATACATATATCACTATATAAGTGGTGTATATATATGTAAATAATCTATTGTATGAAACCATGAGATGGATGAACTATGAAACATCAAACATACAAAATCAAGTATCTATTCAACAAACAAATTGTCTTGCAATAATTAAAACAACTGATAAAATACAATTCAGTGAATATATTAATGTATGGAATAGTTGGGGTTGCATGAAAGGACATTAAAATCAGTCAAATGTCCATTTAAGGAAGGAAAAATAAAATGTACAAAATTTGGCGAGTCTTTGACCCCCAGTGTCGAGCTTTCGCGTCAATGGTTAAACCAATCGAGTTACCAGGTCAACTTCGGGTCTTGGCCAAAAATGGGTTTAGCCCTAGCCGACCCACAAAACTTGTCGGGTGGAGGTCCAATCGTTCAACCGGTCGGGTCGTGTCAAGTTTCTAAACTATGGGTAAATGTGGTAGAGGAGAACAGAGGAACGATGAGCAAAGTGGGTAAGGGAGGTGGGGGATTTCTAGTTCAGTTGAAGCTTTAGTTGAAGAGAGACTGACAAGTTAAATAGAAGTTTTACTAATCATGTAGGGGGAGACTCATATTGTGTGGGAGATGGCATGACGCATGGAGGTGGTGGAGGAGCCTTGTTGTAACGACCCCGCCTCCCGGCAACCCCCAATTAAGGGAGACCCGAAGGTCAGAGCCGTTATTCGATTAACAGGATCAAAGATTCGACAAATAATCAGTAATAATTAATAAACTTTACCATCTAAACTGAAAACTGGTATAAAATAAAAACTTTTCTTACCTTGGAAAAATTGGGATTTCTAAACTTCTATCCATGAAGATGTTACTCTAACCAATCCTCCTGTGTATGTTACTTCTCATTTAATTCCACATATGCCACTTTACTGTTATTCTTTTCATTTGTACCTAAAACGCCGACAAACAAAACGTCGGTCAGTATATCGAAATATACTGGTATGTGGGGACAACCAAAAGTTTGCACATATGACTAACAACTTAATAATCACAATCAAATTATTTTAACAAGCCAATTTACACATTTCCATATGACATTCTCCACCGCTTTTGCCCTAACCCTGGCATATCCACCTTAGGGTGCCCTTTGCCAATGACTTAAGGCCACCTTCTTGGTGCCTGGGGGTCACCACTCATGGTGCCCACTAGTCATGCAATATCATAGGCCACCTTCTTGGTGCCTAGGGTCACCACTCAAGGTGTCCATTGGTCTACCCATCTGGGCCTGACCTTTGGCATCATCCATCAGGGTGGCATGTAGGTGCGAGAATCCATACTTCTATTATTAATGTGATAATCATAGTGACTTTATAATTTGCAAATATGAATCATCCAACAAATTTAATTGCAATCAATGCGATTAACCATCCGACAAACATGCGGAAAACTAATGCGGTTATTCATAAGCGTAACCACATACCTGTTAAGCAGACTTGAAACAGAATAGTCCAATCAACAAGGCAAGCAAGCATTCAATAAGATCCTGAAACAAACATCCAATATCTTCTATCATGGATCATGGCATCCAAGTCTAATAGACCTATTGGAGCCCTAGGGTTACTATTTCATTTTTAGGGTTTCTATTGCAATTAGGGTTTCCTTTCATCTTTTACTATTTTAAACCCTAATTATTCACAAAAGATATTAAGGTTATCCCTTTACAACATTTAACCTTATTTTCGAATTAAAGGCATCATTGTCCATCAATTAAACCCATTAAACTTATCTTACATTAAAACTATCACTTTTATCCATTTAATCCATGACAAGATCATTATGCTTATTTATCATCAATGTATAATTCATTATACTCTATTACTCATATGAACATTATTAATCACCAATTCTACATTTTTCATGAGAAAACCCTAATTACTTTATTTAGGGTATTTATCCACAAACTAGGAACTTTAATGCTCGAAATAGTCTTAGATTCAGAATATCCCATCTTTAATCATGAAATTAATCAATTACAGCCATGAATAGTCGAATTAGTCAACATTAGGGTTTCAAGGCCCATTAAAACATAATTATGCACAAGAAACTCTAAATTAACTAATTATATGCAAAGTTCATCCTTTTTCTTTCTAATGTTCCTTTTTAGCATTAACAGGCCAATATCCACTTTAATCATCTATTAAACCCTACGAATTACTTTAATCATTTGCAATTAGGGTTTCTTTAATCATCATTATGTTAAACTTGATAAATTACCTTACTTTTCAAAATGCAAAAAGAATCGAGCTTTAATATTATTTTTATTGCATTCTACGCATTCTCCTGATCAACTTTCATATTTTGCACTTCTCCATCGGAGCTACCAATCTTTAGATATGAATTTAGCAAAATTACCTTCTTTGGACCAATCACAGAGCGCCACGTCGCTCGGCTCCATGCAACGTTGCTTGGGCTCTTTGAAAACATGACGAAAAGACGCGTTTGCCCCTTTCTTAAGTTGCTTTTTATTCAGCGCGTGAAGGGCAGATTCGTCCAACTCCACTTTCCTTCTTCTTCAACCCCGGGCAACCCTAGCGCAGCCGCCCTAGCTGCTTTGGCGCGGCTCCCTTGGCCTCCGTTCACCTCGAAAGCTTCCATGGATAGTGCGGCTGGCCCCGCAGTACCCTAGCGCACCCAAGGCACCTTAAATAGGTGGCCATAGCAGCAGCATGCCAGCCCAGATCGGCCGCCGAACTCTGCCGTGATGCAGCCACGCTGCAGCAGATCGTGAGGTTGTGTTCTGCCTTTCTAAGGCACGAAGCTCCTCGGAACCCTTTCTATACCTCCGTTGCATCCCTACGCGTCCAGCCATACCTGGACCCATGGCCAAGGCGTCCGATCTTAGGAGGGCCAAGGCTGCGATCTGTAGCAAGGTTGCAGCCTCTTTTGCGGGTATTGTGCGGGTTTAGAGTAGGAAGACAAGAATAGATCTTCCTTAGATTACTCGTGGGAGTATCCAGCCACCATCCAGGACCCTTCTTGATCCTCCGTTTACACCAGGGTTCTCCCTACCTTCTTGGTTAGGGTTTTCTCAAAGGAGAGCAAGAAGAAGATGGGGAAGAGAGAGAAACATGCAGGATATCCCCTTGGGGTCGATCCTGGGCTATTCCCCTATATAGGGGAGGGTTGCACTGCCCTGGGGTGCTTGCCCACGAAGTAACCCATCCCCCTACCAAAAGGAGAGTGATTCCTTCATAAAAAGCAAGTTCCTTTCTCTTTCCTAATTTCTTGGATATTCCCTTTTCTTGTGCTAATAGGATTTCGAAAATCCTCTCCTTGATCTTCTTATCACTTGATTCTTAATCATTTATCACGAAATCATGTATTTCCTTTAATAGAAAAAAAACCCCTTTTTTCCATATTACAAAATTCATCAATAATAGACCTCATTATGCTATTATATGTAATCTTGGTATTTTCTCTTTCTTTCCTCTTCATTGAGACTCCTTGGATCCCAAAACTCTATTATTTCGAAATTTCTCATTAAGGATACTCATTATCCTTCTAGATGTATCTAAATGCATTATCCTTCTTTATCTCTCATTATCTTGTTTATTTCTTATTAAAATAGTTCTTTTTGAGGATTTCTCTTTATTTCTCTTTTATTTTCCTCATTAGTATTCCTTTTATCATTAGGAATCCTTAGGATACGAAATTCCACTAAGGATTACCCAATTATACCTCTTTTCACATATTTTCCACATTTCATCAATGTTTTCAATTTATTTATTAACAAGGAAATACTTATTTGCTATTTTCCTTTCTTATTGCCTTTTCTTTGCAACTTTGGACTCCTTGGAACCCAAGGAATCTAAGAGGCACGAAATCCTCTTTGGATTTTCCTTCTAGAGGTTTCCACACCTTTCTTATCTCAATTTTTCAGTTATTCATTTATTAATTGAATATTCTTGTTATTGGGCTCAATGGCCAATAAAGCCCACAAATCAAACAACAAGGCCATGAAATCCATTTATTCAAAATAGATTATTTCATTCATTCATTCAAGAATCTTTAATATGAGAAATTATATTTCTCAGCAAATGAACCCAAAATTTGGGGTTGTAACATCCTTCCCCTCTTATGAGAATTTTGCCCTCAAAATTCCATCAAGCAAGCAAACAAACAGGATAAGTCTTCTCATGTCCATCAGGGCTCCCATGTGGCTTCACCCTTTCCATGGTGTTTTCCAAGAACCTTCATCATCTCATATTCCTCCATCTGAGTTCTTTCTTACCTTGGTATATCGTACCCTCATAGGTGACTCAGGACATTTCAGCCTCTCAAAAGCTGAATAGGTTCAGGGCTCAACACATGGCTTGGGTACCTCACATAGTGCTCTAGATCAGACTCATGGAACACATCACACATCATGTTATCCTGAGGGGTAAGACTAAACACAACCATCTCCACCAATCCATCTCAAATGGATCCCTATATCGGGGATTCAGCTCTCTTAGCTGTAGCTTAGAGGGGTCAGATTTTCACATTATTCCTCCACAGTGAACTGCATGTCAGTCTGCTTTGCATCAGCTCGTGACTCATGTCACCCATGGGCTCTCTCCCAGCTATTGCACGATCAAAGCGACTTCATCTGCACACACCTGTGGTTCCTTTCTGACCTTCGCGAGGCCTCCTTCACCAACATCATCATAATGAAGTGGTGACCGACACAACCTCCCTATGGAACATCTTGCATCCCGATAAAGGCCATGGTGGTTAACATCACATCTTAGGAATTGTCTCTATGTATCACCCTAAATGAGCACACATGCTCTCATCAGACCCACTAGTCCGGATCATACTGTCCATTAGTATGGGGGTGATAAACTGTACTAACACTGAGCTCTTCATGTATATACTTCCACCTCATGGAAGTGAACCTTTAGGTCACATCAAGAACTTTTGAATTCACATCATGGTGTAGTCGAACCATCTCTTTTCATATGTAGTTCAACCAGATCTGTCCCTTGACAGAACTCTTCCTTTCTCATGTCATCTAGGTAAGGCGATCTACCATAACCCATATTGTGTCTTGACCTTCTTGGTCTAGGAGAGACTCACAACATCCATAATGATGAACTCTCATTCCTTCCCGGGAACTCTTTATACTTTATATCCATGCACTGGGTTAATGGTGTTCGTCCTTCACCTCTTGGCTTGCATGGCCACATGCTACATGCAACTTTGTTTTAAGCATCCAGAATGCTACCTTCACTTACTATCTTTATAGTATCAAGGTGTATCATGATCTTAAAACCATGTTCTTCTGTAAGTCATGATTCCTCGAGATCGATACCTCAGAAACCCTAAACTATTTTTATCAGGGTTTTATCATCTCCCTATCCAAAGAAGTGTATCTGAGGTCTTATTACCATCCTTTTACTATATCAAGGACTAATCTGGCTAACCAAACGACCATTAACTTGCTCAATCATATCAAAACACATCTTCTTTCCAAACTTAGGGTTAGCCAAACAACCTCCACTTCTTCTAGCTTCCAGCTAACTAGGCAGCTATATCTCAACTAGAGAATTCATTACCACCACTCATCCTTAAGTGTTAGGTAACATACACCTCTATGTATTATACTTATCATCTCGTCTCAACCTCTACGTTTTTCTTCATCCAGAACTCTGAGCTCATCCTCATGGTGATTCAACTCAACTTTACAAATTTTGCTTAGCTCATGACAAAACATCCTCACAAGATGATTTCCTTAATACTCTTAGTGGTTGTAAACCATCAATGTATCATCCACTCCACAAAGGTATGTTATCATTTCTATCATTATCCCTTGTAGCAACGTTCCAACTTATATCATCTTTATCCTTGGTGTAAGGCATGCGTACTATCTTATCTCTCACTCCCATAACAAGAAGAAATAAGCATTTGGCTGCAGTCCAAATACAGAGTTCTTCCTATTCCAAAAGTAGAGATGGTACAGCCCACCTTGCCCGTACACTTTCAAATCCAAGTTGAAACATGTAGCTTATGTCTCTATATCAAAAACATCATGATATCCACACTACTTCTAGGGAAACTGGTCTCAGACTTACTTGGTCAAACATAATCCTAGGTCATCTCCTCTAGGTCTATAGGGTGCCAGTACTTTTGGTGTCATCCCTCTTCCCTTATGCATCCAGAGAGTGCCCTACTCATCTGCCTTTTGGGTCCCATGAGTTCATGAAGGTGATCAATCTCCTAACCCATGGCCCTCAGACAATGATAGCTGTTACCTCCCGACCCTATGGTCATGTGCAACTAGGGAATTAGGCAACTCCTTCTTCCATCGGTCTTATCCCTACCTGACCCTTGGATAGACTTAGGATTCTAACATAGTACATGTTCATCTTAGAACCGTACCCAATCCTTCATCATCTCTCTCTGCATTCATGACTGACTTTCATCCTTTCTCAGGGATCATGGCGACCTGCCTACCTTGGTCAGGCCCCATACTGGTTACCTTCATGGTAACACATCCATATGCACCTAGAGATGGTTATCTATGGGTATACTGGCTCGTTCTTGTACCATGTACTTTTCACTTAGCTTCTCAAGATCCCATGAGACCTCTTTAGGTCACCTCAAAACCAACAAAACTGGTATACACCCTACCAACGGGTCCTTCTCCCGGGATGGGAGAAAACTACACCTGGATAACAAAGGTCACAAGCATCCTTATGTTTAGGGTCTGCATCTACATGAGCTTGCTTAGCCCTGGCAAGCTACTAAGTCACAACCAGATACCTACAAAGCCAAGCTAGGTCACACCTGTACTCATACTCAACATCAAATCAACTTATTCGTGAGGGGGTCATCAAACATACCCTTACCTTAAGGGGTTTCCTTTACCTCTACACATTAAAAGTACCATGCTCGAAACTATAAAGACTCAAATCTCACCATGAGCATTGGATACACTACTTCCCCTCTTAGGCCTAGGATCCCTAGATTATCCTTTGGGTATCCCACTGCATGCTCAAACTCTTAACCATGAATCAAGCATATACCGGGTATGTCATGTACTTCCATGATCCTTTCATAAGAGCAACACCACAAGGTCGAGTCCCCCTCAAGGACAACCATCTAGGTAAAAAGCCTCACAACTGGTTACTTAACCATCCTTAGGGTCTAAAGCACTCTCTATCTCATCTAGTAGGTAATCACTTGTACCATAGGTACCAGAAGCATCATCCTCCCTCTAGGATTTGGTTACTCCCAAGACATCATCAACCTCTAGGGATCATGCATGAGGCAACCATTATCGTCCACTTAGGTCGCATCCTTATCGACTCCCACCGTTTCTCAAGTTTTGGGGTTTTAGGCTTCCAACTTTCTTGGCCGAGGTCTGCTCCCTCTCTCTAGAGCTAATCCTACAACCAACCTCTCTATAAGAGGTCCTATCTTTATGAAGGATCAAACTCCTAAGCATGCCCTTACTTGAATGAAGCCTATACTCAAACTTATGTTTACTCAAGGTTATCCATAACCCCTTATGCTTATCTCATAAGCCATTCATCATGATCCCTTGACTAGGGTTTCGTTTAATGTCACCATTACTGACGCACTTTGGGTACAAGTTATATCCTACTGGTAACAGCCCTATAGGCTCTTCTCTAACCTCATCCATGAAGGAGTTACCCTTCGCCCAAACATGCACGACCCTCTCCATGGTTGGGTCGCCAAAGGTACTAGGTTATCCAACCTCTCATGGCCCATATGACGATCCCAAGGTATGTCCAACCACACACTTGGTCTAACTCATGATGTCATCTCTATCTCTAACCTTCACTTAGGGTTAGGGTTACCATCATCCTCAAAGGATGTGCTAGGTTTCTACCTGTAATGGAGGTCTCCACCTCCCAGACTAACTCTCTCTACACATCCTCCTACCAAGGAGGTCTATTCTCAGGTCTCTCCTGAGGGCAATGACAACTCGTGTCATACGACCTAAGCATGTATCTATTCCTTTACGCTTACACTATTAACTTATGTCCATGACATCTTATTTACATGCTTTTTATTAATTTGATGGAGGATTCCTTAATCCTTATCAATCTTACCCATACCTCAAGAGGGTGAGGAAAAGAGAGGAAACCCTAATCCTTAAGGTCCTTAACAGAATTTGAGTTGAGAAAGGATGAACGAGATGAGAGAGTCCTAAAAGGTATCTTATTTCGATTCATACCCTAAGACTTTGGCCAGGCAGTCACACGGATCCGGGAGTCCTCGTATTCCGACTAGCGGTGCGGAGGAAAATCTTGCCAGCCCCCGGTCGTGATCCTTTTCTAGACACCTCTGTCTTTTGGGTAATCCTCTAATAAATCCCTTGGGTTCTACGGAATTTGTAAAATTTAATAATTATTAAAGATTAAATGAGGAACCTATGCTCTGATACCAATTGTAACGACCCCGCCTCCCGGCAACCCCCAATTAAGGGAGACCCGAAGGTCAGAGCCGTTATTCGATTAACAGGATCAAAGGTTCGACAAATAATCAGTAATAATTAATAAACTTTACCATCTAAACTGAAAACTGGTATAAAATAAAAACTTTTCTTACCTTGGAAAAACTGGGATTTCTAAACTTCTATCCATGAAGATGTTACTCTAACTAATCCTCCTGTGTATGTTACTTCTCATTTAATTCCACATATGCCACTTTACTGTTATTCTTTTCATTTGTACCTAAAACGCCGACAAACAAAACGTCGGTCAGTATATTGAAATATACTGGTATGTGGGGACAACCAAAAGTTTGCACATATGACTAACAACTTAATAATCACAATCAAATTATTTTAACAAGCCAATTTACACATTTCCATATGACATTCTCCACCGCTTTTGCCCTAACCCTGGCATATCCACCTTAGGGTGCCCTTTGCCAATGACTTAAGGCCACCTTCTTGGTGCCTGGGGGTCACCACTCATGGTGCCCACTAGTCATGCAATATCATAGGCCACCTTCTTGGTGCCTGGGGTCACCACTCAAGGTGTCCATTGGTCTACCCATCTGGGCCTGACCTTTGGCATCATCCATCAGGGTGGCATGTAGGTGCGAGAATCCATACTTCTATTATTAATGTGATAATCATAGTGACTTTATAATTTGCAAATATGAATCATCCAACAAATTTAATTGCAATCAATGTGATTAACCATCCGACAAACATGCGGAAAACTAATGCGGTTATTCATAAGCGTAACCACATACCTGTTAAGCAGACTTGAAACAGAATAGTCCAATCAACAAGGCAAGCAAGCATTCAATAAGATCCTGAAACAAACATCCAATATCTTCTATCATGGATCATGGCATCCAAGTCTAATAGACCTATTGGAGCCCTAGGGTTACTATTTCATTTTTAGGGTTTCTATTGCAATTAGGGTTTCCTTTCATCTTTTACTATTTTAAACCCTAATTATTCACAAAAGATATTAAGGTTATCCCTTTACAACATTTAACCTTATTTTCGAATTAAAGGCATCATTGTCCATCAATTAAACCCATTAAACTTATCTTACATTAAAACTATCACTTTTATCCATTTAATCCATGACAAGATCATTATGCTTATTTATCATCAATGTATAATTCATTATACTCTATTACTCATATGAACGTTATTAATCACCAATTCTACATTTTTCATGAGAAAACCCTAATTACTTTATTTAGGGTATTTATCCACAAACTAGGAACTTTAATGCTCGAAATAGTCTTAGATTCAGAATATCCCATCTTTAATCATGAAATTAATCAATTACAGCCATGAATAGTCGAATTAGTCAACATTAGGGTTTCAAGGCCCATTAAAACATAATTATGCACAAGAAACTCTAAATTAACTAATTATATGCAAAGTTCATCCTTTTTCTTTCTAATGTTCCTTTTTAGCATTAACAGGCCAATATCCACTTTAATCATCTATTAAACCCTACGAATTACTTTAATCATTTGCAATTAGGGTTTCTTTAATCATCATTATGTTAAACTTGATAAATTACCTTACTTTTCAAAATGTAAAAAGAATCGAGCTTTAATATTATTTTTATTGCATTCTACGCATTCTCCTGATCAACTTTCATATTTTGCACTTCTCCATCGGAGCTACCAATCTTTAGATATGAATTTAGCAAAATTACCTTCTTTGGACCAATCACACAGTGCCACGTCGCTCGGCTCCATGCAACGTTGCTTGGGCTCTTTGAAAACATGACGAAAAGACGCGTTTGCCCCTTTCTTAAGTTGCTTTTTATTCAGCGCGTGAAGGGCAGATTCGTCCAACTCCACTTTCCTTCTTCTTCAACCCCGGGCAACCCTAGCGCAGCCGCCCTAGCTGCTTTGGCGCGGCTCCCTTGGCCTCCGTTCACCTCGAAAGCTTCCATGGATAGTGCGGCTGGCCCCGCAGTACCCTAGCGCACCCAAGGCACCTTAAATAGGTGGCCATAGCAGCAGCATGCCAGCCCAGATCGGCCGCCGAACTCTGCCGTGATGCAGCCACGCTGCAGCAGATCGTGAGGTTGTGTTCTGCCTTTCTAAGGCACGAAGCTCCTCGGAACCCTTTCTATACCTCCGTTGCATCCCTACGCGTCCGGCCATACCTGGACCCATGGCCAAGGCGTCCGATCTTAGGAGGGCCAAGGCTGCGATCTGTAGCAAGGTTGCAGCCTCTTTTGCGGGTATTGTGCGGGTTTAGAGTAGGAAGACAAGAATAGATCTTCCTTAGATTACTCGTGGGAGTATCCAGCCACCATCCAGGACCCTTCTTGATCCTCCGTTTACACCAGGGTTCTCCCTACCTTCTTGGTTAGGGTTTTCTCAAAGGAGAGCAAGAAGAAGATGGGGAAGAGAGAGAAACATGCAGGATATCCCCTTGGGGTCGATCCTGGGCTATTCCCCTATATAGGGGAGGGTTGCACTGCCCTGGGGTGCTTGCCCACGAAGTAACCCATCCCCCTACCAAAAGGAGAGTGATTCCTTCATAAAAAGCAAGTTCCTTTCTCTTTCCTAATTTCTTGGATATTCCCTTTTCTTGTGCTAATAGGATTTCGAAAATCCTCTCCTTGATCTTCTTATCACTTGATTCTTAATCATTTATCACGAAATCATGTATTTCCTTTAATAGAAAAAAACCCCTTTTTTCCATATTACAAAATTCATCAATAATAGACCTCATTATGCTATTATATGTAATCTTGGTATTTTCTCTTTCTTTCCTCTTCATTGAGACTCCTTGGATCCCAAAACTCTATTATTTCGAAATTTCTCATTAAGGATACTCATTATCCTTCTAGATGTATCTAAATGCATTATCCTTCTTTATCTCTCATTATCTTGTTTATTTCTTATTAAAATAGTTCTTTTTGAGGATTTCTCTTTATTTCTCTTTTATTTTCCTCATTAGTATTCCTTTTATCATTAGGAATCCTTAGGATACGAAATTCCACTAAGGATTACCCAATTATACCTCTTTTCACATATTTTCCACATTTCATCAATGTTTTCAATTTATTTATTAACAAGGAAATACTTATTTGCTATTTTCCTTTCTTATTGCCTTTTCTTTGCAACTTTGGACTCCTTGGAACCCAAGGAATCTAAGAGGCACGAAATCCTCTTTGGATTTTCCTTCTAGAGGTTTCCACACCTTTCTTATCTCAATTTTTCAGTTATTCATTTATTAATTGAATATTCTTGTTATTGGGCTCAATGGCCAATAAAGCCCACAAATCAAACAACAAGGCCATGAAATCCATTTATTCAAAATAGATTATTTCATTCATTCATTCAAGAATCTTTAATATGAGAAATTATATTTCTCAGCAAATGAACCCAAAATTTGGGGTTGTAACACTTGTATTTGCACGCAACAAAGGCAATATCTCATATTTTTATGGTAGAAGCAATAGGGGCTTGTACTCGTAGGGTGGTGGAATACCTAGGCGGTGGTATCTCTCTTATAATCTTTAGCGATGCTTCTTTAGAAGAGTTTCTTATTTCCAACACAACTCATTAGTTTTGAAAACCATATCTTCTGAGTTCCGAGTCCTCAATCTTTTGATAGGTTGGCACTACATTCATTTGTGATAGCTCGTTTCTTACCAACCTAGGAATGGGATGAATGATCTCCCATAACCTTCGTGTAATAAATTATCTTAGAATATATTTCATGATCTCATAGGTGAAAGAGATTTTCTCACTAAGAGGTTTTGTATGTAGTAAGGAAGAGCATGGTTGTCATGAGGAACTAGAGAATAATACACATTTATAACTTTTAAATCAGATATTGTAATACCAATATGTTGGTTCCAAGAAAGAGGGTAGACCTACCTATCTAAGCATCTTGGATGTTGTAATACCAAGTACATCTTCATTTAGTGGATAAAAGATAAATCAAAGTCGCATTAACCCCATAAATAAAATATGTAATCATCTCAACAACATTAAATCTTAAAATGTACATGATAGCCCTCATTAATGCTAAATTTTGTGTAGCAACACACAAGAAAACCTCCAACTAATGAATCAATGATTACTTGTCACTAAAAGTCATGAATACACAGTGATAAAGAAAACTGACAATACTATTACTAACCATGTCATATTCATGATTCAAATCTATAAATGTACAAGTTGTTAAGCATATGATATAGAGTTTGAAACTCACCTTAACTTGATCTTTTATGAAGAGAAAGCATAGGTTCAGCTTGAACATAAGCATTCTTTCTAGTAGCAAACTACACAACAAAACAAACAAAAGGAAATAAGGGGAATGAATCTAAAATTTTATACTCTTAACTATCAAAAAGTCATGAGAAGAAAGAGGTAGGAATGAAAGGGAGCGGAGCAAAAATATATTCTACCATAATCATGATTAAAGTCATTGGTTCACTATGGCTTTGAAACCCTAATCAACACTATGTACCTATTTTATAGTTTGTAAATTTATTCAAGTTAGGATTTTTGAATTTCATGGAAGCCAAAATTCTGATACAAAAGATATGTGATCTTGAAAAAAGATAAAAGAAATATAAAGCTAATTTTCCTTACTTATGTTTTGCATTAATTGTGATAAAAGCACATTAATTTATGGATTAGCTATTTTACCATGTGTTGTACGGGTGGGTGCCCAGGCGGCCTTGGGTCCTTCAAAGTCAGGCGCCCAATACATTCAGTGTACCTAGGCGAGCTAGGCAAGTTGGGCGGCCACCTAGGAGGATTGGGCCACTTAATCAGGCTCATAAAGATATATTATAATCGATTCCTATTAATTATATAATTTCTAATAGTAAATAGGATTCCTATTAGTATAATATCACATTAAATCCTACTCTAAAACTTAATATATATCCTATTAATTCTAAAACTCTATATAAAGTCCATAATCTAACCCACCCCAACAACTATTCATCAACTATAGATGTTGCCTCATCTATTTATTTCAAATTTGGGATTTGTATTTAATATTTATTTGTCTGCTGATTTTGAAATTATTTATTCACCTACTGATTTATATTTATTTGTTTTCCAATTTGTATTTAATTATATACTGATTGTATTTATTTATATACTGAGTACTGGTTTGTATTTATTTAACTACCAATTTGTATATATTTATCTACTGGTTTGTATTTATTTATTTACAAATTTGAGTTTATTTATCTACTATTTTGTATTTATTTGTCTACTGAGTACTGGTTTGTATTTATTTATCTGTCAATTTGTATTTATTTATTTACTGATTTGTATTTATTTATGTATTGATTTATATTTATGTATCCACTATTTTGAATTTATAATGTATATTCATATATGAAATCCCTAATCTAACCCACCCTCAACAAGTATTCATCAATTATTGCTGCTGCCTCATCTATTTATTTAAAATTTGGGATTTGTATTCAATATTTATTTCTTTACTGATTTTGAAATTATTTATTCATCTACTGATTTATATTTATTTTTCTACCGATTTGCATTTATGTATATACATATTTGTATTTATTTATCTATTGTTTTGTATTTATTTATCTACTGAGAACTAATTTGTATTTATTAATCTACAGATTTGTATTTAGTTATTTACTTATTTGTATTTATTTATCCACTATTATGTATTTATAATGTATAGCTATATATCTAGGGATCAAATTAACTCATAAATTGAACAGATATCCACTAAAATAATATATATAACAAAATGTCTGGGCCTTCACATGAATGCCTAGGCAGCGTGGACATCCACAGGCAACGCCTGGTCGCCTAGCCGCCTATACAACAATGATTTTACCTTATCATTTTGGTTGTGTTTCAGATCAGAAATAGGCTCATGGGGTATACATCTTTGCAAATCAAACTAAGAAAAATTTTCATGTAGGGATGAAATAATGATAGCTAGTAGTTGTGTCAATTCGTTATGAGAAGTCTTTAAGCTATTTAAGTTCATTAATAATAAAATTACAAACGAAGACTGTATGTTAATAGTCGTGCTCTCATTTTGAAAATATTATAAGAGTAATTACATGCCATGTTCACTATTTAAAAATGTGGAAGTACAACTAAAAAACTAGATGCAGATCATTCAAAATATTAATGTGTCATATTCATCTACCAAGGAGGAATATACACTGTTACCCAGTTGCTATTCTGGAATGGAAATATCTATCAAGGAAATTCTTGATTCATGTTGCTAGGAAAAAGATTCTATGTACTTACTATCAATTCCAATATGTAATGTTACAGAGAATATGTTTGTGTTGTTCTTACTTGTAACTGGGAAGAACGGAAGAAAGTTGAACCATGCTTGATAAACAAACTTATATGTTTGTGTCGCCTCATACGTTTGAGGCACCTGTCTCACATAGAGAGGCCAAAGCACACACATCAAGGCGAACTGGGTGCCACCTCACCTAGAGGTGTACACCCCAGACGCCTCGAGGCACATCTTTAAAACCATGTGCACAAGCGACTCTTTTATTTCATGTCAAAGATGGAAGAATATTAATAAAAAGATGGGCAAGTTCCCAATGCATTCTTCTCTTCCTATACTTCCCATGCTCGTGATGTTGATAGACATCATCCTTACCATTATGATCTTCCCCTCTAGGCTATATGTTTCCATGTACATACATATACGGTAGTTTGGCATAATATATCTAAATATATTATTTTGCAATAGAAAAAGAATTAAATATGTGATAAATATCTTCCAATTGATTTATGAATGATATATTAACTACGCATGGTATTCATAAATGTTTGAATCACATATATTGCTCTTGACTTTGATCCCATATAGTTTTGGACAGAATCGAAGACATCCAAAAAAATTTCTTGCAAACTATAAGAAATAATAAGAGCTCTACAAAAACGCAATAAGCTATCTTTCATACATGAGGTTTTCCGATCGTCTATAAGGAGGTTTTCTGAAATATGCATGTTGTGTTTGTAAGTGGTAGATCCAGGTTCTTAGTTGGGTAAGACAAATTAATATACCTCAAATTTTGTTTTGGTAAGGTTTGTGTTTCCATTGTTGTCATAAATATAGATACTCAATCACAATTACAATATCTAAATTTAGAATCAAACAATTCACAAGGAAAAATGTATGGTCGTGAAGGAATAAGATTTTTATATGTGGTGGTCAGTGTCAAAATGCCACTATAAATTAAACATAACAATGCCTCATTAACTCATTATGGTGGTACCGACCCTACTTATGTTTAGTGGAACTAAACATGGATTTTCAAAGTTAGCATTTGCTTTGAGTTTGTATGAAAATGATACAATCCAACACTTATTCACTATCTACACATGATTACATCTTGTGGAGGTCAAACACACACCGACATTTTGCTAAAATATGCATGTTGTGTTTGTAAGGAGGTTTTCCGAAATATGCATGTTGTGTTTGTAAGTGGTAGATCCAGGTTCTTAGTTGGGTAAGACAAATTAATATACCTCAAATTTTGTTTTGGTAAGGTTTGTGTTTCCATTGTTGTCATTAATATAGATACTCAATCAAAATTACAATATCTAAATTTAGAATCAAACAATTCACAAGGAAAAATGTATGGTCATGAAGGAATAAGATTTTTAAATGTGGTGGTCAGTGTCAAAATGCCACTATAAATTAAACATAACAATGCCTCATTAACTCACTATGGTGGTACCGACCCTACTTATGTTTAGTGGAACTAAACATGGATTTTCAAAGCTAGCATTTGCTTTTAGTTTGTATGAAAATGATGCAATTCAACACTTCTTCACTATCTACCATGATTACATCTTGTGGAGGTCAAACGCACGCACCGACATTTTGCTGAAAAACCACTACAACAACCTAAGTCTAAGAACACAAAGGACTAATTAAATGACAAAACACGTGCAAATTCATGGATTGAAAAGATTGTTCATATTTGTCAAAGTGGAAAGCCGGTAGACCTAAGAACCTTTACGCTTATGCTCGCCTAGGCATCACCAAGGTGGCCTTCAAAAAACACTTGGTATATTTTTACTATATATATACACATATAATATTTGTCATGGTTTCTATACATAATTCCCCTGTCATATTCCATGCATATCTTGAGGCTTACGCCTCAAACATCTTGATACTTATGCCTCACCTCATTGAGACAAAAATGCCTCGTTATGCCTTACACGCTTTATAATGTTGGGTAGTTGTTAAGTCTGACACCAACCTTATGATAGCATTTACTCCTCTAGACAAGACGTGAAGGTGCATACCACACATATAGGGGTGGGTTCAATGTGACCCTATGTAGGAGTTCTTCCTCATAAAGAAACACACTTAATTTAACTATGGTTTTGATATAGACGCTTGTTTCAAATGTGGCAACAACTTTTCACCTAATAGTCATGAAGGAGGAATCAAACCTTTAAATTTTTATGTACTTGTTGTTCAGGCTCATGCCTAGGAAGTCGCCTTGATGGTAAGGCACCCCAAAGGAGTGTGCCTCGCCTATATTGTTGACTTGAGTTGTTTTTGTGGATTCTATGGTATATTTATATCTTTTAATGTACTATGTGCTATCATAATGTTCAAAATTAACTTTGTTGACCTATGTTATGCTCAAAATACAATGACATTTATTAGTTATGTTTATAATTGTATGTGAATGGAGTATTAACCATTACTATGTATATACCTACATATATAATTGTAAAATATGTGATATGAAAGGGGAATCATATACAAAAACCATGACAAATATGAAATATGTATATAGTGTTCAACATTAAGTTTGTTGACCTATTTTATGCGCAAAATACAATGACATTTCTTTTTTTTTTTGGGTAAGTCAAAAAACGTGTTACTATAAAGCCAAAACTTTGAGCACAGAGTACCCCATTACATGACAAGGAGCTAAAACGCTCGACCAAAGATCATATACCCCACGCAGGGGGTATTACACAAGACCTAAAGATAACAGGAACCGAGAAGAGTATCAAACTAACAAGACAAAACCAGTCGTTCCTACCGGAAGAACGATCTATTACAACCTGCAGATACATGCAATAATCCCACCCACAAATAGTAACTACAGACTGCAACATGACATCCACCAGGGAACCTGTCTGGAAAAGCATCACCAGTTTCCAATCTTCTCAGATCGCCGGACCCATCACATTCTACCAACTGAGATCAACAAGGCTAAGAGGTTCGAAACAACCTTACATTATTGGCATGGTACCAGCTATCTAATAGGAGCACCCACAAAGTGTTGTCCTATGCCAATAATTTGGGGTTCAACAAGCCTCCAAACCAAGTACCAAACAGTTGATGTCCTGCAATAGGAGCAACAACCAACTTCTTACGAAGAGGCTGTTCGTCAAACACCTTAGGGGTGTTCCAACACACACAGCAAAGGTGGGGGAATCAGGAAGATCGACCCCAGCACCTTGTTGTAGCCATGACCAGGAGCAAACTCAGAAGCCTCTAGTCAAACACCTTGAGGGTACCACCCTTGTAGTAGCACGAACCAGCCACGCCTGAAAGGCATAGCCCACATGCTTTTGTTTGCCAGCGGCATTTCATCAAACACCATAAAGGTGTTCCTTCTCGCACAGGCTAACAGGGAACCACAGGGCCGAGATGGCAACCATCGAAGCAGAAGAGGGAACAACAGACTTTCGCCTAGTATGCGCCAGCACCTCAACCACCTTTCAACCAGCAGTGAAGCTAACCATGAATACAGAAGCGCCCTCTGCTCTGTTGACCTCCCAGGACAGAAGAAGCCGTCGGGAAGGAAGCACAGCCACCCTGTGTCGGAGTCAGAACCCCAAACAGGGAATGAGACCCAAGAACTTGTCAGGGCAGACCTGGAGGAGAGCTCGAGTCCCAACCTACGGCGAGCCAACCAACAACATCGTGGTCGCCGAGACAACCGATGAGATCGCAAACAAACAGACCTTCATCGTCCTGGACGAACCAGGACTCGCTCAGAGAAGGGATTAAGGGGTGCATGAGAAACAAGGGAGATGGACCCCTTGGCTTCGCCTACGAGAATGGGTTATCAAGCGTGGAGCCCCGGATCTGGGATGGGAGGCTCGTCTCCATCAATCTCTCTTGAACTAGTTGGAGGTTGATCAGATCAACTATGCCACTCCACAGATCCGCGTCAGGCTTCACGCGTTGCGCCATGTCTCCCCCTTCCTCCAGATCAGCCGAGGGGAAGGCCCCATCCGCGTCTTGACTCCAGGAAGCCGCAACAATCTTCGATCAGACCTCACCGTGGCTGCGAGGAAGCTAGGGGGAGGAAAGCGCTAATGAACGCTCCCTCCCCCTAGCGGCGGCCGCCAGGAAAAATCTAGAGAGAAGGGAGAGCGGGTTCCCTAGAGAGAAGCAGCACGGTCTGCTGCAACTAGTTCAAGAGGAAGCCAGGGGAGGAAAGCACAATGGCATTTCTTAGTTATGTTTATACGATAAAATGTATGTATATGATGGATTGACCATTATACATGTATATAAATAGTTATACATAGTAATATTTTTAGATATATCTTTTATATATGCATGTCAGTAACATAAATGTGTATAAACAAATAAAATGAAAGCCTTAAAATATGCATGAGGGGGTCTTAATAGATAAAATAATACATGTACATGTAGATTTGTATATATATAGTGGTACATGTATATATATTATGTATATGCATATGCATAATATAAATATATACAAATAAAATGATAATGAAATAGAAATTATTTATGAAACTGAACAAGGATAGAAACAGATTAAAGACCACAACAATATTGAATAATATACATATAAAACAATAAGATATCAATTGATAATACTATTAGATCAAAATATGTAACTAACAAAGAAAAAGTAAGGGAGATCGAATCTGAATTTAGTAGTAACAGGAGTCCAAAATTAGTTACAATTTCACCGACATAGTATATAAGAAGGTAGCAAACGAAGATAATTTACAAATGAAGATTGGACGTAGTCACTCGGAGAATGATAATAAAAAATTGCAATAATAAAGAATTATAATTAACTACAGCAATTATGAATATTATATCTTGAATAAAGTGTTTGTAATAAACTTATTTTGCAGAGAATTCAGTGGTTAACATAATACATTATCATCGATAAGCTCTGACCCTAGAAATGCTAATGGGATAGCCTCCCCGCAAGGTGTAATCCTCGAACGCCTCGGGTAGGTGTTTTAATTCTATGCACATGCCAATATATTTTTTCTTCCATTAACTTCCTCCGGGATGAGATGAACTCATCTAACTTTACTAGTTGCAAAAATGAAATGTGTTTATTGCTTTAACCTAGAAAGTGAAGATGATATATGAGATGAATTATTGATGTAATGTATGGACATCATTAATAATAGCCTGGAATTTACAGAACACGATTGAGATAAGTAACACAATTTTAAAATCCTATGTATATTGTTGTGGGTCAACTGAATTGTGCCAATTGTGCAAGCCGGATGAAGAACAGAAATATGGACAGTCTAAATATTAATGCATAAAGATGCTGACTTTTAACAATGGAGCTGGTTACGAGAAAGCCCCAAAAGGCGACTATTTATGATCATTATATCACGCTATGTATTTATATTACTACGTATTTTGTGTCAGTGGAGACATTTTCACATGGTAATAAAGGATTCCGATGTCAAGGTGACAACCAGGAGAGAACTATTTCGAGGGAGAAGGAATATATGAAATCGAACTAGGGAAACAATTTACTAATGATAGCTTACGTTATCTGGGCAGGTACAAATGACATTGAATGAGTAAAAGTATGTACCTTTGATCGTATAGTAGATGCCTGAACTCTACATTTTTACAGGGTCGATGGGTGAGGCCAAGGTAGATCATTCGCTGATGTAGGCTGCTTGAATCTTAGACACTGATCTTGCTTTCTCCAACCTCAGCCCTTACATTATGCCTTCCTGTGTCACTCTGCTGGAACAAGATCTCCGAGCAGCCCCAAGGTTGGTTAAAAAAGAACAGATCGCACAGAGATGGGTTCATAATAAGTGGGGCAGATGGGAGTAGGGAGTAGAGAGGAAGGGGACGCTGGTCGGAGAGCGAGTGGGGTGGAAGTGGCGGTGAGATCGCGAGTTCTTGCGGAGATTTGAAAGGGCGATAGAAGGGGATGGGAGAGCGCCGGGCAGCGCCACATCATCTTCTTGCCGCTCACATTAAGACTGGAGATGGGAGGGGTGGGTCGAGGGTTTTTCTTACCTGTCCCATTAGATCTTGCCGTTCAATTTTGACAAGTAATCTGAACCGTTCACTGACAACGGGTTCGTTTTATTTGATCGGGCCTGAACCTTTGAGTAAGGGTTATGAGCCTGCCTCTGTTGCACTTATGGGAATAACCCTTACAGCTTGTACAGCCCAACCCTTACACAAAGTCTGATCTGTTCTAGTGTGTAGACTGGTCTGGGTGGCGAGGAGGGAGGGACGAGCAGTCGTGGTGGGACTGGGAGGGCGGAGAAAACGGAGAGAGAGAGAGAGTGTGTGTGTGAAGGTAGGGTATGGGAGGAAATTACGGAGTGGGCCGAGCGGCGCTAAAATTTGGCGCCAATTACAATCCTAAATTTCGACGGCACCCTCTTAAAAGTTGTCGTAAAATAATGCCGGGTTAAGCTGTGTTTGTTGTACTACCCATTGAATGGTAAGGTGTGGATTTTCACCATCTAATAGGTGACAACGTCCAATACAAAGTGCAGTCTACACCTTGTTTTAAAAGGAACAACAGATCCTAAAGATGATAGACTCATTTCTTTGGTTTCCTTCTTGGTCATAACGGTTACCATTATTATTCACCGTAATATGGTTAATCTTATTACCATAATAAGAATGTTGTTTTTCGTTTCACCAATTAGTAGGTCATTGTTTACAAAATATTTACTATCTAGTCAAATGAAGAAAGAACAGAACTTCCATAAAGTCTCATGTTTCAACACTCACCCATTACCAGGTCCTTATTTTTTCACAACGAATCAGTCTTTGATTGAACAAGAGAAGTGTGTAATTTCTGGTTTGTTTGTTTAAAAAAGGGTGATGCTACTCATGTCTTGATCAATGTTTGAACCTGGAACTTCTGGATAATAAATCAAGAATATAATCAATGGAGTGTCTCATCTTGAATGTAATTGCTAGTTCGTTATGAACTGCTAGCTTAAATATAATAATCATAAAATCTGTAAAAAAAATATATAATAATCATAAAAAGTTTAGAATCTTTGGTGACCGTGATATGTCTAGTTTCTCAATATTGGATGCATCGGGCATGACCGTCTAAGGTTGAAAATTGTTTTTCCCTTCACATATGTACATGTTAAATTCATGTACATTTAATTTGTGAATCACAATGTTCAGCAAACCTGTCCTGACAGAATTACAACATTTGACATGTGATAGTAAGCTAGCTGCTAGTGAGGAACGGGGAATTTGTGGGGCTGCATTCATAAAAACAAAAAGGTAAAATGATGCCCTGATAGTTGTGAGTATAGATTGAATGATAAAACAAAATTACTATCTAATACCATCCGATCTATTGAGAGTTATGATGTTATATTTTTCGAGAAAAAGGGTTATGATAAGAAAATTTAGTTTTCTGATCAAACAGCTAACTATTAATTTCAGTAAATGTTAAAAAATAGAACACACATATTAAAGATTTTTCTTTATATTTTATAATAATTAATATTTATGCTCAACAAAATTTTATGTGAAGATGTTTTTTCTTTTAGTTTGCTTAAATTTAATAAATATAATTCATACTTGTGTGGCGTGCTTTAATGAAAAAAAAAATCCTATCACATCCCTACACACATGTAATTTTTTTAGTTTTATTGATCATGAATATATTGATTTAACAAAATGACTTTATCGAAGCACGGGAAAAAAATTGTGCTAAATATAAAATTATAAGATGTAGACGACGGTCACATAAGACTTTATTAGTTATATGTTGAAGGCGTCATGGATGAGAGATCACGTCATCAACAAGTACTCCAAGATATCAAAAGAAAGGACAAAAAATGATGAAACATGTGGATATCCTATCATAGACAATATGCAAATTATAAACTGACCCATGTTGACAAATCGAAATGCGGAGTTTGTTTTTCCCAAATTGGCCAGTCTAGTTCCTGGGTTCAAATAAAAATTTGACACAGTGAGGATAAGAAAGAGAGCACTAGCCATGTGTTTAATTGCTATAGTAATGGAAAGAATATAAAGGGAATACAAAGGACAAGTAGAGGGAGAGAACCATCCGTTTAGACCCGTATTCTTTGTTTCCTTTCTGGTCATCACTATGATCAATATTATTCACAATAATATGATAGTCTTAATTCCATAATGAGAATCTGATTTTTCGTTTCAGTAATTAGTAAGTCAATGTGTACAAATCATTTACTTTTTGATCAAATGACGAAAGAAAAAACCTTCGACAGAGTTTCCAGTGTTGACATTCACAAGTTATTTTCATTGGCTGTCTGGGCTATTTAAGGATAATGTCTAAGTGATGAGTTGTTGTAATCAGCCAACAACTAAAATATAATAATTATAAAAACTTCAAAATCTTAGGTGGTGGTGGCCCCCAAAATTTTGCAATAGATCTGCCACTGAGTTGGATGCATCACTCGTGATCATGGGACGGTGTTAAGTCGGAAATTGTTATTCCCTCCATATCTCTGAATGTTATATACCTGCACATTTCAAGTGTGGGTCATTATGTTTAGTATGTCATGTCATGTCTGCATTACAGAAGTTGACAATGCAACAATAAACAAACCACTATTGAGGAAGGGACCATTTATGGCGCTGCATTCATAGTAAACAAACAAAAAAATCGACGCCGAGATGGAAGATGAGAGGAGATAATGAATAATAAAATAGATTTACTATCAAATATTATCTGATTTTCTAAGAGTTCCAAAGAACACCAAACGTAGCTTATGACAAAAAAGGCTACATCAGTCTCAAAATGCGGTCGAAGATATGAGTATCACTATTACCACCAATACAAAAATTGATCTTTTTCATTATGGGTAAATAAGGCGGCATATATGAAAACGATGAAAATGCATGATATGAGCATCCAATATATTCTTCTTGGATGTGATTTCCATCCTTGCGCAACCGCTAAAAACATATAATAAGTACCAATGTCGTGAGTCCCATCCAAATGGTGTCCGTCATAGTCCAATCATTCTCTTGCCTTCTCCTAGATATCGTTGGCAAAGGCAGTGGGGGCTGCATAGTCAAAGACTGCAACGGCACTTTGTTGCCATCCTCATTGCTTCCGTTTGACAACATCCTTCTTCCAACCTTCCGTTAAAGGTATGAAGACGGTGATTGAAATATGAGTATCAAAGAATCCAAGTCAAGATCACCAAGGGAACACTTCTCCTACCAGTCTATTTTTCTGTCTTTTGTGAATAACATCCTCTAACTACTTATACGATATAAGGTGAACATCTGAATAGCCATGAGGAATATTGGACGTATTTAGTAACAAAATAACTCGGGAGGATTTCCAAAAATGTTTATTATGAATTTGTAGCCAACACAATTTGAACATTTAAGTTTTTAGGAAATACAAAAATAACAGCTAAGCATAATAAAAGTCTGTTATGTTATTTGTGGTGCAAGTTGGCACCAACTCATTTTATTCTAAGGATATCCCATAAGATTTGGTGTCTAGAAGTTGTCATGAAGTTCGATTAATCTGTTCTAGTATACGAAGTGTGAGTTTGTGAAATAAACTTATGAACATGTTATTACAATTAAATAGTCAACCAAAGTATGGTAGTTTTCTATTCCCAACATGTTGTTTGCTTTTCGAACAACACCCCCAACCTCTATTGCTTCTGTCATAGATGATTTTGATCGTGGTCTTCGCCAATGCCTTACACAGATTGTGGTTGGTGATGGTCTAGGAATTGGCAATCTACATTGGCGCTTGGCCACTCTTTCCATGCATTTAGGGGGGTTTGGGTATCCAGTTTTCCTTTGATGTTTGCCAGTTTGCTTATGTTTCCTTCCTGATCCACACACAGGATCTTCAAGATCATATCTTGTGAGAGATCGAACCTTTTTCTGGTGATATCTCCTTCTCTTTCACACATGCGCTCATATGCAATATCTTGTCGTCTTTTAGCTGGTCCAAACTGTTACATGCGTCTTGTGCCACCCCAAAGACCCAGTCTATTTTGGCAGATACTTACTACAAAATAGTTATTTAGCAAATCACTGCAAGTGACTGACTGGCCTAAATGACACGTCCAAAATGGAGCGGATTTAGAATAGTTGGACTTTTAAGATTATAACCCGACACTCAAGCCCCGAAAACTACTATATGGGGTCTGATGTAGTATTCGGGGCCGAACCATAGGGACAAGATTGGTAAGTGTTAAGTACATAGAGTGTCTCACTCTTATACTCCAAACGAGAAGATGGATAAAAGATGATATTCCCTAAAGAGTGATGATGCTCCAGCTAAAACAAAGAAAGGTAAAAGAAAGAAAATAAAGCAAGAGAAAAACATTAAACAAGTGGTAAGAAACAAAGGTAAGGAAGGAAACTTGGATCGGGTTTCACCTACTAAGGTCTCTTGCCAACATACAAAACTCATACCCCTTTGTATACTCCTATCAAGATTACAAGCAATCATAAAAAATGTCTATTCTCTCCTTTCTTGAGATTAGGATAGATCTAGGTTTTAATATAGCCTCTCTCTCAAGATGATGACCTAACAACCATAAAGCAACCATATGACTATCAGCTTTAGTGTTCCAACACTTTCATGCATTCATAATACTCCATAATACTAGATAAGTTTGGTACTAGATCTAGGTTTGAAGATAGACTCTTTCTCAAGATGACGACCCAACAACCTCAAAGAAACCATATGACTGTTAGCTTTAGTGTTCCAACACTTTCATGCATTCATAATACTCCATAACACTAGATAGATTTGTTACCATTCTTTCGAGGTACCAACAATCAAACATCATCAGATGGTAGCTAAGCATATAAGTAAAGCATTAAAAACAAGAGTATGGAGATAATCTTCATAAGAGCATACACACATATATATATATATATATATATATATATATATATATATATATATATATATATATATATATATATTCAAAGGGGACTAAGAATATACATGTTGGGAGAGCCTTAGTGGCTACATCCAACCCAAGTTATGTTGGTATGTATGCCCTGAGAGACAATCATATGATGATTGGATTGGCATACATCATGATTGATTTGATAAATATCAAAGGCAAGCTTCCAATTTATTCTAGCTCAATTGATTATGAGAGAATGAATGTCTAAAGAATGACAATACTCAGTGATGTATGTCTTCAGGTTGAGAACCTGAACAATAACATCATATGGATGCTAAGAGTATGTGCATTCTTGTTATGTCCCTAGTCGTGGAAGGTTGAAAGACAACAATGACACGTCAAGACTAGAGTGTGTGTTTGTTGAAGACATTGTCTCATTAGTCATGATATGTGATATCAAACCAAGCCCACAGATACATGTTGGAGAATAGTGTATCAGACAAACCCACCATGAGAGTGATAAATGGAACCATGACATGGTAGTCAGAATCATCTCTCATAGTGATGGTGGTGATTGTGATTCTTAGACCTGAAATCACTGCACTCGTCGAATGTGATTGGGTACACTTTGACATCATCAAACATAGTCCTGAAACATAGACTATTATAATGATGATGATTGGGTGACTTTGACACATGATATAGATTGTGAATGATATACATGAGATGTGTCCCTCCTAAGGGAGTATAATGTCCAGGACACTTGATAAGCGAGACTGAGAAAGGCATGTGTATGCACATGTGAATCAATATATGATATTGATGTCACACATATCTCAGACAATCTGCTCTAGATCTAGAAATATGAATGAACGTTGAAAGGATGACAATTCCATGCCTTGAGTTCATTCAGGATATCACACACAAAGAAAAATATACATTCATTGGAACACCAATCACAGACTGTAGGATTGAAAGTTGTTCTCCAACTTTCCTTTTCACTTATGTAGCACTGATGTGCGACTAGGCACCACTCTTTGCTTGTGATGTCATAAGTTAGTGTTGGGTTTTGTGGAGAAAACATGTGCGGCAGAAGCAACAAAATCCATGCAACCCGAAACAGGATCTCGTCGACAACTACGTATTTGGAAGGAGTGTTTACGGGATATACCTTATCGCGGAGCAAGTCTGGCGATGTCCTACTATACAAAGGTGTGCAACGACGCTTGTCTACATGGACGAAACTTCTCTCCCGTTCACTTTTGCAGGAAGATCCGGCGGCGCTCCTTTCGTGCGATAATGTACACTGCTCGTAACACGCACGGATGGCCGTTGATGTCCTCCGAATGTAGGCGTCTCAGCATCTGCATCTCTACTTCGTCAACGCGGATGGACTGGAACTCCACGTCACGCTTCCTAAGCTGGCGGGAAGGAGTCGTGTCTGTATGTCGGCGTGCTAGCGATGTGTTGCTCTCCTTTATCTCCTAAGGACGATGACGGGTAGGGTTTACGTACGTGAGCGTAAACTAAAAGTGTCTCTCGATATCTTATATAGATATCGGCCGTAAACTTCCTTTAAATAGGATACGAAGGGAAGTAGGGTTTCCTAAATCCATCGGTAAACAGAAACGTTACGTTAATTAAAAACGTTCGTGGATTAATTAGAATATTTTAGAATTCATTGATTAACCAAATAATCACATTAATTGATTAATAAATATCTAACTCCATGCAATAGCTTGGGATGGCTCTATGAGCATATATACCAATAGACACCCACTTGCACTTAGAGCCAATCACTCCAATATTATTCTAATCGATTACATAAACATTTTAGTAATCAATGTGATTCATAGCAATTCCAATCAAATCCACAATTATACTCCTATTCCAACACATCCTATGTGTGTGACCCGGTAGGCTCCAAATTACGTTGGCAGTTATATCCATAATCATATTATGATTTCACAAGCAATGATTGGTATCTAGCAAGACTTCATTACCACCCAAGTAATTGGAGAAGTTGGAGAACAACTTAACCTATCATTCATGACTGGTGTTACAGTGATTGTATAGTTCCTTTGTCGCTGATTTCCAGATTGAACTCGAGTCATGGAATTGTTATCCTCTTCAACGTTCAATCCATGTTCCTTGAACTAGAGCAGACTGTCTGAGATATATATAAGCTCAATATCACATATTGACTCACATCAGCATGGCCAACATTTCTTAGTCTCGCTTATCAAGTGGTCAGAATATCAAACTCCCATAGGAAGGACAAATTCCATCTACACCACTCACAGTCATCCCCATGTGTCACAGTGCCCCCAAGCACCATTTTTATGGCAATCCTTATTTAGGACCACTGTGGATGATTTCAAAGTACACCGAATGACATGTGATAAGTGTAGTGACTTCAGGTCTAAGAACCACAATCACCACCATCATTATGAGATGTGACTCTAACTACCAATCATGGTATCCATGTGTCACTCTCAAGGTGGATCTATACGATACACTGTTCTCGAACAAGTATCTATGTATTTGGTTTGATATCTCCATATCATGGATAATGAGATTCTTCCATCAACCAACATACATTCTAATCTTATGTGTTATTGATGTCTATGGATATTTCCACAATAACAACCGATTAGGGACAAAACAAGAATACATACTCTTAGCATACTTATGATCTCACTATTCAGGTCATCAATCCGAAGACATATGTCATTGAGTATATTATTCTATAGACATCTATAAGTTTTATGGTCATCTCACAATATAAAACACAAACATATAGATTGGAAACTTGCCTTTATTGATATGATCAATGTAGTATTACAATTCATTTACATAGTATCCCATTACAATCATCAAATGATAGCCTCTATGGGCATACATACCAACAGATTCCCACTTGCACTTATACCCAATCACTCATGAATCTCAATCCAAGTGATCGAACATGTCCGTCATGTTTCTGCTTTAAAAGTGCTTTTTTGAGCGGGTCAGCTACATTGCTTTCTGTAGGTACTCTGCAAATCTTCACATCTCCTCATTGTACAATCTCTCGTGTGAGATGGAACCACCATAGAATATGTTTGGAATGTTGGTGCGATCTTGGTTCTTTAGCCTGTGAAATTGCTCTATTGTTGTCGCAAAATAACTCAATTTCATCACCAGTGCTTGGAACCACTCCAAGTTCAGAAATGAACTTCTTGATCCACACAGCTTCCTTTGCAGCATTAGATGCGGCAATGTATTCAACCTCTATTGTAGAATCCACAACCGTCTCTTTCTTGGAACTCTTCCAGCTTACAGCTCCGTTGTTCAGGCAAAACACAAATCCAAATTGTGATTTGTAGTCATCTTTGTCAGTTTGAAAGCTAGCATTGATGTAACCCTTTACCACGAGCTCTTCCTCACCACCGTATACCAAGAATTGATCCTTAGTCCTTCTCAAGTACTTTACGATGTTCTTTACAGCTGTCCAGTGACATTCACCTGGATCTGACTGATACCGGCTCATCGTGCTCAAAGCATACAACACATCATGATGAGTACATAACATCGCATACATGATAGATCCAATTGCTGATGCATATGGAATCTTACTCATGCGTGCCCATTCATCACATGAACTAGGACATTGGGATTTAGAGATCATAACCCCATTGGACATGGGCAAGTTACCTCTCTTAGAACCCTCCATGCTAAACCTCTTTAGCACCTTGTCAATGTATGTGCTCTAGCTTAGGCCTAGAAGCCTTCTAGATCTATCTTTATAGATCTTGATCCCTAGTATATAGGATGCTTCGCCTAAATCCTTCATAGAGAAGGTCTTCTCTAGCCAACCTTTTATTGTCTGAAGAGTAGGGATGTCATTTCTCATCAATAATATATCATCCACATACAATATGAGAAATACGATTGTGCTCCCACTAACCCTTTTGTAAACACAAGGTTCATCTTCAGTTGACTAAAGCCAAACTTTTTGACTACTTCATCAAAACATAGATTCCAGCTCCGAGATGCTTGCTTCAATCCATAGATTGACCTTTGTAGCTTACAGACTTTATTGGCTTCCTTTGGATCGATAAAACCCTCAGGTTGTGTCTTGTACACATCCTCAAGTAATTCCCATTAAGGAATGTTGTTTTAACATCCATCTACCAAATCTCATAGTCATGATAAGATGCAATGGCAAGCATGATCCTGATGGATTTAACCATGGCAACTGGTGAGAAGGTCTCGTCATAATCGACACCTAGAATTTGACAGAATCCTTTCGCAACCAATCTACCTTTATATGTTTGAACATTTCCATCCATGTCAGTCTTCTTCTTGAAGACCCACTTGCACCCTATGGGTTTTACCCCTTCGGGTGGATCCACCAAGGTCCATACCTTCTTGGTGTACATGGATTCCATCTAAGATCTCATGGCTTCAAACCATTTCTCAGATTTTTGTCTCTTAGTAGCTTCTAGATAAGAAGTTGGCTCATCATCTATGCCCAATTCGTCACTGTCTTGAGTCACGAGAAATCCAAATCTCTCAGGCTCAAGTCATGTCCTACTAGACCTACAAGGTTCATATGTTACATTTGGAACTTGAAATTCCACAACAACTTGTGAGTCTTCATGTTCCTTATGTACCTTCTCAGGTTCTCTGCTTTCTTATTGGTCTCGAACTTCTTCGAGCTCTACATTCCTCCCACTAATTCCTTTAGAAATAAATTCCTTTTCAAGAAATACAGCAGTCCTAGCAACAAACACTTTGTTGTAAGTTGGTGTGTAGAAGTAGTATCCTCGAGTTTCCTTGGGGTATTCAACAAAATAGCATTTTTCCGATTTGGGTCCAAGCTTTTCAGGAAATTATTTCCTAACATAAGCTTCACATCCCCAAATATTTAACATAGACAAATTGGGATGATTCCCATTCCATATCTCATATGGTGTCTTTTGAACCGATTTGGAAGGTACACGGTTAAGTGTAAACGCTGCAGTTTCAAGAGCATATCCCCAGAACGATATTAGAAGTTCAGCTAAACTCATCATTGATCATACCATGTCTAATAATGTACAATTCCTTCTTTCTGACACACCATTATGTTGTGGTGTACCAGGCGGAGTCCATTGTGATACAATACCACTGTCTCTCAGAAGGTCCTCAAACTCTTGGCTTAAATATTCGCCACCTCAATCTGAACGGAGTGCTTTAATACTTTTACCAAGTTGCATCTCTACTTCATTCATGAAATTCTTGAACATTTCAAGAGTTTCTGACTTGTGTTTCATAAAATATACATAGCCATACCTACTGAGGTCATCAATGAAGGTAATGAAGTATTGATAGCCTCCTCTAGCATTTGATCTAAAAGGTCCACATACATCAGTATGTATGAGCCCTAGCATATCACTATCTCTCTCACTGTGTCCAGTGAAAGGTGTCTTGGTCATCTTCCCTAATAAACATGCCTCACATGTCTCCAATGATTCAAAATCAAAAGAGTCTAGATAAGCATCCTTATGGAGTCTAGATATGCACTTCTCGTTTATGTGCCCAAGATGACAATGCCATAAGAATGTTTTGTTTGAGTTGTCAAGTTAACCTTTTAGTATTTACGTTGTATATGCTAGTCTTAAGTTCTAACAAGTAGATACCATAAGACATAGGGGCATTGCCATAAAAGATATCATCTTTAGAAATAGAAATAATTCCATTCTTAATGTGAAATTCAAATCCACTCTTATCCATATAAGATATAGAAATAATATTTCTATTAATGGCAGGTACATAATAGAAATTCTCTAATTCTATTACAAGGCTCATAGGCAAAGATAAACTAATAACTCCAACTGTGGTGGCAGCAACTCTAGCTCCATTAGCGACTCGCATCTCGACTTGGCCCTTTCGTAAAGGCTTACTTCTTATCAGATCCTGCATATTAGAACATATGTGAGATCCACATCCGGTATCCAGTACCCATGATGAAGAAGTATTTAAGTTTATCTCAATAATGTTTATACCTAAAGTGGAGATCTCTATCCCTTGCTTCTTCTTCATCAGTTCCTCTAGGTAGAGAGGACAGTTTCTTTTCCAATGTCCAACCTGGTGACAATGATGACAACTGCCTTATTTGGAGATCCCACCTTTAGCTTTGAGCGCGGATGACTTTGGCTTCCGCCTGGCTTTAGAACTTTTCTTAGCCTTGCCTTTGCCTTTTGACTTTCCCTTTGCCTTGCTGATCATCATCACAGACTTGGGCTTGCCTTTCTTCATCTGTGCTTCAGCTGTCCTCAACATGCCCAACAATTCTGGCAATGGCTTGTCAAGATTGTTCATGTTGTAGTTCATGAAAAAATGATTATATGATTCAGGCAATGATTGTAGAATCACATAAGTGGCCAACTCTTGACCTAGGGGAAATCCCAACATGGATAGGCTTAACACGTACCCAATTAAAGTGAGTATATGGGTGCCAACTGAGTCTCCCTCTTTCATCTTACTCCTGAACAAAGCCTTTGAGACATCATATCTCTCCTGTCTTGCTTGATGTTGATACATGTTCTTGAGATGTGTTACCATCTCCATGATGTTCATGTTCTCATGCTGCTCTTGCAACTCATAGTTTATTGAGCAGAACATCAGGCACTTGACATCCACGACATCATCACGGTGCTTCTTGTAAGCATCCTTTTCAGCCTTGGGTGCATTTATGACGGGTTCCACTGGCTCTGGTGTTTCAGGACATAGAGCTTACGCTCATGTGTGAGAACAATTCTCAACATCCTAAACCAATTTTGAAAGTTAGTTTCTATAAGTTTGTCCTTCTCAAGGACTAATCACAATGAGAAAGTGTGAGTTATGTTTTCCATTTGATTACTACAAAAGGAAAAATTTGCATTTAGTCCAAAACATTTTGACTTGTAAAGAATTGATAAACGAGATTAATTAGGCATTTTATTAATTACGCTCCCACTATTTTATTCAAATTGATAGCCTCACTATCAACTCGGAAGATTGCAACGCACAACCTTCTAGTGAGCCAAGATCTAAAATAATTGGATCAATGTCCAGCCAACGCCGGCGTCAAAGACCAAATACTAAGGTAGGCAACTTTTGCCAATTACATCATATGCAACTCTTGGATAGATGATTATGTACAACTCCTTGCCATGATGTATCTGTGTGCCTCTAGGTACTTGATCCTATCAAGGTTCCCTAGTTAAGTCCAACCCATAAGCCAACATGATAAGTGTGCACCCTGCGGAGGCAGACCCACACACCCACAATCACACTTCCACAAGATAGACAGTGTACCACGCAGAGGCATGCCCACACATAGTCGATCAAGATTTTCATGTGTGTTACTTTATGGAAGGCAACTAAAACTTAATATTATTAATTGAGGGGTTTTATTAATACATATACATATCCAAACACCACATACTTATAGTATGTATCATATACTACTATATCTACAACCACAAACGATAGATATGCAATCAAAAACACAAATACATCAGTTATGGCCATACTACTATAATCCTTTGGAGAAACAAAGGATTACAGTCCACCTATGATCTTATGCATCTCATGCAACACCTATGAATCAACCTGTAAGCATGTAATGATCAACATTACAATGAACAACTTCATGGATGCCTCGTGAGGTTGGAACTTCAAGTTGCTTCTTGGAATTGGATCTTCTTGTTGCTTCTCCATGGACGCTGCTTGGAGTTGGATCTTCAGGTTGCTTCTTGAAATTAGATCTTCATGGTCCTTCTCCATGGACACTCCTTGGAGTTGGTTCTTCAAGTGGCCTCCTTACATCAAGTTTACAAAGACTAAAACTAATCCTATCTCTATTACATCATATGAGTACAAATATAAAGGGAAAGAATTAATTACACTTTGAAATAAGAGATGAGGCTCGACATGCAAGCCGAATACTTTATACAAAGGATCCATATGCAACTATTATACATCCATGACATTCACAAACAAACATATCCACAAGATCGACATCCACATTCATTCACAACATTCACAAAAGGGGATACTAGGCCATAACCGTGCATGCACTCACCACATAAATAGATTTTAAAGGTGATGTGTATGTTATCATAGGTATATCTACATATACATATATACATATTAAAATTGCAGTACTTGTAATGTGGGACATTCCCCATTAAATAAAATTTTTTTGACTCCCACACAGACTATGCGGGGTACACAGGGGCAGCGCCCCTGTGCGGGGATCCCGCTGCTCGGTCACCACTGGCGGGATCGAGGGCAGGTCGCCCCTGACGGGGTCTCAGGGGCAAAGCCCCTAAAAGGTCTACGGAATTTTACTTCCGTGCACTTAGGAAAATCAATATTTTCCATAGTCGACCCCGTCCAAAACGTCAAAAATAGAAGCCTGCGGCGTATGTGGAATTAGGTTTAGATTTGTACATTAGCAGTTTTAATTCGCATCGTATGCAACATAAAAATAGTATACAGTGATTCGATCACATGGAAATGAATCCAAATACGCCGTAGATTGACACTGCTCTGATACCACTGTTTGGTTTTGTGGAGAAAACATGCGCGGCGGAAGCAACAAAATCCACACAACCCGAAACAGGATGTCATCGACAACAACGTATTTGGAAGGAGTGTTTGTGGGATATACCTTATCGCGGAGCAAGTCTGGCGATGTCCCGCTGCACAAAGGTGTGCAATGACACTTGTCTACATGGACAGAACTTCTCTCCTGTTCACTTTCGCAGGAAGATCCGGCGGTGCTCATTTCGTGCGATGATGTGTGCTTCTCGTAACACGCACAGATGGTCGTTGATGTCCTCTGAACACAGGCGTCTCAATGTCTGTATCTCTACTTCGTCCACGCGGATGGACTCAAACTCCACGTCGCGCTTTCTAAGTCGGCGGGAAGGAGTCGGTTCTGTATGGTGGTGTGCTAGCGTGCGTTGCTCTCCTTTCTCTCCTAAGAACGATGATGGGTAAGGTTTACATACGTGAGCGTAAACTAAAAGCGTCTCTCAATATCTTTATATAGATATCGGCCGTAAACCTCCTTTAAATAGGATACGAAGGGATGTAGGGTTTCTTAAACCAATCGGTAAACAAAAACATTGCGTTAATTAAAACTCTTATGGATTAATTAGAATATTCTAGAATTCATTAATTAAATAAATAATCACATTAATTGATTAATAAATATTCGACTCCATGCAATCGCTTAGGATGGCTCTATGGGCATATATACCAACAGTTAGTTATGGACATTCACTACCAATGTGAACTGGGATCTATAGGGTCACACACAAAGGATTAACCTGGAAGAGGAGTTTATCCATGAATGATGTTTAGATTGATTACTAAAGTGTTTAGGTACTCAATCAAACATTCAATCAATAGACTTGACTAAAAATCATCAAGTTCAAGTGTTGAACCAACTGATTAGAGTGTCAGATTGATTGAGAACTGAATTGACTGTGTTCTACACAACCTGGACCACCAACCGACCAGTTCACTAGGTGAACCAATCAGCTCATGGCCAGTGAGATGATTGGTTCACTCTGGTGAACTGATCGATTCACTTTTCCAAATAATAAGTGTTGGGTTGTCCTGGTTTGTGAGAAAATGTTTTCTATTTCACTTGTTCAATTCGATTGGGACAATAATTAATCTTTGCATTAATTAGAAACGAATAAGGAAAGTCAACTATGGTCAAGTCTGGGAAGTGAAACGATCGGTTCACTAAGTGAACCGACTGGTTCACACTCCCAACTGACCGGTTTACTAGTGAACCGATTGTCTCACCTTGCCAAATGACCGTTTCAATTATGAAACAATCGGTTCACCTTCTGCGGTGCAAATTGTTCATGGAAATTTCAGACCCTTATGCTCCCCCATAGACTGGGAACCCTGACCCTAACCCCTACTATAAATAGAGGGGTACAAGGGGCTTCTCCAAAGACACAACTCAAAATGTTAGTTTCTCTGCAAAGTTGTTGTCCTCTCTGGTTGTGGTAATTGAGAGAGCCCGAGCAAGTTTTATCCGTCCACAGAGGAATAGCGAGGAAAAGACAACTACAGAAAAGCAACGGGTGGTGGGAGAGTGTGTCAGTGACTAGTGCCCTGACAGAAGGGGATGACTCCTTCTAGTCGATTCTTTACGACGAATAGAGTTCCCAGTGGTCTATGTGGACTATCTATAGGGGTGGGAGACTTTTTCTTCTCAGAAGGATGCCAATCAACCACAGTCCGAGTCAAGACCAGGAGCTGCACAGATGCCATCAAAAATAGGTAGTTGAAGACCACACTAGCTATGAGGTATTGTTGTTGAGCAAGCCTCATGACTAGGTATATCTCACTAAAATCATCCTTCCCATTACATAGATGTTGATGTGATCTGCTCGTTATGGGTTTATGGTTAAGTAAAAAAATTATTTCCGCTGCCTACTCCGACCATGTAAAACCCAATAGTGGTATCAAAGCCACGTCAATACTCTATGTTTTGGGATAATTGATATGATCATATTTTGGTTTTACTGTCTTTTATTTATTGCATACGATGTGAATATTTAGATGACAAATGTTGATATTTGATTAATACCACATGAACTCTAACTAATATATATATATATATATATACACACATATATATATACATATATATATATATATGATATGGTATATATGCAATCGATACGATTCACCCTATAATGGTTTTAATGGTGGATGTGTAGCATAGTTATGGCATATAAATCCTATGTTCATGTGTGTGGTTGGTTATGGTTGTTTGCATCTCGGTCTGCGCATTGATCCCTCTTCTTCTATTCTGAATGTAACTCGAGATTCTCTTCTACCTTTGCTCCCCTCAAATGTAACTCGAGGTTTCACAAAGATTATGTAAAATAGGATTAGCTTTATTTCTTGTTATGATGAAGACTGAAGATGACCTTTTGATGGATCGAGACAACCGACTGAGGAGTATTTGGTGGACCGACGAGAAGCCCAGATGATCAGACGAGATGACCATCTAGAGGAGCCAGACGATCTGCTGGAGGAGACCAACCGATCGGCCAAGAGGCGAGTTGATCGGTTCAAAGGTTGAACTAGTCAACCCAGATTGGCAAGCACATATCTTCATCAATAACAGGTTGCATGTGATGTAGACCTTAGATGACCGTAGTTCCTTGTGTCTCCAAGGAACTACAATAGGATGGCCATAATCATCGCTTTATCATTATTGCATGTTTTCATTTGTGGGATATAACATGTATATGATACATACTATATATGTGGTGATTGGATACTTATATGCATATATAAGCATATTAAAACCCCTCAATATAATATTAAGTCTTAGATGCCTTCCATAATCAACACACATGAAAAGCCTAATCGAAAAGCGTGGGAATCCCAAGGGTGGTGCACTGTCTATCTCGTGGAAGTGTGATGGTAGTTGCGTGGGCCCACCAAGCGGGGTACACTCCTATCGTGTTGTCTTTTGGGTCAGGCTTAACTAAGTGGTCTTAATGAGATTAAGCACGTAGAGGCATGCATTTGACTATGACAAAGAGTTGTGCATATCATCTATCCAAGAATTTCATATGATGCAATTGGTAAATGTTACCTACCTTAATAATTGATTATGGACGCTGGTGTTGGCTGGGTAATAACTCAATTGTTTTGGATCTTAGCTCACTAGAAGGATGTACGCTGCAATTTTCCAAATTGATGGTGAGGGCTATCAATTTGATCAAAATAGTGGGAGGTGATAATTAATTAAAGACCTAATTAATATTGTTAATTTTCAAATCAAATCAAATAAAAAAATTGGACTAAAATTGCAAATTTCCTTTTATAGAATAAATGGATACCAACAACAATCACTTTTCGTTGTGATCAGTCTATGAGAAGGACAAGCTAAATGGGAACAATGTCCATGACTGGTTTAGGACATTAAAAAATGTTCTCGCTCAAGAGTGAAAGCTCTATGTCCTAGTTATACCAGATCCAGATGAACCCTCTCCCACCACACCAAAGGTTTAAAGAGATGCTTACAAGAAGCATACTGAGGATGCCATTGATGTGAAGTGCTTGATGTTGAGTTTAATGAACTATGAGTTGTAGAGACAACATGAGAATATGGATGTCATTGAGATGGTTCAACATCTCAAGAACATGTATCAAGACCAAGAACGATAAGAGACATATGATGTCTCCAAGGCATTGTTTAAGTGTGTCATGACAGAAGGAGATCCAGTAGGCCCTCACACACTCAAGATGATTGGGTATGTGGAGAACCTAACTCGACTGGGATTCCCTCTGAGCCAAGAGTTGGCTACTGATGTGATACTACAATCGTTACCCAAATCCTATAGTCAGTTTGTGATGAACGACAACATGAACAAGTTTGACATGCCACTGACAAAGTTGTTGGGCATGTTGAGGACTTCTGAGGAACAAACGAAGAAAGACAAACCCAAATCTGTGATGACGATCAACAGAAAGAAGGGAAAGTCTAAAGGCAAGGGCAAGGGCAAAGAAAAGAAATGTTCTGATGCTAGCCAATAGCCCAAGTCATCTTCAACTCTCAAAGCCAAGGGAGGGGTTATAAAGGGAGGCAAATGTCACCATTGTCATGAGCCAGGACATTGGAAGAGAAATTTCCCTCTCTACCTAGATGACATAAATAAGAAGAAGGAGGGGATGGAAGTCTCCACCTCAGATATTATGAAATAAACTTCAAATGCTTCTTTATCTTAGGTATATGATACCAAGATATAGATCTGACATATATGATGTGAAGGATCTGAAAAGAAGTGATGGCCTTTATGAAAGGACCAAGAAGGAACATTCATCAACATTGGAGCAAGTGTTGCTACCATAGATAGGAGTACCTTTTAGTTTATTTCAGCTCAAAGGGCATGCAATAGAGTTATGAACTACTATTTCATTTTTCCAATAAATTGAAATATTTTATTTTTACATCTTTTAACAAAAAAGATGTCTATCAATAAAAATTCATATTTCAATTTCAAAGATATGATCTTTTATGGCAATGCCTTATTTATCTTGTGGTACTTGATATGCATGAGATAAAATAAATAACACCTATAAGTTATTGATGACTCAAACAATAAATTAGCATTATCATCTAATGAATGAGAAATTCATATCTAGGTTCCATGTTGATGGATAAACTAGACTCTCTTGGTTAATGAACCATTAAGAGATATGAATGTCTTGTTTATTGGGCATGATAACAAGTCAATCTTCACTAGATGTAGTGGGAGAATGACTATTCTATTAGGTATAATACATATTTATGTATATACATACCTATTGGAATAATTGTTAATACTTCAGATATGGTATTAATGAAATACCAATATGAATGTCTTAAAATGTTCAAGAATATCATAAATGAAGAACAAACTTAGTAAACGTATTAATTCTTTGATATGATCAATGAACGAGATATTTAAACCAACTGTTTGACCTTGTGAGTAACTATGATAGTGTATCATAGAAAACTCATGATTAGGGCATAATGATGTCTAAATCAAAGAAGGAATCATGCTCTATATAGTAAGAGCATGATCATCAATGAACGAGATACTTAAACCAACTATTTGACCTTGTGAGTAACTATGATAGTGTATCATAGAAAACTCATGATTAGCGCATAATGATGTCTAAATCAAAGAAGGAATCATACTCTATATAGTAAGAGCATGATCATCAAACAAATAACTAATCTTCTAGAATTCTTATAAAAAACATGCTTTACACTAAATAAAGGTAAAAAAAAGAGATTAAGAATCACAAGTGTTGTGGAAACTCAAAATGCTTATGTAATAGATACACCTCATATCTAGTAGAAAACACCTTTATCTTGGTGATGAATTGGTCATATGATGATGAGCCAATAATATATCTAGATGATGTTGAGGAAACAGATTTTGAGTTATGGCTTGAAGCCATAAGATCCAAAATGACTTCTATGTGAACCAAATAAGGTATGACCTTAATGGTATCACTAATAGGGATAAAACCCATAAGTGCAATTGGGTCTTAAGAGTTAAGACTGACATGGATGACATTTGAAGAGCTGATTGGTTGAGATAAATTCAAGTGAGTTCAATGTGTTGAACCTGATGATTTTATTTACCCAATTGCAGTGGGTATAGAGGATCATGCTTGCTATTGGAACTTAAAGACTATGAAATTTGGCATATGGATATTAAAACTGCATTCCTAGTAGGAATAACATGATGATGTGTACATGACACAACCTAAAGGGTTTTATAATTCTATTAATGCAAATAGAGTCTATAAGTTATAAGATATTAATCAATATGACTGATTAAATATAAGCACCTCAGAATTGGAGTCTTTACTTTGATTATATAGTCAAAAGTTTTGACTGATATATCAAAATAAAGAAGGGATCTGTGATTACAAAGATTTAGTGGGAGAGTATTCATATTCCACATGATGATGAGGAATAAAACAAAATTGGTGTGAAAAATACTTTCTTTAAGGGAATAAAGAGAAATGCCCTATGTGATAGGAATAGAGACCTATAGAGATAGTTCTAAAAAGTCTCTTGACCTGATAAAGAGAGAGAATACATTGGCAATCTCTACTGAAGGGTTCAATATGCAAAGATTCAGTGGTTGAAAACTTCTCTCAAGATGCCAAGTGTCCCAAATTCTTATGAAGAATAGGAACACATAGATAGATTCCTTATGCATTCACAATTGGATCTATCATGTATGTAATCATCCCATTATCTTGTATGTGTTGGACACGACAAGAAAATGTATATACAGACATCATCTTGTATGTATTGGACATGATAATATTATATGTTCATCCAGTTATCTCGTATGTATTGGACATGACGAGTGGATGTTTGTCTACTTCTAGTGAGAGTCACTAGAATACCATAAAGAACTCATTTAAGTACTTATGAAGTATTAAGGGATTAGTTATGTGGTAATAAAAGGAAGAGTTGAGTGTAAATGAGTTACATTGATGCAAGCTTCCAAAATGATAGAAAAATGATCACCAAATATAAAAGTGAATATGTGTTGATAAATGGAAACATTCTGAGTAAAATTAAAAGTCATTTAATTATAAAAGGGAATGTCGAGTACCCTTGTGTTATGAATAGCATAGGATACTATATGGATCTAGAAGTTCATATTGATGAACTTATAGATATTCCAACCATTGATGACAAAGTATAAATACTAAGTCAAACTATGGAGCTAATTGTTACACAAGGAATATCATATAGCATATTACGGAAACTCCATCTCATACAAAATGTCATACAGTGAGGAGATGTGAAATATGCAATATACCAACTAAAGAAAAGTGTTGCTAACTCACTAGATTAGTACTAGCGCAACAGAAATATGTGGGACATGTTTAGAGGTCACTAAGAATATGATTCAAAGGTGATTGGCTCTAAGTGCAAGTGGGAGTTTGTCGGTATGTATGCCCTGAGAGCCAATCATATGATGATTGGATTGGTATACATCATGATTGATTTGATAAATATCAAAGGCAAGCTTCCAATTTATTCTAGCTTAATCGATTATGAGATAAATGATGGAGCAGAATGAATGTCTAAAGAATGACAATACTCAATGACATATGTCTTCAGGTTGAGGACCTGAATAATGAGATCATACGGATGCTAAGACTATGTACACTCTTGTTATGTCCCTTATCAGATGTCATTGTGGAAGGTTGATAGACAACAATGACACATCAAGATTAGAGTGTTTGTTAGTTGATGACAGTGTCTCATTAGTCATGATATTTGATATCAAACCAAGCATACAGATACATGTTGGAGAATAGTGTATCGACAGACCCACCATGAGAGTGATACATGGAACCATGACATGATAGTTAGAATCATCTCTCATAATGATAGTGGTGATTCAGATTCTTAGACCTGAAATCACTGCACTCGTCGAATTTGATTGGGTACACTTTGACATCATAAAATGTAGTCCTAAAACATGGGTTGTTATAACGGTGATGATTGGGTGGATTTGACGCATGAGATAGACTATGAATGATAGTATGGGATTTTTTCCCTCTTAAGGGAGTATGATGTCTAGACCACTTGATAAGCGAGACTGAGAAAGGCATGTGCATGCACATGTGAATCAATATATGATATGATGTCATACATATCTTAGACAATCTGCTCTAGTTCAAGAAACATGAATGCACATTGAAAGGATGACAATTTCATGCCTTGAGTTCATTCAGGATATCACACACAAAGGAATTATACATTCACTGGAACACCAATCACATATTGTAGGATTGAAAGTTGTTCTCCAACTTTCCTTTTCACTTGGCTAGCACTGATGTGTGACTAGGCCCCACTCTTTGCTTATGATGTCATAAGTTAGTTATGGAAATTCACTGCCAATGTGAAATGGGACCTATAGGGTCACACACAAAGGATTAACCTAGAAGAGGACTTTATCTGTGAATGATGTTTGGATTGATTATTAAAGTGTTTAGGTACTCAATCAAACATTCAATCAATAGACTTAACTCAAAATCATCAAGTTCAAGTGTTGAACCAATTGATTAGAGTGTCAAATTGATTGGGAACCAAATTGACTATGTTCTACACAACCTGGACCACCAACTGACCGGTTCACTGGGTGAACCGATTGGCTCATTGCTAGTGATATGACCAGTTCACTTTGGTGAACCAATCGGTTCACTTGTCTAAACGGGCAGTGTTGGGTTGTCCTGGTTTGTTAGAAAATATTTTTTGTTTCACTTGTTCAATTCAATTAGGACAAGAATTAATCTTTGCATTATTTAGAAATGAATAAGGAAAGTTAGTATTGGGCATGTCTGGGAAGTGAAATGACCGGTTCACACTCCCAATTGACCATTTCACTAGTGAACCGATCATCTTACCTTGCCAAATGACTATTTCAGTAATGAAATGACCAATTCACATGATGCGGTGTCAATTGTTCATGGAAATTTTGGACCCTTCTACTCCTGCACAGACTGGGAACCCTGACCCTTCCCCCTACTATAAATAGAGGGTTACAAGGGGATTATCCAGAGACACAACTCAGAATATCAGTTGCTCTGCAAAGTTATTTTCCTCTCTGGGTTGTGGTAAGTGAGAGAGCCCAAGCAAGTTCTACCTGTCTAGGGAGGAACAATGAGGGAAAGACAACTACAGAAAAGCAATTGGTGGTGGGAGAGTGTGTTGGTGACTGGTACGCTGATAGAAGGGTATGAATCCTTCTAGTCCATTCTTCATGATGATTAGATTTCCCGGTGGTCCGTGTGGACTATCTACAGAGGTGGGAGACTTCTGCCACTTAGGAGGATGATAGTCAACCACAGTCTGGGTCAAGAGCAAGAGCTGTACAGACACCATCAAAGACTGGTGGTTGAAGATCGCACTAGCTGTGAGGTATTGTCACTGAGCAAGCCTCAGGACCAGGTATATCTCGTTAAAACCATCCTTCCCATTACATAGATGTTGATGCAATCTGATGGTTATGGGTTTATGGTCAAGTAAATTTTTTGTTTCCGCTGCCTACTCCGACCATGTAAAACCCAACAAGTTGGATGTTTAGACACACATGTTGACTGGAAGCATACAACATCACAAAAGGATAGATACATCAATAACCACAAAGAGAGAGAGTAGAACATGATCAAGATGATAGATCTAGATAGAGAAGGAAGAAGGTGATACACCAATGTACTTCTTCAAGTCTATATCCGGAGTGGGCGCGGTTGTGGCAGGTTCTTCCTTCGAAGAAAAGGGTGATCAATCTTCTCTGTCCTATGTCTTCCATCTTCAAAGATCCAAGAGTAATGGGTATGAATGTGGATGACTCAATAATTCAGAGTCTATTTATAGATGTTTCCCACCGACTTAACCTCTGGGCCGCAGTCGCGAGGTATAGGTCGGTCGTGACCTCCATCGTGGTCACGTGGTTCTGGTTGTCTATCACGGTCGAGGGGAAGCCTCGGTCACAGTATGCTAGAGGGTGGCCTCGGTCGAGGAGTGGCCTTGACTGTTGGGCATCGCTTCGGTAGCAGGGTTGCGGTCGTGGTGTGAAGAAGTGGGAATAAATGCATCGACCGTGACAGGGACATTAGTGGGCTATATAGCCACGATCACGGAATCGACCGCGGTCATGGCGTAGCATGACCGTGTAAGTGTAAGAGATATATGAGTTTAAGGCTTTGATACTAAGGCACTAAAATAAGTAGAGAAATCCATAAAAGGTATGCTAGGGGAGGCATATATCATACTCTAAAAGTACACAAAATGAGATGTTATCAACTCCCCCAAACTTAGGATCGAGCCTGTCCTCAGGCTAATAGTAGGCCTAAAATTAGAGAGAGATGAGCTATGGGTAACAAAAAAAATTTAGAAACCCTACCATCACAGAGTTATCTCATTCTTATAGCAAACCTCTCACGGTATGTCTATTTTAAATCCTAAGATTCTATTTCCTTCATTTCATATCCAGAGTTGCATGACTTTGGATCCTTTCCAACACCTTTTGGTAGTAAGGGGCTATCCATCTCAATGTCTTACCCTTCCCAGTGCTAGGTTCCTAGCCATACTTATACAATATCCCCTTGAGGGGTAGCTTTCCCACCCTTCTTTTATTTTAGTTGGCCCTATGCTAGTGTGCTCAGGTAGGCTTAAGGCTTTAAGTGCTTTCCTACAATCCTCAATTTCCCCCACCCACAAGTTATCATAAGGAGAGTGTTATCTAAAGGGCTCTAATGTTAAGTCAGGTAGTTGTGTGAGGGTTGCTTGGGAATGTAGGTGTATCTACTTGGCTTCAGGATTCCAGTTATGGGCATGACATATCTGCATTCATGCGTACAACAATACAACGGCTATGTGAGATCCTTTGGCATCTTTTAACCACAACTCTAAATATTTTTTTTTCTTTTTGGCTTTTCATATTTCCTCTCAGGCATGGGTGAGGGTTTTTTAAATGATTTTCTAGGCGGCCAAGCCTCTTTTCATCCCAAAGCGGGGATAATTAGACCTCGAAGGGGTAGCTATTTCCTTCTTGAGGGAGGTGAGGATTTTCTAGCTAGAACCATCTGGTTAGGGTGACTGGTTGGGAGTATGGCTTGGTAATGTCCTCCAATTTCTAGGGATTCTATAGACTTATAATTGTTCCACACATAATGTTTTGTCATAATAATGAGATAAAATCATATTATTGTGCTTCTTGTTTTTACTTTTTATGTGTATTTTCTGCTCATTTGCGCCTCTCTAGAAATGATAGCACTACAACATATAGCAGGGGAGATGAAAAGTCTAAGAAGGGGCTAAACAAAACTACGACTAATAGAAAAAATTTGAAAATAAAATTTTAGATAAATTTGTTTCTCAAACTTGATTGTAGTAGAAGCAAGAGTATGTTCAAGAAAATTTTTGAAAATTTTGGTGACAAAATTGTACCTCTTGCACCCATTTATGACTCTTCCCCCAAACTTATCATTCACCTCGACCCAGGGTGTCAAAATTGGAGTTGGATGTATGAACATGCTTTCTTTATTGCTGCTAGTTGTTTGTAGTCACCCACTTTGACTCAAGGAGCGTGCTGACATATACTCTGTGTAGTGGTTGTTATTTTTCATGTTGCATGCCCTCCACCTTCATATCCATTGTAGCTAGGGCCAAAATCTAGGTTAGACAATAGAAGCCCCCAGTCATTTGACAGTGTTACTTGTTGAGGGCTTCTATGGCAGAATTGTGTATTCTTGAAGTCTTTGCCTTATTTATGCTTGTACCCTTTTCCATGATTTTTGAGCATTTCTATGATTGCTTTGGTGCATGTGACTGCCTTCTCTTCCGTAGGTGTCTTTGTAGTAGTCATGTTTGTGCATTTGTTGAGTGCAAAGGCTGCCTGTAAGCTATTGTATAGAACTACAGTCCTGCCTATAATACTGACTACTAGCTGAGTCCAATGACTATCATATAGGATGGGTAGGAATATATAGTCTGGGAGAGAGGTCGCCAAGCATTGCAGTAGGCGGTCTTTTTTTCCTGACCTTTTATCCTTCAAGATATTGTCTACTAAGAGAAAATAGGCCATATGCATGTTTGGCATGTTGTCATTTATAAGTGACTGATAGGCTGACATAGTGTTGACTGAAAGGTACCCTACTATTTTCAAAATATCTATGAGGTCGTCGTTTAGTATGCAGATGCCATCCCTTTCAAAGTTTTCCTCTGTTGTGGTGTCACCTTCCCTTAAGCATTTCATTATCAACTGTAGGGATTTTAGTGATAAGCTTTTGTAGCTCCACCTATCAAAATCATTGAAGGTTGACACTATTTCTTCTACTGTCCCATCAAGTTTTATCTCTGGCATATCATCTTCCTCTATATCCCCCTTTTCAGGTGTGTGAACTAGAGGTTGTTTTTTGTCATTTTCTACCAAAGGAGAGTGTTTTGGCTTGCTTTCAGGTTGTTTCTCAGATTTTTCAGGAGTTTCGGCTGCCCATCCTTCCTTCTAAGCAGTGACTCTAGCGGGTTCATCTGGATAAATCCATAGGGTTTTAAGCCTTTCCCTCCAAGTTTTCTTTTAAGGTAGGGGTACTTCATGGTGAAGCCGACGCGATATTGCGTTGGAAGGCATCGTCGGGTCGTTGAAGAAGCGGTGATAATAGATAACCTCCATTGCATAGACACCACATAAGCCATGTAAGTCTTCTATGCAGAGGTATTCCAGTGGGATTCCCTTGTTGATCGCTTCCATCATCCTCAGTATTATGAAGGTGCAATCCCCTATTTCGGCCTTTCCTTGAGGGACCTTTATACAGATTGAGAACCATTTCCATATCCCTTGGTGTCAGTTGTCCACTGTCTAAATAACCCACTGCATTCGTAGCGGCACCTTTAAAATATCCGTTGCTTTCTTGTTTTTATAAACCAAGGACGTACTATCCAATTTAGCTACAAAACAATTGAACATTGTTGTACGTTTCTCATATAGGTTGACGAAAATAAGTGCCCAATACTTTACAGTCCTTATAGGCATAACTACAAATTTTGTCTCCTCTCTGCACACTGCCTGATGTAGTTCTTTCGCATCGGTAGATTTGTAATTTTTATCAAAAAGTTGACCTGCTAGATGTGTGGTGCCATTGAAAACAGGTTGCATTTTGTTGGGATGTAGAAATTCTTCCAACAGAGTTGCACAAAGTACTTTGAAAAATTGTTTGTGTACTCGTGCTCTTTTAGAATGATCCCTCTAAAATGGTCCATGTTAAGTGACCTTCATTTATTGTGGTAGAGAATATTCATGCATGGTAGGTTGTCATCAAGCACATCTGTTAAGATAGACATCTCTGCATGTGATTCTGGATAATGAGGTCATGTCCATGCCCGCTATTTTTTAGGGTAGAGGAGGGGCAACACCTAACGGTATAACATCAACTGGTGTGCTCCACTTTCTGACTGACTCATCTATGAAGAAAAAGGTGAGCCTTCACTGTCTTTTGACATTCCGTCTCATGATGTTTGCATTGTTGGGGGTCATACTTCCGTTGTGGGAAGTTGTATCTTGGCGTTCAACTACTCTTGATTTGCTACTTTACTTTCATTGTTCATAGATATCTCACGAGTTAAGTCTTCTATGGGTTTGTCCTCTTGTGATGGTTGCTCTAGTTCTACTGAATTGAGTGTGGCCAATGTTGCAGCCATCTTTCCATCATAGAGTGTGTCATTATGCTTGTAATGCATCGAGTCTTGTAGAAAGTCATTGTAGATGTCCATTCCAAAAGTAATTTCGTCCAAGAACTTGTTGAGATCTCTTATTTCTCATGATGTGAGATCTTCTATGGAAGTGCTTTCTTCCCTGAAGATGACAATTGGTTGAGGTTCCATAGCTACAACCTTGTCCTCTTCTAAGCTACTGTTCAAGTCAAACATTCTTGATAAGGCGTTTGTCTTCTTCATCTCGACACCTTGATGAGTTTTTGACTTTTGTGACACTTCTTTTGCATAAGGTTCCATGCTTGGGGTAGTCTTTATGTTGGTTCTTTCATCCATTGAAGTTGAGCATGCACCTGTTCCTCCTATCTCATCATCATCTTTATTTGGGATTGAGGGGCTTCAAGAGGCTTGTGATGTGGAAGGACTGGTTAGATGCTTTTACTTCTTTCTTTGCTGCCAACCATCCATCTCTTGATGTTCTACATCTAGTTGTCATCATTCGTCATCTAAGCACTGAAATTCCTTCTTTAAATCTTCTAACACTTCTTCGTACCCCTTCTGTATCAGTTCTTTATCTGCTCTCATAGCATCCTGTTCTTTTCTAAGGTCCGCAATTTCTTCAGTTAGCATCTTCAGAGCCCCCACAATCGCATTTTGGGTGTTGATGACCCCTTGCATGAACTGGGGGAGTGCCTCAGTTCTCATGTTCAAACTTTGAACCTACATTGTTAGTGTGCACATGCTTGAAGTAATATTGAAATTAATCTTGGAAGCATATTGCATGTGTAACCATATGGCTACGAATTTGTGCCCTAGAAAATCACCAAATGTTTGTGGTCATTGGTGTTGCTGCTCTACAGGCATTGTTCATGGTGTCATTGCCATTACAGGCTCCTTAGGTTGCCGATCTGACTTGCTCTACGTTGGATCAACATTAGTTGCTTGGGCAGAGGTGCTCGGGTTTGGTTGCTCAGGTACTTGCAGCACCACTTTTGGGATCACAGGGTTGGGTGCAACTTTGGGTCTTCGGGCTCTTAGAGGGGTTCCTTCTCGACCTCTAAGTGTTGTTCTTGTTCGGAATCCTCGACACGTGCCTAGTCACCTTCTTCATTTACTGCTACTTCATAATGGTCTTTAACCTCTGTATTTATGCGTGGTGAGGGTAGACTTGCGGCGGCAGATTTGTTTGATGTTTTCTTCTTTCTCTTCCTTATCACCAGCTTTTGTCTTTCCTCTGGCCTTTTCATCTCTATTTCTAGAGTCTTATCCCTCATGTTCTTCTCACCAGCAGGTAATACCAGGCCTGTGGCCATGTTGGTGGTGCCTGAGTACATTTTTCCACATCCTCTTATGTGAGCCACAGCTTGTGGGCATCATAATATGTCATCTCTAGTAGAGGTAGAAATACTCTAGAGCAGCTCTGCTTGTAGAAAAGTTTGCTGCCTTTCTACCCAGAATGCCTGTTTTAATGAGGGACTTGATGTCTATCTTGGTATGTCCCTTGGTCTTCTTGTATTTCATCAACGGGTTGGCATCCATAAAATGATAAGCAATTCAGATTATTTGGCTTCCCATATAGAATTCTTTTGTCTGCTTGCTTCCCCTCTTACAGTGGCTGACAACCTCTCGATTAGCAGTCTCCCAATTTTCACCAATTTCTTATTGAGAATGGACCATATTAGAAATACGTCTCCCTTATTCACTCCTCCGGTTTCTGATCTTGTGAAGACATGGTTGGCAGTTATTTTTTGTATTACCCTAATAAAGCAGGAGGTGATGAGAGTTGCTTTTGAATTCTCTGAGTTGTGCTCGTGTTCTTCTGTCAGCTTCTCCCACATCTTGTGATTTTTGTATTTTATGCCTTCTTTTTTACCTAGGGCAGTTGAGCAGGCTTGTGCCTCTTCTGTTGTCTTGGTGAATATAGTGTTGAGCATGGCTTCATTAATTATATGAGCCTTGCCCCTATTCTCACTTCAAGCTTGAAGTCTCCGCCACCCTTTTTGCGCTCGCCATCACTAACGAGAAGTTTTTCTAGTGACGACATGAACTCTACCATCAATTGAGTGAGTGAGGGAGCTTCTGAAATACACATGGCATGCAGATTGGCACCTTCCAAGAAGGCAATCACTCTGTCATAAATTCCCATCTTCTTGAAGTCATCGACATCCTGGTATCACATCGGTTTGAAGCCTTTAGTCTTTGGACCCAATCAAACTGTGACTGGTGTATTTGATCTCTCGGTAGGAATGTTGGCACCTTCTGGTTGAGGGCCTCTTGTTTATCCTCATCGACTTCTATGGGGGTGCTTCTTTTTCTTGGCCCTTTAATTTTTCTACAACTATCAATTTCCTCTTTTTGGTGTCTTTTGTATCTGTGGCTTCGGATTTGCATATCTCTAGCTTCATTAGTTCTGTTTCAGAAGGCTGGTACTTGGAGGTCTCTGTTCTTGACATCTCCTGAGACTCTTCTAACGTCTTATGGGCTAGAATGTACTCATATTTCTTCTTCATTAGTTGCAGCTAAAGCCTCTTCATTGGTGAGAGGTTGGGGTTATACTTTAGTGCTTTGGTTATCTTCTCTAAGCTTTCTTATACACCCCTTAGTGAAGTTGCTATCTTCATCAAAGTATCATCAGTTGAGTTCAACATTCTGAAATTTTCAACATTCAAATTGTTGTCAGCAAGATTGTATTTTATATTTTATTCATCTCATTAGCGTTTAATTAATTCTTTTTTCTAATTTTTTGTTCTTGAAACACATGAGATGTCGTGACTGCGGTATACACAGAAAGCAATACCACGGTTGAGAAGGGTGATGCAACTGCGGTAGGTGATTATTAAAGAAAAAGAAATGCCGCCACCATGGTAAAGAAACATCGCGACCACAGCAGATGCCGCAACCACAAGGGTACTTTGACCGCGGTCAATGTTAGACCCAATCAAGAGAAACTCTGTATAGGTAAGGACCGCGAATGCGGTCGAAGCTATGATTGGTGACACGACCGTGGTCATGAAGGTAACCACTCGACCACGATCACAACGATCGTGGTGGGTATTCCTGCTCCAAACTTTGACTGGCCAACGCGATACAGCCAGAAGCGTATGAGCAAAATTCCTCCATAGGTTAAACTTTGGGTGAAGAGGAAAAGGAAAATGCCGGTGAAGAAGCGAAAATGTTCTTGGCGATTCTCACTAATGCTACGCTATAGAGAAAACCTATTCTAGGGTAGTATAAATACGGAAGGCGATGAACCCCCAAAATTTAATGGATAGAGAAACGGTAACCCAAGGAAGTGTGCAACAGTACCTCGACATATCAAGGAGTTTGAAATAGGTGGTTAGGGAGGTGGCGGTAGAGGTGGTTCTATAATGGCAAGGTTACAATGTCGGCAGTTGGGTTCATGGCAAACGTCGCTTGGTGATCAGTCGCTGTCATTGGTTCTTGCGTCTAGTAGTTCCTCAGTTAGGTTTCCTCCAACGTTCGAGAATATGTGAGTGAGGAGAGAAATAAAATCTTGGTGTTCAGAGCGTTGTGCTTTTCTACTTGGAGGTAGTTGCAACTGTGACTGAGTAGGCTGATGCGACCGCAGTCAAGTCGTACCCCTTGATCTTTCTGTGACCGTGGCCTTAAGACAAGTAAAGCAGGTGTCGCGACCTCCGTGCACGCTTAACTATGTTGATAGAGACAATTAACTAAAATTAAATCACCTATCTCTCATTAAAACTTATGTAAAATCTACATTATACATTTATACTTTTTCTAGATGCAAAAAACCAATTTATCTAGATGGAGAGAGGTATATAGCTCATAGACTAAAACAAAAGATAAAGGAAAACTTGAATTGTAAAAGAAAGTATAAAAAGCTTGGATGCCTCCCAAGAAGTGCTAGTTTAAAGTCTTTTAGCTTGACTCTCTCTCATTCTAGCTTCATCCTCCTTCAGATGGTGTTCATACCAGCTCATACTTTTCATTTGTTAGAGGACTGCGTTCCCCCAAACTTAGTTCGGTCCTTCTCACAAAAGCCTCGTCTTCAAAATACCTTTTTAACCTCTGCCCATTCACCTTGAAAGTGTCTGTCTTGTCTCCGATTATTTTCATGATCCCTGATGAGTATATTTTTACCACATAAAAGGGGTCAGACCATTTTGTTCTCATCTTTCTAGAGAACCACCTGATACTTGAATTGAATAAAAGAACTTTGTCTCCTTCATGGACATCCTTGCTCTTCAAGTGGGCGTCATGCCATACCTTAGTTCTTTGCTTATAAATTCTTGCATTCTCATAAGCATGCAGTCTCAACTCTTCAAGTTCCTAAACTTGGAGAAATCTTTTCTGTCCTGCTTGGTCAAGATCCATGTTCAGAAATTTGATAGCCCATAGGGCTTTGTGCTCTAATTTGATAGGAAGATGACATGACTTCCCTTAAATCAAGCTATAGGGTGTCGTGCCTATAGGCATCTTATATGATGTGTGGTAATTTAATAGTGCATCATCAAGTTTCTTAGACCAATCCTTCCTTGTATGACTTATAGTCTTCTCTAAGATCTGCTTGATCTGCATGTTAGACACCTCACTTGTCCCAATGTTTGGGGATGGTATGGTGTTGCAATTTTGTGTTTTAATCCATACTTCCTCAATAGAGCTTCAAATTGATTTTCTCTAAAGTGAGACCACCTGTCACTTATAACAATGCGTAATACCCCGAACTATGGGAAGATAGTTTTTTCGAACAACTTGATTACTTCCTTGGAGTCACAGGTTTGGGTGGCAACAACCTCTACCCATTTTGAGATGTAGTCTACATCAAAAACTATATATTGATTTCCTTTTGATGATGGTAGAGGTCCCATATAATCAATCCCCCATACATCAAAATTTTCAACTTCCACCCAATCGACCATCGACATCTCATTTCTTCGACTGATGTTTCCTGTAAGTTGATACTCTTTCTAGGTCTTGACAAACGACACATCATCTTAAAAAAGAGTTCTCCAATAAAATCCTGATTGTAGGACTTTAACGGTAGTCCCCCCCCCCCCCCGTGGTGGCCCCCATAAGGTGAGGAATGACATACTTTGAGGATTAGGGGTACTTCTTCTTTTGGTATACAATGATGATATAAATTGTTAGAGCATCTTTTGAAAAACATTGAATCATCCCAATAGTAGATTTTTAGATCGGAGAATAATTTCTTCTTCTAATTATAAGAAATCTCTGGTGGAAGTTGCCCGCAGGCTAGATTATTGCAAATGTTAGCAAACCAAGGTAGGCTTTGTTCATATAACTAGGCCATCAGGAGAGCTTCATCAACATAGTTGTCATTTACAGGTAACTTATTTTCTTCATCAAAAACTATCCTTGACAGGTGGTCTGCAACCACGTTCTCTTTTTCTTTTTTATCAATGATCTCATGGTGGAATTCTTACAGTAATAAGGCCCATCACATAAGTCTCAGATTTGTATCCTTCATCAACATGAGACATTTTATAGCTTTGTGATCAGTGTATACTTTTACTTTTGACCCCACTAAGTATGACCTGAACTTATCAAAGGCAAATACGATAGCCAACATTTCTTTTTCAATGGTAGTGTAGTTTACTTGGGCTTTGTCCAATGTTTGTCTTGCATAGAAAATCATATGGTTCCTCTTGTACTTCTTCTGTCATAGGATAACACCAATGGTGAAATAACTGGCATCGCATAATATTTCAAAAGGTAACTCCCAATCTGGCACTTGTAAGATCAACATTGTTGTTAACACCCTTTTAAGGATCGGGAAGGTGTCTAAGCATTCTCTAGTGAATTCGAATTCAACATCTTTAATCAGGAGATTCAAAAGGGGTTTAGCAACCTTTGAGAAGTTTGTTTTAGACCGTCTATAATATCATGCATGACCTAAGAAACTAGTTACTCCTGTAATGGATTTAGGTGGTGGAAGCTTGGATATGGCCTCGATCTTGCTTAGGTCCACTTCTAACCCTTTCTGGAAAACTTTATGCCCTAAGACGATACCGTCTTAGACCATAAAATATCATTTTTCCCAGTTCAGGATAAGGTGTTTTTCCTCACAGTGCTACAAGACTAAAGATAGGTTTCTTAGACATGCTTTGAAATTTGTTCCATAGATAGAGAAGTCATCCATGAAGACCTCCACTATGTCTTTTAGAAAGTCTGAAAACATAGATATCATGTAGCGTTGAAAAGTTGCTGGCGCATTGCACAACCCAAATGGCATTCTTCTGAAAGCGTACGTGCCATAGATGCATGTGAAGGTTGTCTATTCTTGATCATCAGGATGAATTGGTACTTGATAGAATCCCGAATACCCATCCAGGAAATAGAAGTAATCATGATGAGCTAACCTTTCTAGAACTTGATCAATAAATGGCAGAGGGAAAGGATCCTTTCTGGTAGCAGCATTCAGCTTGCGATTGTCAATGCACATACGCCAACTTGTTACCATTATCATTGCCACTTCATCTCCGTCCTCTCCTCTTATCACTATCATTCCACCTTTATTAGGCACCACATGGATAAGGCTTATCCAGTAACTGTCACTTATGGGATAAATGATCATGACGTCGCACAGCTTTATAACTTCATTCTTCATGACTTCCTTTATCATTTGATTCAACTTCCTCTATAGTTGAGATAAAGGTTTATTTGTTTCTTTCAGATGTATTTTGTGCATGCATAAGGCAGGGTTGAGGCCTCTGATATCTTCTACCGAATACCCTATAGCCTTTCTATGGAATTTGAGCTCCTTTAGCAACCTTTCTAGATGATCATCTATCAAGTTGGCATTAATGATCACATGATTCCTCTCCTCCTGATCACCAAAATAAGTAGAAACACGATCAGGAAAGTGGTCGCTCCGCGTGAGTCTCTACTCGGGCGATCGACCTAGGGCTCGTCTTCTCTGCCTGGGGGGGGGGAGGGCAATGGCCGGCGCGCCCATCCCGTCTCCCCCCGGGTGATCTCCTCTCTCGCCTCCATCTCAGATCTATCTAGCCTCTGTGGTTTCCCGCGACCCTTCTGGGGTGTCCTCCTCTCGCGCGGGCTTCAACTTCTGCAGGTACCTTGGCTGTCTCCTTCGGGTACGAGGAGCCTACACGCTGGATCCTGGCTGGGTGCGGACTTTTCATGGCAGTGGGCGACTGAAGTGGCTTTGTTGTTCCTCTGTGAGTTCGGTACTCACCGGGAGCCCCATTGGGAGATGATCGGGATGGCTCGGGTCTACTGTCCCCTCTCTTTTACTGTTTCTCAGGTTTTCCTTGTCTTTCTTTTTTGTTTTTCTTTGCGGCAGGTTCTTCTGCCCGTTTCTTGCCGCTCGTCGGTGTTGTTGTCACTGCTTGTCGGCATTGTTGCTCTCTCTGTTTGGGAGCTACGAGTCTTTCTCATTTTTGTTCTGTTCGGATTTACTACTGGGTCTATGGCTCTGCTTGTGGTAGAGAATACTGGTCTGCATATGTTTCATTTGCAGGTTTATCATCACCGATCTATACTCAGGTTGAAGGAATCTCTTATGAAAAGCTGCTTATGTCAGCCTTGTGGAAAAGAGATCAATACAGAAGCTTTTTATTATCTTTCCAATATGAGTTTTGGTGATCTGATAACCCTGTTCTTGGTGGTTGTATGTACTTCCAGTATCTCTTTTCCCATGTGTAGATGTCGTATGGCTTTTTAGTAATGAAGATGTTCAGATTGCTAAAAAAAACATGATTCCTCTCCTCCTTATCCAAGAACTCATATTTCAACCTTCAAGAAGTGGTTTCAATTCTAGCTTTGGTCTTGTTTCTCTCATTTCTTCAGGTGTTTGTTCAAGTGAGGCATACTTTGCGGTCTCAACAGTTTCTTCATCCTAATTGACTTCTTCTTCAGGTTGATTCAGGTAATTTAGGATTTCTATGACCTCTGGGTCTTCCATGGTAGGGTACGGACTATTCAAAGCTCGCATAAGGGGATGAAAAATCTTCTTGCACCTCTTCACAATATTGATTGTAGTTATCCATCAAGTAAGCTGACTCAAAGAGAGAGGGTCCTCTCATAGCGTCTTGTACTCAGAACTTGATGTGATCATTCCAAACGCTCAAAGTAATGATTCCTTCTACTATATCTATTAGAGATCTTCTAGTTGTGAGGAAAGGTGTCCCAAATATCATTGGGAACTTAGAGTCCTCAACTATGTTGATCACTACTATGTCACATGGTATGAAAAATCACCTGACCTGTATCAAAACATTCTCCACTATTCCCACCAGTTTCGTAAAGGTGTGATCATCTAATTTGATTCTCATGCCCATCTTCACCATATCTGTTAACCCTAGCTTTTATGCTAGAGTCAAGGGAATAAGACTAATGTTTGCTCCCAAATCGGCTAATCCTTTCCTTTCCACATTGTCTCTGACACAGAAGGGTATGTTGAATGCCCCTGGATCTCTCTTTTTGGTTGGTAACTCAACTTGAACAAATGCGCTCAACATTTTTTCCAAGTGTACGGTCTCAACATGGTCTCCTCTCCTTCTCTTTTGGATTAAGTCTTTAAAGAATTTTGCATATGCTGGCATCTCTTCAATTACATCAAGAAAAGGGAATCTAGGTGTAGCTTCTTTACTGCTTCTATAATTTCTTGTACCTCTTCTTTAAATGTGCCTTTATCACTTTGTATGGAAAAGGGACTCTTGGCATAAGGATTTCTCCGCATAAAAACTTCTTGTATAGGATCTGAGTTTTTGACCTCTCCATCCTTCTTCTTTTTTCATTTTCTTCTTCTCGGCTATCTTTAGCTGATCCTTATCCCTTGGAGTCTTCCTGTATAATCACCTTGTTAGATTGTTTCTCACCACGAATTCATTCTTCTTTGGTGTTGTTAGTACTAGGGTCTTCGAACATCCTCCCTGATCGGAGAGTGTCCATCTTTGCAATCTCCGTATTTGATGGGATCTTCCCTAAAGGGTTTTTCATGAGTTCTGCTAATTGAGCAAGTTGTTGATCAATCTACCTTTGATGGGTTTGCATGTCTGTCATCTGAGTTTGCATTGTAGTCAATATTCCTGAATTGGTGATGGCAATTTGGGCAAGCTAGTCGTTTATCGAAGCCTGCCTCTTTGCAAAGTCAAATAATTGAGCGATCATGTTGGTTTGGTTTCTATCCTTATCCTGCCTCGAGCCTTGGCTTTGTCCTTGACCATGTCGACTCATATTTTATTTTGACTCTGATAGCTATTTTTGTTTGTCTAATAACTAGTAGTTCTAGTATATTGAGTCGGTCCTCCCTTTTTTCTCAAATCTTGGAGGCGGTTTAGATAAATTACTTAGTTGATGAGAATTTTCAGCATCTTCTTTGTTACCGTAGTTAAATCCAAGATGATCCGATAATTTGAAATTGGCATACGAGACATTTTCATTTTCTTCTTTGCTTTCACTTTATTCACTCTCTTTTGTCCGTGTATAGATATAATTGTTGACTCTATGCCCTTCTTCGGTGCATGTAACACATTTCATGACTTTCTCTATGTGTTTCTTACCCTTCCCCTAGTGTCTTTTAATTGTTTGACATCAGTAGAGATTTTATGAATATGAGCTATAATGGTTTTCAATGCCATAGCTTCGATTGACAGTCCTTCAGAGCCTGCCTTCTTAGCTGATCCTCTATCATTTTTATCATATTCCATGCCTGCTTGCAATGCAGCTATGTTATCAATGATCTTCATGATTCTGTTCAATTTCTTACCAAGAAAGTCACTTCCGACAGCTGCATTCAGTGAAGTTCTTTCTGTGGGAGATAGCCTATTATAAAACATGGTTACTATAAATCCTTTATGGTAGTTATGGTGGGGACAATCTCTCTGGTATTCTTGAAAATGTTCCCATGCCTTGTGAAGGTTCTCCCCTGGTTTTTGCATGAAAGAAGCGATCTTTTGCATATTACAGATAGTTCTTTCAGTGGGATAAAATTTTATGACAAAAGTAACTACAAGGGGTCTCCATCCATCAATGGACTGGTGGGGTAAGTTAAGGTACCAAGATAGAGCTTTATCTTCAAGAGAGAAATTGAATCCTTTGCAATATATGACTTCTTGTGGCACTCCCCTCATCTTGATGGTATTGCAAATGTTTTTGAAGGCATCAAGATGATGCTACATATTTTCATTCCTTGAGTTCCCATGGAAGGGCTTGTTCTGGATCATCGATATTATAGTAGGTTTCAACTCAAAATTAGTTGCATTCAAGTGCGAGATGATAATTGGGCATCTTGACTCATTAGCTCTAGTCGTGACAAGCTCTCTAAGAGTTTTTTTCTTCCTCATCATCTTCACTCTCGCTGTTTTGGTCATCACGTTCACGTTCATTATAACATTCATGTTCCTGGTGATTCCTATGATGCCTTCTACGATGATGGTGATGGTGGTGATGTCGATCTTCCTTGCATCTCTCTTCCTCATAGTGGTGACCATCTGAGTGATAATATTCTCTTTCTTCATCCGTCTCATGTGGCGGTTGATCGTATTGAACCCTTGCATTTCGATCATCCCCAGTAAGGCTACCATCTACACAAGGTGGCATGGTTTCTTGAAGTTAAAGTGGAGAATTGAATAGATCTACTTCCCTTCGGGTTCCCTAAATAGACTGTACAGTCGAGCTAAAAAACTGAACGTGTTCAAACGAACTATTTTATATAGATCGTAGGGTAGCAGATTTAAAGTTTTTGTGCAGTCAAGCTTATGGCTAAGCTTGAGGCACGAGAGTATAGTGAGTGGACTTGAGTTCTTAAAAGTACCGTTTTTCCTTGTCCCTAGCAACGGTGCCAAAAAGTTGACCGGTCTAAATCGCACGTCCAAAATAGAGCAGATTTAGAGTAGTCAGACTTTTAAGATTATAACCCAAACACTCAAGCCCCCACAACTATTATACGGGGTCCGATGTAGTATTTGGGGTCGAACTACAAGGAAATGATTGGTAATTGTTAAGTATGTGAAGTCTCACACTCTTATACTCCAAATGAAAAGATGGATAAAAGGTGATGTTCCTTAAAGAGTGATGATGCTCCAACCAAAATAAAAAAAGGTAAAAGGTAGAAAATAAAGCAAGAGAAGAAACGTTAAACAAGCAGTAAGAAACAAAGGTAAGGAAGGAAACTTGGATCGGGTTTCACCTACTAAGATCTCTCGCCAACATGCAAAACCCACACACCTTCATATACTCCTACCAAGATTACAAGCAATCATAAAAAATGTCTATTCCCTCCTCTCTCAAGATGATGGCCCAACAAACACAAAGCAACCAAATGACTACTAGCTTTAGTGTTCCAACACTTTCATGCATTCATACTACTCCATAACACTAGATAAGTTTGGTACTATTCTTTTGAGGTACCAACAATCAGACATCACCAAATGGTAGCTAAGCATAAAAGTGAAGTATTGAAAATAAGAGTATGTATATATATATATATATATATATATATATATATATATATATATATATATATATATATATATATATATATATATTCAAAGGGGAGCAAGAATATACATGTTGGGAGAGCCTTAGTGGCTACTCCCAACCCAAGTTAGATGTTTAGCCACACATATTGACGAGCATCATAACGGTGTCACAAAAGGATAGATACATCAATAACCATGAAGAAGGAGAGTACAATGTGATGGAGATGTTATATCTAGATAGAGAAGGAATACGGTGATACAACAATGTACTTATTCAAGTATTTATCTAGAGAAGGCGCGGTTGTTGCAACTTCTTCCTTTAAAGAAGAGGGTGATCAATCTTCTATCTCCTCCGACTTCTGTCTTCAAAGATCCAAGACTAATGGGTATGAACGTGGATGGCTCGGGAATTCAGTAGCACTTTGTGGTCCTGTTGATCTAATGATTTGACGTGTTGAGGTGGGGGTCTATTTATAGATGTTGCCCACTGACTTAACCTCTGGGCCACAGTCGTGAGGTATGGGTTGGTCGCGACCTCTATCGTGGTCGTGGTGTGCTGGTTGTCTTCCAGGGTCGAGGGGGAGCCTCAGTCGTGGTATGTTGGAGGGTGGCCTCAACTGCAGGGCATCGCTTCGGTAGGAGGGTTGTTGTCTCGGTGTGAAGAAGCAGGAACGGAGGCATCAACTGCGGTAGGGACATTAGTGGGCTATACAGTCGTGGTCATGGCATCGACCATGGTCGTGGCGTAGCATGACCCTGCAAGAGTAAGAGATATATAAATTTAAGGCTTTAATACTAAGGCACTAAATAAGTAGAGAAATCCATAAAAGGTATGCTAGGGGAGGTATAAATCAAACATAAAAGGTACACAAAATGAGATGTTATGAGTGACCTATCCCTACGATAACAAGCCATTCTTTCTTCCCTACAAGCTAATCATACACAAGATTTATTGCTTGTTGTTCCCATTGACGGCCTTAGCTTATCTATGACTCTGGTTGAGTATCGGGCCATCCTCTAGTATGGACTTATGATCCCTTTATATCCTAGCAATGAACGTTGCTCTCTGTGCAACATTGCGGACCTCGACACCTTCAGTGATCGTGTTGTGCATTGTCTTATATGACCTAGATATATATTTTGCCATGATGTTGTTTGTGATGCCCTTTTTGACCTTATCTACTGTGTTGGGATAAAGGACCTCAAGGAGGCCCCTATTGCTTTCCTTAACACACGTTTGGATGGTCTCCATTCTCAATGACCTGTTGATATCTTATTATTTTATTGGATAGGTGGAAGACACACATGTGTTGACCTCACTGGTGTATCCCCATTGACATGCACCCTTTTAGATAAATTTAAAGCTGGCCAAGCATCTTCTGACGCTACTACACAGAAGGTTCATAAACATAGAACTGCTTATGAGGCTAATCACCATCATTTTCTGCCTTTTGCCTTTGATACTTTTGGCATTCTGACTGATGATTCAGTTTCTCTCCTTCAACGCTTTCAACACATAACCAGTACGAATCTTATGTTGCCTGCATCAACATCTAATAATTTCATTTTTAGATCTATTAGCTTTGTAATCCAAAAGGGATTGGAAGCCCAATTTGTTGCCCGCACTTCTGAGAAGGCATTTTTGTAAATCAAAGTTTTACTGTGTGAATGAATGTTTTATCTTATAAAATTCATATTTGTTAAATTTGGCTAAAAAATAGAAACAAAATCAATTAATTAGAAATATGTAACATTCGCTCTTCAAATTAAGGTCATGTTTTCTTTCTAATCAATCCTATCTCTAACTACTCTTGGATATACCCCTACTAAATCCTCAAAGTCATTTATATCATTTTGACCATTTTCCTTGTGATATTGTCTAACTCCTTTCTATTTTTTAATAATAAAGTTAACTAATACACGTAATGAAACTCGTTTTAGTACTGTATTTTTGTGAAGACATTTTTGTAATTTTTTATTTTTAAAGTATGAATTTCTTTAAAAAGATAATTGTATTATAGGGAATAGCCACCTTGGTTCTAGTACAAGACAAAAGATATAGTAAGATTAATACAAGGAAACCTAACCTAAATAGCAGCATGTTTGATGGGAGTCCTAAGAAAAGGAGTTTGAAGAGAAATCTAGAAGACAAAAAGAAAAAAATAAGGGGAGGAGCTCCTTAACTAGTCTCAAGACATGATAGAAGAGCTATAAAAGTAAAGAAGGATACATAGAGGAAAGCAGAGAATCAATATTTCTCTCTTCTCTTGTGTTTTTAAACTCTTCATTTATTGTAAATTTTAATAAAAGCATCAAATAATGGGAATCAACATAATATACATTTTTTATTAAGTCACATTTATTATGTAATGTTTTTCCTCTAAATCAATGTTATGCTCCTTGTCCCAATCAATTATATATATAATTATATTTATAATTACTATAAAATATTCCTTACTATCTCAAGCTCAAATCATATAGTCATATTGAGTCTTTCTATTCCAACATTTTTCAACAACATTTTTTTATTTTTAACAATAAAAGCAGCTAGCGCAAGTGTAGAAAGTAGACAGTTGTTGTGTCTCTCTTCTTTAACATTTTCAAACTTCTCTTCCATTACAATTTATTAAAAATCAAGTTAAATAATGGAAATCAACATGATAAGGTGAATCCATTAGCTAAAATCATGTATGTTACATTCTATCTCCCAAACAATGAAATCATGCATGTTAATTCTATCTCCCAAATAATTTTATTTTCTACCATGTCAACAAAAAAAGAATAAGTTTTGTTTTCTAAATTAAAATCTTGTTATTTTTTAGAAAAATTTAGCCAATCTACATGCTTGTTATTAGAAATATCAACTTACAACAAGACCAGAATCTACATAAAGGGTTCCTTTATAGAGGCAAAGCTACAAATTGGATTGTCAGTTCTTTCTTAATGATGAAACTGAATTATTTAAAGAAAAATTAAATTTCTTCTTTGAGTAGAGATCTATTGAAATCCCTAAATCCTCCTTTGCTCTAATGGTTCCTTAATTTCTCATAATTTCTCTCTCAATTTTGTGCTTTTGGTTCCTCAAGACCCATGTTCACATCATCATGTCCACAATAAACTCCTCTCTCCTCTATCCATTCTCTTTCCTCCCAAACAAAGGCCCACCAATCTAACAATTTATTTACACGGATAATACACTCAAAACCAAAAAATTATTAAAATAACTACACAGAGAGCACAAACAACAAAATTAATGCTATTTTAATAGCATCTCAAATAAAAAGCAAGAGTATTGTTACTTCTAAACCCACTAATCCAACAAAGTTAATGTTATACCTAAGACTCTTCATCTAATCCTTCTGATTTCCCGAGTATTGCAATAAATTTCTTGTGTTGTATTTTTTTTATTTCTCACCAACTAACCTTGACTCTCTCTTAGAATATTAATAATCAACCCCTTTAGAGAAACGTTCTCCCATTCAAATTTTAACACATTTTTTTCTCCTCCTTTGGAACCTAAAGCATGCCGCTACCTGAAGTGTCATTCTCTAACAGTATAAACCACAAACTACATGCTAGAGAGTAAAATAAAATGTGTAGTGGATTTGTAGGCTAATGTGACAGTCCACTAAAAATATTAGTGGTATGTATGCCCTGAGAGCCAATCATATGATGATTGTAATGACATAATCTGTAAATGATTTGGTTTTCCAAATAAAGGCAATCTTCTAATTTATTTTATTTTATTCAGTTATGAGATAACGATGTAACATAACCAATGTCTAAAGAATGATATTACTCAATGACGTATGTCTTCGAGTTGAGGACATGAAAAATGAGATCATACAGATGTTAAGAGTATATATATTCTTGATATGTCCCTAGTCGGATGTTATTTTGGAACGCCGATAGACAATAATAATTCATAAGACTAGAATGTCTATTGAGTGATGACATAATCTCATCAGTCATGATATGTGATATCAAACCAAACACATAGATACTTTTTAGAGAACAATGTATCAGGCAGAACCATCTTGATGGTGATACATAGAAACCATAATAGGTAGTCAGAATCATCTCTTATAGTGTTTGTGGTGATTGTGGTTCTTAGACCTAAAATCATTACATTCATCGTATGTCATTCGGTGTACTTAGACATCATCGACCGTGACCTTGAATAAGGGTTTCCATAAAGGTGATGATTGGATACATTGTGACACATGGGGATAACTGTGAGTGATGTAGATGACATTTGTCCCTCCTACAGGAGTATGATATCCTAGCCACTTGATTTACAAGACTGGGAAGTGCATGACCATACACATATGAGTCATATGTGATATTGGACTTACATATATCTCAGACACTCTGCTCTAGTTCTAGGAACATAGATTGCATATTGAAGAGGATGTATATTCTATGTGTAAGGAGCGGGACCTAGAGTGGATCTACTCCCTAAGATGCAAGAGAATATATGAAGAAAACAATAAAGCTCACATTAATCAAATCTTGCCTTTAAAATCACAAGAAGAGAACAACAATTAATAATAAGAATTATGCATGTGGATAAACTAAACAATAATCACATTAATAACATTTGCGGTCTACAACATAACCACCATAAACTTATATTATGGTATCACCACCATAATCTTCGGTGGAGTAATGGAATCACATCAGAATTACCCAGGGACATGAATCACCATTTGCACCCTCTATTGGTGTTACACATAATCGAGATACGTCACCCAATGTGCAAATAAACAAAATTACCCAAACCAAACATGCATTATAAATAGAGAGGCAAGCAGAGATATAGTCACATCACCTGAAAGGTGTCCAACTTCCAAAGTCATCAAAAATAAGTATAGAAAGTCGTCAAAAAGAAGTATAGGCATAGTCAAATGTACATTCAAGGCCAACACATGGAAAATTATGGTTTCCATTAAATATAGATTATCAACACGAAAAAGATACAAGCTGAATGAAATAGCCACAAATTACAAGGATAGGATCCAAGCAACAATTATCATAGTGCACAAGTCCAATTTCATGATCAGGAAACAATTGATACAACTATAAGAAAATATGTGACATCTAAATAATGTGTCACCATCAAGTCTAAGAGAGAGAGAGGAAATAATCCATTGTCAAATATGACTCATAATAGGATGCAACATACCTTACTAATGTTTATATCAGGTTAGGATCCACACCCTAGATCCAATTAGAGTTTATCTCCACCTAATATCATATTAGATGTAAGCCATTAATTAATGAGTACATTTAAAACCTTCAAAATATCACCTTTGTATTAAATGGGACCTAGAATCCAAAAACTTCACCAATCGATTAGTTAAATTCTCTTGATTAAGAAAACATATCTTTTTGTCTAATTTGGAGTTTATATAATTAAGTTATGATTTTTAGGGCTTCTTATATTATTTATTAAATTCCAAACAATTCATCATCGAAAATATGGAAATCATGCATTGAAACAATTTTTTATTATAAAGAACACATTTTTCTGATTCCAAAACATATTTTACTTTCATTTTTGGACAAGAAAGTCAAAAAATATGATTTTTACAAGTTGGACCAATCAGAAAATCAAGAAATGCCAGTTAAGCGAGAAAAATTGTGAGAAAGAGGACGAAGGAGGTCGACCCCTACTGACTTGGACCAATCAGAGGCGTCCATGTCAGCAGGTCAAAGGTCTGGTTTGATCATCCAAGGCAAGCAAAATAAGGGAGAGATTACCAAAAAGCCCTTAGCGAGAAATATAAAGAAAGAACTAAATGAGGAGGGTAGAAACATAAAAGCACTTGGGAGGTTCTTCTCTCCCACTAGCTAACCATGGCCGACCGTCAGCGAGTAGTAGGTTGCAGTGGTTTTGGGCAAAACCATGTTTCACAACAATTCGACAAAGTGAGTTTACAGAAAGAGAGAAGAGAAGAAGACAAACTCACACATAGGAACAATCGAACAATGGCGTCGAGGATGAGGAGCAATGGTCACCACAAATTGAGGAGTAATCAAAGCTATTCGGTGTCCACACACATGAGCAACTGAGAAATTGAGCAAAGAGGATGGTTGCACAAGGTACAAGTATGTTTGATGTATGGTCTTTCATAGATGAGGATGCGAGAAATAGGGAAGAAGAAAGTGGTTGCAAGGTGCTTCGAAGAGAGGATTGGGCATTTCCTTATTTCTAAAAAAAATAACGTAAATAATGGATCAAATTGTGTGGATTTCAATTTGGAAACTAATGGAGAAGAAATCATTCGATTTCATTGAGAAATGATCGAGAAATTGTGAATCCAAAAACTCACTTTCGCGGTGCTACAGTAAGCATTCGACTCCACGAAGGAGATGACATTAATGTGGTTGTCAATCCAATTTGGACTATAGTTCTTATTTAATCATTTAATTTTTTTTCGTTTTCCTTATTTGAGGGTTCAAATGAACTCTACATTTAATTAAATTTGATGCCTAAACTAATTTGAATATGTAGAAGCTAAATATACAATTAGATTTTGCTTTTGAAGACCTCTGATTTATTAATCAAGCAAATCTTATTTTATCTTTCCTCATGCATTAATGATTCCATGATTCTCTAAAATTAATGAAACTTCACCCACAAGTCAAATTAAGTGTGTTGGAATCGAATTTGCCTTAATTCATTTTTTAAGTTGTTTGTTATTTTAATTAATGACTTGAAGGTTCTACACACTCTCTCTCCTAAATTCACCTTTCATCAAATATTTTCCAAATTGAGTGAAAATTGAGCCAAAGGCCTATTTTAGCATTTAGAATATATATTTTACATTATTTCATTTTTTTGAATACTTATATTATTTTATTTAATATATATAAATCTTATTACTTATTTTATCTATTTAATGAATTAGAGGCATCTAGAAACTTTCTAAAAATGTAAAACTTGGTCTAAAAGCAATACTAAGAATGGGGAATATGATTTTTTCATTGATTAATTTTTTTAACATATTATTTAATGTTTTTTATCGTTAAATCATTTTCTCTCTCCTGGATAAAATAAAATATTTAAGATTGTCCAAATTAGATGCAAATTCACATATAGACTCATTTTGACATGTATATTACGAATTTGAGGTTTGTTTCCTCTTTAGAAGTCATTTAATAATTTATTTAATAATTTAGAAAAAAAACTCATATTTTCCAATTCCAATTAATGTAAAGACAATTTTTAATTTTTCAAAATTATGAAACTTGTAACTTAAGTAAACTTTTACCCCAATAAAATGCATTTAGGTTTATAATTATCTCTAGAGTTTCCCATTTATGATTTTTTGATAATTTACTTCATATTTCCACTAATTGTCCTATTAATTCATGTAATGTCACCTTTTTATATTCTCAGGACTCCCTTTTATTTTTATTATACCAAAAGGCCATATAAACTTCTAGTACAAATTTATTTTTTATTATCTCTTTAATTGGTTAAATTGCATTTTAGTCCCTCATTGAAACATCCTCTACAATATTTATGCATATGACCTTACATTGATATAATTAACTTTCAATAATATTCCAAACTATTAATATTTCTACAAATTAAACATCAAAGCCAAAAAGGATATATAAGAAAGTAAAAGCATGGAAAAGGGCCTAAAAGAAAATATGTGCAAGTTTCAGTTCATTACACCATGCCTTGAGTTCAATTTGGATATCAATGACAAAGGAACTATATACACATTGTAACACCAATGACAAATTTTAGGTTGAAGTTATTCTCCAACTTTCCATTTACTTGTATAGAAATGATGTGTGGCTAGATACCACTCTTTACTTGTGGTGTCATAAACTAGTTATGGGCATTCACTGCCAACATAACTTGGAACCTATAAGGTTACACACTAAGGATGCACTTGGAATAGGAGTTTGTTCATGAATGATGTTTAACTTGATTACTAAAGTGTTTAGGTATTAAATTAAACAACAATTGACTTACTAGACTCTAAACCAATTGGTTCAAGTGTTGAACTAACTGGTTGGAGTGTCAGGTTGATTGGAGATTGCATTAGCTGAATTCTTGATGAACTAGGGCATGAACCGACCGGTTCATAGAGTGGACCGCTCAGCTCTAGGTCATCAAATGATTGGTTCGTGTGATAAACCACTCGGTTCATGGATCAATTTTATTGCATCAATGATTAGTGTTGACGTTATGTTGTGTATTAATTGGATAAAAATTACCAATACGATTGCAATTTGGAAACATGATGAAACGATCGGTTCAAGGGATTTACTGATCGGCTCACATACCAACTGACCAGATCACCTGTGAACCGATCGTTTTGCTGCTTACAAGTTGTGAAAAATCATGAAATGTTGGTCCCTTCTACTCCTACACATACTGGGAACCCTAACCCTGACCCTAACACTCCTATGCATAGAGGGGTATTGGGGGTTTCTTAGAGACACAACTCAATTGCCTTTGACAATTTTTGTCTTCTTTGGTTGTGGTAACTGAGAGAACCCGATCAAGTCCTACCTGATAAATGGAGGGATATCAAGGGAAAACAATTGTGGGAGAGTAAGTTGGTACTAATACACCAACTTGGAGGGACAACTCCTTCCCGATTATTCTTTTAGAATGACAAGAGTTCCTGGTGGTCTATGTAGACTATCATAGAGGTGAGGAGATTGTTGCCTGCCACTAGGAGGACAACGTCAAGTTGTTGTCCATGGTGATCAACCAGGTGAGTGCAACTTGAAGAAAGGCGCATATTACAACAAGGAGATTGTCACTGGACTTGCTCTAGCACTAGATATATCTTTAAAACCATTCCTCCCATTATATAGTTGTTGACGCAATCTATTGTTATAAGCAAAATATGGTAGTTAATTTTTTTTGTTTTGTGTTCACTCTATTGACATATTTCCCTACAAAAATTATAGAAAAAATGATTCTAAGAGAAATAACAAATCTATCTTAGTCCAAACAACTTTCCTTCCACAATGCTAATGAAGAAATTTGTTATTTGAATCTATTCTGAATCTTTTAGCAAAGAAGCGGGATTTGGCTTGAGACTACTTTCATTTTTCATAAGAGGGATATATGGTTATTTGATTCACTCCACAACTTTATTATATTTAATCTTATATTCCTCTATTAACTGAATACCATACTGAACATGGAACATAGGTCAAAAAAAAAAGCCATCTGAGCCACACCAACAATAGTAGAATTGTCGATGCCGCTATCATATTGGATATGTGAAGTGAGAGGAACAAATGTAAACATGAGAACACATACACGTCTACAGAACAACATACACGACATGTGCTCACATTATACGTCAACCTTCTCTTATGCAATGATGCAGGTATAGGGAACATACTGACTATTAGGACCACTCTTGTAAATGAAGACATCAAAGATGGATAACATATCATCATCATATAGAAGACTCTCAAGGTGACGAATGCGAATAAAAAAGTCTTATTAGGAGCATATAGTTATGATGGGATTGTAAAAGGGGTACCCCCACATGTTTGGCATCTGAAATCATTTACTTTTCAGCTAAACTTTGAATGTGCTAGTAGGCACCTCTGGTGACCCACTACCAACATATGATCATATATGTATGCTACTATCACCCAAGTGTGTTTTGTATAAAGGTTATTTTATATAACTTGGAAAATTATAAAAAAGTCCTCTATTACTTGTAGGATTGTCATCAAGTGTCTGTAAATGCTATGTTAATTCTTTTCCCAAGAACAAATACCTAGAGTAATGCATAACTCCCCCTATGTTTAGTATTTTGATTCACTGCTCAACTTTGCTCTATGCAAACTCACATTTATATGTCATAAGATCGATGGACATTGTCAAACTATGATGTTTCTTTTGTTCTTTTTTGATATATAGCTCGTTTGCATACTAAATAACTTCATCTTTGATTAGCAAAATAAATGTCATCACTCCAATAGTAAATTCGTTTCTAAATCTTCCACAAATGTAAAGTACTTTTTTCATTTAAGTTATTATAACAATAATTATATTATCTTTTATCTTAGTCGGGTTTTTTCTCTCCAATGATGCAACCAACAAGTCTATTTTCTAATGAAGATAGTTCATACCCTATTTCTAATTTACTTTTCTTAGAACATGTTAGGCAATTTTTAGCAATGTTAGAGGAGCATGATGTTGATAGTAGAAAAAAATGAAAATTGTATAGTGATACAATCCTTCCTTATCATCAAAGAGACATTATGCGGAGCAACCTAATCATCCATTTTTGGACCCTAAATAGAGCCCAACAGTCCTACTTTCAAAGATGAATACCCAACAACTCTTGTTTTCAAAGAATTACTTGAAAGAATATGTTGTACAAATTTTATACTCTAGCAGGGAACCTGACAACTTCCTAGACATGGTTATCTAGAAGATTAACCTTTAATGCATTTGAAGTTGCCACATATGAAAATGAATGATTCTTGTGAATGAAAGTTTGCTATTGTAGATAAGTCTCAAGCATAATTACTAAAGAGTATTCAAGATCCTATCTTTTAAATAAGCATATTGTTTGATCTATTGTAGTCTTTTTTTCAATATATGTTTGCACTTACACAACATTTCACTTGAGAATATATGCATACAATCTTAGTTTTCATCGGAAAAGGAAAACATTGTCTTAATCTTCCTTTTGTTTGCATGGTACTCTTTTATAGAATTTGTGGGTCACGTTTATTTATTACCCAAATGTATTGATTCTAATATTCTACTTATAATATAGCAAATTATATCAGTTCACAATTAGTTGTCTCTCCTTATAGTAGTTCTTACACCATCTATTTTATACAATACAAGGTAACCTAGATAATCAAAAACATTTTCATAATATAACCTTTGGGTGACTAATTAACTATAAGAAACATGTTTGGATGGAAATCCAATAGAAAGGAGATGTATTAGATAACATATAAATCAAGATTTTTAAAGCACCATGTTCAATAGTTTGATATACATGTCATTGAGTATTTTTCTACAATTAGATTAGTAGTTCAATTTATGATGCCATTGTAGATGTCCACGTTGTTAATTTTTTTTGTCTCAAAAACATAGTGAACCGACATTCAAACCTGAGACCTCATGCCCAAAGTAAGAGTCACGAACCACTATAACAATACTTGCTTATGTCGTTTCTTTAACTATAGGAACATTTCATAATGCAATTCATAAATAAAGGAGAAGGAGCATGAGGGTATTCAATTTTATTAATGTTTGTACTAGTTTTATATTTTACATTTGAGTTGGGATCTAATGTTCCAAGTTACCATAACAGTTTAAATCAATTACCTTTTCATTCCCTTAGCTTGACATCGCCTATTACATTGTGGATCCTCTGATTAGCAAGGAGTTGCATACCATATGCAGCCAATACGACTTGAACTTGAGAATCATAATAATGACATTCCATCACTGGAGAGATGGATGATAAATCAGTCACACTGATAGAACAAATTTGGATATGGGTAATAAATGAATCACATTGGTAGAACAATGGTAGAGATGAATGATGACAAATTAGTCACACAGGCAAACATCAATGGAGATGGTAAGTCATTTGTAAAATGCATAGTGAGAGGATAGAGAGAGTCAGAAAGAAATGCGGTTGAAACACTATCATGAGAATAAGCACTGTGATAGGATATATATAATTGATCCTTTGCCATTAACAATGCTCACCCATATACATAGGGGTCATACATAGGGAGGAAGAAAAGAAAAGAGAGGTTTAGATGTTGTTGCAAACTTGTTTTTGTTTTGAATAAGATCTTTATCATATTGATCCCCATAAATTGTTCATCCAAGAAGGTGAGGATCAAGAGTAATAAGACTTTGTATTTGTAACCCGATACGTAGGTGGCCACAACAATTAATTGTGATTGTTATTTTTACTTTTATGTAATCTCTCTTCCATCATCCAACAACTCTGTTCTTCATTGGAAAAGTCGAGTATATATATTTTGACTCAAGTAGATAATTAGTGCTTCAGTTATATGATGTCTATTCTACGCATTTTGTTTAAACTTCTATTTTATGTTCATCATTATGTATTTTATTTCTATTTACATTATTATAAAAAAAAATTAGAAGGTAGAAAGGAACGGATATCCGATTTTTGCACTTTAGAGACACATACATTTATTTGTAAATGTCTACTTTATACTTGTTATTGTATATAAATACTACCTAAAATTGTAATTAATACCATAAAAGACACATTTCATATGGAGCCAATTGTGAATACTTAATGAGACGTTTCCTACTTTAGAATGAGACGTTGTTTTTTTCAAAAGTAGATCACTTAGATTGATGTACGACATTTCCTAATTTAGATTGATACATTATGTATCCTAATATACACTACATTCATTAGTTAAAATAACAAACAATTGATGTCGTTCTTTTATAAGTTTAGTACTAGTTCATTTATGTATATGTGTGTATTTCACATGAACTGAACTGGATGCGTATGAAGAATGTAAATGAAAGATATATGTTTAGAGATGTAGAAAGATATGAGTTTCTTCTCACAAGAATTTTTTCATAGTCAATAGTCATTTTTGGAAATATATATCACATTATTAAGAACATTATGTATCTAATTACACATGTAGAAAGATAGGAAGCTTGTTCTACAAAGAAATTCTTAGTTTATATTTATTGTTTGAAACATATATCACATTGTCAAGAATATTATGTAAAATCTATCCAAACTAAATATTCATACATTTTTAGTTGTTTTTATGATATTATTCTTATTTTATGTTATATATGGCATCTAAATAGGATAAGGGAAAATCTAAACAAGGGGACAAAGGTGAAAAGCCCAGTGGTACAGAAAGATAAACATGGACACTTGTAACTTCATTATTTAGGGAATTGTGTATTGAACAAATTACCAAAGACAATCGTAGTGGGTTTACATTGTCAACATTATTTTGGGATGAGATACGTGCAAAGTTTGAAAAAGAGATGAAACATGGTTTGAGTAAAATTCAACTAAAAAATAAATTGGATGGCATGCGTAAAGATTACAAAGAGTGGATTTCACTGAAAAACCAAAAAAGTGTTTTGAGATGGTCAACAAAATTAAATACTATAGTTGCAGATGATGACTGGTGGAAAGATTATTTAAAGGTATGTGAATAATACATCACTAGAGTAATTTAGAATAATTAAAATAGTTACCATACTTATATATAATTGTAGACACATCCATGTGCTAAGGTATTTAGGCATCACAGACTAGACAATGAGGGAGAGTATGATCTACTATTTGGAGGAATGCTTCCTTGTATAGAACCTAAAATCGGTCACACTACGAGCTTCCAAAATGTTGATAAGTCTATTGATTTGGAGGGCCATAATTCATTCACTGACTTTTCCCATGCTTATAATGATAGATCTTCTACAACAACCGACCCTATTGATGTTTTTGAAGATGTCCCAACACCTCAACATGAACATAAACGAAGAAGACAATCAGGGTCTGGTCGTGAGCTTGTCAGCACTTTAGGCTTGGTGGTTGATGAATTTTTTCAAACTCAAAAAGTGAAAGAAGATGCAAGGAAAAAGGCTGGTGAAGAAGATAATGCAAAAATAAGAAAAGTCCATGCCAAGATCAATAACATCTCAGGAATACATAAAAAAAAAACATTTGAAGTATTTTACAATGTCCCTTATTATGACTGATGATAGACACTTATCTATATTTAAAACTATGGAAGAGGAAGATAGATAAGTCTATGTTTGTTACGTGGTGAATCATAGTGATAGGAAATGACGGTGAAACAAAAATGTTGTTTGTTTACCATGGTGATAGGGAATCATGGTGAATCCATGGTCACTTTGTGGTGAATGTTGATTTATTTTTGTCCACATGAAAAATCATGGTGAAAGAAGTTTCTTTCAAGACTCCACTATTTATTTAGATAAATGTGCAAAAAAATGTTCTAATAAATATGTTTCTAACTTGTGTAGGGTTTATAAAGAATTTCCTCTCCCCATCCCTATAACCATGTAACAGACAATATTTTTTAAGTTTTTAAGTTTTGTCCCATCCCTATCACTATCACTACCAAACAACACATTCTAACAATTTCCTCATCACTATCACCGTCCTCTTCCCCATCATCATCACTGTCCCTATCACCATTAATTTTTTTCACTACGTACCAAACACATATTTCTTTTTGCATACAATAGAACATATCCCTACTGGTTCTAATTCCAATGGAGTAGTTGTAGTTAGACTAATGTTATGGTGTAATGTTTTTACTTTTTGCATCGTAGGATAATAATTCATATACATATTTGTTTCTCATTCAATGTATTTGATTGATTCAGAAAATATTTTTTTGCTATCTAAATTTCATGGCATCCATGTGTTTTCCTTTGATTGTGTAACATCCATTGATAACTGTACTCTTTGTTATATTTTAATTTTCTATATTTATATATGTAACTAGATGAGCATGCATGAACTATATTCTAGTTCTGATTCAGATGAAGAGACACAAATGTTGGTGGTTCTCTCAACAATAGAGACAGTTTATGGTCATACATATCTCAATAAGAAGCCTCAACATATGTGTAAACATAAAGGATTTCATAGGGTTTATGAATGAATACATCAACATCCAAGGCAGGCTCATAATAATTTCAGAATGGAAGCTCCCATGTTTGTTCTTTTATGTAATTAACTTCAAAGTAGAGGATTACAAAAGGAGAGTAATGATAAGGTGTCAAAGAGGTTGTTGCTTTATTTTTCCATACATTATCTCATAGTCAACAATTAAGGGTAATAGATGAAATTTGGCAAATATCATTAGAGACAATATCTAAATTTTTTAATGATGTTTTAAATGCATTATATGAATACTTGAGGGAACTCATTTCTCCATGTCCATTTGAAGATGCTGATAAACCTCTACATTCACCATCTAAATATTGGTTTCATTTAAGGGATGTATAGGTGCATTAGATGAAACACATGTTCATGCTTGTATTCCAAGGAGAAAACTACAATTATATTTAGGGAGAAACTCACGTCCTGCACAAAATGTTTTAGCTGTATGTGATCATGATACGCGGTTCACATTTATATCAGCGAGGCATGAAGGAATTCAACATGACTTTCATATTTTGTTGGATACAATTCCTAATCTTGGAGCTTGATTTCCTATTCCTCCTGATGGTATACTTTCCCATACATTTTATTTTTTATTGTATGTTTTTTTATTTAATTTGTGGGAATCTAATTTCATTAATGAGTTCCATGTCGGTATGTATTATCTCGTGGATGTAGGATATTCAAATTTTCCTAGTTTTCTTGCTCCTAACCGAAATGTCAGATATCACATAGAAAGTAATCGCAGTACTAGTGCTAGGTGCTTCAAAGAAGCATTCAATTTCTGACACTCATCTTGTCTGACTGTTATTGAGCGTGATTTTGGTGTTTTGAAGAAACATTGGGCAATATTAGATAGTATGCCAAATTTTTCTTTACACAAATAAGGAAAAATTGGTATTGCATGTGTCACATTGCACAATTTCATTAGAATGCATGATAAAAATGACTAATTATGGGAAGTATAGGCGAATGAAGACGACTATCAACCTCAGCCAAATCATCGAGCATCACCAGATACATATGTGACTATTCGGATATCAAAAACAGACAAAGATGTGCAATTTTAAAAAACAAATTGCAATAGAAACAGACATTTGAACAGGAATTAATGTGTAATCGTTCTTTTTGTTTATCCAAATTTGCTCAGTAAATACTTTTCTATCAAGCATTAATTAGCGGACTACAATTTTTCTATGCGTCGTTAAGAATTCTATATTTGTGTATATGATACCGATATTTTTTCAATATATATGATTCTAACGTGTGAGATTTGTTCATTAAAGTACAAGTACGTTTACATTGTTTTCAAGAAAAGATCGTCAATAATTTTTAATTGAATATGACATTTTATATAAAATATGTTCGTTAAAGTGCAAGTACGTTGTTAAATTGTTTTGAAGAAAACAATGTACATTTACCTTGAGCCGTTTCGAAATTACCTTGAGCGTTGTTTTCATTAAAGTGCAAGTATGTATGACTAATGTTGTGATGTGTATGTTGTGTATGTATAAGGCAGGGTATAATAGATTTGTGTACACATACAAAAAAAATACCCACTTGTATGCCAAACAATGAACACCTTACCTTCAGATTTAATTGTCTTTGTTCCAAACAACAGTCAACTAAAACAAGATTAACGTACTTTCGGTTAATTTACCTATAGCAATTAAACCTATCACCGGTACACCAAACGCTTTATTAGCAAGGCAGAGCGCGGCTCATGTAGCGGGTAGGGTTTCCACCGCCACGGAACCATCTATCTGTCTCGCCCAATGGCTGAAACTTCATTCTGTTCTCTCGAGCCTAATTTTGCCGAAGCCTGGCAGAGCACGGCCTAATGTACCCGAGGATCACGACTACAAGACTGACCAGTTAGGGTTTCGACCGCTACGGAGCCATCCATAAGATCCTCCTATCTGATGATGACAGAGCGGCAAACATTTGCCTCACTGCTGACGTAGTTCCTGGCTATTTAGTCCTCTTGCGCCTTCTTCGTGGCTTCATCTCGCAGCTTTGCGTTCTACTCCCTCTCTTTGCCCAGTTTCTCTCCGTATCGCTCAATCTCCGGCTCATTTGCACCCTTAGAGCCCGTTGAACCTTCGATTTCTTTTCTCGGTGTCCCATTCTGGTGCGATTATCAGTCTTATATTCAGAATAGGTGACGAGAAAACAATACTGCAACAATATGATCGGATAAATCATCCTTTCCTGATTTCCGTATTTAAGTCTATGATGTTCTATAGTTTCCAATCTCTCCCCGAAATCTCACTGTTGCTCCACCGCCGGTATTATTAGGTTTGCTGGTCTCACACGGTTAGTCTGTTTAGATGCGGCGAATACTAGAACAGAGATATGATGATTAAAATTGGTCCGTGTTTCCGAAGCTCTTGATGAGCGATAACACAATTTTACGCATGTCTAATGCTGATCTCTGGCTTCTAGTACCGTTCTTCTTTTTACATTAAGGCCATGTTTGGTAGGGTGTTCTCAGGTGTAGTTATATGAATTACTAAACATACAATTTAAAAAGATTGATTTTAATCAATAGGTAGTGTATTTGGTTAGTTGCAGGATCCACGTGATGAGTTTCCTTAATTTCATTTGGTTAGCTACAGCTGTACCAACTTTTTACGCACGGTCCCTTCGTCTATATGAATTTTGGACAAATGTGGTGCCAACGCTGCGTTAGTACACAGTGAGTTTCTCTTACACTTTTGCAACAAAATAAAAACCTGGCCTAAATTCCCGACATTTGGACTCATTCTTTTTATCTTACATCCTACTAAACAGGGCCTAATCTTTGTCTTTTTCTTCTAAGTTTTTATATTGGGAATATATGCCGGTAATTATCCCAAAACAGATTTCGACTTCAGTTATTAACAAACGTCGATTCAATAGTCTCTATCTCTCTTTTTCAAGTCGTCAAAATAGTCAGTAAAGTCGTCAAAATAGTCAATTGTCTTTAGTACGTTCATCGGTGCTTCGCTTTTTTTTTTTGGCTTGTATTTGGTTACTCAGTCCTGCCTAATACACGTTCATTTTCTTTAGAGGCTTCTATCAATATAATGTTGTAAAATATACTGGTTTATGTGCTCTAGTTAAATTTCAACAGTACATATCATCACATTACTTGTTGCCTTTATACACAGTATACTCACAATATCAAATATGAAGTGTTGTGTATAACCCTAAGCAATATGCTACATGGATGTCTTGCAGTATCAAATATGAAGCGTTGTGTATAATCCTAAACAATATGCTACACGGATGTTTTATATCTTTTATTATGTCCTGAGGAATTTGAGGATACCACTCAAAACCAACTGACCACTGCTAAGTCAAAATCAACGTCATACAAGATCTAGGAAGAGTCAGACTCCTAAGATCTTCTCCAACCCCGGTCAGTATGGGTCTGCCACAACGACATAAGGTCAAGCTGCTACAGCTTAGTCCGTCCATGGTATAGGTCACGACACTAGTGAAAGGAGGTGGGTACGCATACCCTATCATCTGAGGTACAACCGCAATTGTCCTCCAATCTAGTCACATATATAATCACCGAGACATGACTGCATCCGTTCACAAACTAAGGGCTAGGCATGACCGCAGTCATCCTTCCTAAACACTTGAATTCAGGATGACAAGTACCCCACATACTTATCAATATGCGCTCTGAGTTTCCCTTAGGAATACTCATTTCACCATCTGGCAAATTATGACACTCAGATGGATCTATGGCACAGGACACTACATGATTAGAGTTTCACTTTCTTAGTTATACCAATTGGGTGAATTAAGGTTGAATCAAACAAGTGGACATAACTTTCAAAAAAAAACAAGTGGACATACAAACCCTAATTCACTTCTAATAAGCATAAAAATATCACAACTTCAAAGGATATAAAATGTGTGAAACATAATTTGTCATCTCATCATCACATGGTACCATTCACTTGCCATTCATGAGGCTACACTAGTCATCATACTATCCCAAGATATAAACTATTTTTACAATATCACAGGGTATCAACCCTTATCAACACAAGAGGATTGCAACTTATTCAGGGCTCAACCATGCCCAAAGATCACCAAGACCATCATACTATTTCCTACAAGATCATCATTATCATTCCATGACTTACAACAAGGCTCAACAACATCACTTACATATAATACACTAGATCAGCACAATATTACATTAATGAGCTAGGAGATATCCATAAACAATCATAGCAAGGTTATATAAACATTAAGAACATTTCTTTATTACATCAACATGCAAGGAATCTAGATATGATTAACCCTCATCATATTCATAATGCATATGTTTAGCATAAGAAAGTATCAACCATGTGGCTATGATAACCACCAATTAACATATTAAGGTTATGATCATATTAAGGAGGTTATTGTTGGGTTTTAGGGGAGACGGAGAAGGCAGCGGAAACAAAAATTTCTCCCCCAAACCCGGAACAAAAGGAATCTCGTCAACGTCTATACAATAGGAAAGATAGTTTGTGAATGCAGACCTTGTCCCGAGGCTTACTTGGCGACAGTACCTCACGCCTTGCGCGGTCTTCACCTCTGGTCTTGGACAGTGTCTGTGCAGCTCCTGGTCACACCGGGACTGAAGACTCCTGTTCTCACTGGGACTGTCGGGATTGACAGTTGTCCTCCGAGCGACAGAGGTCTCCCGCCTCTACAGTCGTCCACATGGACCGCCTAGAACTCTGATCTCCTTATCACACAAGGAACCGGAAGGAGTCGCACCCTCCTGTTGGCGTACTAGTCACCAACACACTTTCCTGCTACCAGTTGCAACTACAGTTGTCTTTCCCTTGATGTGCCTCCCTTTTCGGGTAGCACTTGCTCGGGCTCTCTTGGTTACCAAAACCAGAGAGAACGACAACTTTGCAGAGCAACCGGCTTGCACTGAGTTGTAATCTGAGAAGCCCCCAATACCCCTATATATAGGCGGGTCATGGAACAGGGTTCTCTGTCCCCGACAATATGGGACTAAAAGCAGGAGTAGAAGGGTTTGAGATTTTCCACACAAAACAACCAACTTGCAACCTAAACCGATCGTTTCACAACTGAACCGGTCGGTTGGGGAGCTGAGCCGGTCGGTTGACACCTCAACCGATCGGTTGGGACCCATGAATTGGTCGGTTCACTTCTGAACCAGTCGGTTCGTGGTCTTGATTAGTTCCCAATTGACTTTCCTTCTTTTGTTTCTAATTGGTATCGAATACCAATCCTCGTTCCAATCAAATTGGACAAGTGAAGCACAAGGAAAATTCTCACCAATCTTACTTTCACAACTTGCCCGGTTGCAACAGTTGAACCGATCATTTCAACACTTGAAGAAATCGTTCACCCTGTCCATGAGCTGATCGACTCAACACTTGAGCCGATCGGTTCACCAAGCTCATCCGATCGGTTCATCACATGAGCCGATCGGTTGGGAGTGCAGATTGTGCAAAATCAGTCAATTGTGATTTCAATCAATCTGATACTCCAATCAATGCGTCCAACACCTTGAACATTATGATATTGAGCTATCGATTAATTGAGTGTTTAATTGAACTACTAAACTCCTTTAGTAATCAATCTAAACATTGTTTGTGGACAAAACTCCTCTTCCAGGTTAAATCCTATGTGTGTGACCCTACAGGTCCATTTCACTTTGGCAGTGAAAGTCCATAACATTTATGACTTCACAAGCAAAGAGCGGTGCCTAGTCACACATTAGTGCTACCCAAGTGAAATAGAAAGTTGGAGAACAACTTTCAATCCCACAATCCGTGAATGGTGTTACAGTGAATGTATAATTCCTTTGTCACTGATATCCTGAATGAACTCTAGGCATGGAACAGTCATCTTGTCAACATTCATTCATTTCCTTGATCTCAGAGAAGACCGAGTGAGATGTGTGTGACATCAATATCACATATTGATTCATACGTGCATGCACATGCCTTTCTCAATGCTACTCATCAAGTGGCCAAGGATATCAAACTCCCTCAGGAGTGACAAATTCCATATCTATCACTCACCCCTCAAAAGCCCCATGTGTCAAAGCCACCCAATCATCACCTTTATAACAACCCATGTTTCAGGACTTCTTTTGATGATGTCAAAGTGTACCCAACGGCATGTGTTGAGTGTAGTGATTTTAGGTCTAAGAATCACACTCACCACCATCACTGTGAAAGCTGACTGTGACTACCAAGTCATGGTTCCATGTGTCACTCTCACGGTGGGTCTGTCTGGTACCTTGTTCTCTAACAAGTACCTATGTGCTTGGTTTGATATCACTATATCATGACTAATGAGATTCTATTATCAACCAACACACAATCTAGTCTTTAGTGTTATTGATGTCTATGGTTATTTCCACAATAACAACCGACTACGGACTAAACAAGAATGTATACTCTTAACATCTGTATGATCTCATCGTTTAGGTCCTCAACCCAAAAGCATACATCATAGAGTAAAATCATTCTTTAGACATCTATCATGTTACACCATCATCTCAGAAACAATTTAAACATATAGATCATAAATTGCCTTTATTATTATTCAAATCATTTACAAAGTATCCCATTACAATCATCATATGACTTTCTCTATGGTCATACATACAAACAAACTCCCACTTGCACTTAGAGCCAGTCACCAAGGAATCGCAGTCCTTGTGACCTAGCATGACCATCATGCTTCTGCTGAGAAAGGGCCTTAGTCAGTGGATCAACTATGTTGTCTTCAGTTGGTACTTTGCAAATCTTCACATCTCCTCGCTGTACGATCTCTCGTATGAGATGGAAGCGCCGCAGTATGTGCTTGGACTGCTGATGTGATCTGGGCTCCTTAGCTTGTGCAATAGCTCCATTATTGTCACAATAAAGCTCAATTGCATCACAGCTACTGGGAACTACACCAAGTTCAGAAATGAACTTCCTGATCCACAAAGCCTCCTTTGCTGCATGTGATGCATCAATATACTCGGCCTCTGTAGTAGAATCGGCAACTATTTCTTGCTTGGAACGCTTCTAGCTCACAGCTCCCTTATTAAGGAAAAACATAAATCCTGACTGTGATCTGTGATCATCTTTATCGGTTTGGAAGCTTGCATCGGTGTAACCCTTTACAACCAGCTCTTCCTCGTCGCCGTAAACAAGAAACCGATCCTTAGTCCTTCGCAAGTACTTGAGGATGTTCTTCACGGCTGTCCAGTGAGCATCCCCGGGATCTGACTGGTACCTACTCATCATGCTGAGAGCATACGAGACATCTGGGCGTGTGCACAACATAGCATACATGATGGATCCGATGGCTGATGCATATGGGATCCCATTCATACGCTCCCTCTCTTCACAAGATTGGGGAAATTGAGCTCTAGATACGGTGACTCCATGTAGCATGGGGATGTTTCCTCTCTTTGAGTTCTCCATGTTGAACCGCTTCAACACTTTATCGATGTACGTGCTCTGACTTAGCCCGAGAAGCATTCTAGATCTATCTCTATAGATCTTAATTCCTAGAATGTAGGATGCTTCTCCTAAGTCCTTCATTGAGAAAGTATTCCCAAGCCAAGTCTTTACCTTCTCTAAGGCTAAGACATCATTCCCCATCAAAAGTATGTCATCCACATACAATATGAGGAATGTGGTCGAGCTCCCACTAACCTTCTTGTACACACAAGGTTCATCTTCATTTTGAATAAAGCCAAACACTTTGACTTCCTCATCAAATCAAAGATTCCAACTCCGAGATGCTTGCTTCAATCCATAGATTGACCTTTACAGCTTACAGACTTTATTGGCATTCTTTGGATCTACAAAACCTTCATGTTGTGTCATGTACACATCCTCATTTATATTCCCGTTAAGGAATGTGGTCTTAACATCCATCTGCCAAATCTCATAGTCATAATAAGCTGCAATAGCAAGCATGATCCTGATGGACTTAATCATGGCAACTGGAGAAAAGGTTTCGTCATAGTCAAAACCTTGAACTTGTAGAAATCCCTTCGCAACCAATCTGCCTTTATAAGTTTGCACATTGCCATCCATGTCAGTCTTTTTCTTAAAGACCCACTTGCACCCTATGGGTTTTACCCCTTCGGGTGGTTCCACCAAAGTCCATACTTTGTTGGAGTACATGGATTCCATCTCGGATCTCATGGCCTCAAGTGATTTCTCAGAATTTGGTCCCTCCATAGCCTCTACGTAGGTAGTTGGATCATCATCTATGGTTAACTCTCACCCTTCCTGAGTCACAAGGTATCCAAAACTCTCAGGTTCAAGGCGGGTCCTACTAGATCTACGAGGTCCTTGTGTTACCAGAGGAGAATGAGACCTCACAACACCTTGTGAATCTCCATTTTCCTCTTGTACATCTACCAGTTCAATGTTTTCTTGTTGGGCTTGAACCTCTTCAAGCTCTATTTTCCTCCCACTGCTTCCTTTGGAAATAAATTCCTTTTCTAGGAACACAACTGTCCTGGCAACAAACACTTTGTTGTCAGTAGGGTGGTATAAATAGTATCCCCTCATTTCCTTGGGGTATCTAACAAAATAACATTTATCAGATTTGGGTCCAAGCTTGTCAGGAAACATTTTTCCTAACATAAGCCTCACAATCCCAAATCTTCAGAAAAGACAAATCGGGACGTTTCCCAGTCCATATCTCATATGGTATCTTTTGAACCGACTTAGATGGTACACAGTTAAGTGTAAATGCGACAGTTTCAAGAGCATAACCCCAGAAGGAAATTGGAAGATCAGCAAAACTCATCATTGATCGCACCATATCCAACAATGTGCGATTCCTTCTTTCAGACACACCATTATGCTGTGGTGTTCGAGGCGGAGTCCATTGTGATACAATACCACAGGCTCACAGAAGGTCCTCAAACTCCTGGCTTAAGTATTCTCCAACTCGATCGGAACGAAGTGCCTTAATACTTTTACCAAGTTGGTTATGTACTTCATTCATGAAATCCTTGAACCTTTCAAGGGTTTCCGACTTATGTTTCATCAGGTACACATAGCCATACCTACTGAAGTCATCAGTAAAGGTAATGAAGTACTGATACCCACCTCTGGCATTAGTTCTAAAAGGCCCACATATATCAGTATGTATGAGTCCTAATAGATCACTAGCTCTCTTACCTTTACCTGAAAAAGGAGTCTTGGTCATCTTGCCCAACAAACAAGATTCACATGTCTCTATTGATTCATAATCAAAAGAGTCTAGATAACCATCTTTATGGAGTCTAGAAATGCGCTTCTCATTTATGTGCCCTAGACGACAATGCCAAAGATGTGAGTTGTTGAGTTTTTGCTTTTTGGTGTTTACGTTGTATACACTTATCTCCAAATCTATCAAGTATAGATCATAAGACATTGGGGCACTGTCATAAAAGATCCCATCTTTAGAAATGGAACATTTTCCATTCTTAATAAGAAATTCAAATCCATCTTTGTCCAAACAAGAGACGGAAATGATATTCCTATTTATGGCAGGTACATAATAGCAGTTCTTCAACTCTATTATTAGCCCACTTGGTAGAGTTAACTCATAGGTTCCTACGGCACTGGCGGCAACTCTTGCCCCATTGGCAACACGTAGTTCAACCTCACCTTTCCCTAAAGGCCTACTTCTCTTAAGATCCTTCACATTTGAACAAATGCGAGATCCGCATCGGGTATCAAGTACCCATGATGAAGAAGTAGTAAAGTTAATCTCTATCACGTATACACCAGAAGTAGAGATCTCTATCTCTGACTTCTTCTTCCATTGTTCCTTCCATCCTCTCCATGTAGAAGAAATTGGTTTGGCGAGAGAACACTTCTCTCCCTTACCTACTTTCTTCTTCACTAACGCATTAAGTGTACATAGAGTGGATTCTAAGGCTCCTGGCATATCTGGATTGTGCAGAACACTTCTCATAGTCCTCAACCAGTTATGGAATTTATTCTTAATTAATTTGCCCATTTTAAAAGATGATTCTTTTGCCATTCTACAAGAGAAAATGTGCATTTGTCAAAACCTTTTTGATTTGATTTGAATAAATTTGACGATAATTAATTAGGCCTTTAATTAATTACCGCTCCCACTATTTTGACACAAATTGACAGCCCTCACCATCAATTTGGAAGATTGCAGCATACAATCTTCTAGTGGGTCAAGATCCTGAAATCCTCTGAGCCATGGACCAGCTTGGGCTGTCACCCACAACTCAGATCTTCCAGGTAGGAAACTCTTGCCAATTGCATCATATGCAACTCTTAAAAGATGTCATATGCAACTCCTTTCCATGATCATCTCCATGCCTCAAGGTGCTAGATCCTATCTAGGTCACCTTGTTAATTCCGATCCAAAGCCAACACGATGAACATGCACCCTGCTTGGGCAGACCCACACATTCATCCTTCACGCTTCCACGAGATAGACGGTGCACCATGCTTGGGCGTGCACACACTTGGTCGATCAAGCTTTTCACGTGTGTCGCATTTGGAAGGCATCTAAAACTTAATATTTAATGAGGGATTTGGTTTTTATATACATATGCATATCCAATCACCACAATATATAGTAAGTATCATATACATGCTATATCCCACAGAAAACATGCAAAACGATAAAAAGCAATGATTATGGCCATCCTATTGTGATTCCTCGAGCCAAGAGGAATCACGGTCATCTAGGTCTACATCACATGCAACCTGTACAAGATGAAATATGTGCCTGCCTTTCTGGGTTTGATCAGCTCATCTCCATGACCGATCGGCTCGCCATCAAGTTGGTTGTTCGGGTGCCACCAGCCGATCGACTGGCTCCTCCAGCCGATTGGTTCACCGGTCGTCGTGCATCTCCTCAGGTCACCACCCGCTTGTCTGGCTCCTCGAACCGGCCGTCTGGAACACCAACCGATCGGTTCACGCCTTGAACCGATCGTCTCAGGTCGTCTGCCAGGTCATTCTCCGTTCTTTGACATAACAGAAAATAAAATCTATCCTATTTACAATTGAATTGTGAAACCCCGAGTTACATTCGGGGGGGAGCAAAGGTAGGAAAAGAATTCTCGAATTATTTCGAGTTACATTAGGAATAAGAGAAGGGGAATCGGTGCGCAGACCGAGATGCAAGCAACCACATACAACCACACACACATATAGGGGTTTATAGGCCATAATCATGCTACACATCCACCACAAAACTCATTTAAGGGTGACACATATCGAGTGCATTAATATTACATATCATATATGTATATTTGGGATTTGTGGATTGGACATGCATAAAGCTGATATTATTCGCATCGTATGCAATAAATAAAGGCGACAAACCAAAATCGATCATATCGATAATCCTAAAATATAGAGTATTTGACGTGGTTCTGATACCACTCTTGGGTTTTAGGGGAGGCAGAGAAGGCAGTGGAAACAAAAATTTCTCCCCCAAACTCGGAACAAAAGGAATCGCGCCAACGTCTATACCATAGGAAAGATGGTTTGTGAATGCATACCTTGTCCCGAGGCTTGCTCGGCGACAGTACCTCGCGCCTTGTGTGGTCTTCACCTCCGGTCTTGGACGGTGTCTGTGCAGCTCCTGGTCACACTGGGACTGAAGACTCCTGTTCTCACCGGGACTGTCGGGATTCACAGTTGTCCTCTGAGCGACAGAGGTCTCCCGTCTCTACAGTCATCCACACGGACAGCCTGGAACTCCGATCTCCTTGTTTCATAAGGAACCGAAAGGAGTCAGACCCTCCTGTTGGCATACTAGTCACCAACACACTCTCCTGCTACCAGTTGCAACTGCAGTTGTCTTTCCCTTGTTGTGCCTCCCTTTTCGGGTAGCACTTGCTCGCGCTCTCTCGGTTACCAAAACCAGAAAGAATGACAACTTTCAGAGCAACCGACTTGCACTGAGTTGTACTATGAGAAGCCCCCAATACCCCTATATATATAGGCGGGTCATGTGACATGGTTCTCTATCCCCAGCAATATGGGACTAAAAGAAGGAGTAGAAGGGTTCAAGATTTTCCACAAAAAACAACCAACTCGCAACCTGAACCGATCGTTTCACAACTGAAACGGTCGGTTGGGGAGCTGAGTCTGTCGATTGACACCTCAACTGATCGGTTGGGACCCATGAATCGGTCGGTTCACTTCTGAACCGGTTGGTTCATGGTCCTGATCAGTTCCTGATTGACTTTCCTTCTTTTGTTTCTAATTGGTATCGAATACCAATCCTTGTTCCAATCAAATTGGACAAGTGAAATGCAAGGAAAATTCTCACCAATCTTACTTTCCCAACTTGCCCGGTTGTAATAGTTGAACCAATCGTTTCAACACTTGAAGCAATCATTCACCCTGTCCATGAGCCGATCGACTCAACACTTGAGACGATCGGGTCACCAAGCTCAGCCGATCAGTTCATCACATGAGCCGATCGGTTGGGAGTGCAGATTGTGCAGAATCAGTCAATTACGATTTCAATCAATCTGATACTCCAATCAATGCGTACAACACCTTGAACATTATGATATTGAGCTATCGATTAATTGAGTGTTTAATTGAACTACTAAACTCCTTTAGTAATCAATCTAAACATTGTTTGTGAACAAAACTCCTCTTCTAGGTTAAGTCCTATGTGTGTGACCCTGCAGGTCCATTTCACGTTGGCAGTGAAAGTCCATAACATTTATGACTTCACAAGCAAAGAGCGGTGCCTAGTCACACATCAGTGCTACCCAAGTGAAATAGAAAGTTGGAGAACAACTTTCAATCCTACAATCCGTGAATGGTGTTACAGTGAATGTATAATTCCTTTATCACTGATATCCTGAATGAACTCGAGGCATGGAACAGTCATCCTGTCAACATTCATTCATTTCCTTGATCTCAGAGCAGACCGAGTGAGATGTTTGTGACATCCATATCACATATTGATTCACACGTGCATGCACATGCCTTTCTCAATCCTACTCATCAAGTGGCCAAGGATATAAAACTCCCTCTGGAGGGACAAATTCCATATCTATCACTCACCCCTCAAAAGCCCCATGTGACAAAGCCACCCAATCATCACCTTTATAACAACCCATGTTTCAATACTGCGTTTAATGATGTCAAAGTGTACCCAATGACATGTGTTGAGTGTAGTGATTTCAGGTCTAAGAATCACACTCACCACCTTCACTATCAAAGCTGACTGTGACTACCAAGTCATGGTTCCATGTGTCACTCTCACGGTGGGTCTGTCCGGTACCTTGTTCTCTAACAAGTACCTATGTGCTTGGTTTGATATCATTATATCATGACTAATGAGATTCTGTCATCAACCAACACACAATCTAGTCTGTAGTGTTATTGATGTCTATGGTTATTTCCACAATAACAACCGACTAGGGACTAAACAAGAATGTATACTCTTAACATATGTATGATCTCATCGTTTAGGTCCTCAAACCCAAAAGCATACATCATTGAGTAAAATCATTCTTTAGACATCTATCATGTTACACCATCATCTCAGAAACAGTTTAAACATATCGATCGGAAATTGCCTTTATTATTATTCAAGTCATTTACAAAGTATCCCATTACAATCATCATATGACTTGCTCTATGGGCATACATACCAACAGTTATTTCATCATCATTCCATCATATAAGAATGTTAAACATGAATACTCATCTTTATCTATTTGTATTAGAGTTATGTTCAATAAGATAAATTATATTAATGTTACTAATTAGCACTTATACCCAAACCCTAACTCACGACATTCCCATTGGATCATAGATGTATTAGGTGAAGCATCACCATCACATTCCATACTATTCTCAAGTATGAACCAATACATAAATCAAGGTTTAACCATCGGGTTATAGCATACTAGTGTTTCAACAACAATAAGAGAGTATTTCATGATTGTATTAATCATTCAAGGACTATTCATACCCAATTACCATCATTTAGTTATATTAAAGCTAGGTATAACAAGCTATACCTCATTAGGGTTACATGTCAATACAATATGGTTATCATCCCTTCTATTCATATGAGTGAATAGGTAAGACTACCTTATTAAGGGTAACCCTCCATTTGTTCCATCATCATTCAACCCATATCACCATACCACAATGTCACCCAGAACCATTGGATGTTTAAAAGGTAAGAACATTGGTTGTTTACATAAGTAAACACCTTGGATAATCACCTATGAAGTCCTTGGTTTGTTCTCTAGAAAGAGTCACCATCTAACCCAAGACATCCCTTGATTAACAACATAAAAAGTTCCATTGAGAGTAGGGTAAAACCCCCAATCGATTTTCATTTAAAACAAGCCATCCATTGTCAACAAGTAAGATCCTTAAGTTGATCATATAAAGGAAACTATCTAATTCACATTATTAGGACCAAAATATTACATTAGCCATCATTCCACTTTATTGGAGGAATAAACATTTGAACTTGACCATTGGGTCAAGTTCATATGTTAAAACCATCAATTATAGTATAGGTTCGACCATTGCATCCAGTGACCAAAGAAACCATTAGTCTAAGGCTTAATTGATGCTACAGACTATATGATTAACTGACCATAGGTTTTGGAGACCTGATCCACCATCAGTAGTGACCATTAAGTCACCATAGGTTGTTAGATCAACACTATATTCATTAATCAACATCAAATATCAAACTAATATCACCATTGATTGATAGCGTCGTTAGGGTACTTAGTTGTTAATCACTAGGCTTCAAATTAGGCCAACACCTGACCTAAGGGGTGAATGTAAGTTGACACCCTTGGTTACCACCACTATTTTTTATGAAGACAACCCCCTCAGTTGTTGCAGTGGTACCACCATCGAGTCATGTGTTTATAGAAAAAGTCAGTTTTAAACTTTAAAATTGACCATTGGTTGATATGTTATTAGCACCATTGGTTGTCAAACCAACCTGATACAAGTCATATTATACCTTAGGAATACCATACACATTAATACAGGTTCATATAGAACTGAAATCAGAACATGGAACATTATAAAAGTCAAAATCCAAGTCAAGCATAGCTTTTTAGTGCATGGATCATCATTTTCAAGCAAGAACATGAGCTAGAAAGCTTATGGTAAGCAATAAACGTGGAGCAAGTTATAAAACTTGCCTCTAATGAGAAGATGAAATCCCAAATAGAAGAAAACTCGAGTAGGTATTGTAGAAAATTCAAGTATAAGCTATGAACTCGTCCATCTAGCACCTTTCTTCATCAAATGAGCAAACCATAAGCATAACGAGCAAGAAAGGCATGGTTTAGAGCTTTAGAGAAATTTCTGCCATGGAACAGCAAGGTTCTGACCTGGAGAAAGGTAGGAGAAATAACAAAGAAATAAACAGAGGAAAGAAGGGGATTCTTACTTTTTAGGTCAAGATCACTAGAAGGAAGCTTTTTAAACCCTAAAAGGAAGTCAATTGCAATCCTAGATTCTTTTTCCAAGAAGATCCCCTCTTTCTTCTTCCTTGGATAGGAAATTTGCAGAAGCACAGAGGGAGAACAAGGTTTGTAGAAGGAGGGAAGTGGTGGAGAGAAAATGGCTCATTTTGGTGCTTAAGGATAAGTATATGAAACTTTAAGATAAAGAAAAAGCAAAAAATGAAGTTCTAGTATATTTCCAAGTGTCCATGACCTTAAACTATTAAGAATATACAAGCACACACATAAACATATCCCCCACTGTCCATAGAGACATTATTATACCTTGTTTCTTGAATTTACAAGCAAAACAAATAATTCATTAGTTGATAGCTACTAAAGGTAGCTCATCCATGAAGGGGTAAACCATAAAATACCCTTGGAGAAACACCTTCAAACCAAGGACTAAATAGGTGACCCATGGATAAACAAGATCAAGAATGATGAAATAATATCTAAGGAACATAATGAAAGTGATAAATTTCAAAGAAAACCTCTCAATTGGGTAAATTGTAGAAAAGTTCAAAATGTGCATAAAATTGCATAACTTGCTCAAACAGTGTCCAAATTGGACCAAATTTGAAACTTAAGCTTATATTATTATTTAAAATCATATCAAAAGGTTATATTAGTGTTATAAGAATTAAATTATGATAATTAAGCTTATTCAACTCATTAAGTAAGTTTAGCGGGCTTACAACTATAAACCCCTAACAGGAATTTCACCCCCGAAATCCAAGGTAAACAAAGATGGGTACTTCCTTTGCACCTCATCCTATTACCTTCACATGGTTACTTTCATATCATGGTAATGCCACATCTCTCTTATAGAGGTCATGTTCTTCTCTTTCAATTCATACATATCTTATGTTGGGTTAGCAAAAAACCCCCCCACATAAGAAGACATTTACAAATATGGAACATAGAAACTTGTTGTGCCGCCTATACAAGTCTAATAGTAACTTTCAACTTCAAATTCTAGATATCATCCTAAAATTATATCTATTGTACCAACAAACCATCTATCCTTGATAGCGGTCTTTCCCAGCTATCACTAAACCATACACAACATTATAGAGTCACTTTTGTTTTTCCTTCCAAACAACATTTATAGGATAATCATGAACTCTCTCTCTCTCTCTCTATGGGAGAGGAATACTTGGAATGTTCATTTAAATAAACCTCTCCAACCTTCACTTATTTCTCATACTGTTGATACATCTTGGATACTAGGATTCATTACCTTGGTATACACCTCATATGCTATAAGGAACTCACATCATTATCTCATCCACTTTTACCAACATAAAAAATATCAAGAAATATAAGAGGAGTCTTCCTAATTATTGGAAGGTTCAAAAGCAAACTCATCAGAAACTTTATGATCTTGGAACCATAGTCCAAGCAACCTTATCATAACAAGTTGTCCACCCTCATGTTTACAACCAATCCACACATACCAAGTGGAAATGATCCACTTGAAATTTGTTTCTTAGAAAGGAAATATGCAAAGGGAAACACACTTCCCATACCATAGTAGTATTTTTCAAGGGTCACTAGCAGAAAGGTAACCAATTCTATTTTTCATTATGCAGGTTACAACTTCTTATGTATCATTTTACCTTTTTCATTCTGAGTTCCTTGCCATTAGAATAGGAATCCTCATGGTTAACATATCTCATTACTCCTTCCTTGATGACTATTTATCACACTTGGGTATGTTCTCTTATTTTATTATGTTTTTCATCCACTTATCAACAAGTAAATCATCACATTCCACATTTTCTTCATTAAACATGGATCATCTCTCTTAATTTCTTTCACATGGCATGCTAATTTTACATTAAAACTTTCTTACACACATAGGTTGGTCTGAGATTAACTCAAATTCTACCTTATTCCTTTGTCATTGTTCCCATTAATCTTCTCATTTTATACTTATTATAGGAGTTCTTTCCATCTTATGTGGATTTGATACCATGATTCACTTTATAAGCATAGATTTATCTGTCTTTACTTTATTATCTTCTTGAATCACATCTTCAGGAAATCCTCTTTTTCTAATTTGTATTCAGAATTAGATTTCATGGTGTTGTATCTTTCTCTTATAGTTATCAAACATTCAAGTTTTGATAGATTATGATGCAATTCTCTTCTTCTTTAAGGTAGGATTGAGATATTCATACCATGATTTCTTATTCATTATGCGCTTTAGATTGTCTCAAAATGATCACTTGATTCGAGTAATAAAAAAGATAATAATCTAAGAGTTCCATACAATACATTTTCTTCAATAATTGAATACCTGTCGAGGGCACCCAAATACTGAGATTAGGCAGTATGCACCATATTTTTATGTCATATTCGTAATTTTGACATCATCCTAGTCCTAAGTCCTAGTGTCTCTGTAGACTTAGTGAACCTAAAGCTCTGATACCAACTTGTGAGAACCTATTACACTAAACGAGATTACTTAAAACATAAAACACAATCAATCACCAGTTAACCAAATACCCAAAGATATGGGTCAATCAAAATCAATTCAACGCCAACACCTGCTCAGAAACATTTGCATAAGAGCCCAATATCTTTTTTATATCCATACTATGCCAAGAATTTGATACAAATTGTTCTATCACCTTATCTACAACATATATACACAGGAGAACAATATTTGTATATGCCACAAAACAAACATTAACATGCTAACAAAATTTTGATTCGTTTGGAACACCATATACAAACTTTTCCTACCCGGACCTAAGAGTACAAGGATGACTCTAGGATACACTGGACATCTAATCAACTTTCTCCAATATTCATTTCTATAGCTCCTCTTTGATTCCACATGTTTGTTTTCGTCACTTCTGATTACCTAAAAAAATGTTGTGAACCACAAGGGTGAGACCCATGTCCCAGTAAGAGATATAACCTCCAACAATGCTTATTGATTACAGCATTTTAAATAGTAGATAACTAAGCAGTTGGAGTATTTAATAATCAATTGAATAGATTGATCAGTTCAATTATACTAAATAAATTAAGCAAATCATTTTTAGCAACAAGTATGATCATCAATGCATATATATAACAAATAAATCCATTTCTTTGGATAGATATCTACTCAAATATCATCAAATTGCATCTAATAACAATCATTATCATTAATCTAACTATCATCATATTCCTTGCTAACAGTATGTAAGGACCCTGACCTCCGTTTAGGGCTTATCCTATTTGCTTTGCTTAACCCTGGTGTTTAGTTGCCTACTAATCACCTTTAGTGGTGATTAGGGTCTATTTGTGCTTTGTTGAGAGCTGGAGGTGCTACTTGCAATCTACCCAAGTCTAGGGTTTGTGGGCAAGTTTGTCACCTTGTGAGGTGTTCCTCCCTCTCCTCGCTTATTCTAGTATTGAGAGGAAGGGTTGGGCTCATTGCTTGAGTTCCTTTGGCCTTGGATGAGCCTTGATGGCCCTTGTTGTGCTTTTCCTTTGCCTTTTGGACCTTGTGTCGAGCAGGAGTGCCTTGTGTCAGCCTAGGTGTGTCGGCCATGGCTGTGTCGGCCTAGGTGTGTCACCTAGGGTGTGATGTCGGGCATGGTGTGGAGGTGTGTCGCCCATGGACCTCTTTGACCCTTTGACCTCGCTTGTGTCACCACTAGTGGACACTTGGTCCTTGATGCTTGCATGTGGCAATGGCCTTGGACATGTGTTTAAGGCAAGTTAGAGTGGTGGCATTGCCCATGGACAAGTGTCCCTAGGTGGGCGACACCTTACCTTGTCTTATCTTGGTTTCTCCTCTATCCTCTTCTATATATGTCTTCCCTTTGTCTTGCTAAGGATCCCTTTAGTTCCTTAGTTTCCCCTCTCCCTTGGTGCACGACACCTCTTCCTTTGCAAGCTTGGTGGCCGATCCTTATCTTGGAGTCTCCTTCTTCCTCTAGTGGTGGCCGAACCCTAGAGTGCCTTGCTCTTCTTCTTGTGGTGGTGCTTGGAGCTTGGTTCTAGGAGCTTGGAGCTTTATTAAAGAGGGTTACATAACTCCTAACCCTAACTATACTACCTTCTATGTTCTTATATGTTTCTTATGATCATAATCAGCTATGTATGTTACTAGTTGAGTTTCTTGCTTAGTTGCACCTAGTTGGCCAAACCATGTTTCTAGGGTTTCCTTGTTGAGCAACACCCCTCTCCCTCCTTGGTCTAGAGAAGTGAGCGTGAACTCTAGTGATATGGGCAATACCCCTCTCTCCTTTAAGTTGAGAGGTGAGCTTGTGTTCTAGTTGTTTGAGCAACACTATTCTCTCACCATGGATTCGAGAGGTGAGCTTTGTGGTGGATGTAGACCTTTGTTAGGGTTGATCCTAGTGGTTTCCCGAGTTGTGATAGAGGTTGTGCAAAAGCCCTCTCTCTTGGTTGTTGAGAGGTGAACCAATCTTCTTGATCAATTTAGGGTTTGGTGCCCTTGTGCTTGAGGTTGAAGACGAACTTGTTGGGTTGCATCTTGCACGATATGGCTTGGGGATGGTGTTGCCTGATATCCCTCTTTGGGATAGAGTCATGGTTGACATGTTGTGGTTGTGTTGAGCGTCACACCCTATTTCTTGCCTTTGTGTGTCGGGTGTCACACCATGTTGAGTGCCCTGCCCGATACAGTTAACCTAGGAGGTTGCTTGGTGTCGTCACACCCTGATGTTATGGAGCTTTGTTAGCTAGTTCTGTGGTGGGCGTCGCCCCTTGGCCCTGGCCTTGTGTGTTGGCCGATAGCATGAGAATAGTCTGGCTAGACGATATGCTTTCTTTGCTCCAGTTTGAGTTGTACCCCTGGCCGTTGTGCCTAGATGAGTACAGTGTTGGTCGTTACCCTTGTGTGTCGGGCATCAGGTTATGTGGAGTGCCCTACCCGATACACCCATCTAAGGTTGGCTTGGTGCCCGTTACAACCCCTTACACCTGGTACACGATATATATACCTAGTGCACAACGCACCGTTGCACGACACAGAGGTGCATGACACTTGGTTGCACGACACCTAGGGTTGCACGATACACCCTGAGGTGGTAGTCGACACCCTTGCCTTGGCCTGGCCATTACATGGCTAGACGTTTGGGCGATATGAGGGAAGCTGCTCTGCCCGATACCCCTTCTAATGGAGGCGCCCTGCCCATCACACTTCTTGTGAGGGTAGTGGGCACATCTAGTGAGGGTCATGTTCCTTCTGGAAAATCTAAATGCTGGATCCTTCTCATGCAATCACGTTTGGTTTATGGTTGTAAACCCTTGACATGTTTAAAAGTAGTGAGGTGGTTGATATAGTAGATCTCACCTATGTGTCAAGACATTATATTACATGTGTTTATGATCATCTCGAATTATGTATAAGGCTGAGTAAAAGGTAAAGTATATGAGATGCTGAGGCATGGATGATAAAGCACATAATCATCAATGCTTCCCTATGTTTGATAATATGATCTTTCTATTAATCCATGATGATTGTGTATACTAACCATGCAGGTATTTCATACAGATGCATAGCCAGGAAAAGGGCTATGAGGTATATATGTTTGAGTAACACTACTCTTGATGATGAGATAACATGCATGATGTGTTTTGGTCTGAGGACCTGAGATGGCTAAAGTGCCTAAGTTGAGGTGTTATCCTCTGATGATGATCTGGGATTGTTATCCCAAGTGATGAGAATGCCTTATGAGGCATGTGGTTTCTTATGATGAGGGATGAAGATCCCAGGATTTTGTGATGGTGGTAATAATAATGTAACTTTATGATTGGCATGTGTTACAACTTGGTTGCCTCAGTAATCCACTTAAAATATATTAACTAATCACAATGGAACATATCATGTAGTTTTCCCTGGCCATTGATCCATCATCGTCAGGAGCTGGTGATGGTGAAACGGGTTCTCTTGCGGGTTAACCCGGAGTGCATATTGTTGAATATGTGAGGTTTCTCCTAGCCTAAATAGAGAGGATTCGAGTGTAGCTGTGGTTGCAGACTTGGGATATATAGAGCATGGTGAAAAGGCCCATGGCTCAATGTGATAGAGCATGAATGCGTTCATGGCTCAGGGAGCACAGTGAACTAGCCCGTGGCTTAGATATACTAGCACCGAGGCCTGTACTGAGGTGGGCTAGAGAATGGGTAGCCTATGGAGCTGACCCTGTGGCTGAGGCCACTTAAGCATGAGACTGCGGTCTTGGTTTGGTTCTCATGCACTGACCATGAGGTTGGAGGTCGTGGAGTCTGACTCTTCCATTGACCTTATATGGCACCGAATCCGAGTTTCGCAGCCGTCAGTTGGATTTGAGTGGTACGACTCACTTCCTCAGGGCAAAATAATACGTAATACAGCCGAATAGTATTTATTGCTTAAGGAAAAACACAGAACATTGATTGAGGCCTTGCTTGTGTAGTTAATCTTGTTATACTTGTAGTTACTTATACGTTCCTTATGTTATGTGGTAAGATCTTATAAATCTTATCTTGTCAATCATGTTCCATAAAGAAATACTTGACTATCTGCCTTCCGTACAGCTTGGTAAGCTTGATGGTATGAATATCTTTACCTTATAGACTGCTCTTGTTATACCTTGTATCAGTTATCTGCTGCTATTGCTTTAACCCTTCTATGGTTTTATGGTTTTGGCGGGGAGTTATGTTTCTCGCTGGGACTGTGTGTCTCACCCCATTGGTTTACAACCTTTTTAGGTGTTCGAGCTAGATGCGGTGGTGGTCGCGGGGTTTCGGCCGAGCAACAAGACGAGCAATAGAAGGCAAGAGATGGACATGCTGCTATTTTGGTTGTTTTATAGTAGAGTCTTAGAAGTCATCCCTGTACTCTCAGGTCCTTGGAGGCATTTTGACGTTGTTTCACGATGTATAGCTATTGAAGCTTTGTATGTCCTACTGCTGGCCAGATGTGGGCCGTTATGTACATATAAATAGGTGATGAACTCATGTGATGACTAGACAACTGACTCTCTAAGCTGTGAACACGTATCAAGGCTTACATATGTTTATATAACCTGTTTCGTTCAGGATGAGGATCTGAATGTAATAGTTTCTTTGTTTATCCGCTTTCCAAAATCGGTTTTAATTAACCCGTGTTTTTGGTAATTAGTGCTTTATGGTGTTTTCTGCACGTTTTCTCATGACACCTCACTGTCTGTGTGATAGCGGGATGTGTCACCACATAGTACAAGCAATCTAGTAGCATAAGCATCCATGACATCATGAATATGTATAGTAACATAACATGGCTATCAATATTGGCATCTCAAATAAAGGGAACAGATCTATATCATAAGTAGAACTAACATCATAACACAATGAACTACATAGGCATGATTAGTAGTTTAAGAATTTCTAATTACATAGGCATCACTAGCAATATTAAACATAGCAAGCAGCATCATCTTAACTATCAGTGTTAGTATATTTAACAACATAAGCATGTTTACAACATGAGCCTAACTACAACATAAGCATATCTATTATCTCTTATTGTACTATACATGATCTTAGTGAAAGAAAGCAAACAAGGGTTATCATCCAATATGAAGCATGGTGTATAACCCTAAATAGATATGTTGCACGACTGTCTTACATCTTTTATTATGCCCTGAGGAATTTGAGGAGGCCACTCAAAATCCAACTGACCACTGCTAAGTCCAAATCAGTGCCATACAAGACTAGGAAGAGCCAGACTCCTAAGATCTTCTTCGCCCCCGGTCAGTATGGGTCCACAACAGTGACACATAAGGTCAAGCTATGATAGCCTAGTCCGTCCTTGGTTTAGGTCAGGACACTAGTGAAAGGAGATGGGTACGCATACCCTACCATCCGAGGTGCAACCATAGTTGTCCTCCAATCTAGTCACATATATAATCACCAAGACACAACCACAGCCGTTCTCAAACTAAGGGCTAGGTATGACCACAGTCATCCTCCCTAAACACTTGAATTTAGGATGACAAGAACCCCACATACTCATCAGTATGCACTCTGAGTTTCCCTTAGGAATACTCATTTCACCATCTGTCAAGTTCTGACACTCATATGGATCTATGGCACAGGACACTAGATGATTAGAGTTTCACTTGATTAGTTATGCTAATTGGGTGAATTAAGGCTGCATCAAACAAGTGGACATACAAACCCTAATTCACATCTAGAAAGCATATAAATATCACAACTTCAAAAGATATCAAACTTGTGAAACATAATTTCTCATCTCATCATCACATGGTACTATTCATTTGCCATTCATGAGGCTACACTAGTCATCATACTATCACAATATATAAATTCTATCCACAATATCACATGGTATCAACCTTTATCAACACAAGAGGATTACACCTCAGTCAGGGCTCAACCATGCCCAAAGGTCATCAAGACCATCATACTATTCCCTACAAGTTCATCATTATCATTCCATGCCTTATAGTAAGGCTCAACATCATCACTTACATATAATACACCGGATCAGCACAATATTGCATTAATGAGCTAGGAGATATTCATAAACAATCATACCAGGGTTATATTAACATTAAGAACATTCCTTTATTACATCAACATGCAAGGAATCTAGATATGATTGACCCTCATCATATTCATAATGCACATGTTTAGTGCAAGAAAGTATGAACCATGTAGCTATGATACCACCAATTAACATCTTAAGGTTATGATTATATTAAGGAGGTTATTTCACCATCATTACATCATATAAGAATGTTAAACATGAATACTCATCTTTATCTATTTGTATTAGAGTTAGGTTCAATAAGATAAATTATATTAATGTTACTAATTAGCACTTATACCCAAACCCTAACTCATGGCATCCCCATTGGATCATGGATGCATAAGGTGAAGCATCACTATCACATTCCATACTATTCTCAAGTATGAACTGTTACACCCCGATCTCACAATTTCCACTAATCATGAGATTAGGGCATAAATTGAGGATTTAACATAGTACAAAGATCACCCTTAACTTTTTCTTCTCTTTTAAAACTCTTTGTTTTCTCACATTGAATCACATAAACAAACTTTACAAGGGAATCTAGACATTGATTTCTCTAATCTGATTTCAACAGTAAAAATGCATGTATGAACATTCATTATGTTCCTCATAGTTTTAATCACACAAGACTTGTTGATTCACACATATTGCTAAAAGAGGAATAATACTAAACATCATCATTTACAACTCTCTCTTACTTCTTTACAAGGACCTAGAGTGATAAGGACTGACTGAACTTAACTATACTCAGGCTTAACTCTTGTGGCAGATCTACTCTGATGCAATGATATCTTTTTCAAGTCCATGTGATTTCCCTAAAAATTGTGAGTAGAGGGGTGAGCCTACTCGCTCAGTGAATGAGTACTTCAAAGAAGCAATCTAAAGCATTGATATAATTACAAATATACTTTTGAGCAATGGATATCAATTATAACAACAATAAGCTTTAAAGAGTCTAATAATTGACAATCATAAATATGGCAAGATACTCTAAATATCTATAAGAGTGAATCAATATATAAAATGCTTGATTGATCATAAAGAGAACTAATAATTCAGAAACATACAAAGAATAATTGAATAATTGTACACACTTGTTTGACCTCTCATTTATTTTATTATGCCCTGATCATATGTAGTATACTCTACATATGAAGACTCGTAGTGCACTTCGATCACACCACACAAGACTTAGCAGACTCACCCGGGAAATTCTAAGTCTGACTACTCTTCTGGTCTGCAATAGGGAAATGGCTCTCTGGCCTAAATAGGACTCCTCCTCTAACCTGAGCACACATGCGGAGAGTCAAGCCACCTCTTGGATTTTCTGTACTCTAGTGCCACCAAGACTTCTGGTTGATGTTGGACAGTACAAACTATAATTGAAGGAGACTTCCACTAGGGCTTCGTCCCCCGTGCCACCTGATAGCACGTTATGACCCCCGTATACTGGACGCTGCCAGGGTTAGGTCGTTTCACCCCTAAGGCGCAGACCTCACATAGGGGTTCTACGGTGTTCAGGGCTCCTAAGTCTATTATTTTATTATTCCTAGAAAGCTCTTTTCTACATTGTACCCTTCTCTTACTTATACTTGACTCTGGTATCTCTAGGGTGTCGCATCTACTTATTTGAAGTTATAACATAACATGTATATCATTCTAAACTTGGTAGAGCAGTATATTCAAAACATAGTAATATACTGAGTAATCAACACACTATACATGCAGGCAGAATAAAATTCTTAAATAAATAGATTACATGTCCACTTGGCACATGCACACTAGAATCGTGCAATTTATCATCTTATTACACTGATAAGAGTTAATTACTTGACATATGAGTAATCGTCAATAGCACCTGCAACTTATCTGTGACTTCTCAAAAAGCATGAATATCAACCCAAATCTTGAGTTGTGCATCTCATAACTCAAGTAAGAGTTAATTACTTATCATGAAAAGAATTACTAATAATAATTGAGAACATTGATATCACAATACTTGATTCATTGAACACCCTACCCTTAGGGTTTCATTTAATCACAACAAATGCTACAAAGAAAGCTGTAATACATCTATCATGTACTTTTCAAATCTTTACAACACATGATATGTGGGATCTCAATCCCTTATCACATTACTGGGAATTCTCATCCCTTCACATTATTATCATAATTACTGGATCTAGGTATTCAAACCCTTAGATCATCACATAGCATTGTTACCTCTATAATAGGTAACCACTACCTCTAGGTCCTTAGACCAAGGTATTCATTTCACTAGTTGTACAAGTATTCTCATGGCTCACAAGACCATCACACATCTTGTCACCTTACACTAGGAAACAACTTATTACCATGGCTCCCATAAAGATTTCATGTGACATAAACATTCACTGAATAAAGACTACTATCAACACATCATATAAAATCAATATATGTATGAAACCTTGGAACTGAGCAAAATTTGGGTTTCCATGCCATTCACTGGGATACCATGCATCAATAATAACATTGAATAAATAAAGTCTATCATGTCAAGAAAATTCCTTCAAATGGATTTCACGATATCTATTCACAAATATCCAACTTTCCTCGCATCTAGGGTTTCACCCTCTTCACTAAGATAACAAACAAGCACTACTCACTTAAAATGAAATCCGAGATAGTATCTGACATATATGTACTATGAATTTAGATAAACAATCATTCAAAACCAAGGGGATCTATATAAGCAACTTTCTCTATTTACTTATATAGCAAATTTCAGTCATAGACAAATTCCCTATATTTCTGTTTACTCTTATAACCTCTGCGAATACTTAGGGAATTCTCATTAGAATGCATTGTATACATTTAAATATGATTTTATCATATGAAATTCATTCAAACAAAGGAAGAATCCTTTTCATATCATTTTGCAACAACTTAGAACAAATAGACAATTTGGGGTTTGTAGTCGCATACTAAGAAATTAAAAATTATGGTTGATTTAACCAATTTTCGTGCAATATACTATTTAAAGGAAGTTCCCACTCACCCTAAGGTGTGAAAACACCTTAAAACGTATCCCATATCTGAAAATCTCGAATCCATATCAAATCCATAGCAATTCACCCAATTCTTCTTCATTTCAACTCCGAAACCCAAAAAATGAGGGATTATGAAGAAAGAGTGAGAAAAAGGACTTGATTTGATATGATTTTGAATCCAAACAGGGTAGGGATGGAATCTTGACATGTGAGATAAGATTCACCATGAAACTATATCCAAAGAAGCTAAACTTACATGATTTCATCATTCCTCGGACCGCAAAACCCTAGGTCAGCATCTCCATCAATTTCTCCTCTCAAACCCTAACTCTCCCTCTCTCTCTCTAGGATTTCGTTTCTCTAGTTTGAATCACGAAATATGAGAGCTCCTTGTGTGTTAGGTTGACCATATAGAGCAATTGAGCTATTTGGGTCAATTGCACATTGACCCCTTACTATACTTTCTCATATTTCAGCTGAATTTTTTGTCATAAATATATTATTGTAATTCATCTACTGATAAGGTCTAAACGCATTCAAAAATTATGAAAAGTTTGCATGTAGTTTATTATTGAGTTTTAAATCTCCAGTTAAAATTTCAGATCATTGGAGTTACCAATAAATAATTAAAAATAAAACGCTACGCTGTTGAAAAGCACTCAGTCAGCATTTTGGTCAAAGTATAGTTCGACTGAGAACCACATTCAACGAACACTAAAAAATTATGCAATTTTTCTCGAATAAGAATGATTGGGTTATCCATATCGTATCCAAAATTCAATTAAATAAAATTTTTTTAGAAAATATGAAAAATCATTTACCACACTGCTATCCTGACTAAATTCCATATTCATGTACTATCAAAACCCTAATTTGGGTCGATTGGGGTTTTCAAATGCTAACGCTAATTATGTGGATCAAAGTATGATTAAACCTTCTTGTTGTATTTAAAACACAAAAACTTAACTACCATCATTAATCATGGTTCAAACAATGATCAACTTAATTAAGCATACAATCATCCAAGTAAACCCTGATTTTTGCCGATTAGGGTTTACATTTCTCAAACCCTAATTCTTCAAAACGAAAATCATAGTTAGAGTTTCTTCTTAGGTTTAAAACATCACAATTGATCTACTATTATTAATCAAGTCTAAATGATGTTCAATCTAATCAAACATGTAATCATTCAGGTAAACCCCAATTTACCAATGAAGCACAATTGTGGTCATTACAATTCTCACCCCCTTAAAAAGTTTTGTCCCCAAATCATAAATACACAAACAAAGTACATTCAAAGTTTATTTTAAGCTTCTGAAATTTTACATGTCATTACATTCTTGTATTTTATACTTGAATGTAGCTTTAAACATTAAGTCATTTATTCCTTTACTAAATCACAACATGTTTGAAATAGTTCTCAATGATAACAAACAAATTCTCTATGCCACAATCAATCATAGAGTATATAGAGAAGCAACCATTTTAATATTTTCATACTCTTGAGGTGTTACCTCAACATTGATAATCTGATCCAACCATCTCAATTCATACGGCTCAGTATGTACTATTGTTTTATATTACCTCTAAGTCACAAAAGAGAGTTCACCATGTTGTTTTGGATATTACTATTGTGCTACTCAAATAGCAAAATAGTCTTGAGTTTGAAGACTAGATTCAACAGTAATTGTACAATACTACTCACGACATTCCCATTGCATCATGGATGCATAAGGTGAAGCATTACCATCACATTCCATATTATTATCAAGTATGAACCCACACATAATTCAAGGTATAACCATTGGGTTATACCATACTAGGGTTTCAAAAATAGTAATAGAGTACTCCATAATTGTATTAGTCATTCAAGGACTATTCCTACCCAATTACCATCACTTAGTTATATTAAAGCTAGGTATAACAAGCTATACCTCATTAGGGTTACATATCAATACAATATGGTTATCATCCCTTCTATTCATATGAGTGAATAGGTAAGACTACCTGTAATGCCTGGGTCCACTTTCCTAGGCTCTAGTAGAGTTTCAGGATTGACGACTGACCCCACAGACCACCACTAGCCTTAACTGCGCACTTTGTCCTCACTAACGCGCAAGCCAGGATCAACTTCCTGACTGGTCACCCATCCTAGTACTACTCCAAGCTGAACACACTTAACTATGGAGTTCTTTAGCGATGGGCTCCCGGAAAAGGAGGTGCACCTTGGTGATATGGGTAGTCTAATCATTCCTTTTAAGATCAACTTATCCGAGGCCTCAAATCCTGGGATGTTACAATCTCCCCCACTTAGACTCTTGACGTCCTCGTCAAGGCTCAACTATAAGGCCTCATAATCTCTTCCCCATTTCAGTGCAGACCCACAATGGCCCATGGACACCTAGCTCCCGTCCACGACTACCAGCGTAAGGGCGGATCCATCTCGTCTCCACGGATAGCCCTTTCCAACTTGCCTGGACCGCACGACTCAAGACTAGCATGCCACATGCCCATGTGGGCCCCACCTACTGGAGGGATTATGGCTCTGATACCATTTGTAATGCCTGGGCCCACTGCCCTAGGCACTAGTAGAGTTTCAGAAATGATGACTGGCCCCACAGAGCACCACTAGCCTTAACTGCGCACTTTGTCCTCACTGACGCGCAAGCCAGGATCAACTTCCCGACTGGTCACCCATCCTAGTACTACTCCAAGATGAGCACGCTTAACTATGGAGTTCTTTAGCGATGGGCTCCCGGAAAAGGAGGTGCACCTTGGTGATATGGGTAGTCTAATCATTCCTTTTAAGATCAACTTATCTGAGGCCTCAAATCCTGGGATGTTACGCTACCTTATTCAGGATAACCCTTCATTTGTTTCGTCATTATTAAACCCATATCACCATACCACAATTGTACAATACTAAGATGGATTACTGGTATGAATGACTTAAACTATCAAACACCTTTAATTTAACATATTTCTTGCACATGTACAACTGAAATCATATGTAAAACAAATTTACATCCCTTAGCATACTTTCAACAAATTATACTTCTAAAAACAAATTCACATATTACTAAAAGTCATTGTTATCTCTTATCTCTCTCCTCATTCACTACTACTTACTTTTTGCTACTTATCCTTCTCATTTTAATCATATAGATTAAACATCCCTAAAATTGAAACATACAAGGTACAAGTAGATTATTCATCATTCTTGCTATCACTACAAGAATTTATTTCATATCGCACTTCACTCATATTGTATTTTTCCTTTTATTCAAAACACACTTGTTACATTCAAATTTATATCTTACTCTTTACTCTGAATCATTTCCACATTGTTTATCTACCTTTTAGATTAGCTATCTTTAAACCCTGGATAACAATTAATGCTAGTTTACTTCTCATAGTGCAAATTTCATGATCTTGTTTTATAGAGATGCTAGTATTCAAGGTCAAATCACTAGTGACAACCCTTGAACTACTACAACTCTAAACATTCTAGGGTTTGGCCTTTATCAGTAGCATGACGTTATTGTGGTGTGACTTTGCTCCCTTAATTTGAAATTCAAACTTTGGATCTCACAAGTTTTTACTAAAGTCTTCCTTATCTTATCAATTGAATTTCCTTCATCTTAATTGGCCATTCAGATAGATTACATTCTCAATTTACCCTTCTAGGGTTTAATCATCATATTGTGTGTCATTATTACATTCACTATATGCCTCTACCATGGTGGTTATGCATCAGATATGATTCATTTTCTTATCACTTGATTCGCACATTTCTCTCATTAAGTAATATATGGAAGAGAAGACGGTTCTGAGACTTAGAATTCTTATCTTCAAACATCCCATTAATACATTTTTCATATGTAGGTTAAATTAGTTATCAACAAGGATACTTGACTAACTAGCACTTGATTGAATCTCCTAACCTCTTTCTTTTATAATCTATATTAATCCACCATGTTTCACACCCTTCCTTACTTACCATAATCCTCTTACCATATACTACTCTTCCACCTGTTATCTTTAACTTCTACTTTTCTCTTATGATCATGTTGCTTATTCATGTGTATGATCATGTATACCATGTTGTACATATTTCTTTTTATCCTTCTACTAATGCAAAGTTGAAATTCTAAATCAATAATCTCTCTACTAGTTTCAACTCATGTTTAATACATTACATATCCTTCATTTTAAATCAAATGGCTCATGCATGGGTGAAACATAGTTTCTCTTATATCAAGTTTTTCCTTCCTGAGTATAGTCTACCTTTGTATAATATTCATTTTGTTACGATACACTTTTGTTCTTTTTTTATTTAGAAACTAGTTTGTTGTTCTATAGAGACTTGGAATCCAAAGGTAGTAAGGATGAATGTATTAAACTTATTAATAAAGGTATACATTCCATGCTCTCAATTATATCATAACCCTCATTCCTTAATCAAGCTCATCATTTCCAACATTTATCTTTGTTTTAACTTAGTTTCCTATCCTAGTCTTATGATTTAAATATTTCTCTAATTCTCTTTACTTTAACTCTTCTGAAGACTCTTCACTTATATTTACTTATCGTATACTTAACTCTTTTCTTCAATTTTTCCTTTGCTTTGGAGTACATAAAAACATTGTACTTGGTTATATAATCCATTCCTCATGATTGATTCTTACTACCTGGCCCTTACATACTTTTCTCATATCTTTTCCATATTTCATATTTGGAGTTCATATAATATTAATCATTAAACTTAATCTAAACCTTATGTCGTGTTCCTTTATTCCCAATTAAGGATTTCTCATATGAGGCACCAAAGTTGGGTCTCAGATATCAGTTCCAACTGATTCTTAGCTATTCTAATATTTCCCACATGTTTCAACATCTTAGTGTATGTACATTCTCACTATAATGTGGATCTAATTTATTCAGAGTCTACTCTTATCATATTGTTAATAGGAGTCATTAGATACCAGTAATGCATCCTGCCAACCGGACCAGGCCAAACCTGTAGTCCTGAAACCAAGAGCTACTTAAGATTAACCAACTCCTATTAATCTCAAACATGTGGAAAGAATATCCACTTAGGAAATTTCATTCAAAGATCATTTGTTGTCTACTTGATACAAAGAATGTAATCAATAAATGCTACAACTGCATAGGGTACAACAAATCTTAAAGACCCATATATATTTCAAAATACTGAATATCTGAATTCAAACATACAAGAGCATTTCGATCATCTCCAATAAAACAAAAATATGAAATGAAAGTTCTATCTCATTTTATACTTATGCTCTTAATTCATGTTACTTACCTTGTTTCTAACCCTAATATTTCTAGGGTTCCTCTCTAGACCATCCTTCCACTGTATACTTGGCCAGGGTATACATGAAAGAATAGATAGAGTAGCTTGATACTGGTTGATCCAAGTACTCAGATATAGGGCCAGGATATCCAAATACTAAAATCCCCATGGATAACATCATAACATCTCCTATCTGATACACTTATGACTCTAACTTACTAACTTAATGGTCCCTGACAACTCAGCCTAAGCTCTGATACCAAGTTGTTACACCACGATCACACAATTTCCACAAATCATGAGATTAGAGCATAAATTGAGGGTTTAACGTAGTACAAAGATCACCCGTAACTTTTTCTTCTCTTTCAAAACTCTTTGTTTTCTCAAATTATAAACCAACTTTACAAGGGAATCTAGACATTGATTTCTCTAATCTAATTTCAACAGTAAAAATTCATGTATGAACATTCATTATGTTCCTCATACTTTTAAGCACATAAGACTTGCTGATTCACACATATTGCTAAAAGAGGAATAATATTATACATTATCATTTACAACTCTCTCTTATTTCTTTACAATGACCTAGAGTAACAAGGCCCGACTGAACTTAACTATACTCAGACTTAACTCTTGTGGCAGATCTACTCTGATGCAATGATATCTTCTTCAAGTCTATGTGATTTCCCTAAAAATTGTGAGTAGAGGGGTGAGCCGACTCGCTCAGTGAATGAGTACTTTAAAGAAACAGTCTAAAGCACTGATATAAGTACATATATACTTTTGAGCAATTGATATCAATTATAACAACAATAAGCTTTAAAGAGTCTAATAATTGACAATCATAAATATGGCAGGATACTCTAAATATCTATAAGAGTGAATCAATATATGAAATGTTTGATTGAGCATAAAGAGAACTAATAATTCAGAAACATACAAAGAATAATTGAATAACTGTACACACTTGTTTGACCTCTCATTCATTTTATTTTTCCCTGATCATATGCAGTGTACTCTACATATGAAGACTCGTAGTGCACTTTTATCACACTGTACAAGACTTAGCAGACACACCCGGGAAATGCTAAGTCTAACTATTCCCCTGGTCTACAATAGGGAAATAGCTCTCTGGCCTAAACTGGAATCCTCCTCTAACCTAAGCACACATACGGGGAGTCAAGCCACCTCTTGGCTTTTCTGTACTCTAGTGCCACCAGGACTTTTGGTTGATGTTGGACACTGCAAACTATAATTTAAGGAGACTTCCACTAGGGCTTTGTCCCCCGTGTCACCTGATAACACGTTCCGACCCCCGTATACTGGACGCTTCCAGGATTAGGTCGTTTCACCCCTAAGGTGCATACCTCACATAGGGGTTCTACAATGTTCAGGGCTCCTAATTTTATTATTTTATTATTCCTAGAAAGCTCTTTTCTACATTGTACCCTTCTCTTACTTATACTTGACTCTGGTATCTCTGTGGTGTCGCATCTACTTATTTGAAGTTATAATACAACATGTATATCATTCTAAACTTGGCAGAGCAGTATATTCAAAACACTATAATATACTGAGTAATCAACATACTATACATGTAGGCAGACTAAAATTCTTAAATAAATAGAATACATGTCCACTTGGCACATACACACTAGAATCGTGCAATTTATCATCTTATTACACTGATTAGAGTTAATTACTTGACATATGAGTAACCGTCAACAACACCTGCAACTTATCTGTAATTTCTCAAAAAACGTGCATATCAACCCAAATCTTTAGTTGTCCATCTCATAACTCAATTAAGAGTTAATTACTTATCATGACAAGAATTATTAATAATAACTGAGAACACTGATATCACAATACTTGATTCATTGAACACCCTACCCTTAGGGTTTCATTTAATCACAACAAATGCTACAAAGAAAGGTGTAATACACCTATCACGTACTTTTCAAATCTTTACAACACATGATACATGTGATCTCAATCCCTTATCACATTACTGGGAATTCTCATCCCTTCACATCATTATCATAATTACTGGATCTTGGTATTCAAACCCTTATATCATCACATAGCATTGTTACCTCTGTAACAGGTAACCATTCCCTCTAGGTCCTTAGACCAAGGTATTCATTTCACTAGTTGTACAAGTATTCTCATGGCTCACAAGGCCATCACACATCTTGTCACCTCTCACTAGGCAACAACTTATTCACATGGCTCCCATAAAGATCTCATGCGACATAAACATTCACTGAATAAAGACTACTATCAACAAATCATATAAAATCAATATATGTATGAAACCTTGGAACTGAGCTGAATTTGGATTTCCATGCCATCACTGGGATATCATGCATCAATAATAACATTGAATAAATAAAGTCTATCGTGTCAAGAAAATCCCTTCAAATGGATTTTACGATATCTATTCTCAAATATCCAACTTTCCTCGCATCTAGGGTTTCACCCTCTTCACTAAGATACCAAACAAACACTACTCACTTAAAATGAAATCCAATATAGTATCTGACATATATGTACTATAAATTTAAATAAACAATCATTCAAAACCAAGGGGATCTAGATAAGCAACTTTCTCTATTTACTTATACAACAATTTCCAGTCATAGACAAATTCCCTATATTCCAGTTTACTCTTATAACCTCTGTGAATACCTAGGGAATTCTCATTAGAATGCATTGTATACATTTCTAATATGATTTTATCATCTAAAATTCATTCAAACAAAGGAAGAATCCATTTCATATCATTTTGCAACAACTTAGAACAAATAGACAATTCAGGGTTTGTAGTCGGACCCTAAACCCTAAAGATTATGGTTGATTTAACCAATTTTCGTGCAATATATTGTTTAAAGGAAGTTCTCACTCACCCTAAGGTGTGAAAACTCCTTAAAAATGTATCCCATATATGAAAATCTCGAATCCATATCAAATCCCTAGCAATTCACCCAATTCTTCTTCCTTCCAACTCGGAAACCCTAAAAATGAGGGATTATGAAGAAAGAGTGAGAAAAGGACTTGATTTGATATTATTTCAAATACAAACAGGTGAGGGATGGAATATTGACATGTGAGATAGGATTCACCATGAAACTATATCCAAAGAAGCTAAACTTACATGATTTCATCATTCCTCAGACCGCAAAACCCTAGGTCAACATCTCCATCAATTACTCCTCTCAAACCCTAACTCTCCCTCTCTCTCTAGGATTTCATTTCTCTAGTTTGAATCACGAATTATGAGAGATCCATGTGTGTTAGGTTGACCACATAGAGAAATTGAGCTGCTTGGGTCAATTGCACATTGACTCCTTACTATACTTTCTCTTATTTCAGCTGAATTTTTTGTCATAAAAATATTACTGTAATTCGTCTACTGATAAGGTCTAAACGTATCCAAAAATTATGAAAATTTTACATATTGTATATTATTAAGTTTTAGATCTCTACGTAAAATTTCAGATCATTTGGAGTTACCAATAAATAAATAAAAATAAAACACTATGGTGCTAAAAAGCACTCTGTTAGTATTTTGGTTGAAGTATAGTTTGACTGAGAAGCACACTCAAAGAACAATCAAAAATTTTGAAAATTTTATCCAATATGAATGATTGAGTTATAAACATCTTATCCAAAATTCAATTAAATAAAAATTTGTAGAAAATATGAAAAATCATTTACCACACTACTATCCTGACCAAATTCCATATTCATGTACTATCAAAACCCTAATTTGGGCTGATTAGGGTTTTCAAATGTTAACCCTAATTATGTGGATCAAAGTATGATTAAACCTTCTTGTTGTATTTAAAACATACAAACTTAACTTCCGTCATTAATCAAGGTTCAAACAATGATCAACTTAATTAAGCATACAATCATCCAAGTAAACCGTAATTTTTGCCGATTAGGGTTTACATTTCTCTTCAAACTAAAATCATAGTTAGAGTTTCTTCTTAGGTTTAAAACATCAAAATTGATCTACTATCATTAATCAGGTCAAAATGATGTTCAATCTAATCAAACTTGTAATCATGCAGGTAAACCCTAGTTTACCAATTAAGCACAATTGTGGTCATTACATGAACCCACACATAAATCAAAGTGTAACAATCGGGTTATAGTATACTAGGGTTTCAACAAAAATAAGAGAGTACTCCAAGATTGTATTAATCATTCAAGGACTATTCATACCCAATTACCATCATTTAATTATATTAAAGCTAGGTATAACAAGCTATACCTCAATAGGGTTACATATCAACACAATATGGTTATCATCCCTTATATTCATATGAGTGAATAGGTAAGACTACCTTATTAAGGGTAACCCTCCATTTGTTCCATCATCATTCAACCCATATCACCATACCACAATGTCACCCAGAACCATTGGATGTTTAAAAGACAAGACCACCATTGGTTGTTTACATAAGTAAACACCTTGGATAAACAACCTATGAAGTCCTTGATTTGTGCTCTATGAAGAGTCACCATCTAACCCTAGACATCCCTTGATTAACAACACAAAAAGTTCCATTGAGAGTAGGGTAAAACCCACAATTGACTGTTCATTTAAAACAAGCCATCCATTGTTAACAAGTAAGCTCCTTAAGTTGATCATATAAAGGAAACCATCTAAATCACATTATTAGGACCAACATATTACATTAGCCATCATTCCACTTTATTGGAGGAATAATGTGAGAACTCGTTACACTAAATGAGATTACTCAAAACATAAAATACAATCAATCATTAATTAATCACATACCCAAAAAAGGGTAAACTAAAACCGATTTCAACGTGAGCACCCACTCTGAAACATTTGCATAAGAGCCCAACATCTTTCTTGTATCCATACTATGCCAAGAATTTGATACAAATTGTTCTATCTCCTTATCCATAACATATATACACAGGAGAACAATATTCATATATGCCACATAAACAAGCATTAACATGCTAACAAAAGTTTGATTTGTTTGAAACACCATATACAAACTTTTCCTGCCAGACCTGAGAGTATAGGGACGACACTAGGACAACTAGACATCTAATCAACTTTCTTAAAGATTCATTAATATAGCTCCTCTTTTCTGCCACATGTTTGTTTTCGTCACTTTCGATTACCTAAAAAAATGTGGTGAACCACAAGGGTGAGACCCATGTCCCAGTAAGAGATATAACCTCCAACAACGATTATTGATTAAAACATTTTTAAGTAATTAAATAGTTAAGCAGTTTAATCAGATATAACAAATAAGCTCAGTAGCAATGATGATTCACAAAATACATAAAGGAGCAGATAATAACTATCATCATTATCCAGACTATCGTCCTTTATCTTGTTGACAATATAAGCAATTCAGTAGCATATGCATATCTAGAATCATGAGCAAGTCTAGTAACATAGAATATCTATCATTATGAATAAGTCTAGCCACATAAGCATATCTAACAAAATTAGCATGTCTAATAGGTTGAACATATCAACATCATAAAAATAGCTAACAACATAAGCACAATTATCTGGATAAGCATGATTAGCATTATATGCACCTCTAGTTACAAATGCATGGCTAGCATGCTAAACATAATTAACAACATGAGATAGCTAGCATCATGATTATAATCAGCAGTAGCAGTATAGTTATCAACATAATCATGGCTACTGTATGTACGCATATACAATCTTAAGCATATCCACAACATAAGTATATCTACTATCTCTTAATTACACTAAGCATCATCTTTATGTAAAGAGAACAAACAAGGGTTATCATCCAATGTGAAGCGTCATGTATAACCCTAAACAAATATGCTATACGGTTGTATTACATCTTTTATTATGCCTTGAGGAATTTCAGGATACCACTCAAGTTCCAATTGACCACCGCTTGGTCGCAATCAGTGCCATACAAGATCTAGGAAGAGCCGGACTCCTAAGATCTTCTCCGCCCCCGGTCAGTACGGGTCCGCTATAGCGACACATAAGGTCAAGATGCTACATCCTAGTCCATCCTTGGTACAGGTCATGACACTAGTAAAAAGAGGTGGGTACGCATACCCTACCATCTGAGGTAGAACCACAGTTGTCCTCCAATATCATCACATATATAATCACCGAGACACGACCGTAGCCATTCTCAAACTGAGGGCTAGGTATGACTGCAGTCATTCTCCCTAAACACTTGAATTTAGGATGACAAGCACCCAGCATATTCATCAGTATGCGCTCCAAGTTTCCCTTAGGAATACTCGTTTCACCATCTGGAAAGTTCTGATACTCAGATGGATCTATGGCATAGGGCACTACATGATTAGAGTTTCACTTGATTAGTTATGCCAATTGGGTGATAGATGTGGTTTATTACTGCACTAACAAATTCACTCGGGGTTGAAATCTCTGAGTTTTTACCAAAACATTGTGCAATAATACCACCCGCAAGCGGACAAGTCTTATCACAGTATAGTAGAGGATCGAATCCCAAGGGACAATGTTTTTAAGAATCTTTTACTAGTCGAATCTAGTTGAATCAAGACTAATATTTAGAACAGAGGTTGGTTTGAGTTTAATTAAGCTAAATGTGAGGAAAGTAAAGAGTAGGATTAAAAGTTGATTAAAGATTAATGATGAGGATCACTGGGGTGGTCTCGAGTTTCACCACCACTACACATGCAAACATATCCAATCACAAACATCCAGGCAAGATCTAACTATCCAAATAGAACTAGTGCAAACCCTCTCAAAGGGATGTTTAGATTCGTGTAAGCATCACCCTAGGCATTAGATTTCTCATTGCCATTTGGATCATGCACTTACGGTTCTGAAGATATATCCAACTGAAGCTGCGGCCCTCCATCAGGATGTTTAGGCACACAGAAGTGTCACCGTGGGCTAGATGGCTCGTCCCCTCATGGATCGTACACTTATGACCTTAGGGAATCCCATCCAATTTCTCATCAGGGATTCAACCGCATTAATCAACATTCAATCCTACATATTGAAGTTCTCACAACATAGGAACGAACAAGATAAATGCAAGCATGTGATCAATCCACAAGCACACATCGATGATTAACAATGAAATGAAAAGTTATATACATGCCATGGAATGTTTAATGAAAAGATATATAAGCATGGGCAGCAAGGCTATTCCCCGCACCCAGCAAAAGGAAACTACTCACTTATGGTGAGAGAAACATAAAGAACAAGAGAGAGGGAATATTCATCCATGAGCATGGTGAAGAAGATGATCGCAGCTCGATGGAGAGACGATCTTCTACACAACGTCGGGGCAGATCTAGATGAGGAGGGAAGAACCCCCCGGCAGATGGGGCAGATCTTCTTTCTCCACCTTCTCTCTCTTCTCTTGGTCCTGGCTCCCAATAGGAGGAGTAGCTGGTGGATGTGATGGTGGTGTAGACACGGCGTAGATACAATAGATCTAGATCTAGATCTGGATGGAGTGGCTTGCAGATCTGGTTTTCCACCTCAGATCTGGATGAACGGGGGCGCAAGGCCACCATGGAGTTAGGCTTTTGGCTACGGAGATCGTCTCCTTAGGCTCAGGGAAGGCCTACAGCCTAATGGAGTATGGAGAGGATGTCTTGAATGGTTGGGGTAGGGGGCTATTTATTGTCACGGATGGCTGGGCACTGCTGGGACCTCGGTCGAGGTCTTTGGGGCCTCGGTCGCACTTCAACTCTTGCTTCTAGAAGGTCGCGGTTTTTTTCTCTGATCATGTGGTCACGATGCCTTTCGCTGAGGTCATGGTGTACTTGCTCTAGTGGTCGCAGTTATTCACAGCTTCTGTTCGCAGTTTCTCATTGTACAAACCATGGGCGCGACTTTGCTAGCTGCTAGTTGCGGTTATCACCTTGGCCCGGGTCGCGGTTTAGGGTAGATAGGACAAAGAGGAGGTCATGGTGTTGAAGAGAACCGTGGTTTGCTAGATGTGGCAAAGGTCGAGCGGGAACCACGGGCAGGTGGGATAAGTCGCGATCATGGAAGTTGTTGCGTTGACATTGGTTGAAGGAGGCAACGCTAGGGTAGTGATGTCAGTTGTTTGCTGCAGACCGCGGTCAGGTCACAGTGATGCTTGTGGACCTCGAGCGCGGATAGTGGAAGGTGTTGATGATCTCGGCGGGAGATGGAGGTGCCGTCATTGATCGGGGTCTGTGAGGTGGTGGTTGGGTGAAGGTGGAGAAGATGAGAGAGCACAGGCAAGTTGGCGGTGTGGGTAGAAGAGAAGGAGTAGGTCACGATCCCTGTCGTTGGTGTCGCGGTTTCTCTGGGGCGGCCGATCGTGGACAACAAACTATGATTGCAGTTAACACAAGGCCAGGTTGCAGCTAGGTAGCTGTAACGACCCGCACTTTTGAGTGTCTAAAAGACCTTAAAGTCGCAGATCGTTAATCATATACTCCAGGATCAGATTCGTGAAATAATACAAAATAGTAAGCACTTTCCATTAATTATCAAATATTTACATGTTTAGATAAAAATCTCCTCTAAGGAGTTACATAACTTTTCAATATAATTAACTATTACATGTGTGAAAATAAATCATTACAACTAAACCATCAGGAATAACTTTAGTGTCTTCAACATCTTTATCTGTACCCTCATGTCCACGCTATCAAGTATATCTGATACCTAAAACGTCGACAAACAAATACACGGTCAATATATTACTATACTGGTACGTGGGTTCAAACAATAATCACATGTACAGATATAAGCAAACATCTTTATCTCGCATGTAAGAATATGAACTTATTTTCATATCCTAACCCTTATCTGGTCTACTACCTCAGGTGTAATCACTGTCCCTCCAGGGCTCGTGTGAATTACCCTTAAGATCAGTCTAACCCAGGGTTCAGAATATTATTATTTAGTTTACATGATACTCATAAGAACTTTATAGTTTGCAAGAACTAAATAAACAAGCAAGCAGTTTATTTGTCATTCGATCTCATCGAGAAACATCGACAATCTCGGAATTCAATACATGTATTCATAAGTGTAACCACGTACCTTATGTCATGTAGAAACCATGCAGAATATATCACATGTACTTTAAGAATGCATCCAAACATCCAAGCAACCAAGCATGTAATCAACAAGTATCTGAAACAAAGCATACTACGTATGTGTTACCATGTGTTCTCATTATACTACTCAGATTTAGATGTACTCCTAAACTAGGGTTTAGGTTATCTCATGTTTGGACTAGGGATTAGGGCTACAAACTCTAGTTCCATCATATTAAGGTTTCTATGGTTACAACTTGAGTGATACGTATTAGGTGAAACCCTAATCACCCGCTTAAGCATGTTAAATTACTTGTGACACCCAAGTCACATTACTAGCATTAAGATTATATCATGATGTCAACATTGGTTTCAAAACCCTAAAATAGCATGTATATGACTATTAATCTAGAATCATCCATTATTTAACATTATCAAGGTTTTAATCATTATACATGGCAAGATCAGGTGTTAGCCGAACATGAATGAAAATATTCAATTAATCATTAGATTAAGGTAGATCTAGATTTTGCTTTACATTAAACAGATCTAAATATGTATTGCACATACTTTTAGAACAGGAAGCATAATTATACTCTAAATATATTTGTAACACCCAGATTTTCATAACACATGAGCGGAAGCAATAATTTTTTTTCATCTGGGAGTGTCACAAACATGATAGTCATTGCAATTAAAGCAAATGAAACACTTTGCATTAGGTAAAATTGATTTATACATAGTCATTGATAAAAAGAAAACTACAACTCATCTAACCTACTCTTTAAACAAGAATAAGCATAAAAAGATCTGTCTAAACTCTGGATCGTCTCGGTAGATGGCACCCCACTAGTCAAGCTTGAAAACTTGCTACGTCTTTTCTTATTCTTTAAATCTTCCGCTGCTCCAAACCCTGCGGACATCGCGTCCCCAGCCATGCATTGGGAAAAATAGTCATTAGAGTAAGTGGCATGAGTATTCTAAAAATATACATGACTAATAATCTGAAATCGACATTATAAATGACAAGTTACTATTAAGCTCTGAGTAAAATCTGAAACATAAAATCTCTTATTTCTTAATCTGAAACTTATATATTTCTATCTTATCTTTCTCTAGAGACATGTACCCTAGTACATGGATCTCATGACCTATGCCAAAGCGCCTAGGTCTTACTTATCTTATCTAATACCCTCTCATCGTTACTCATGGATGAGAATATGGGCATCTCTAATCTATGGTATCTTTTACTAATGATTTTTATCTGACTGTGGCCACCATTATACAATAAGTCCTCCTCTGTGACACCGAAGTGTCCTCTATGGCGCAACGCACCCTCTGTTGGCACAACGTGCCCTCTGTTGACACCGAAGTGTCCTCTATGGTGCAACACACCCTCTGTTGGCATAACATGCCCTCTGTGACACCCGCAGTGTCTGGCGCAACGCGCCTCTGAATCGTCCCGGGACTCTCTGGTGAGGACTTATTATATAATGCATTATGTGAATGTTTCAAATTAATTATCTTACGTCTATCTTTACTAAATATTGAATCTAAACTTATCTGAAACTGAGTACTAAACATGTACTGAATTTTGAATCTGAAATCTAAATCTGAATCTCTGCTCTTTAAAATCTGAACATAATCTATTATAGAATTTGGATATGTATCTCAAATTACAACATATTTGAGATTGGGTCTATACGCATATCATGTACCTTTTATTCAAAATATGGCTACTCACATAGTGAGTAGTCTAAGTCTGAATCTAAATCTCTTATTCTTGAGTTCTAAACTGAATCTGTTATTGGATTTAATCATGTATCTCATTATCTAGGTAAACTTTATTCTAAAACTCTGATTTGGTAAGATTACTTCATTATATCAATTATATCACACATGAGTCTAATGTCTTATGAGACGAGATCTAAAATGAGTATAGAAATACTAAATATACAAAAGTAACTTAAGTAATGTGTATAGCTAAAGTATGATATCTGATTCTTGGCAAGATAACTCATTCTATGTTAAAACCTCATCAAAATCTGATCTTAATGGACTTAAGTCTTAAGATCATAAACCATAGAATAGAACCTTAGAAAATCTTAACTTGCATCTTAATCATACTCAATTTAATCTCATTAAGTCTGATCTCAATACATTTGTATGAACTTAAATCTTAAACCTTAAGGTAGAAATCATATAGATTCTCTTCGTGCAACTCAATCATGGCTTAATATCTCATAATATGATAATATCATCACAAACTCATGTTACAATATCTTTAATGCCACTTTAGTACATTTATCCTAGAATTTGGGCCATGGTCTACCATGTGCAACACCCATATTCTCACATAATACTTAACTTTTAAACATCAACCTTATTAAGGAATCTATTTCACTTTTTAATTTCTTAGATCGCTACATATATAAGAAACCTTGATGACATGTTCCTATTTGAAATCTCAATACATGGTTACATCTATATTTAAGAGATATGATAGAACTATATTTTCTTATCCTTCTTATGAACTTAACTTCATGATTTAGAATCATTTCATGACACATCACTACTTAAGATATTGAGCATATAAAATTCTACAATCATAAACACATAAAATCATTCTTACATATTTAACTTAGAGTGTAGGACATGAATGGCTTACTTAAGAAGCATGTAAATGTACTTGGTTTGACAAACATAAATACTCATGGGCATGAACCCCTTACCTCTTGTGCTGATGATGTCCTTAACTTAGTCTTGATTTCTTGTTCCAAATCTTAATCACCTGGATATAATCAAAGTTTTATAAGTCCAAGCCTATATTCTCTCTTTCTATTTCTAAATCTCAAAACCCCATCTTCCTAACTACATATACCAACTTAGGGTTCTTATTTAGACTAAACATAACTTTAATATGAAATCACCATAAAATATTGGTGTTGAAATAAAATAAAACTCATACTATATAATCAATATTATCTTTATACTCAAATAAGACATAAGTCGTCTTATGAACTCATATGAACATATAGAACAAAGAAAATCTCAAACATAGTCATATATACTAATCTTACTTGACTCTATTATGAAATCAAATTAAAAATCATTTAGATAAATCATATCAGACTTAATTAGACATATATATCACTTATTGTCTCAAGATAATCATCTATTACCCTCACATAATGGTCACTCAGGTCCAAATCTTAATACAAATATGATAATACAAGAAAATCCATCAAATCTCTAGAAAAGTAATCACACAATGTAGTAAGATCATGTATAAAATATTAGGTCATAAGAAAAAAAATCATATCATGGGTGAAATACCCAAAATACCCTTATTAGGGTTTATATCAAAAATCTCAATAAAACTTCTTATATGAAAGATCAGGCTCTGAAGTAATGTTAGAAATATCAAAATACACATTCAGTAAAATTTGTATAAATTTCTAAAGGCGTTTACTATTTTTAATTGGAAAAACATCAAAATCATATAGTTTTATCTACCCAGAATATAATAAATAGAAAACATAAAAATCATACTCTGGAACTATTTTTATAAGATAGTATACTCGAATAGATTTCTATAGATATCTTGTTTGTCCCAAACCGAGATCTCTAGCTCAAGATATGAATTTTAGAAGTTTACCTAATCTTGGTCAATCTCAGCCATCAAGATCTGATCCAGCGACCCTCATCTCACGTGCATCCCATGCCTAGGGCCGGCGCCTCATCCCTTCCGATTGGAGTCTTTGTGTCTGTAGACTCCGAAAACAGAGTACCTCCAGCCCATCACCTCCGGCGAGGACGATCTTGTGCCTGAGGCTACGCGACCGCGAAGGAAGCTGTACCTCATCTCCGGCCAGCCCCGATCAGCAAGGGCGGCGCTGCCTCCTTGGCTTGGGCGGTTGGGATTAGGGAACTCCCATGGTGTTCTACCGCAGCCACCCACAAGGCACCGCCCCCTTCTTCTTTGTCACGGATCTCCCTCTCTTCTTCCCATGCTTCACGAAAATCCTAGATCTAGGTGCGTGAGGGCTTATGCGCCGAATCCATAGAGCTTTTATAGAATTTTGGCTAAAGAATCTCGGGCGGAGCCCCATTCTTCGTCAGACTCTGTTCAAGTCCGTAAAACAGAGGACGCGGCTCTCCAGTCCGTGAGGACTGGGGTCGCTCCCCCTTTTTTTTGATTTCTTTTGCATAAAACTCCAGTTTCTAGAAATATTTCTACATACCACTACATGATCCCATTTGAACTCAAATTTTGGGGTAACTGATATATTATCATCAACTTCACATGAGTAAGATTTTAAGTAAAAACTAACTGTACAAATACTCCAAACATGTATTTTAAATAAAAACATTATAATTACAAATTTAATTACCTAGACCGCTATATACATCAAAATCATCTGAAATTTCTCCCACCATCTTATATTCTAATTATTATTCTACTAAAAATATTTTGAGCATTCATTATGACCACAAAATACTCAATTCTCAATTTGCACTCCAAGGACCTATTTGTAGAATATAATTGGTCCAATAGGGCCGGAATTGAGCTCTAGGGCACATGGCCCACCCCTTAGTATTTCAAAGGGTCCATGAGCTTGATTGTATTCCAAATCATGAAAATAAGTCTTCAACCAATATAATTTCTCAATTGAAGTCCATGTATAATACATGTGATCAATATTTCATTAGTTACATAACATGAAGACCTAATCTAGGTCCAAGGCTCAAGCCATGATCTGGACTCATCATATTAGATATTCGTCACATTATTGTCCATAGGAATAATTCTTTTATGTTCATATACAACCGACTACAATCACACACATTTAAGTCATCATGTGTGTATTGGTTGTTTTAGATGGCTTGTATCACACATTTTGTGAACTTAATTACATACCTAGTCATAATAGGTTGATTGGGTCCCTTGGCATACACTTACTAGAAAACCCCACATTAAAGGATTACTTTAGCTATGAAATTGAGGATGTTACAATTCTACCCACCTTGAAATAAATTTCATCCTCGAAATTTCTCTAGGCTACTACCCACCTTAGGGTTCTGCTTACCTCTTAATTTATTGTAAGACACACTTATGTTCCGACTTTTACATGGAAAGAGCTATGTAATGTATTTCACTAAATGATTTTGTGAGCATTATTTGTTACCTTGCTCTACTACTCAACTCATACTTAAGGTCTATGAAGCTAAACTGGTCTCTACACTTAAGGCATCTGACTCAACCTTGTAATGAATTTCAAACATTAGGTATAGTTGACCATCTAATCTTAGGTCTTCCAGGTATCTCCTACACCTCTAGATATGTGGTGATCAAGCACATACCCACAGATGCGAGATCCTGCCATGCTATCTCTCACTAACCTACTAACACATGTGTCCCATACCACACAGACTAGTAAGAAATGAGAGATGCATCAAGGTCTAGTGCTTATGACATTCCTCCTCAATTCTCAATTGGCTGGCCATAACCATTGAGAATGGAGAAGCAACATCATTAGCTAGGGTTAGGTTGAAACATGAGACCTCGAATATAAACATCTCTCTTGGACATCTATATTTCTTCTAAGGTGAAAACTATATGTCAATCTATGTCATTATATCTTTCTATGGGAATATATCCCTAAGCTTTAATCTCTTACCTCTTCACTCTAGGGTGACTATGAAAATCATGTTTGCCTAGTGGCCATTTACCAAATTGCTCTGATACCATATTGTAACACCCAGATTTTCATAACACATGAGCGGAAGCAATAATTTTTTTTTCATCTGGGAGTGTCACAAACATGATAGTCATTGCAATTAAAGCAAATGAAACACTTTGCATTAGGTAAAATTGATTTATACATAGTCATTGATAAAAAGAAAACTACAACTCATCTAACCTACTCTTTAAACAAGAATAAGCATAAAAAGATCTGTCTAAACTCTGGATCGTCTCGGTAGATGGCACCCCACTAGGCAAGCTTGAAAACTTGCTACATCTTTTCTTATTCTTTAAATCTTCCGCTGCTCCAAACCCTGCGGACATCGCGTCCCCAGCCATGCATTGGGAAAAACATTCGTTAGAGTAAGTGGCATGAGTATTCTAAAAATATACATGACTAATAATCTGAAATTGACATTATAAACGACAAGTTACTATCAAGCTCTGAGTAAAATCTGAAACATAAAATCTCTTATTTCTTAATCTGAAACTTATATCTTTCTATCTTATCTTTCTCTAGAGACATGTACCCTGGTACATGGATCTCATGACCTACGCCAAAGCACCTAGGTCTTACTTATCTTATCTAATACCCTCTCATCATTACTCATGGATGAGAATATGGGCATCTCTAATCTATGGTATCTTTTACTTACGATTTTTATCTGATTGTGGCCACCATTATACAATAAGTCCTCCTCTGTGACACCGAAGTGTCCTCTATGGTGCAACACACCCTCTGTTGGCACAACGTGCCCTCTGTTGACACCGAAGTGTCCTCTATGGTGCAACGCACCCTCTGTTGGCATAACATGCCCTCTGTGACACCCGCAGTGTCTGGCGCAACGCGCCTCTGAATCGTCCCGAGACTCTCTGGTGAGGACTTATTATATAATGCATTATGTGAATGTTTCAAATTAATTATCTTACGTCTATCTTTACTAAATACTGAATCTAAACTTATCTGAAACTGAGCACTAAACATGTAATGAATTATGAATCTGAAATCTGAATCTGAATCTCTGCTCTTTAAAATCTGAACATAATCTATTATAGAATTTGGATATGTATCTCAAATTACAACATATTTGAGATTGGGTCTATACGCATATCATGTACCTTTTATTCAAAATATGGCTACTCACACAGTGAGTAGTCTAAGTCTGAATCTAAATCTCTTATTCTTGAGTTCTAAACTGAATATGTTATTGGATTTAATCATGTATCTCATTATCTAGGTAAACTTTATTCTAAAACTCTGATTTGGTAAGATTACTTCATTATACCAATTATATCACACATGAGTCTAATGTCTTATGAGACGAGATCTAAAATGAGTATAGAAATACTAAATATACAAAAGTAACTTAAGTAATGTGTATAGCTAAAGTATGATATCTGATTCTTGGCAAGATAACTCATTCTATGTTAAAACCTCATCAAAATCTAATCTTAATGGATTTAAGTCTTAAGATCATAAACCATAGAATAGAACCTTAGAAAATCTTAACTTGCATCTTAATCATACTCAATTTAATCTCATTAAGTCTGATCTTAATACATTTGTATGAACTTAAATCTTAAACCTTAAGGTAGAAATCATTTGTAAAGCTAAGGATCCATCGGCGATGGTGGCGGTGCCTATTCAAGTCAAAGTCCTTATCCCCGAGCGGTGAGTTGGATAGCGGGTGAAAAGCTTTGTTGTCCCTGCCTGCAACCCGCCACTGAAGCCATCGCTCGGGTACCTGAGTACGGTATCACTCTAATCGTCACGCCACCCAGCGACTCTTTCCCTTGGCCGGTGACCACAGACCCTAGGTGGCATCCTAACTGGCTGATGCCCCCTTCCTTTTCTCCCTTCATGTTTGAACATCCCAGGAACTAGGTGTAGTCCCAGATCACCTGCTGTCGAGGCCGCCGTAGGCGATGGAAGGAGGAGCGGATCTGCTATCTTGGCCAACGTCTAGGAACGCCTTTTCTTTCTCATCGCCAAGCTGTAGATCTTGGTCCAGGAAGGGGAAGGACATGTGAGGGTACAAGATCGGTGAAGGGTTCTTCATGAACCACCGAACTAATGGTCTGCAATCCTACTCTCGTTCTCCCCTTTTCAAGGTTTCTCATAGACCAGAGATGAAGGATGGTGGCTCCAGAGTCCCCTTTATATACACGTCTAAGAGGAACCCTAAAGGGTACTACAAGAAAGGAAAGGAGGGAGAAAGAGCAATCTGTCCAAAGAGGAAATATCGGTATTCCCTTTCCCATACGCATGCGGGTAGAAACAAAACACACCATGACTCTCTTTCTTTGGTATATCTTTCAAACCAAGGATCGTCCCCGCATGGAACCTCATCAACTTATTTTCCAAATAAAAAGGTGGATAATCCTTTAATTAATAAAACCCATGGTTATTCTCTATATAGTTCTCTCAGAAACCACCACTATCATATGATGTGAATTTGGTTTAAGGAAAAGAAGCAATCAATACCTTTCCATCAAAAGATATACCTTTCTCCATTGTCTTATAAAGATACCTTTCTTTTCAAACATTAAGTGGTATTAGGGGAAAGACAAGGTATTTTGTTTGGAAAACAATTAAACATATTATACTTATTTTCCCTTATATGGAAATCTTGACTTTTATTATGACTTGGATTTGACAACAAAAAGTCATTATCATTAACCATTATACAAATCCATTTTTATATATTTCCCTGTGCTACAAGCATACATGCCACAAATGCGATTAAAATTATTATTCCACCAACAATACCAATAGTCTAATTGTATAATTCAATTTTACCAAAATTTGAGGTTATTACATTCACCCCTCCTTAAAAGTAATTTTGTCCTCAAATCTTAGGCATACCAAGCCTAGGTGAATGATACTCCTTTTAGTTTCAAGTCTTAGGGTTAGCACCCTACTTCGACATCTTTAACAACTTTTTCATTGTATAGAAATTTTTGTCTTATTACTAAGATTGGCACATGAATCTAAATTCAAGTATATCTACATCTTTAGTATACACATCTTATCATTACTTGATGATTTCATTGTCATTGGTGATTTCATTATTACTTGGTGATTTCTCTTTTCACCTAGGTTTCCGACCTATTATCCATTATTTCACATAAGGGTGAGGTAACACCTATAACCCTAGTTCATGCCATTACACATTCATCTTAAGATATTTATTCTCAATTTTAAGCATAATATGTGTCTATCCAATCTCCATCCCTCATAATGAGATGAAATAAGCATTTGGTTGCAGCCCAAATACAAAGTTCATTCCATTCCAAGAGCAGAGACAGTACATCCACACATTACCTTTCAATTTCACATATTAAGTTGAATCATACTCGGTATGACTCTAAACTTACTTTTTCTTAATTATATAGCATTTTAAAACTCCATGAAGTCAAATATCCCTTTTCTTACTCTTACGTTAGGGCACAACTTCTTACTCTTACGTTAGGGCTGAATATTCAGTTATACAAAAGTTACTGTAATTCGTTTATTTTAGAGATCAAGCCTTCTCCAACAATTATGGGAATTTAGCACGTTGTTTATAATTGATCTATAAAGCTTCAGTTAAAATTTTAGATCATTTGGAGTTACAAATAAATAATTAAAAATAGAACAGTGCACTGCTATATTGCAGTCAGCAGCAGATTCGGTCGAGTTTGCCCTGCCCAGAACTCGACCGACACCCTCACTGTAGAGATCAAACTTCATCCAAAAATTATGCCAATTTAACAGAGTGTCTAAAACTGTGTTTTTCAAGCACAGTTAAAATTTTATATTAATTGGATATACCAATAAAAATATAAAATTCAATTACCACACTGCTATATAAATCTGGAAATATGATCGGTCGAGTTTGAAACTCGACCAATAAACAGGTCAGAACATTCTTCAAAAATTCTGATATTTACCAATGTTGTTCACATTTTATATATCCAAATCATATCCAAATTTTAAGTAAATCAGAGTTACATATAAAATACTAAAAATCATTTAGTGAGACATTCTACTTATCAAATTATGTATTCATATGTCATTAAAACCCTATTTTGGGCCGATTAGGGTTTATGTTTCTCAAACCCTAATTCTCAAGGCAAACGAACACTTAAACTTCTTATCATAGTTAAAACATCCTAATTGTATTATCGTCATTAATTAGATTTCAAGAATGATTATTCCAATTAATCTTTGCAATTGTCTAGGTAAACCCTAGTTTACCAATTAAGCTCATATGGGGTCGTAACAAATCTCCCCCCTTAGAATGTTTCGTCTTCGAAACATAAACCTACAAGAAAGATACATTCAAGGTTATTCTAAGCTTCTAAAACCTTCCATGTCATTATATTCTTGTATTTCATACCTGAATGTAGTTTTCAACATTAGATCTTTTAATTCTTTACTAAATCACAACATATTTCAAATAGTTCTCAATGATATCAAGCAAATTCTTTATGCCATAGTCAAACATAGAATGCAAAGATAAACCACCACGCTTTCGCTGTGCAACTCTGATACTCTGATACAACTATCTCAACTTATGCGGCTCAGAAAGTTCTATTGTTCTGTATCACCTTTAAGTGACAAAAGCGAGTTCACCATGCTATTTTAAACTTTAATAAAGTGCTATTCAAATAGCAAAACAGTCTTGAATTAAAAGACTAGATTCAACAATCAATTGCACAATACTACTCTTGGCATCCCCATTGGGTCATGGATGCATGAGGTGAAGCATTACCACCTCATTCCATACTATCATGTTTCGATCCTGGGACCTGTGGGTTATGGGCCCACACACAATTCAAAGTGTAACCATCGTATTATATCATTTTAGGGTTTCAACCACAGTAATAAAGTAATCCACAATTGTATCAGTCATTCAAGCATTAATCATACTCAATTACCATCACTCAGTTATATTAGAGCTAGGTATAACAAGCTACACCTCATTAGGGTTATTTGTCCAGACAATCTGATTATCATCCATTTCTATTAATATGAGTGGATAAGTATGACTATCTTGTTCAAGGTATCTCTCCATGTGTTCCGTCATCATACAAACTGTATCACCATATTACAAATACACAATACTAGGATGCATATCTGGTATGAATTACTACAACTATCATACACCTTTAATTAACACATAGCTTGCACAAATACACTGAAATCATATGTAGAACCAACTTTCATACCTTAATATGCCTTCAACAAATCATACATGTAGAAACAAATTCACATATTACACAAAGCTAGTGTTTTCCCATATCTCTCTGCTCATTCATTACTTCTTTACTTTTTGCTACCTATCCTTTTCATATGATTATATACAATAAACATCATTAACATTGAAGCATTTAAGATAGGAATAGATTATTCATCATTCTTGCTATCACACAAGAATTTATTTCTTATCGTACTTCATCGTAATGTATGTCACTATTACATTCACTAGATGACCCCACCAAGGTAGTTATGCACCGTATATGATTCATTTTCTCTTATCATTTCATTCCCACCTTGCTATTGTTAAGGAATATATGAAGGACAAGATGATTTTAAGACTTGGAATACTTGTATTCAAACATTCCCTTAATACATTCTCGTATGTAGATTTACTTAGTTATCAACAGAGATATTTGATTAATTAGCACTTGCTTGAATCTCACAACCTCTTTATTTTATAACTTCTCCATCATATTTCAAACCCTATCTTACGTTTCATAGTTCTCCTACCATATACTACTCTTTAACCCGTCATCTTTAATTCTAAATTTTTCTCTTATGACCATGTTTCTTATTAATATGTATGGTCATGTATACCATGTTGCACATATTTCCTCCTTTATCTTTATACTATTGTGAAGTTAACGTTCTAAATTAATAGTCCTTCTATTAGTTTTTCCTCATGTTGAATACATTACATATTCTTCATTTTTAAATCAAGTCGATCATGCATGGGTCAAACATAGTTTCTCTTTCAATCAAGTTTTTCTCTCCTGAATACAGTCTACCTTTGTATGACTTATTCATTCATTAAACTACACCTATGTTCTTTGCTTAGAAACTAGTTTGTTGTTCTAGTCTTATGAATTACATGTTCATACAATTCTCTTTACTTTTACTCTTTTGAAGACTCTTTACTTCTATGGACCTATTGAATGCTCAACTCTATTCTCTACTTAGCCTTTGCTTTAGAGTTCATAAAAGCATTATACTCTATTCTATGATTCATTCTTCATGATTGATTCTTGCTATCTTGAACCATACATACATTTCACATATCTTTTCTATATTTCATATGTATAGTTCGTATAATATTAATCAATAAACTGATTATGAACTTCATATCATGTTCCTTTATTCCCAATTAAGGGTTTCTCATATGAGGCCCCAAAATTTAACCTCAGATATCAGTTTCAACTAATTCTTAGTTGTTCTGATCTTGCCCATATGTTTCAACATCTTACTGTATGTACATTCTTACTCTGATGTGGGTCTAATTATTCAAATTCTATTCTTATTATACTATTGATAGGATTCATTAGATCCTAGTAACGCATCCTGCCAGCCGGACCAGGCCAAACCTGAAGTCTTGAAGCCAAGAACTACTGAGGATTACTCAACTTCTATTCATCTCAAAAGTGTGGAAGAAAACTTATCCACTAAAGAAAGATCATTTCAAGATGATATCTAATCTACATGTTACAAAGAATGAAATCAATAAATGCTACAACTGCATAGTGTACAACAGATATTAAAGACCCATATTTCAAAGTATTGAATATTTCAATTCAAACATATAAGAGCATTTCTATACATTTCCAACAAAAACAACATTATGAAATGTAAGTTCTATCTCCTTTTACATTTATGCTCTTAATTCTTGTTTCTTTTCTCGTTTTCTAACCCTAACATTTCTAGGGTTCCTCTCTAGCCCATTCTTCCACTGTATACCTGGCCAGGGTATACGTGAGAGAATAGACAGAGTAGCTTGTACTGGTTGATCCAAGTACTCAGATATCGGGCCAGGATATCCAAATACTCAAATCCCCAAAGCTAACATCAAACATCTCCTATCTGCCACACATAGGACTCTAACTTACTAACTTAATGGTCCTTGACAACTCACCCTAAGCTCTGATACCAAGCTGTTACACCCCGATCTCACAATTTCCTTAAATCATGAGATTAGGGCATAAGATAGGACTTATATGTAACACAAAGAACACCCTTAACTTTTACTCTTTTCTTTAAAACTCTTGTTTCCCCGCATTGAACCACATAAATCATTTTAACAAGGGAATCTGAACATTTCTTTTACTAATCAGACTTTAATAGTAAAGATACATGTATAAACATTCATGATGTCTCTCACACCTTATGCACATAAGACCTACTAATTAGCATACAATTTCACAAGAGAAATAATATTACACATCGTAATTACAACTCTCTCTCTTATCTCTTACTGAGGACCTAGAGTGACAAGGACCGACTGACTCAACTAATCTTGTACTTAACTCTTGTAGCAGATCTACACTGATGCTCTGACCATCTTCAAGTCCACGCGGTTAACCCTAAAATGTTTGAGTAGAGGGGTGAGCCTACTCGCTCAGTGAATGAGTACTTAAAAGAAACAGTCTAAGGCACTAATGTGATTACAGATATAACTTTGAATAAACGTTATGAAATTTAACAACAATAAATACTACATTGAGCAATTCTAAAACAATATAATTGAAATAACAAAGAATGTAAATATTGCATCCAAAGAATAACTACTAGAAGACTATGCTCTAGTCTTCCTTAACTATTTCATTTATAAGGAACTCTGTGAACCTATATGATCATATTTTATCTTATGCCCTGATCTATGCAGTGTACTCTGCATAGAGACTCGTAGTGCACTACGGCCACACCGTACAAGACTTAGCAACACACCCGGGAAATGCTAAGTTTGACGCCAGCCCTATTCTGCCACAGGACCACAGGCTATCCGGCCTCAATGCACTACTCCGAGTGCTCTAGACTCCTCCTCTAACCCGAGCACACAGGCGGAGAGTCTCACGGGGTTACCTCCATGACTCCGCACGGATCTTGTTGCAATAACCCCTATTTTCTCCAGTGCCACCGTGACTCCGCACGGATTATTGTTGAACACTGTCTCTCTGTCCTCGTGCCACCATGACTCCGCACGGTTAATGTTGCAACACGAGTTTCACCCCTAAGAAGCATATCTCTCGAAGGGGTTCTACGGTGTTCAGGGCACCTAAGTCTAACATTAATATTATAGATACATGTAAAATAGAAATCATAACTCATTTTACATTTCTCACAAGGCTCACACGGCCTGCCATATCATATCATATAAAACATCATAGCTCATGTATTCAACATATACCATGTCTCAGTAACATCCCTTTCTAGGGCATGTCATATCTCATCACCTGCAATTTATGAGATATGTATTGAAATATAAGAAGCCCTGCAGTATGTAGATATCAACTCAGAGAGAACAAGCATATAAAGTTAAATGCACTAGAAACATACAATTTAACAGTTAAGTATCACCACATCTCATATCGTGACCTTTCATGTCACCATAACATGATTCATTGAACACCCTATCCTTAGGGTTTCATTTGCCTTATTCATTCATCACATGCCAACACCCTACTCTTAGGGTTTCATTCGCCTCATTCACCTTTTCATTTACCTCATTTACTTGTCACATGGCTCTCATAAGGATTTCATAGGATATAAGCATTCACTAAATAAAGATTGTTTTCAACAAATCATATACAATCGATATATGTATGAAACCATGGAAATTGAACTAAATTTAGGTTTCCATGCTATTCACTGAGATATCATGCACCAAGGATAAAATTCAAATAAGGTAATCCATGAGGTACATCCTAACCACTTATAAGTTTACTAGTCCTTTTTAATAAGGTTGAAACTCTAGAGATATCTCAATTAGGTTAAACCCTAATTACATCATATGGTATAAATCTGAAAAGCATTCTTACTGGGATGTGTTGTATACGTTTCTGATGTGAATCTACCATCAAAGAGTCATTCAAACAGAGAAGGAATCCATATCATATCAATTTGCAACAACTTAAATTAAACGGACATTTCAGGGTTTAGAATCACATACCAAGCAATTAGGGATTTGGATGCTATAATCAAATTTCGTGCATTATACTGTTTAAAGGAAGAACCCACTCACCCCAAGGTGTGTAAACACCTCAAAACTGCAGCTCAACTCAGGGGATCTCGAACTCATATCAAATCCCTAGCAAATCTCCCAATTCTTCTTCCATTCAACTAGGAAACCTTGAAAATGAGGGATTATGAAGAAAGGGTGAGAAAAGAGGGAATTTGGCATCATCTTGGATCAAATCAGAGCATGGACGGAATATTGACATGAGAGAGAAGATTCACCATAAAAGTCTATGCAAAGGATCCAAACTTACTTGATTTCACCATTCCTCGGACCGCAAAACCCTAGGTCAGCAATTCCTCCTCTTTCTCCACTCAAGCCCTAACTCTCCCTCTCTCTCTAGATTTTCGTTTCTCTGGGATGGATGACGAAGAATGAGAGATGTGTGTGTGTTTGGTCGATCATATAAGTCAATTTGAGCTGCTTGGGTCAATTGCATATTGACCCAACACTCAACTTTAATTATATTGGCTGAATATTCAGTTATACAAAAATTATTGTAATTCATTTATTTCAGAGATCAAACCTTCTCCAACAGATATGGGAATTTAGAAAGTTGTTTATAATTGATCTATAAATCTTCAGTTAAAATTTGAGATCATTTGGAGTTATAAATAAATAATTAAAAATAGAACAGTGCACTGCTATATTACAGTCTGCAGCAGATTCGGTCGAGTTTGCCCTGCACAGAACTCGACCGACACCCTCACTGTAGAGATCAAAAGTCATCCAAAAATTATTCCAATTTAACAGAGTGTCTAAAACTGTGTTTTAAAAGCACAGTTAAAATTTGATATCAATTGGATATACAAATAAAAAGATAAAATTCAATTACCACACTTCTATATAAATCTGGAAATATGATCGGTCGAGTTTGAAACTCGACCGATAAACAGGTTAGAACATTCTTCAAAAATTCTGATATTTACAAATGTTGTTCGAATTTTATATATCCAAATCATATCCAAATTTTCAGTAAATCAGAGTTACACATAAAATACTAAAAATCATTTAGTGAGACATTCTACTTATCAAATTCTGTATTCATATGTCATTAAAACCCTATTTTGGGCCGATTAGGGTTTATGTTTCTCAAACCCTAATTCTCAACGAAAATGAACACTTAAACTTCTTATCATAGTTAAAACATCCTAATTGTGTTATCTTCATTAATTAGATTTCAAGAATGATTATTCCAATTAATCTTTGCAATTGTCTAGGTAAACACTAGTTTACCAATTAAGCTCATATGGGGTCGTAACAACTCTCCCCCCTTAGAATGTTTCGTCCTCGAAACATAAACCTACAAGAAAGATACATTCAAGGTTATTCTAAGCTTCTAAAACCTTCCATGTCATTATATTCTTGTATTTCATACCTAAATGTAGTTTTCAACATTAGATCTTTTAATTCTTTACTGAATCACAACATATTTCAAATAGTTCTCAATGATATCAAGCAAATTCTTTATGCCACAGTCAAACATAGAATGCAAAGATAAACCACCACGCTTTCGCTGCGCAACTCTAATACTCTGATACAACTATCTCAACTTATGCGGCTCAGAAAGTTCTATTGTTCTGTATCACCTTTAAGTGACAAAAGCGAGTTCACCATGCTATTTTAAACTTTAATAAAGTGCTATTCAAATAGCAAAACAGTCTTCAATTAAAAGACTAGATTCAACAATCAATTGCACAATACTACTCTTGGCATCCCCATTGGGTCATGGATGCATGAGGTGAAGCATTACCACCTCATTCCATACTATCATGTTTCGATCCTGGGACCTGTGGGTTATGGGGCCACACACAATTCAAAGTGTAACCATCATATTATATCATTTTAGGGTTTCAACCACAGTAATAAAGTAATCCACAATTGTATCAGTCATTCAAGCATTAATCATACTCAATTACCATCACTCAGTTATATTAGAGCTAGGTATAACAAGCTACACCTCATTAGGGTTATTTGTCCAGACAATCTGATTATCATCCCTTTCTATTAATATGAGTGGATAAGTATGACTACCTTGTTCAGGGTATCTCTCCATGTGTTCCGTCATCATCCAAACTGTATCACCATATTACAAATACACAATACTAGGATGCATATCTGGTATGAATTACTACAACTATCATACACCTTTAATTAACACATAGCTTGCACAAATACACTGAAATCATATGTAGAACCAACTTTCATACCTTAATATGCCTTCAACAAATCATACATGTAAAAACAAATTCACATATTACACAAAGATAGTGTTTTCCCATATCTCTCTGCTCATTCATTACTTCTTTACTTTTTGCTACCTATCCTTTTCATATGATTATATACAATAAACATCATTAACATTGAAGCATTTAAGATAGGAATAGATTATTCATCATTCTTGCTATCACAAAAGAATTTATTTCTTATCGTACTTCATCGTAATGTATGTCACTATTACATTCACTAGATGACCCCACCACGGTAGTTATGCACCGTATATGATTCATTTTCTCTTATCATTTCATTCCCACCTTGCTATTGTTAAGGAATATATGAAGGAGAAGATGATTTTAAGACTTGGAATACTTGTATTCAAACATTCCCTTAATACATTCTCGTATGTAGATTTACTTAGTTATCAACAGAGATATTTGATTAATTAGCACTTGCTTGAATCTCACAACCTCTTTATTTTATAACTTCTCCATCATATTTCAAACCCTATCTTACGTTTCATAGTCCTCCTACCATATACTACTCTTTAACCCATCATCTTTAATTCTAAATTTTTCTCTTATGACCATGTTTCTTATTCATATGTATGGTCATGTATAACATGTTGCACATATTTCCTCCTTTATCTTTATACTATTGTGAAGTTAACGTTCTAAATTAATAGTCCTTCTATTAGTTTTTCCTCATGTTGAATACATTACATATTCTTCATTTTTAAATCAAGTGGATCATGCATGGGTCAAACATAGTTTCTCTTTCAATCAAGTTTTTCTCTCCTGAATACAGTCTACCTTTGTATGACTTATTCATTCGTTAAACTACACCTATGTTCTTTTCTTAGAAACTAGTTTGTTGTTCTAGTCTTATGAATTACATGTTCATACGATTCTCTTTACTTTTACTCTTTTGAAGACTCTTTACTTCTATGGACCTATTGAATGCTCAACTCTATTCTCCACTTAGCCTTTTCTTTAGAGTTCATAAAAGCATTATACTCTATTCTATGATTCATTCTTCATGATTGATTCTTGCTATCTTGAACCATACATACATTTCACATATCTTTTCTATATTTATATGTATAGTTCGTATAATATTAATCAATAAACTGATTATGAACTTCATATCATGTTCCTTTATTCCCAATTAAGGGTTTCTCATATGAGGCCCCAAAATTGAACCTCAGATATCAGTTTCAACAATTCTTAGTTGTTCTGATCTTGCCCATATGTTTCAACATCTTACTGTATGTACATTCTTACTCTGATGTGGGTCTAATTATTCAAATTCTATTCTTATTATACTATTGATAGGATTCATTAGATCCTAGTAACGCATCCTGCCAGCCGGACCAGGCCAAACCTGAAGTCTTGAAGCCAAGAACTACTGAGGATTACTCAACTTCTATTCATCTCAAAAGTGTGGAAGAAAACTTATCCACTAAAGAAAGATCATTTCAAGATGATTTCTAATCTACATGTTACAAAGAATGAAATCAATAAATTCTACAACTGCATAGTGTACAACAGATATTAAAGACCCATATTTCAAAGTATTGAATATTTCAATTCAAACATATAAGAGCATTTCTATACATTTCCAACAAAAACAACATTATGAAATGTAAGTTCTATCTCCTTTTACATTTATGCTCTTAATTCTTGTTTCTTTTCTCATTTTCTAACCCTAACATTTCTAGGGTTCCTCTCTAGCCCCTTCTTCCACTGTATACCTGGCCAGGGTATACGTGAGAGAATAGACATAGTAGCTTGTACTGGTTGATCCAAGTACTCAGATATCGGGCCAGGATATCCAAATACTCAAATCCCCAAAGCTAACATCAAACATCTCCTATCTGCCACACATAGGACTCTAACTTACTAACTTAATGGTCCTTGACAACTCACCCTAAGCTCTGATACCAAGATGTTACACCCCGATCTCACAATTTCCTCAAATCATGAGATTAGGGCATAAGATAGGACTTATATGTAACACAAAGAACACCCTTAACTTTTACTCTTTTCTTTAAAACTCTTGTTTCCCCGCATTGAACCACATAAATCATTTTAACAAGGGAATATGAACATTTCTTTTACTAATCAGACTTTAATAGTAAAGATACATGTATAAACATTCATGATGTCTCTCACACCTTATGCACATAAAACCTACTAATTAGCATACAATTTCACAAGAGAAATAATATTACACATCGTAATTACAACTCTCTCTCTTATCTCTTACTGAGGACCTAGAGTGACAAGGACCGACTGACTCAACTAATCTTGTACTTAACTCTTGTAGCAGATCTACACTGATGCTCTGACCATCTTCAAGTCCACGCGGTTAACCCTAAAATGTTTGAGTAGAGGGGTGAGCCTACTCGCTCAGTGAATGAGTACTTCAAAGAAACATTCTAAGGCACTAATGTGATTATAGATATAACTTTGAATAAACGTTATGAAATTTAACAACAATAAATACTACACTGAGCAATTCTAAAACAATATAATTGAAATAACAAAGAATGTAAATATTGCATCCAAAGAATAACTACTAGAAGACTATGCTCTAGTCTTCCTTAACTCTTTCATTTATAAGGAACTGTGTGAACCTATATGATCATATTTTAGCTTATTCCCTGATCTATGCAGTGTACTCTGCATAGAGACTCACAGTGCACTACGGCCACACCGTACAAGACTTAGCGACACACCCGGGAAATGCTAAGTTTGACGCCAGCCCTGTTCTGCCACAGGACCACAGGCTCTCCGGCCTCAATGTACTACTCCAAGTGCTCTAGACTCCTCCTCTAACCTGAGCACACAGGCGGAGAGTCTCACGGGGTTACCTCCATGACTCCGCACGGATCTTGTTGCAATAACCTCTATTTTCTCTAGTACCACCGTGACTCTGCACGGATTATTGTTGAACACTGTCTCTCTGTCCTCGTGCCACCATGACTCCGCATGGTTAATGTTGCAACACGAGTTTCACCCCTAAGAAGCATATCTCTCGAAGGGGTTCTACGGTGTTCAGGGCACCTAAGTCTAACATTAATATTATAGATACATGTAAAATAGAAATCATAACTCATTTTACATTTCTCACAAGGCTCACACGGCCTGCCATATCATATCATATAAAACATCATAGCTCATGTATTCAACATATACCATGTCTCAGTAACATCCCTTTCTAGGGCATGTCATATCTCATCACCTGCAATTTATGAGATATGTATTGAAATATAAGAAGCCCTGCAGTATGTAGATATCAACTCAGAGAGAACAAGCATATAAAGTTAAATGCACTAGAAACATACAATTCAACAGTTAAGTATCACCACATCTCATATCGAGACCTTTCATGTCACCATAACATGATTCATTGAACACCCTATCCTTAGGGTTTCATTTGCCTTATTCATTCATCACATGCCAACACCCTACTCTTAGGGTTTCATTCGCCTCATTCACCTTTTCATTTACCTCATTTACTTGTCACATGGCTCTCATAAGGATTTCATAAGATATAAGCATTCACTAAATAAAGATTGTTTTCAACAAATCATATACAATCGATATATGTATGAAACCATGGAAATTGAACTAAATTTAGGTTTCCATGCTATTCACTGAGATATCATGCACCAAGGATAAAATTCAAATAAGGTAATCCATGAGGTACATCCTAACCATTTATAAGTTTACTAGTCCTTTTTAATAAGGTTGAAACTCTAGAGATATCTCAATTAGGTTAAACCCTAATTACATCATATGGTATAAATCTAAAAAGCATTCTTACTAGGATGTGTTGTATACGTTTCTGATGTGAATCTACCATCAAAGAGTCATTCAAACAGAGAAGGAATCCATATCATATCAATTTGCAACAACTTAAATTAAACAGACATTTCAGGGTTTAGAATCACATACCAAGCAATTAGGGATTTGGATGCTATAATCAAATTTCGTGCATTATACTGTTTAAAGGAAGAACCCACTCACCCCAAGGTGTGAAAACACCTCAAAACTGCAGCTCAACTCAGGGGATCTCAAACTCATATCAAATCCCTAGCAAATCTCCCAATTCTTCTTCCATTCAACTAGGAAACCTTGAAAATGAGGGATTATGAAGAAAGGGTGAGAAAAGAGGGAATTTCAGCATCATCTTGGATCAAATCAGAGCATGGACGGAATCTTGACATGAGAGAGAAGATTCACCATAAAAGTCTATGCAAAGGATCCAAACTTACTTGATTTCACCATTCCTCGGACCGCAAAACCCTAGGTCAGCAATTCCTCCTCTTTCTCCACTCAAGCCCTAGCTCTCCCTCTCTCTCTAGATTTTCGTTTCTCTGGGATGGATGACGAAGAATGAGAGCTGTGTGTGTGTGTGGTCGATCATATAAGTCAATTTGAGCTGCTTGGGTCAATTGCATATTGACCCAACACTCAACTTTAATTATATTGGCTGAAAATTCAGTTATACAAAAGTTACTGTAATTCGTTTATTTCAGAGATCAAACCTTCTCCAAAAATTATGGGAATTTATCACGTTGTTTATAATTGATCTATAAAGCTTCAGTTAAAATTTGAGATCATTGGGTGTTACAAATAAATAATTAAAATAGAACAGTGCACTGCTATATTGCAGTCTGCAGCAGATTCGGTCGAGTTTGCCCTGCACAGAACTCGACCGACACCCTCACTGTAGAGATCAAAAGTCATCCAAAAATTATTCCAATTTAACACAGTATCTAAAACTGTGTTTTGCAAGCACAGTTAAAATTTGAGATCAATTGGATATACCAATAAAAAGATAAAATTCAATTACCACACTGCTATATAAATCTGGAAATATGATCGGTCGAGTTTGAAACTCGACCGATAAACAGGTCAGCATATTCTTCAAAAATTCTGATATTTACCAATGTTGTTCAAATTTTATATATCCAAATCATATCCAAATTTGAAGTAAATCAGAGTTACACATAAAATACTAAAAATCATTTAGTGAGACATTCTACTTATCAAATTATGTATTCATATGTCATTAAAACCCTATTTTGGGCCGATTAGGGTTTATGTTTCTCAAACCCTAATTCTCAAGGCAAACGAACAATTAAACTTCTTATCATAGTTAAAACATCCTAATAGTGTTATCGTCATTAATTAGATTTCAAGAATTATTATTCCAATTAATCTTTGCAATTGTCTAGGTGAACCCTAGTTTACCAATTAAGCTCATATGGGGTCGTAACAACATGGTCTTGTGCATTCAGGGAACAATCAACTCCTAACCCATCGGTCCAATGTACCTCTAATACACCCTACTTGACCCTAGGATTGCATTAGGTCTCTACCCTCCCTAAGTGTTTCTTTTGAGATGTCACACATTATTATTTTGTTTAATTCTTTAACCCATATTGCCTTCATATCTCTCTTTTGAGTACACATGATGCAGTGTCGTCCCATCATTGGGCTCGGACCACCTTCCCTCCAGGGCTTGGTGCCATGTCGGTCTTCCCTCCTGGGCTTGACCTCTATGATCTTCCCCTCCAGGGGCTTGATCCTAAACAACTGCATTGTGGACTTAGGCCACCTTCCCTCCTGGGCTTGGTGCCTTCCTGGTCTTCCCTCCTGGGCTTGACCATTTCATGACCTTCCCTCCTGGGATTGGTCATCCACTTAGGCCACCTTCCCTCCTGGGCTTGATGCCTTACTGGTCTTCCCTCCTGGGTTTGACCAGTTGTGTCACTCAGAGTTGGCATCCTTGGGTTCAAAGAATTTAAACTTTCATTTTTTTTATATCTTAAACTCTTCACTTCTCTAGGTGAGGATTAAAGTTATCTCAATACTTCATTACATTTATTCACTTACCTTTTAAGGGAAAGTCCTAGCCTAGGGTGCCTTCTTGGCTCATAGGAGGGGGTTAGGCTCTCTAGCCACAACCTGATCCCAAGATCTAGGTTTTGCCTCCCTCGTAGGTCATCTTCCCACTCTTGCGTTGACCCACCCCAGTTTGGTACACTAACCCTAAAGGTTTCATAGGTATCTCCTTGTTTTCATTAAGTATGACTTTTATCATTATAACATATCAACCCATGTTTGCTCAATTTCTAGAATACCCCCTCATGGACTCTGTCCATTCAATGAACTTGGGTCACCTTCCCTCCAGGGCTTGGTGCTGCCTCGACCTTCCCCTCTAGGGGCTTGGCCACCATCAATAAACTTCTAGAGACAACATGAGGAGTTTGAGCAAGTTATACTCGACCTTTCATTTTCATGTATATATAAAACTATTGGGTTTTTATATCTCTTAAGACTTATCACATAAGTTTTATGCTCCTCATTCCCATATGCATGGGAGATTGAGTTACCTAGACCATCCCTTATCTTTCTTATTCTTGATTTCAAGTTTCACATGGGCAGCGTCCCATACCACCACACCATGTTGATTATCGATTTTAAGTTTCACATGGGTAGTGTCCCATACCACCACACCATGTCCATTAATTAAGATTAAAGTTTTGAGGGTTAGGGACTATACTCTACTTCTTAGAGTTTTTGTATCCCTTGACCCACTAATGTTTTTATACCCCAAACCAAGTCCTTCCTTTAAGAAAGGGCTTACCCCTACATGTATCTTTCTAGTGTCTACCCTCTCTAGAGGGACCTACACAAAAGGTTACATCTTTTCACATTTTACTTCTCTTATTAATATTTTCTTTTCAAACCTTTTTAAGAAAGAGATGAGAAGTAGATGAAATGTGAGATGAGAAACCTAAAAGATACTTTAAGCTTTACAAATTTTTCTCCTAAGTTTCTAAGGACAATTGGAAATTATAAACTATTAAGTATTAGTTGATGAATCTGTGCTCTGATACCAAATGTAACGACCCTCGCTTTTGAGTGTCTAAAAGACCTTAAAGTCATAGATCGTTAATCATATACTCCAGGATCATATTCATCAAATAATACAAAATAGTAAACAATTTCCATTAATGATCGAATATTTACATGTTTAGATAAAAATCTCCTTTAAGGAGTTACATAAATTTTAAATAGAATTAACTTTTACATGTGTGAAAATAAATCATCACAACTAAACCATCAGGAATAACTTTAGTGTCTTTAACATCTTTATATGTACCCTCATGTCCACGCTATCAAGTATATCTGATACCTAAAACATCGACAAACAAATACGCGGTCAGTATATTACTATACTGGTACGTGGGTTCAAACAATAGTCACATGTATAGATATAAGCAAACATCTTTATCTCGCATGTAAGAATATAAACTTATTTTCATATCCTAACCCTTATCTGGTCTACTACCTCAGGTGTAATCACTGTCCCTCCAGGGCTCGTGTGAATTACCCTTAAGATCAGTCTAACCCAAGGTTCAGAATAGTGTTATTTAGTTTACATGATACTCATAAGAACTTTATAGTTTGCAAGAACTAAATAAACAAGCAAGTAGTTTATTTGTCATTCAATCTCATCGAGAAACATCGGCAATCTTAGAATTCAATACATGCATTCATAAGCATAACCACATACATTATGTCATGTAGAAACCATGCAGAATATATCACATGTACTTTAAGAATGCATCCAAACATCCAAGCAACCAAGCATGTAATCAAAAAGTCTCTGAAACAAAGCATACTACGTATGTGTCACCATGTATTCTCATTATACTAATTAGATTTAGATGTACTCCTAAACTAGGGTTTAGGTTATCTTGTGTTTGGACTAGGGATTAGGGCTACAAACTCTAGTTCCATCATATTAAGGTTTCTATGATTACAACTTCAGTTATACATATTAGGTGAAACCCTAATCACCCACTTAAGCATGTTAAATTACTCATGACACCCAAGTCGCATTACTAGCATTAAGATTATATCACGATGTCAACATTGGTTTCAAAACCCTAAAATAGCATGTATATGACTATTAATCTAGAATCATCCATTAATCAATATTATCAAGGTTTTAATCATTATACATGGCAAGATCAGGTGTTAGCCTAACATGAATGAAAATATTCAATTAATCATCAGATTAAGGCAGAACTAGGTTTTCCTTTACATTAAACAGATCTTAATATGTATTACACATACTTTTAGAACAGGAAGCATAATTATACTCTAAATATATTTTATTTAGATTCCTCTCATTCTCCTGATCAATTTTCATATAGAACATATTTTCATCAGAGCATCCTAGCAATTTCTATAATTCTTGTAAGATTTACCTTATTAGGCCAATGGCAAGGCACCACATCAGCGAAAAAGAAACATAATTCACTTACCAGGATTTTAACTCAGATTAAGGGCGAAAGACCTAATAGTCCCGGGGTCTTGCATAAGCGGGTAGGGGCATTCTTGTCCTTTGAGACTAATCACCCTGACGCAGCGTCGCGTTCCCGCCGCTGGCGTGGTTGGCGACGACGTTGCCCGTCAGGGTTTCAACCCCCACTTCTTCTGTTGCGCCTCGATGCCTCCAGTAGAGCAACTGCCAGCGCTGAGGTCCAAGGATCATTCATGCGCCTCCAACTGGTCCCGTGCGAGGCGCCGCTCACAATCTGCTGCCCAACACACCTCCTTCACCGCGTCCTCTCTGCTGTGGAGGCAAGACCTCCATCTGCTACGCACGACTCTATGGAGAGCGCTCCTGCCTCCCAAGGCCCGCTCCCGCTCATCCCCCTCTCCCAGGTTCGTGGCCTGAAGGCTCAAATGCGTAGGGCAGCCACGCTGGCCCTCACCGGACCCAGACAGGGTTGTAAAGCTAAGGACCCAGCGGCGATGGCGGCGGTGCCTATTCCAGTCGAAGTCCTTCTCCCCGGGAGGTGAGTTGGATAGCGAGTGAAAATCTTTGTCGTCCCTGTCTACAACCCGCCACTGAAACCATCACTCGGGTACCTAAGTGCGGTATCACTCTAATCGTCACGCCGCCCAGTGGCTCTTTCCCTTGGCCGGTGCCCACAGACCCTTCCTTTTCTCCCTTCATGTATGAACAACCTAGGAACTAGGTGTAGTCCCAGATCACCTGCTGTTAAGGCCGCCCTAGGCGATGGCAGGAGGAGCGGCTCTGCTATTTTGGCCAACATCTAGGAACACCTTTTCTTGTTCATCGCCAAGCTGCAGATCCTGGGCCAGGAAGGGGAAGGACATGTGAGGGTACAAGATCGGTGAAGGGTTCTTCATGAGCCACCGAACTGATGGTCTGCAACCCTACTCTTGTTCTCATTTTTTCAAGGTTTCTCATAGACTAGAGATGAAGGATGGTGGCTCCAGAGTCCCCTTTATATACACGTCCAAGAGGAACACTAAGGGTAATACGAGAAAGGAAAGGAGGGAGAAAGAGCAATCTGTCCAAAGAGGAAATATCAGTATTCCCTTTCCCATACACATGCGAGTAGAAACAAAAACGCACCATGACTCTCTTTCTTTGGTATATCTTTTAAACCAAGCATCCTCCCCGCATGGAACCTCATCAACTTCTTTTCCAAATAAAAAGGTGGATAATCCTTTAATTAATAAAACCCATGGTTATTCTCTATATAGTTCTGTCAGAAACGACCACTATCATATGATGTGAATTTGGTTTAAGGAAAAGAATCAATCAATACATTTCCATCAAAAGATATACCTTTTTCCATTTTCTTATAAAGATACCTTTCTTTTCAAACATTAAGTGATATTAGGGGAAAGGCAAGGTATTTTGTTTGGAAAACAATTAAACATATTCTCCTTATTTTCCCTTATATGGAAATCTTGACTTTTATTATGACTTGGATTTGACAACAAAAAGTCATTATCATTTACCATTATACAAATCCATTTTTATATATTTCCTTGTGCTACAAGCACACATGCCGCAAATGAAATTAAAATTATTATTCCACCAACAATACCAATAGTCTAATTGTATAATTCAATTTTACCAAATTTTGAGGTTATTACAGTAGTAGCAGGTCGAGGTGAAGGCATGAGGCGATTGCAATCTAGGAATCGCGGGCAGGAGTCCGCAGTTCTTGGGCTGGTTGCGATTGAGGGTATCCTAGGGGGAGAGATCGTGGGCGTTGCATGAGGTAGAGAGATCACAGACAGCTGTCCGCGGTTAGGGAAACCGAGTTGGTGGGGGAAAGAAGAAAGCTGCTGATTGTTGCTTGCCCAAGCAGGCTTGAACAGACCAAGACCCAAAATGGAGTATTGGGCCGAGAAGAAAAGGCCCACCTACCCAAAATGACTTGCACAAAGGTGCAAAAAATTCCATAAAAATAGGGATAATTCTGATTAAACCAAAACAAGTCAAATGTTAGAAGATATGGTCAATAAATGCGAGAATGTAAGCAAAACTGGGCTAGACGAGGTGACTAAACCCTGATGAATGCACATTCATCAAAATACCCTGAACATAAACGTTGCTTGTCCTCGAGTAACACCAAGTCTGAAACAAATGCCAAATGAATACTTTCAACTCGTGTGATTGCATCATCTTCACATTACGATTGCTTTTTCTCTACTCTGTATGACTAAGCATCTCAACTTCCTGAGTCCACTGAACACATCTTACCAAATATTTATTCCTGAGTTTGTTTCCCAACATCACTTCCTCCCTACCTTTTCCAACATTAAGCATGTCTAAGAGTTTCGTAAGAGTCCGGAGATACCCGTAGAACAACAAGTGTGCACTTGATCTGACACTGGTGTTTTTCAAGATATTGGCAAAGTAGGCATTCATTGTGCCAGTAGGTGGAAAAGGGAGTGAAAGGGGTATGGAAGGAAGAAATAAATCTCTCCTCTATTTGACTCGAGATTTTTATTATATGGTTGCAATTTCATTGACTACAATTATTATTATTATTATTATTATTATTATTATTATTATTATTATTATTATTATTATTATTATTATTTATTTTTGTGCGAATCTCTCCTGTTTTTTACTCAAGATTGCATTTTTTGTGTGCGCATTGGCATCTTTTATTGGTGGTACGCCCCTATTACATAGAGAGGGGTATGGAAGAAGTGAATAAAGAGAGAGAGCGTGTGCCACCCCGAACTTAGGGTTAGGCGCTATTTTGGCTTTTTTTATGGACAGAGGGGTAAGAAGATGATAGAAGAAGTGTAGAAGAGAGTTCAGATCAAAATGCAACTTGATTTACATTTCAGTGCACCGAGCTATTCTCCTTATCATAATCTGCTCAAATAATGACTTGATGTGGATCCGGTGGATATTCCATGCTATTGTTCCACTAGTCAGTTAGGAAGCACAATGTGTTTGATCCCTCTCAGTTTGACAAATACTTGCCATTTTTATTGATGATGATGTTAGGATTCATAAGCTTCACACGACGATTTCTATCAATTGGCTAGTTTTAGAAATTGTCCCCCTTGAGGTTTTGCTTCAAATAAGGAGGGTATAATGATTCAAAACTACATGAAAAAATGGGATAGCCGGCTAGATAAAGGCTTTGATTTAAACAAAAGCGTCAAAATGTCATCAAGTTTCTATGCAAAACTACTTTGAAAACTTCAAAGTTTTTTTTGAAGATTTTTGAAATTTTTTTCTCAAAATTGCAACGATGAAATCTTAAGTCTGAAACAGATAGGAGTGGGTGGAAATTAAAGTATGTACCACCCACCCTCCACCCTGAACATAGAAATTTGCTCGTCCCGAGCAAACTCTAAATCTGAGATGGAGGGGAAAAATTATGCTGGTGGGTGCACCAGATGTGGTTGCATTCCTTTCGGCGATGTGTCATCCATCTGAAATCTCAAAAATGAAATTTATCATAACTTAAGATTGCATCTTGTGATGCATCATCGCACACGAAAACTAAAAGTAAAATATAATGTAAAGATCGGGTTGCCTCTCGACAAGCACCTTTGTTTTATGTTGTTGGCTCGACATGCTTCCTTCAATTGTCGGGCAGATAATTTGGTTTGGAAAGATTCAGATATACTTCAGCATTCATGTCAACCGAGGTGAAGTATCTTTTCCGGTGTTGGCCATTGACCACAAATTCTCCTGTCGTTTCACACCATATAACAAAGGCACCATGTGGGTGGATGCTATTAACAATGTAAGGTCCACACCATCGAGAATGGAGTTTTCCTAGGAACAATCTCAATATTGATTTAAATAGAAGAACTTGGTATCCCACTTGAATGTCCTTCATCTTCAGATGATCATCGTGCCACAACTTTGTGCGTTTTTTATAGATTCTGGCATTCTCATAAGCTATCATTTGGAGTTCATCCAGTTCCTAAAGGTGCAGCATCCTGGCTTGGCCAGCTTTCTTCATGTCAAAATTCAGTTGTTTGATTGCCCACCAAGCTTTGTGTTTGAGTTCTATGGGCAGGTGACACGATTTTCCATAGATGAGTCTGAAGGGTGTTATTACAAGAGGAGTCCTGAAAGTAGTTCGGTAGGCCCACAAGGCATCATTGATTTTCACTTACCAATCCTTACAGTTGCGTCCTACAGTCTTCTCCATGATAGCCTTGAGTTGACAGTTTGAAACCTCTACCTTCCCACTTGTTTGTGGGTGGTAGGGGGAATCTACCTTGTGTGTTATACCATATCTTCTCAACAACACTTCAAAGCTTCTTTCTGAAAAATGAGAACCTCCGTCGAATATGATGTGATATTTGAATGAACTAACAAACTCACTCGAGGTTGAAATCCCCGAGCTTTTACCAAAACCAAGTGCAATAATACAACCCGCAAGAGGACGAGTCTTATCGCAGTATAGTTCAGGATAGAACCCAAAGGACAATGTTTTTAAGAATCCTTGTCACCTGAATCTAACTCAAGTAAAACTAATATTTAGAACGATTAATTGATTTGAGGTTATTTAAACTAATAGCAACAAGGTAAAAGTTGAATTAAAGTTAGTGATATGGGATCGCCGGGATGGTACCAGGTTTCACCACCGCTACACATGCAAACGTATTCTATCGCGAATAATCCAGGCAAGATATAACACTCCAAGTAGAGCTGCTACAAAACCCCCCAAACGGGCGTCAGGTTTTACGTAAGCATCACCTTAGGTATTAGATGTCTCGTCACCATCGAGATCACTTTACTTATGACTCTGGAGATACAAAAATCCACAGAGGTTGCGGGCTCCCTATACAGGAGTCAAGCACACAAAAGCGTCATTGAAGGCTAGATGGCTCGTCCCCTCGTGGATCATACACTTACGACCTCGATGGAATCCCATCCTATTTCTAGTTTGGGAGTCAACCCCATTAACCGATAAGCAAGCAGGCGATTAATATACTAGCTAACATCGACGATTAATAAGAAGATACAAAATCCAACTAAGGCTGTGAACCTCCCATACGGGCGTCAGGCGCATAGAAGCATCACCGAAGGCTAGATGGCTCGTCCCCTCACAGATCATACACTTACGACCTCAAGGAATCCTTTCAGAAGTTCTCGTCAAGGAGTCTAACTTGTTAAACGACATTCAAACCTATACATAGATGTTATCCCAATATAGGGAGCACAAAGATGAAAGCAAGCAATTAACCAAACTACTAGCATAACGGTTAACGACGAAATGGAGAGTTATATACATTGCCATGGAGAGTTTAACAAAAGAACATGGTTTGCATGGGCAGCGGGGCTAGTCCCCCCACCCCAGCGAAAAGGTACTACTCGCTCATGATGCGAGAAACAAGAAGGATGAGAGAGAAAGAGAGATCCTCCATGAGCTCGGTGCAGAATGTAGTCACAGCTCAGTGAAGAATATATGCCCCTTGCTCCGTCTTCCTTCTCTTCTCAGCCTCCTTGGTTGCAGCACATGCGGTAGGTGGAGTAGAACTTGATCGGAGTTGTGCTCTAGCAGCCTGGTGGCGTCCGAATCCGATGCCCACAAATGAGGACCCTTGGGGTCCTATTTATAGGCTCAGATCTGTCTCCAAATGGTTTGGATATGTTTTTGGAAATCTCTCCTCCAAACGGTCTGGAGACCGTTCGGTGCCAAACGGTTTGGATACCGTTTGGTATCAAACGGTTTGGAGATCGGCAACTACGTCAATCGGCCTTGAGGACGGTCTCAGTCTCAGCGCGAGTATACAGCAACCGGTCTTGAGTGCACGACATTTGATCTTCGACCGGTCTTCACGCTCGTGGAAAACGGTCTCGGAAACCGCATGGATCCAAACGGTCTGGAGACCGCATAGACCCAAACGGTCTTGAGACCGCATAGACCTAAACAGTCTTGGAACCGCATGGACCCAAACGGTCTTGAAACCGCATGGACCCAAACAGTCTTGAAACCGCATGGTCCCAAACGGTCTTGAGACCGTATATCGATCATGTGGTTTGCAGCTCGTTCGGTCGACCTTAGCAATCGATTTCGGCATTCGATCTTCGTGCATTCCAACAAACGGTCTTGGGACCGCATGGACCCAAACTGTCTTGGGACCGCATGGGCTCAAACGGTCTTGGGACCACATGGACTCAAATGGTCTTGGGACTGCAAGGGCTTAAAAGTTCTTGGGATCGCATGCGTGGAATTGCTTGGTTACCTACATTAAATGAACAATATTTAGTTAAAACCTTGATAATTGAATCAGCTAAGTAGTTTTACACAATATGATTCATATTGAGTGAAAATGGTATGAATATAGTTGAATTGTTTCAAAAAGATAATTGAATTCCATGATAAATATGCACTCATAAAAATACCTCGAACTTAAACATTGCTCGTCCTCGAGTAACACAAAATCTGAAACAGTTGCCAAATGAATATTTTCAATCTGTGTGATTGCTTCATCTTCACATCACGACTGTTTTCTTTCTGCTCGATATGAATCAGTATCTCAACCTCCTGGGACCACTAAACACATCTTACCATATCTTCGTTCCTGAGTTCGTTTTCCAATATCACTTCCTCTTCACTTTTTCCAACAACAAGCATGTCAAAGAGTTTTATAAGAGTCCAGAGATACCCGCAGAATCAAGAAGTGTGCATCCGATCTGACACTGGTGTTTTTCAGGATAGAGGGGGCATGCATTGTGCCCTTAGGTATAAAAAGGAGTGAAGGGTGGTATGGGAAGAAGAAAATCTCTCCTCTATTCGACTCAAGATTTTTTTATTTGTTTTGCAATTTCATTTATTGCATATTTTTTGTGTGCAAATATCTCCTCTATTCGACTCGTGATTGCATTTCTTTTTGTGTACACTTTGGCATCTTTTGTTTGCAAATCTCTCCTCTATTCGACTCAAGATTGCATTTTTGGTGGTACGCCCCTATTTATTTGTGAGGGGTATGGAAGAAGCAGATAAGGAGGGAAGTGGCGTGCCACCCCGAACTTAGGGTTTGGCACAAATTCGACTACTTTTGTTTCTTTTGATGAATGGAGGGGTACGAAGATGATGGAAGAAGTGTAGAAGAGAGTTCAGATCATAATGCAACTTGATTTACAATTCAACGTACCGGGTTGTTCTCTTTGTCGTACTCTTGCTCAAATAATGACTTGATGAGGATCCAGCGGGGTTTCCATGCTATTGTTCCACTAGTCAGTTAGGAAGCACGACGTGTTTGATCCCTATCGGTTTGACAGACACTTATCATCTTTATAAAAAGTATCATGAGGTTAGGAATCATAAGCTTCACAAGATGATTTCAAGCAAAAGGCTTGTTTCAAAAATTGGCCCTTTTGAGGATTTACTTCGAATAAGGAGGGTATAATGATTGAAAATGCATAGCAAATCTTGTTCAATCTTTTTGAAAAAACATAAAAATTTTGAAAAATTTTATCAAGAATGTGATAGTGAAAACTTCAGTATGAAAAGGGGGTGTAGGTGGAAAGTGAGGTACGTACCACCCACCCTCCACCCCGAACTTAGAGATTTGCTCATCCCGAGCAAACCCTAAATCCAAGATGGAGGGGAAAGATCATGCCAGAATGACCACCGGGTGTGGTTGCGTTCCGATCAGCGTGCATCCTCTTATCTGAAAAGGGTAAAGGGCAGTTAGATCTTAAAAGTAGCATCTCACGAAGTGAATTTTATTTAAATAAAAGCTAACTAAAAGGTAAAAACAAAAATTTGAAAAGTAAAACGGATTTATTGATCGGGTTGCCTCCCAACAAGCACCTTTGTTTTACGTCGATGGCTCGACATAATTCTACAGCTTCATGGTGGATCTTTTGGATCAGTGAGTTCCAGCGTTGGTTCAGTGCTAATGTCAATTGAGGTGAAATATCTTTTCAAGCGGTGACCATTTGCCATAAATTTGCCTGTCTTTTCACTCCATAAAGAGAAAGCACCATGTGGGGAGATACTTTTGACAATGTAAGGTCCAGACCAGCGGGAATAGAGTTTTCCTGGGAATAACTTTAATCTTGAGTTGAATACCAGAACTTGGTCTCCCACTTGTATGTCTTTTCTTTTCAGATGTCCATCGTGCCAAAGTTTTGTATGTTCTTTGTAGATTCGTGCATTCTCATAGGCTATCATCCTGAGTTCATTCAGCTCTTGGAGTTGCAGAATTCTAGCCTGGCCTGCTTCTTTCATATCAAAGTTCAATTGTTTAATTGCCCACCATGCCTTGTGTTCCAGATCGACCGGAAGGTGGCAAGCTTTTCCATATATTAACCGAAAAGGTGTAGTCCCAAGGGGAGTTTTATAAGCAGTACGATAAGCCCATAAGGTGTTGTTGATTTTTGCTGACCAGTCCTTTCGATTACGTCCAACAGTCTTCTCTAGAATAGCCTTTAGTTGACGGTTAGAGACCTCAACCTGTCCACTTGTCTGTGGATTGTAAGGTGAGGCTACCTTATGTGTTACACCATATTTTCTCAGTAAAGCTTCAAGGCTTCTTTCAAGGAAGTGGGACCCTCCGTCAGATATCACGGTTCGTGGAACTCCAAAACGGGGGAAATTAATATCTTTGAATAACTGGATGATGGGTTTGGAATCACTAGTGACGGTAGGTATAGCTTCAACCCATTTTGAGACGTAGTCCACCGACTCCACCACCACTAGGATGTATGAAACTCCATGAGAAGATGGGAATGGACCCATGTAGTCCACCCCCCAAACATCGAATATCTCAACTTCTTACCATAGATTCAGTGGCATCTCGTCTCTCTTCATTATATTTCCTGATCTTTGACATTTGTCACATGATAGGAAAAAATTGTAAGAATCTTTGGATATGGTTGGACAGAAGAATCCACATTGCAAAACCTTTAGGGCAGTCTTTTTAGAGCTCATATGCCCCCCCACAGGTCCTGAGTGACAATGTTCTAAAATAGATTGATCTTCTTCTTTGGTGATACAACGTCTATACAGACCATCAGCACATAGTTTAAAAAGATATGGTTCATCCCAGTGATATTGCTTCACATCATGCATGAACTTCCTCAGTGCATTCCCAGTGCATTGAGGATGGATGACCCCGGCAGCAAGGTAGTTTACAAAATCTGAATACCATGGTATAACTTCCGAGACCCTCATTAGCTGATCATCTGACTGGGAATCATTGATCGAAATCTTCTCAGTATCCAGAGTGTGGATGCGACTGAGGTGATCTTCTACAACATTTTCCATCCCTTTTTATCTCTTATCTCAAAATCAAATTCTTGTAGTAACAGGATCCATCTAATCAGCCTTGGTTTTGCATCTTTCTTTGCCAGAAGGTAATGAATAGCAGCATGGTCTGTGTAGACAACGACCTTTGAACCAATAAGGTAGGACCTGAATTTTTCAAAGGCGTAGATGACTACTAGAAGTTCTTTCTCAGTAGTAGCATAATTCCGTTGAGCTTCATCGAGGGTCTTTGATGCATAATAGATCACATAATGTTTCTTTTCTATACATTGCCCTAAAACAGCACCCACAGCGTAATCACTGGCATCACACATAATTTTAAAAGGATGGTCCCAGTCAGGAGCTCGAATGATGGGAGTGGTAGTAAGGGCTTGTTTTAGTGTGTTGATGCTTTTGACACCATCTCCATTGAAATTGAAATCAGTATCCTTTAGTAGTAGGTTCGTCATTGGCTTAGTTATCTTGGAAAAATCCTTTATGAATCTTCTATAGAATCTGGCATGACCAAGGAAGGCACGAACTTCTTTTACATTCGTGGGAGTAGCCAATTTAGAGATCACTTCTATCTTGGCTTTATCTACTTCAATTCCTCTATTGCTAAACCTATGGCCCAGGACAATGCCTTCTGTTACCATGAAATGACATTTCCCCCAATTTAGCACGAGATGCGCTTCTTCACAACATTTGAGGACCAGGTAGAGGTGCTTTAGACACGAATTGAATGAGTCTCTGTATACAGAAAAATCATCCATGAAGACCTCCATAATAGTTTCAGTAAGCCCCGCAAAAATTGCAGCCATGCAATGTTGAAAAGTTGCGGGTGCATTACAGAGACCAAACGACATTCTTTTAAATGCGTATGTTCCGAACGGATAGGTGAAAGTCATTTTTTCTTGATCATCTGGATGTATGGGAATATGATAGAATCCAGAGTAACCATCAAGATAATAGAAATATTCTTGGTGAGCCAACCTTTCTAAGACTTGATCAAGGAAGGGCATAGGAAAGTGATATTTTCGAGTTGCCTTGTTTAATTTCCTATAATCTATGCACATACTCCACCCTGTGACTGTTCGAGTGGGGATGAGCTCGTTGTTTTCATTCCGTATAGTATTTGTTCCACCTTTCTTTGGGACTACATGCACTGGGCTCACCCATGGCAAATCTGATATCAGATAAATTATTCCAGCTGTGAGAAGTTTAATGATTTCAGGACGGACCACTTCCTTCATATTAGGATTCAACATCCATTTATGCTCAATAGTCGGCTTGTGATCTTCCATCATAGGGATCTTATGCATACACAATGCTTGACTGACCCCAGTGAGGTCACTCATTTTATAGCCGATGGCTTTCTTTCATTCCATTAATTCCTCCAGAAGCTTCTCTTCTTGTTCAGTTGTTAAATTGAAATTTATAATATTTGGACAAACCTTGAGATCATCTAAAAACATGTACTTCAGTCCTACGGGTAAGAGCTTCATTTTGGGAGCCTCTGGTTTTTCGCTTGCTTCTTCTATAGTTTCCATAGCTTTGAGTTCTTCGCTAGTGGCTTCAACGTCTTCTTTAGCAGAGTTGAGGGATTCAATGTAATCCTTTGCTCTTTCGTCGATTGGATCATCAATTGATAGGTCTGATAGAGCAGTTTCTAAGGGATCGTATGATTCATGATACTCTTGGGTTAGATGTGACATTTGCTCAACACAATCAATCAGATAGACTTCTTCCTGTATACTGGGTCTTCTCATACTTTCAAAAACTTTGAATTCTAGCATCTCTTTGCCTAATCTGAGCAGTAAGGTACTGGATTCAACATCAATTAGGGGTCTTGCAGTGGTGAGGAACGGATGACCGAAGATGAGGGGATATTTGGTGTCTTCTTTTATATCCATAATGACGAAGTCGCATGGAACATATGTGTCCATTCCTACCTTGACCGGGATATCTTCGAGGATTCCTAACGGACGTTTTATCGAATTGTCTGCAAGCTAAATAGTCATACTAGTAGGAAGAAATTATGCAAACCCTAATCTTTTGCACAGGCTGAATGGCATAATAGAGATGCTTGCACCGAGATCTGCCAATCCTTTCTTGCATGACGAGTCACCAATGTGACATGAGATTCCAAAGGATCTCGGATCTTTTTGTTTCTTTGGCATCTTGCTCAATATGATATCCGATGTAGTTGTAGCCAGTTTTACTATCTCGTATTCCTCAGTTATATACTTCCTGGTGAGGAGTGACTTTAGATACTTAGTCCAGGCTGGTATCTCAGCCAGAGCGTCCAAGAAGGGTATATCAACATGAAGTTTCTTCATAGCCTCTTTAAACTTATTGAATCTAGTATCGAGCTTGGTTTGCCTCAGGCGGGATGGGAAGGGTATACGAGGCTTATATATAGGAATATCAGGTTCTGGTGTTTCAGTTTCTTCATCAGTAGATTTCTCAGGACTTCCCTTATCAGTTTTATCTTCCTTTGATTTAGACTCTGGTGTTGTTGAGTTTTGGATAATCACTGGTTCCTCTTCGTCTGTAATAACCACATGTGTCTCAACTGGGGGATCTGAATAGTCTTTTCCTGATCTGGTGGTGACATCCTTCAACTATTTAGGATGTTTGGGATTGTTCTCAGGTTGGCCAGCAAATACTCCAACAGGTGGCTTTATGCTAGCAGCGAGTTGAGCTAGTTGATATTCAATAGCCTTCTGCTGAGCTTGTTGGTCGGCTATCATCGTTTGCTGAGTTTGCAACATTTTTTCAATGGTTGATAGCTTGTCATCAGAAGGGATGGGTCTTGTTTGTCCTTGCTATTGATTAAGATTCTGATACTGAGAGTTGTTTTGATAGTTATTGTAGTTCCTATTCTGAAAGTTTCCCTTGAAGTTTCCTTGATTCCCAAAATTTTATTGTTGATTATATTGGAATCCTGTTGGGCTTCTTGATTGATTGTTATAACTGAATTGATGCGGGTTTACTGCTCCTGAAGGGTTTCCATATTGAAAACCCGAGTGATTCCTATTCTGATTCGTATTGTAATAGTTTTGCCCAGGAATGGTGTTGATAGCATTAAGATTTTCCATTTGACCATTATCCCCTTGTCCACATACATTGCTCAGAACGACGTTGTAGAGAACATTGCATGATAAAGTGGAATGATTGGTGCTTTTGCATGCCTCACAGAATAGAGAAGTAGACTTGACCTATTCCGGTTGCCGAGTGGGTGAACGTCCTCTTCCAATAGCAGCTAGGGATGATTCTATATGATCTTGCTTGGCAACTAAGACCTTCAAAGTTTCAGTGATAGAGTTGTACTCATGAATAACTTCAGCCATGGCTACTTTCAAGACTCCTTTACCTACAGATCTACCCCAATTGGCTTGACTTTCTGCTCCTAGGGTGATGACTCTCCAGGCGTTGTCGTAACTTTGACGCATGAAGTTTCCCCCAGATGAGGAATTTAGAAACATCTTGACATCATCCTCCACACCCCTATAGAAGATTTCTATGATTTGATTCTTGGGAATTCCGTAGTGTGGACATTTGCATAGGAGCTCTTTGTACCTATTCCATGCTTCAGCAAGAGTTTCTCTAGGGACTTGAGTGAAATTTGTTATTCGGCCCCTAATTTCATATGTAAGAGATGGAGGATAGAACTTTTCCAGAAATGCATTTTGAAGTTGTTCCCAGGTGGTGATGGGTACTTCACTTTGTAATGAATTGTACCAACTTATGGCTCTATCAACAAGGGAATACTTGAACAGACGAAGTCGAATGGCATCATCGGAGACTCCATTTTGCTTTGTCATAGCACATAGGTTGATGAATCTCAGAAGATGTCCTTGGTTGTCCTCTGCTTGTTTGCCATAGAAAGGGTTGTTTTGAAGCAATGTAATCCAATGTGCCCTAATCTCAAAATTGGCGGCATCGATGGGAGGAGGTTGTACTGGATGATAAACATTCGCAGCCTTCGGGATTGAGAACTCTCTAAGATCCTTTTGTAGTTCGGCTGCTTGCACTGCTGCTTGTGCTGCTAGGATTTCCTGTTGAACCATAGCCCTGGCTTCTTGCATGAGCCTCTCTCTTTGTGCATTGATGGCTTGAGCTACCCTTCGGGCTACCTCTTCTTCTTGAGCCGTCCTTGCTTGATTTTCTCTGATCTGACGATGGAAAGTTCTGTCTATTTTGGGATCAAAGCTCGTTGTGAGTCTGGGGCTGTCCGAACGGTGCATACACTATGCGTTGGGTTGTACCTGAAAATTAGAAAGATTTTGAAAGTGAGATCCACAAAGTAGAGTCAAATTCAAGTAGATGATCGATTTTTTCAAAAGAAAACGCAAAATCCTAGATTAGTCTTAAAAGAACTAGATTTGACTGACTGATTCCGTTTTCCCCGGCAACGGTGCCAGAATTTGATGTGATATTTGAATGCACTAACAAACTCACTCGGGGTTGAAATCCCCGAGCTTTTACCAAAACCAAGTGCAATAATACCCCCCGCAAGCAGACGAGTCTTATCGCAGTATAGTTAAGGATCGAACCCAAAGGATAACATTTTTAAGAATCCTTGTCAGTTGAATCTAACTCAAGTAAAACTAATATTTAGAACGATTGGTTGATTTGAGGTTATTTAAACTAATAGCAAGAAGGTAAAATCTGAATTAAAGTTAGGTTGTGATCGATGATATGGGATCGCCGGGATGGTACCGAGTTTCACCACCGCTACACATGCAAACGTATTCTATCGCGAACAATCCAGGCAAGATATAACACTCCAAGTAGAGATTCTGTAAAACCCCCCATACAGGCGTCAGGTTTTGCGTAAGCATCACCTTAGGCATCAGATGTCTCATCACCATCGGGATCACTTTACTTACGGCTCTAGAGATACAAAAATCCACGGAGGTTGCGGCCCCCCTATACAGGCGTCAGGCACACAGAAGCATCATCGAAGGCTAGATGGCTCGTCCCCTCGCGGATCATACACTTACGACCTTGATGGAATCCCATCCTATTTCTAGTTTGGCAGTCAACCCCATTAACCGATAAGCAAGCAGGCGATTAATATACTAGCTAACATCGACGATTAACAAGAAGATACAAAATCCAACTAAGGCTGTGAACCCCCATACGTGAGTCAGGTGCACAGAAGCGTCACCGAAGGCTAGATGGCTCGTCCCCTCGCGGATCATACACTTACGACCTCAAGAAATCCTTTTAGAAGTTCTCGTCAAGGAGTCTAACTTGTTAAACGACGTTCGAACCTATAATATAGGGAGCACAAAGATGAAAGCAAGCAATTAACCAAACTACTAGCATAACAATTAACGACGAAATGGAGAGTTATATACACTGCCATGGAGAGTTTAACAAAAGAACATGGTTTGCATGGGCAGCGGGGCTAGTCCCCGCACCCCAGTAAAAAGGTACTACTCACTCATGATGCAAGAAACAAGAAGGACGAGAGAGAAAGAGAGATCCGCCATGAGCTCGGTGCAGAAGGTAGTCACAGCTCGGTGAAGAAGATACATCCCTTGCTCCGTCTTCCTTCTCTTCTCAGCTTCCTTGGTAGCAACACAGGCGGTAGGTGGAGTGGAACTTGATCGGAGTTGTGCTCTGGCAGCCTAGTGGCATACGGATCCGATGCCCACAAATGAGGACCCTTGGGGTCCTATTTATAGGCTCAGATCTATCTCCAAACGGTTTGGATAAGTTGCTGGAAATCTCTCCTCCAAACGGTCTGGATGTGTAAAATGGTTTGGAGACCGTTTGGTGCCAAACGGTTTGTAGACCGTTTGGTATCAAACGGTTTGGAGATCGGCAGCTACGTCAATCGGTCTTGAGGACGGTCTCAGTCTCAGCGCGAGTATACAACAACCGGTCTTGAGTGCGCGACATTTGATCTTCGATCGGTCTTCACGCTTGCGGCAAACGGTCTCAGAAACTGCATGGATCCAAACGGTCTTGAGACCGCATAGACCCAAACGGTCTTGAGACCGCATAGACCCAAACGCTCTTGAGACTGCATAGACCCAAACAGTCTTGGAACCGCATGGACCCAAACGGTCTTGAAACCGCATGGACCCAAACGGTCTTGAAACCGCATGGGCCCAAATGGTCTTGAGACTGCATATCGATCATGCGGTTTGCAGCTCATGCGGTCGACCTTAGCAATCGGTTTCGGCATTCGATCTTCGTGCATTCCAGCAAACAGTCTTGGGACCGTATGGACCCAAACGGTCTTGGGACTACATGGGCTCAAACGGTCTTGGGACCACATGAACTCAAACGGTCTTGGGACCGCAATGGCTCAAACGGTCTTGGGACCGCATGCGTGGAATTGCTTGGTTACCTGCATTAAATGAACAATATTTAGTTAAAACCTTGATAATTGAATCAACTAAGTAGTTTTACACATTATGATTCATATTGAGTGAAAATGGTATGAATAAAGTTGAATTTGTTTCAAAAAGATAACTGAATTCCATGATGAATATGCACTCATCAGGATATCACAGTGTGTGGGACTCCAAAATGGGGAAATATAATGTCTTTGAACATTTTGGTGACAAGGTTTGAATCACTAGTGACTGTTGGTATGGACTCTACCCATTTAGAGACATAATCCACTTTGACTAGAATGTAGCAAAATCTATGCGAGGATGGGAATGGGCCCATGTAGTCCACTCCCCAAACCTCAAAAATCTCTACTTCTTGCCATAACTTCAGTGTCATCTCATCTCTTTTCGTAATGTTACCCGTTCTATGACACTTGTCACATGATAGAACAAAGTTGTAGGCATTTCTGGATATGTTTGGCCAAAAGAAACAACATTGCAAAATCTTCAAAGCAGTTTTCTTAGAACTCATATGGCCTCCAACTGGGCCTGAGTGGCATTGCTCTAAAACACGTTGGGCTTCTTCCTCAGCGATACAATGTCTGTAGAGACCATCAGCATAAAGCTTGAAGAGATACAGTTCATCCCAGCGATATTGCCTCACATCATGCATGAATTTCTTCAGTGCATTTCCAGTACATTCAGGGTGGATGACACCAGAGGCGAGGTAGTTCACATAGTCCGAGTACCAAGGAGTAGTTTCTGAGACTTTCATGAGATGGTCATATGGAAGAGAATTGTTAATTGGGATCTTTTCAGTATCCAGGGTATGGATACGACTCAAGTGGTCAGCCACAACATTCTATGTACCTTTCTTATCTCTTATCTCTATATCAAATTCTTGCAAGAGGAGAATCCATCTGATCAACCTAGGTTTTGCATCTTTCTTTTTCAGGAGGTAATGAACAGCAACATGGTCTGTATAAATAATGTAATGACCCTGACCTGGGTTATGAGGTAACCATATTTGTTTTGGCTAATAAAGTTGCTTAGAACTTTAATATAATCCTCTAAGGTGTTTTGTTATCACGTGACACACTTATGTTCCAAGTTTGGTCCTGATTGAATGTTGTTTGAGCAATGTTCCTTTGTTTTGGACCAAAGTGCAATTTACCCAAGTTGAGGGGTTATATTGCAATATGTCATATTTTGAACATGCCTCATGTGTTTTAGCATCATTATAGACAGAATGATGCAAGGTGGTGGCTTGTGGAAAGCCCAAATTCCAAGTTTGAACTTGTTTGAACAATGCTGGTACCTTGTGCACCAATTTTGGTACAAATTGTAATTTACCCAAAATGTGGGGTTGATATGAAAATTACCACCTCTAGAGTGTCCCTACTCCCTCCAAGTATCATGTAGAGGATATATACAGAATGAGACACCATGTTTGATTCCATTATGAATTATGATTATCTTGGTGATGAAATGACCAAGAAAAGGGTTGAATATGAAAGCTTAACTTGAGTTGTATCAAGTTGAAAAGCTTATATATGAGTGCCTATCGGATAAGTATCCATAGGAGGAGCCTCATAAAGTTTTGTGAACTCTTGGAAAAGGCCATGTCGTTTAAATCACCTCAAGGAGGTGAGTTGTGTCGGGTTACAACTTCCTTAGTAAAGTTGTGACGAGTTGTGCATAAAGTGATGAATTAATTAATATATCTTAATCAAAGGGATATGTAATGGATGAATATTAATCCCTAGATCTCCCTCAACTATTTTTCATTTCAAGATAAATGTTGATGCATGTATGTACACGTGTCATCCATGCATGGACACGTGGCACCTACTAGCTCAAATTGATGACACCTCATTTTTACCTTCCTGCATGAGCAACAAGTATATATACCACTAATTTCACCCCTTAGTGGATTTTTTTGAATCTTACCACCTTCCTTCCCTGAGGTATCGTGCATAGGGTCCCTATATCGTGCAGGAGTGATGTGGTATCATGCATGGGCCTTGGGTATCACCCATGGAAAGATCATATCGCCCAAGTAGGGTGATATCGGCCAAGAAGGGTGATATCGGCCATAGTGAAGTGTTTTTGGCCCCAAGTGAGGGAGATATCGGCCACAAGTGGTGGAATATCGTGCAAGGGTTGTGAGGTATCGTTCAAAGGTGCTAGAGTAAGAAGTAGCTCAAATAATAACCCTAAGGTGAGACCATGATCATCTTCAACCTTGGATTGAAGTATGATTTTAGGGTTTTGATCTTCTTTTCTTTTCTTCTTCACCAATTGCTTATCCATGGTGATTACTTGTATATGAAGGAGTTTTGAACGAGCCTTGGACTTTTTATAAGTCAACTTCAACCTTAGCAACGTGGATATTTGGAGCTTGGAGCTTTGAAGTTGTTCTTATGGCAGGTTATATAACTTGAACTCAACCATGTTATTATTCATCACCTAAATTGCTATACATAATGAATTACTTTTAATTCCAAAATTTCCTGAAATAGTTGATGAAATTATGAGTTCTAGTAGTTTCTTAGATCAGTTTCCATGAACTATAACAGTTAGAACGAAGGTCTAGATCTTGTAGATAATGGTATCACTTTATAAAAGTGATATCGGGTGCAAGCACACAAGCAAGCACCTCTAACCCGATATGATGATGCACCTACTTCACTAGAACAATATGGATATGATTGTATACCTTCTTGCACTATATGGGGGTGTAGTATACACCTCTTTCATGAGAGGGAGTCAAGTACAGACTCCATGCACGGATCAAGGTTAAATGAATACTTATAAGTTGACATGAAACCCTAATTTGGGTAACCCGATATGAGTAAAGAATAGAAAATGCTATTGCACGATATAATCATATATTATATCATTGTTACTTGGTATCATGAAGCACACATATATGGTGAACGATATGAACATTTAAGTAAACCCTATTGCATGATATGGTAGCTCGATACACAACCCTAGTTGATGTCTAGCCCAACATGGTGATGAGTTGATACTTCTTAAATACCATGGGTGATACATACATGTATCATGTGCCCGTCACAACAAACCCTAACCTGACATGGGTGTTACAACCCAACATTGAACAGTCTAGCTCGACATGGCTTGGTGCCCTTCACTCCTATCGACTTGTATATTGGGTTGAGCCCGATATGGCACACTCTAACCTGTCATGACCAACCCTAGATGGTGAGACACCCGATATGGTGATTGAATGCATCTCTAGCCCGACATGGTGATGGCTTAATACCTCATGCACGACATGGGTAACACATACAAACACCTATAGCCCTATATGAATGGTGTGTATATACTTCTAGCCCAATATGGTGAGTGCTCATATACTTACAACCCGATATGGTGAACATATGCACACTTCTAACCTGAGATACCTTGTAAAGGTGAGGGAAAGACACTCTTAGGAGTGATGAGTGTAACACCAAGTAATGGTGTGGCTAATACCTTGATAGTTGAAACACCCAAAGTGGTTGATGATGGACAACCTTATATCAACAATGCATTAACCCGAGATGAGTCCATATCATTGATGATAGTTGGGTAATTCAAGTGTGTGACTTATGGCCAATACTTTACAAGATTAATATGATGGGATAGTGGATAAAGTATTAGGATGGGAAATACCCTAATACAATATAAGTTGATGAACTTATGTAAGCTTCACATCCAACACTTTAAGGTTGTTACACCTTGATGCATTTTAAATCCAATATACATGGATGAGTAACACATGAAGTATGTCATGTCAATTGTTACATTGATATGTAATGAGTTTAATGAACTTTGATAAGTGTAGGCTAACATACCTTGAGAAAGGGTTAAGCCAAGTTAATAGAGTATGATGTAATCATATTCTGGTAAGGATGAGAGAGAAACTCATACCTTGTGTTGATAATCATTTAATGGTAAATGATGAGAATAAATAAGTATGATTGAATACTTATGATATCAATGTATGCTCCTAGATGTGTGGAGCAATGATTTATGGTTTGGATTAATAATATGAACATGAAACCCTATTCAGCTATAAAGGGAAACCCTAACCCTAATGATGGGAAGGATGTAATTCTCTTATGACATAAGCCTTGTAAGGCATGTTAAATACTTGGATGAAAAGTATAATGATTAATGGCCTTGTGAACCATGTGAATAAGTTGTATCCTAGTGAGAGGTGATAAGATGTGTAATGGCCTTGTGAGCCATGTGAATGAGTTGTTTCCTAGTGAGAGGTGACAAGATGTGCAATGGGCCCTGTGAGCCATGTGAGATGCTTGTACAACAAGTATCATGTATACCTTGGTCTGAGGACCTAGAGATAATAGTTACCTGATAAGTGGTAATAGTGTTCTGTGATGAACTAAGGGTTTGAATACCTAGATCCAGTAATCATGATAATAATGATGTGAAGGGATGAGAATTCCCAGTAATGTGATAAGGGACTGAGATCCCAAGTATCATGTGTTTTAAAGTTCTGAAAGTACATGATAGATGTATTACGCCTTTCTTTGTAGCACATGTTATAATAATTCTTGTTTGAAACTTGATTGATGCTAAAAGATATGGTAATGCACTAAATTAATCAAGTGGAATCTTATCATGTAGTGCCCTGGCCATAGATCCATCATCGTCAGTAGCTGGTGATGGTGAAATAGGTTTTCCTATGGGATCTCCTGATGAACTTATATTGTTGAATATGTGGGGGTGATGGGTGTGAATACCTTATGCCCTAATGAAGGGATTGACGTGAGATAAACACGAGATCTCTCAATCCTTCATTATAAAGGTCAGGATGGATGTATCATGAATCTCCCAATGATGATGAATGTTGGATGATGTGGAGATAAACATAAAATCTCTTGATTCCGATGATGAATACCGTATGATGTGGAGATCAACATAAAATCTCTTGATTCCGAAGATAGTGCAGCTGCCCCTGCAACTCTGTAGAGAAGTTTCCAGTATACCCTGGAAAGCTATTTAATAGAAACATAAGATGTCCTACATGTGGTCTCGCACTGACCGAGACAAGGGAGGTCATAGAAGCCGGCTCTATTAGACAACCTTTATGGCACCAACTTTGGGTTTCGTAACTGAAGGTTGGAGTATGAGCGGTATACCTCATCTCCTTAGGGCATACGTGTGATTGTAAAATGTAATCAGCCGAGTTGCATATCTGCTTAAGGATCGAATATGGAAAACATTGATTGATGCGTACTTCAGTTATACATCTTAGTTGATAGATGTTATTTATGCTCTTTATATTCCTTGCAAAGCAGATAGATGATTTATAACTCTACCATGGGTAGATGCAACGTTCTCCTTAGGAAAGGAGAATACTTCATTTTGTTCATACAGTGAATTATCCTACCTGTTCATATAAAAAGAACCTCTGCTCAGTTTATAAATGCTTAATTTGTGATAATAATATGGTCGGCAGAGAGTTATATCTCTCCCTGGGACAATTGTCTCACCCTGTGAGATCCACATTTTTTTTAGGTGGACATGCACGAGGTGGAGAAGAATCTTTCAATAGAGGAGGAACAACAGCTGAGGCAGTAGTGACAACTCAGGTTGAGTGTACTGTCTGTCGTGTCTTGTAGATAGAAGTCCTATGTGTCGTCTATGTACTCTCATGTCCTTGGAATTAGTTCGTACTGGTTTCATAAATAATCTGAGATTTTGGCTTGAATGCCTCGAGGTTTTATGTTGCTCCAATATGTGTTTTGATAGAGAAACTGTTATTTGTTATCCTCGAGAAGAGATGGTACAATGTATGTACAATGTGAACAATGATGTATATAATGTTTTGGTTCTGCCTTAAAGAGTTTTCCTAGAAATGGATCTCTTTGCAAAACAGTTTTAATTTTTAGTTATTTTTGTTAATCTGTTGTTTATGTTTATTCCGCTTAATTAATGATGATTTGTTTGTCAGTTTGATGACGGTCGTCACAAACAATGACCTTCGAACCAATGAGGTAGGATCTGAATTTGTCAAAGGCATACACAACTGCTAAGAGTTCCTTCTCGGTAGTTGCATAATTCCTTTGAGCTTCGTCAAGGGCCTTTGATGCACAGTAGATGACATGATGTTTCATCTCTATGCACTGGCCTAAGATGGCACCGACTGCGTAATCACTGGCATCACACATGATTTCAAATGGGTGCCCCCAATCTGGAGCTTGGATGATGGGTGTTGTTGTAAGGGCATGCTTCAGGTTTTTGAAACTCTTGACACATTCTTCGTCGAAATGGAACTCAACATCCTTTAGCAACAAATTCATCATCGACTTGGTTATCTTGGAGAAATTCTTTATAATCTGTATGTAAAAGCTTGCATGACTAAGGAATGTGCAAACTTCTCTTACATTTGTCGGGGTAGTGTGTTTTGAAATTACTTCGATTTTAGCTCTGTCTACTTCGATTCCTCAGCTGCTGACTCTATGGCCAAGAACAATGCCTTCCTTTACCATAAAGTAGCACTTCTCCCAGTTTAACACTAGATGAGCTTCTTCACACCATTTAAGGACAAGGGAGAGGTGCTTCATGCATGAGTCGTATGAATCTCCATATACGGAAAAATCATCCATAAAAATTTCCATGATAGTTTCAGTGAGACCAGTGAATATAGCTGCCATGCAACGTTGGAAAGTTTCTAGTGCATTGTAGAGACCGAACGAAATCCTTCTAAAGGCATACGTTCCAAACGGGCAAGTAAAAGTTTTTTTCTCTGGGTCATCTGGATGTATAGGGATTTGATAGAATCCAGAGTAACCGTCAAGATAGCAGAAATATTCTTGGTGAGCCAACAACTGTAAAAGGCATCGGGAAATGATCCTTACGAGTTGCCTTATTCAACTTCCTGTAATCGATACACATCCTCCACTCGATAACTATTCAAGTGGGGATGATTTCATTATCTTCATTCCGTATCACAATAGTGCCACCATTCTTCAACATGTACATGACTCACCCATGGCGAGTCAAATATAGGATAAATGATCCCCGTAGTGAGAAATTTAATGACTTCAATGCAAACAACTTCTTTCATATTAGGATTCAGCTACCTTTGATGTTCAACATTCGGCTTGTGGTCTTCCACCATTGGGATTTTGTGCATGCAAAGTGCTTGACTGACCCCAGTGAGATCACTCATCTTGTAGCCGATAACTTTCCTTCTTTCTTTTAATTCTTTTAAGAGTTTATCTTCTTGTTCGGTTATTAGGTCGGAATTTATAATAACTGGGTAGACTTTGAGATCATCCAGAAACAAGTACTTTAGTCCCTCAAGTAGGGGCTTCATTTTAGGAGCTTCAGGTTTCTCACATAGGTCTTTAGCTACATCCAAAACCTTGAGTTCCTCAACTTTAGCTTCAGGATCTTCTTCGGCAACATTAAGTTGGAGAACGCAATCCTTCACTTGTTCATCGATGAAGTTGTCAGCAGATGGATTTGTTAGAGCCACTTCTAAAGGATCATCTTGTTCATAATCCTCTTGTGTAAGGAGTGACATTTTCTCTATGCAATCAATCAAGTATACTTCTTCTTGCATGCTTGGTCTTCGCATACTTTCAAAAACCTTGAACTTGAGAGTTTCTTTACCTAGTATGAGGAGCAAGGTTCCTACTTCTACATCAATCAGAGCTCTCAGAGTGGCAAGGAATGGACGGCCAAAGATAAGAGGGTATCTGGCGTCTTCTTTTATGTCCATGATGACAAAGTCACATGGGACATAAGTGTAAGGACCCTGACCTGCGTTTAGGGCTTACCCTGTTTGTTTTGCTTAACCTTGATGGTTTGGTGCTTGCTAATCACCTTTGAGTGGTGATTAGGGTTTGGTTGTGCTTTGTTGAGAGTTGAAGGTGCTACTTGCAAATAACCCATGTCTAGGGTTTTGTGTGCAAGTTTTCCATCTTATGAGATGTTTTCCCCTCTTTGCTTCCTCTAGGGTTGAGAGGAAGGCTTGGGCTTGTGTTTGAGTCCTTTTGGACCTTTGTTGAGCTTGTTTGGGCCTTGGAGTTCCTTGTTTGGGCTTGCTTGGGCCTTGTGTCGGCCAAGTAGAGCTTCTGTCGGCCTAGGGTAGCTTGGTGTGTCGCCCATGAAGCTTGATCCAACCTTGGTCATGTTTGGAGAACACATGGTGCACATCTTGGACAAGTGTCTTTTGGCTTGCAAGAGTAGTGGCTTGAGTTTGTGGACATGTGTCCCTTGGGTGTACGACACATAGCAAGTGTCTACCTTGGTTTCTCCTCCTTTCTCATCTATATAGGTGGTCCCTTCCTTAGCTTGAGGCCCCTTTAGTTCCTCTCCTTCTTGTGCACGACACACTCTTCCTTTCCTTTGCTTGGTGGCCGACACACCCTTGTGTGAGCAGCTTGGAGGCCGACACACCCTTGGAGAAGGAGGTGGTGGCCGATACACACCCTCTTGGAGGATCTTTGGTGGTCGACAACTTTGGAGCTCAAAGTGCATCTTCTTCCTTGGAGCTTAAGGCGGGTTGCATGACTCTTTTTTTTTTTTGGCAAAGTCCGGAGATCATCTATTCATCCCGCTCTCCTCACGCAGGCAAATATTCAAAAGGAAAGGTACACGAGTTGCTATCAGAATTAAACGTGGTAGTACTACTACCATTACATCTATCTATGATGTACCAATCAATAATTGCCTTCGGTGGCCTAGTATAAGAACAATGACCAGATCTATTCCTTAGATGGAACTTAGCTAGGCCATCAGTAGCTTTGTTGCAGTCTCTCTGTGTAAACAGTAGTCACCATCCAGCTCTACTCTCTATAAGGCATTGAATAGCATGACTTAACCTCATGTGCTTGGGCTGTGCACTCTAACCCTAACTACACTGTCCTCTTCTCTCATATGTTGTCTTAATCTTGCCTTTATATGTTAGTAGTTGGTTCTTGTTTAGCTTGCATGTTGGCCGATCCATGTGTGTTAGGGTTTAGGAGAGCAACACTCCTTTCTCCCCTTGGTCTAGATGAGTGAGCTTGAGCTCTAATGCCATGAGCAACACCCCTCTTTCCTACCCGATTGAGGTGAGCACATGACTTAGTGGCTTGAGCAAGACTCTCCTCTCACCTTGGGCAAGATGGTGAGCTCATTTAGATGGCTTGAACCTTGGTTGAGATGTGTGGGGAGGTGCTTCCCGACAGCCCTTGCCCTAGTTCTCTCTTGCACGGTTGGAGTGAGCAAAGTTTCTCTTTTCATACCTTGGGCGGGTGAGAAACCTGATCCTGCTCGCCCTGAACCAGCTCAGCCCGACAGGCTGCTCGCCCGGAGGGCTGCTCGCCCAGTAGCTTGGCTCGTCTAGCCTTTGTTGCTCGCTCAGTTTTCCCTTGCTCACCTGCACGCGTGTCGCCCAACACCCTGGCTTTGCTCGCCCGATACTTCTTTGGCTCGCCCGACAGGTCCTGCTCACGCGGCTTTTCCTTTGGCTCGCCCGATACCAGTGCTCACCCGGTTCTATCTAGCTCGCCCGATATCAACATGCCCGCTCAGTTGAGGTATGCTCGCCCGATGACCTTACACGCTTGAATGGCTCGCCCTGCACCAGTGTCGCCCGACACACACACACCTGCTCGCCCATGCTACCCTACTCAATTAGATGGCTTGAACCTTGGTCGAGATGTGTGGGGAGGTGTTTCCCGACAGCCCTTGCCCTAGTTCTCTCTTGCACAGTTGGAGTGAGCAAAGTTTCTCTTTTTATACCTTGGGCTGGTGAGCAACCTGATCCTGCTCGCCCTGAGCCAGCTCTGCCCGACAGGCTGCTCGCCCGGAGGGCTGCTCGCCCAGTAGCTTGGCTCGTCTAATCTTTGTTGCTCACTTGGTTTTCCCTTGCTCACCTGCACGCGTGTCGCCCAACACCCTGGCTTTGCTCACCCGATACTTCTTTGGCTCGCCCGACAGGTCCTGCTCATGCGGCTTTTCCTTTGGCTCGCCCGATACCAGTGCTCACCTGGTTCTATCTGGCTCGCCCGATATCAACCTGCCCGCTCAGCTGAGCTATGCTCGCCCGATGACCTTACACGCTTGAATGGCTCGCCCTGCACCTGTGTCGCCCGACACACACACACCTACTTGCCCATGCTACCCTGCTCACCCACACAAGTCTTGTTCTGCACGCCTGCTAGGGCTGCACGATCGATAGGGGCTGGATAGGAGTGGGTTCTGCCCGGGGGTGACTTCTAGTGAGGGTTGTTGTTATCTCTTGTGAGGGTACGGCCTGTTATGATGCTCTTATGACGATTCTTTGCTTAATAACTAGAATTATGTTCTTGTGGCTAAAGTACATCCGTATGAATGTAACTACTCTATCTCTTTAATGACAATGTGAATCTTGAGCATGCATTAGGGTTGCTCGATAGTGTGCCTACACGTGTGACCTTGAGATGAGGCATGGATATGATTATTGTTGTCATGTTGTGCTAACAATGCACTTAACCCTAATTGTCACACTATGGTAGTAGTTGTAGTCTCTTGATTATTCATCTGGTTATTGAATGATGCTAACCATGCAGGTAATTCTTAGCCCAATGAAAGGCTATGAGAATTGGGTAAATGAACACTGTGATGACAGGTGTATTATGATTGATGTTCCATGATGATGATGAAAGCCTTACGAGGCTAATGGCACTATGTGGTGATGGATTGAGATCCCATGATATGTGATGATCCTTGAGAGGGATCTAGATGGTTGGCAAGAGGCCAAGTGATAACATGTGATGTGAGATCCTTGTGATGGATTAGTGTGATGTAAATTGTAAGAAATGCATAATGTGGAGTTTATGCTATTTACTTTCTGTTATATCTTGCATGTTATACAACTTGGTTGAATCTTGCAATCCATCTAAAAGATACTAATTAATCATAATGGAATCTATCATGTAGCTTGCCCTGGCCATAGATTCATCACCAGTCAGGATAGGGTGATGATGAAACGGGTTCTCCTGCGGGTTAACCCGGAGTGCATATTTTTGAATATGCGGGGTTTCTCCTAGCCTAAAATAGAGAGGTGAAATGAGTGCAGCTGTGGTTGCAGACTCGGATGTGTGATGAGCATGGTGAACATGGTCCATGGCTCCAGATATGTGATATATCGAGCATGAATGCGTTCATGGCTCAGAGCACGATGTTTAGACACGTGGCTCAGTTTTACTAGTGTCGTGACCTGGACCAAGGCGGGCTAGGCAGAGGGTAGCCTGAAGACCTAACCCTGTGGCTATGACCACTTCAGCATGAGACTGCGGTCCTGCTTATGTTATACTTATGTGTGGACATGAGGCGGAGAAGGTCTTGGATTCTGACTCTTCCATTGACCTTATATGGCACCGGCTATGGGCTTCATAGCCGAAGGTTGGAATTGAATGGTACGGTTCAATTCCTCAGGGCATAATAAAACGTAATCCAGCCGTTTAGTATGAACTGCTTAAGACAAACACAAAACATTGGTTGAGGCCTTGTTTGTGTAGTTAACTTTAATTATCTATAGTTGTTTGTGCATTACTCTTATGTGGTGAGTTTCATATATAGTTTATCTTGTCAATCATGTTCCATTGGAAAACATGTTGGTTATATGCCCTTTTGCTACAACTGATAAGTTTGAGGTTGGCTTGTTATTCATAACTGTTTTTGTTATATTCCTTATCAATATATATCTGCTCATATAAATGCTTTTCTAAGGTTTTGTAGTTTTGGCGCGGAGTTATGCCTCCCGCTGGGACAATGTTCAATTGTCTCACTCCGCTAGTTTTTACCCCTTTTTAGGTGGTCGAGCTTGTCGTAGTGGTGGTCGCGGAGTAGCGGCCGAGCAGCGAGAAGATCAGTAGAAGGCAAGCTTTGGAGATGCTGCTGTCTTGATGTTTTTGTGTAGAGTCTAGAGTCATCCATGTACTCTCAGGTCCTTGGCGGTGTTTTGACAATGTTTTACGATGTACGACCGAGATCGTTTGTATATCCTGCTGATGGCCAGATGTGGGCCTTTATATGTATGAATAGGTGGTGAACTCATTATTATGACAGAATAGTTGTTGCTCTAAGCTGTGGACATATATCCAGGCTTGTATGGATATGTATATAATATGTTTTCTTGCAGGATATGGACTGGAATGTAATATGTTTCCCAGTTTATCAGTTTTCCGCAATCGGTTTTAATTAACCCGTGTTTTTGATAAGCTGTGGTTATGGTGATTTCCGCACGTTTTCGCGTAACACCTCGTTATCTGTGTGATAATGGGATGTGTTGCCACAATAAGAGTCTTTTCCTATCTTGATTGGGACATCTTCGATGATTCCCGAAGGAAGAGTCATAGAATTGTCAGCAAGTTGTATGGTCATGCCATTGGAAGTAGTTCTACAAACCCTAGCATCTTGCAAAGGCTAAGTGGCATGTTGTTGCTAACTTAATTGTCTCATATTCTTCAGTTATATACTTCCTTGTGAGGAGAGACTTCACGTACTTCATCCAGGATGGTATCTCAGCCAGAGCATCAAGAAAGGGTATATCAACATGAAGCTTCTTCATAGCTTCCTTGAACTTGTTGAATCGAGTATCAAGCTTTGACTGCTTCAAACGAGCTGGGAAAGGAGGATGAGGCTTGTACACTGGCACCTCTAGCTCAGGTGTTTCTTCACTTCAGTAACTATAGGTTCTTTTGAACTTGCTTTGTCAGTCTTATTAGTAGTTGGTGGTTCTTTCGGTTGAGATTCATGTACTGTAGAGTCTTGGGCAATCACAAGATCATCATCGTCCTTAACGACCATGGGTGTCTTGATAGGGGGACCAGAATAGGCTTTTCCAGACCTAGTGGTGACAACCTTCAATTGCTCTGGATGTTTAGGATTGTTCTCTGGTTGGCCAGCAAAAGCTCCAGCAGGTGGCTTGAAGCTAGCCGACAGTTGAGCTAGTTGAGATTCAATAGCCTTCTAATGGGCTTGCTGGTTCGCTATCATAGTCTTTTGCGACTGCAACATCTTCTCAATAGCTGAGAGTTTGTCATCAGGAGAGATGGGACTGGCTTGTTGTCCTTGTTTTTGATAAGGGACTTGGTTTGGATTCTAGAAATGAGAATTGTTCTGATAATTGTTGTAGTTTCTATTCTGGAAATTACCTCTAAAGCTCCCTTGATTCCCAAAATTTTGTTGTTGGTTATACTGGAATCCTGGCGGACCTCTTTGTTGATTATTTGAACCAAGTTGTCGCGAGTTTTCTGCTCCTGAAGGATTTCCATATTGAAAACATATATGGTTCCTGTTTTGATTCGGATTATAGTACCCCTGTCCAGGGATAGTGTTGACAACATTCAAATTTTCCATTAACCATTATCTCCTTGGGCACAAGTATTGCCCAGAAAAACATCATAGAGGATATTACAGGCTAGCATTGAATGATTGGTGCCTTACATGCTTCACAGAACAGTGAAGCTAACTTGAGTTGTTCTTGTTGTTGAGGGGATGAACGACTTCTTTCATAGGCGGCAAAAGATGATTCAAGTTGGTCTTGCTTGGCAACTAGAAGCTTAAGAGACTGAGTGATAGACTTGTACTCAGGAGTAGCTTCTACCATAGCAACCTTCATCATTCCTTTACTTACGGTCTACCCCAGTTGGCTTGATTTTCAGCTCTAAGAGTGACAACCTTCCATGCACTATCATAACTTTGACGCATGAAGTTTCCTCCAGATGAGGAGTCTAAGAACTTCTTGATATCATCATACACACCCCTATAAAAGATTTTGACGAGTTGATTCTTAGGAATGCCATGGTGGGGACACTTGCGTAGAAGCTCTTTGTATCTTTCCCATGCTTCTACAAGGGTTTCACTAGGGACCTGAGTGAACTGTGTTATTCATCCCCTAATTTCATAGGTCAGAGAAGGAGGATAGAATTTTTCAAGGAAGACATTTTGAAGTTGCTCCCAGGTGGTGATGGGTTCACATTGCAGAGAGTTGTACCAACTCATGGCTCTGTCAGCAAGAGAGTATTTGAAAATATGGAGTCTGATGGCATCATCTGTGACTCCATTTTGCTTTGTCATAGCACATAGATCTATAAACCTCAGAAGATGTTCTTGACTATCTTCTCCTTGCTTACCATAGAAAGGGATGTTTTGAAGTAAAGTGATCCAATGTGCCCGTATCTTGAAGTTGGGAGCATTGATGGGAGGAGGTTGTACTGGGTGGTGAACATTAGCAGCTTTTAGGATTGAGAATTCTCGAAGGTCTTTTTGTAACTCAGCTTATTGAGCTGCTTGGATTTCTTCTTGAACTGCTGCTCGGGCTTCTTGCATAAGCCTTTCTCTTTGTGCATTAAGGGATTGAGCTTCCCTTCGGCCAATTTCCTCCTATTGTGCCATCCTAGCTTGGTTATCTCTACTCTGATGATGAAAGGTTCTTTCTATCTCAGGGTCAAAGCTTGCAGTAAAGCCGAAACTGTTTGAGCGGTGCATGCACTAGTCTTTAGGAGTACCTGGGATGGAAGGATCTTTCAGGAGTAAGATGGATGGAGTAGTGTCAAATTCAAGTAGATGCTCGATTGTTTCAAAATTAAAAGCAAATCCTTAATTAGCCTTAATAGAACTAGATTTAACTAGATGATATCGTCATCCCTGGCAACGGCGCCAGAATTTGATGTGGTTTATTACTGCACTAACAAATTCATTCGGGGTTGAAATCCCTGAGTTTTTACCAAAACCTTGTGCAATAATACCACCCGCAAGCGGACGAGTCTTATCAGTATAGTTGAGGATCGAATCCCAAGGGACAACATTTTTAAGAATCTTTTACTAGTCAAATCTAGTTGAATCAAGACTAATATTTAGAACAGAGGTTGGTTTGAGTTTAATTAAGCTAAATGCGAGGAAAGTAAAGAGCATGATTAAAAATTGATTAAAGATTAATGACAAGGATCGCTGGGGTGGTCCCCGGATTCATCACCACTATACATGCAAACATATCCAATCACAAACATCCAGGTAAGATCTAACTATCCAAATAGAACTGTTGCGAACCCTCCCGGAGGGATGTTTAGGTTCGCATAAGCATCACCCTAGGCATCAGATTTGTCATCACCATTCAGATCACGCACTTACAGTTCTGAAGATACAAATATCCAACTGAAGTTGCGGCCCTCCGTTAGGATGTTTAGGCACACAGAAGCGTCACCATGGGCTAGATGGCTCGTCCCCTCACAGATCATACACTTATGACCTCAGGGAATCCCATCTGATTTCTCATCAGGGAGTAAACCGCGTTAATCGACATTAAAATCCTACATATTGAAGTTCTCGCAAGATAGGAACGAACAAGATAAATGCAAGCAGGTGATCAATCCACAATCACACATCGACGATTAACAACGAAATGAAAAGTTATATACATGCCATGGAATGTTTAATGAAAAAACATATAAGCATGGGAAGCGGGGCTAGTCCCCACACCCCAGCAAAAGGAAACTACTCACTCATGGTGAGAGAAACAAGAAGAACAAGAGAGAGGGAAGATTCTGCCATGAGCATGGTGAAGAAGATGATCGTAGCTCGTGGAGAGACAGTCTTCTACACAACATCGGAGTAGATCTGGATGAGGAGGGAAGAACACCACGACAGACGGGGTAGATCTTCTTTCTCCACCTTCTCTCTCTTCTCGTGGTCCTTGCTCCCAATAGGAGGTGCAGCTCGTGGACGTGATGGCGGCGTAGGCACGACGTAGATGCAGCAGATCTAGATCTAGATCTGGATGGAATGGCTTACAGATCTGGGTTTCCACCTCAGAGGCACAAGACCACCACAGAGGCATGCTCTTGGCTACGGAGATCGTCTCCTTAGGCTCAGGGCAGACCTGTAACCTAACAGTGTCTGGAGAGGATGTCTTGAATGGTTGGGGTAGGGGGCTATTTCTAGGCATGGATGGCTGGGCACTACTGGACCTCGGTCGAGTCTTTGGGGCCTCAGTCACGATTCTTCTCTTGCTTCTAGTAGGTCATGATTTTGTTCTCTGGTCACATGGTCGTGGTGCCTTTCACTGAGGTCGCGGTGTACTTGCCCTGGTGGTTGCGGTTATTTGTGGCTTCTGGTCACAGTTTCTCATTGTACAGACCGCGTGCGCGGCTTTGCAGGTGGCTGGTCGCGGTTATCACCTTGGTTCGGGTTGTGGTTTAGGGCAGATAGGAGAAAGAGGAGGTCGTGGTGTTGAAGAGAACCACGGTCTGGTGGATGCGGTGGAGGTCGAGCAGGAATCGTGGGCAGGTGGGATAGGTCATGATCATGGAAGTTGCTAAGCTGACGTTGGTTGAAGGTGTCGGCGCTAGGGTAGTGATGCTGGTTGTTTGCTGCAGACCGCAGTCAGGTCGCGGTGTTTCTTGTGGACCTCGGGTGCAGATAGTGGAAGGTGTTGATGATCTCGGCAGGAGATGGAGGTGCCGTCGTTGATCAGGGTCTGTGAGGTGGTGGCTGGGTGAAGATGGAGAAGACAAGAGAGTGCAGGCAAGTTGGCAGTGGGGGTTGGAGAGAAGGAGCAGGTTGCGGTCCCTGTCATTGGTGTCGCGGTTTCTCTCAGGCGTCTAATCGCAGACAACAAATCGCGATCGTGGTTAATGCAAGGCCAAGTCGCGGCTAGGTAGCAGTAGGTCGAGGTGAAGGCTTGAGGCGATCGCGATCTAGGAATCGCAGAAAGGTGTCTATAGTTCTTGGGCTGGTCGTGATTGAGGGTAGCCGAGGGGGAGAGATCGCGCACATTGCATGAGGCAGAGAGATCACATACAACTGTCCGCGGTTAGGGCAACTGAGTTGGTGGGGGAAAGAAGGGAGCCGTTGACTGCTTCTTGCCCAAGCAGGCTCAAACAGACCAAGGCCCAAAATGGAGTATTAGGCCGAGAAGATAAGGCCCACCTGCTAAAAATGACCTGCACAAAGGTGAAAAAATTCCATAAAAATAGGGATAATTCCGATTCAACCAAACCAAGTCAAATGTTAGAAGATATGGTCAATTAATGTGAGAATGTAAGCAAAATTGGGCCAGACGAGGCGAATAAACCCTGATGAATGCACATTCATCAATTAATTAAGGTTGCATCAAACAAGTGGGCATACAAACCCTAATTCACTTCTAACAAGCATATAAATACCATAACTTCAAAAGATATAAATTTGTGAAACATAATTTCTCATCTCATCATCACATGGTACTATTCACTTGCCATTCATGAGACCACACTAGTCATCATACTATCACAAGATATAAATCCTTTCCACAATAGCACAGGGTATCAACCCTTATCAACACAAGAGGATTACACCTCATTCAGGGCTCAACCATGCCCAAAGGTCATTAAGACCATCATACTATTCCCTACAAGATCATCATTATCTTTCCATGCCTTATAACAAGGCTCAACAACATCACTTACATATAATACACCAGATCAACACAATAGTGCATTAATGAGCTAGGAGATATTCATAAACAATCATAATAGGGTTATATTAACATTAAGAACATTCCTTTATTACATCAACATGCAAGGAATCTAGATATGATTAACACTCATCATATTCATCATGCACATGTTTAGCATAAGAAAGTATCAACCATGTGGCTATGATAACCACCAATGAACACATTAAGGTTATGATCATGTTAAGGAGGTTATTCTACCATCATTCCATCATATAAGAATGTTAAACATGAATACTCATATTTATCTATTTCCATTAGAGTTAGGTTCAACCTGATAAATTATATCAATGTTACTAATCATCACTCATACCCAAACCCTAACTCACGACATCCCCATTAGATCATGGATGCATAAGGTGAAGCATCACCATCACATTCCATACTATTCTGAAGTATGAACCCACACATAAATCAAGGTATAACCATTGGGTTATAGCATACTAGGGTTTCAAAAATAGTAAAAGAGTACTCCATGATTGTATTAGTCATTCAAGGACTATTTATACCCAATTACCATCATTTTGTTATATTAAAGCTAGGTATAACAAGCTATACCTCATTAGGGTTACATATCAATACAATATGGTTATCATCCCTTCTATTCATATGAGTGAATAGGTAAGACTACCTTATCAAGGGTAACCCTCCATTTGTTCCATCATCATTCAACCGATATCACCATACCACAATGTGACCCAAAACCATTGGATGTTTAAAAGGTAAGACCATTAGTTGTTTACATAAGTAAACACCTTGAATGAATGACATATGATTTTATTGAGTTGTGATCTATAAAAGTCACCATTTAACCCTAGACATCCTTTGGTTAACAACAATAAGGGTTCTGTTGAGAGTAGGGTAAATCCATCATCGACTGTTCATTTAAAACAAGCTATCCAATGTCAACAAGTAAGCTCCTTAAGTTGATCATATAAAGGAAACCATCTATATCACGTTATTAGGACCAACATATTTCATTCACCATCATTTCACTTATTGGAGGAATAAACATTAGATCTTGACCATTGGGTCAAGTTGATATGTTAAAAGCATCAATTACAATATAGGTCCGACCATTGTATCAAGTGACCCAAGAAAGCATTGGTATAAGGACTAATTGATGGTACAACTATATGATTAACTCATCATAGGTTTTGGAGATGTGATCCATCATCATTAGTGACCATTAAGTCACCATAGGTTGTTAGATCAACACTATATTCATTAATCAACATCAAATATTAATTTTTTGTTTTTGGAAAATTGGTAAGTATATTCCAAAAACCCCCGAGAAAGGGGGACAAAGTTACAAGCCGCACCCTTACATGTGACTACAAACTCCTAGGAATTGGTTACAGCAGTACCCAATTCCTAGCTATCATAGGAGAGATAACAAGACAAGTTTTAAATGCGGAATACATTCTCTTGATCTCTAAAGCAAGATGGTTGAAGATGCCAACAAAGTCAGAAGCGCCACCATTATGTAGCCTTTTGTTACGTTCCTCCCAAATGAAGTGGACAACGCCAGTGATGGCCTAAAGCTCTATGATTCTGGAGTGTTTAGACATGTTACCAAGATCCGTGAGGTAGCCATAAAGAGAATAAGAGGATCTGATGTTGAGCTTAAGCTGAGCTCGGCCCTATATATACTTCCAATATTTGCATCTCCTGAAAAGATGGGCTACTGAGTCATTGTGTTGGACACACAACAAGAATGCAGAGACAGGAGCCCCAGACACAAGAAAGCCATGAGTTCCATATGCATTGAACTTGAGTGAACCTTTTAATACGGTGTAAAGTATAGAAATCAGCAAGCTCATCAAGTCTCTTTAAACCAAGACCTCCTTCACAAAGCGGGTAGGCAAACCGTGCCCAGCAAGCAGGATGCACCAAACTGCATCATAAAAACTCTGAAAGTAACAACTCCATTCTACGTAGAACAGCTGGAGGAATGTCACCCATACGTAGCCAGTAGCCAATCAAGCCCATAGCACAGTGGTTGATAAGAAAAAGACGACCATATATAGAAATTTTATAACCTTACCATCTCTTGATCATGTCTCTAAGTTTGTCCAGGCATTCATGGAAGTGGCGCCTCCAGAGATTGCCACCCACCATAGGAAATCCGAGATACTTTGTGGGCCAAGAGCCATGCTGAATACCTAAGCAACCAATCAAGCCATCTTTGTTGTGGCATGATGAAGATAGAAAAATATGAGTCTTGTTAGGATTGCATTTCATTCCAGAGATAGAACCAAAATCAAGCAAAACTTGTTTAAGCTTGATAAGACTACGCAAGCGCCCCTCGGAGAAAATAAGAATATCATACACGAAAAGAAGGTGACTAAGGGCCTTGATCCTATTGATAGGGAAGCTTCTAATGAGTTTGTTCTCATACGCTTCCTCCAGACATCTGCTGAAACCTTCCATAGCAAGAACAAATAATAGGGGAGATAAGGGATCACCTTGTCGAAGACCATTAGAACTTTTGAAGAAACCAACTGAAGAGCCATTCAACAAGAGAGAAAAGGATGGGGTCTCCACACATTGTTTAAGTATGGAGATAAACATGGCATTGAAGCCATGGCCCATAAGAGAATCCCATAAATAAGGCGAATGAACAGACTCAAAAGCCTTGGTGATGTCCAACTTGATGCAAGCTGTAGGAGGGATGGATTTCCGGTTGAATTTGAGAGTAAACTCAGCCACAAGAAGAGAGAAATCCTCAATACTCCTACCTTTAACAAAAGCACCTTGATACGGAGAAATAATATTCGGCAGAAGAGTGGATAACTGATGTGATGATTTTGAGTCGCATTTATAGACTTGTTTTACTTGCGTTTTATGCATTTATTGGTCATTGTGGTGGTTAATATTGCATAATTCATTTACTTTAGTCTATGATCCTTCTCGGTGTCAAATCTCCCTTATTTTATTGTTTCGAATATAAATGATTACAATAATAGGTTTTATCTCGGCTTATGTGGTTTTATGTTGCAATTTCAGGAAAAAATGCATATTTGCTTCTGTCGATACCATCAACAGTGGTCGATACCATCGACGCAACCACAGGCAGTCAGCTGTAAGGAGTAGCACAGAGTCGATACCATTGACGTGGAAGTCGATGGTAGCGACTTACCATTAGGTTGCTGGTGAGAAGACAGTCGATACTATCGACCCAGAAGTCGATACTATCGTCAAGTGGAGCTTCAACGACGGAAAAGGATAAAACCGATGCCTTAGGGTGTCGATACCATCGACCCTCGTCGATGGTATCGAGTCAGCATCAGGCACAACAACGAAGAGAAAAGAAGACTTGCCGATATCGCGCAAGGTCGATACCATCGACCCGCGTCGATGGTATCGACACCGTCAGATACAAGTTTGTTTTAGATCGATCCAAATCCGACGGATGTGATATTTTTGCAACCTAACTCGGTGATTATACCTAATGACGGTGGCCAAGAGCAAGGTATCATGTCATTAGCCGTTGCACATGTCCTGAGAAGGTGTTGAAAGAAGAACGGAGCCCAGAAGCACGCCCCAGTCGTTCCGGAAGCCGAAGAAGACATTTTCCACCGCCGAAAGACTGTAGATCATGCATTCTACGCCAAGGAACTCTTGGATCTTCTCCGTTCAGGGGTTTCATTACTTATTCACATTTTTCTCCATGTTTCCCCTTTTCTCTACCATGTTTTGCTCTGAGATGAACATGCGGGGCTAATCCCCTTTATCTTTTGGACCGGGAGTAGCCCGGGGAAGCATTGTATGACATTTTTATCATAGTAATTCATAATTTATCTCTTAAATCCGTGGTATGATTTCATTTTCTCAATTATATTGTTATGCTTGATCACCATAATAATAATCTAATGCCTTTAATTACTTTGAAAGAAGAATTAACTGTTGAAAAGAGACGAAATTCACATTAATTAACAAATCCCTTGAACAAGGTGATGTACGGTTAATGGTGGAAACCCAGAGGTCGATTATAATGCACCTAGTTTAGGGTATAGGTTACTACAACGGTGGAACCGAACTAAACAAAGGTAGTGAATTGTACCACGACAATGGGCAATTCTGACTACAGGCCACTATCCGGATTGAGAGATGAACCTGAATTATTATATGGAAATTCATACAATGAAAACCCACAGTGAAACCGCAATCCTAAAGATCGCCACTCGAATTGATTAAATTAAACCTTTAATTGATTGCTTTGTTTTATTTTATTTTCTTTTATTTTTACAACAACTCTCAAACTCTTTTAATCAGTTTAGCTGATCGCAACCAGTTAGTAGTAGTCTACCGATAATTTAGTGTCCTTGAGTTCGACTCGGGCCTCACAAGGGCCTATACTACATTGACGCGTGCACTTGCGTTCTACACATGGTTAAATTGTGCCAATAACCTCCATGAAATGACTTTGTCAATGATTTTATAGAGCATTGAGCAGTGGGAAATGGGCCTAAAATCAACAGGAGATTAAATAATGTCCTTCTTAGGAATAAGAGCAAGGAAAACATGATTAACTTGTCTAACCATGTTACCACCTTCAAAAATCCACTGGACAGCCTTAAGAAGATCATCACAGATGACATTCCAATTTTCCCTATAGAAATAGCCATTGAAACCATCCGGACATGGACATCAAATATTAAGCTAATGTCATCATTGATTGATAACATTATTAGGGTACTTAATGGTTGATCATTAAATTTCTAATTGATCCGAAACCTGACCTAAAGGGGGTGACCATAGGTTGTCACCATCATATGACACTTTTGATCATGACCATCAGTTGTCATGAAGAAAATACCATAGGGTTGTTGCAATGGTACCATCATCGGGTCATGTGTTTATAGAAGAAATCAGCTTAAAACCCTAAAATTGACCATTGGTTGATAGGTGCTTAGCACAATAGGTTGTCAAACCAACCTGATTCAAGTCATATTATACCTTAGGAATAATGTACACATGATCATAAGTTCATATATAAATGAAATCAGAATGGGGAACATTATAAAAATTGAAATCCAACTCAAGCATAGATTTTAAATGCATGGATCATCATTTTCAAGCAAGAACATGATCTAGAAAGCTTATGGTAAGCAATAAATGTGGAACAAGTTATAAAAATTGCCTCTAATGAGAATATGAAACCCCACATGGAAGAAAACTCAAGAAGGTAGTGTAGAAAATCCGAGAATAAGATATGAATTCGTCCATCTACCACCTTTCTTCATCAAATGAGCAAACCCTAAGCATAAGGAGCAAGAAAGGTAGGGCTTTAGAGCTTTAGAGCAATTTCTACCATGGAACATCAAGGTTACGACCTAGAGAAAGGTAGGAGGAAGGATAACAAAGAAATAAAAGGAGGAAAGAAGGGAATTCTTACTCTTTTAGGTCAAGATCACTAGAAGGAAGCTTTTCAAATCCTAAAAGGAAGTCAATTGCAACCCTAGATTCTTTTTCTAAGAAGATCCCCTCTTTCTTCTTGCTTGGATAGAAAAATTTGTAGAAGCATAGAGGGAGAACAAGGTTTGTACAAGGAGGGAAGTGATGGAGAGAAAATGGCTCGTTTTGGTCCTTGGGGATAAGTATATCAAACTTTAAGATAAAGAAAAAGAAAAAGTTGAAGTTCTAGTATCTATCCAAGTGTCCATGGCCTTCGTTTATTAAGAATATACAATCACACACATAGACAGATCCCCCACCATGTGTATAGACCTTCTTATCTTTCCTTTGTCGAATTTCCCAGTCAATCCAATAGTTCATTAGTTGATAGCTACTAAAGGTAGCTCATCCGTGAAGGGGTAAACCCTAAAATACCTTGTAGAAAACATCTTCAATCCAAGGTTTAAATAGGAGCCCCATGGTTCAACAAGATCAATAATGATGAGAGAGTATCCAAGGAACATAATGCAAGTGATAAATTGCAAAGAAAACCTCTCAATTGGATAAATAATAGACAAGTCTAAAATGTGCATAAAATTGCATAACTTGCTCAAACAGCGTCCAAATTGGACCAAATTTGAAACTTAAGCTTGTGTTATGATTTCAAAGCATATAAAAAGGTTATATTAGGGTTATAATTATTCAATTATGATAATTAAGCTTGTTTAACTCATTAAGAAAGTTTAGGGGCCTTACAACTATAAACCCCTAATGGGGATTTTGCCCCCGAAATCCAAGGTAAAGAAAGATGGGTACTTCCTTTGCACCTCATACTATTTCCTTCACATGGTTACTTGAATATCATCGTGATGTCACATCATTCATACATATCTCATCTTGGGTTAACACAAAAACCACCGCCTAAGAAGGCATTCTCAATGTGGAATGTAGAAACTTGTTGTGTCATCGGTACAACTCTAGTAGTAATGTTCAACTTTAAATTCTAGCTATCATCCTAAAATTATATCTATTGTATCAACACAATACTGAATAGTCATACTTGCTAGCTTTCTACCAATCATTCCATGTGTCCCATACCATTCCTTGAACCATAAAAAAAGGTAATGTATCCATCCTCTTTTTTTTAAACACTAACACTAGAACTCTTGTCAGTTCTTTTTTAGCATCAAAAGAAATGCTGACACTGGCACCTATCATTCCATACAAGGAAACATCATTCCTAGTCAACCTTGTTAGGGGTGTAACAACAACACTACCCTCACCTTACTAGGATTTACACAACCTACTTAGAAGACATATCATGATCCCATAAAGACACTTAATCAACCCCATCTCACTCTTGTTCAACTTGTCTCATAGCTATTGCTGCTTCGGCAACCCTAAGGTTTAGAAGAAATATTAATCATATTTTTGACCATATTTGAAATAATTTGACATGTCATCATTCAAAGTTTGATATAACTTGTATGACATGACTGGAACACTATGTTCCTCCTATTCATAAATTCTATTTGTACATTGGTTAGTCTAAAGGACATAACTCTAAAGTCATTATGGTCATGTGAATTAGGTCATCCAATCTAACTCTTATGCATTGATATTTGATCATGGGTTTATCTTAAAGGAACATAGTATTACATATGTATTGACCAACAACCATCTATCCTTGATAGTGGTCTTTCCCAACTATCACTGAACCATACACAATATTATAGAATCACTTTTGTTTTTCCTTCTAAATAACATTTAGAGGGTCATAATCAACTCTCTCTATCTAAGGGGAAGAACACTTGGAATATTCATTGAATAAAACATTTCCAACCTTCACATACTTCCCATACAGTTGATACATCTTGGATACTAGAATTCATTACCTTGGCATCCACCTCATTTGCTAGAAGGAAATCACATCCTTCTCTCATCTACTTTTACCAACATAATAAATTTCAAAACATATAAGAGGAGTCTCCCAAATTATTGGAAGGATCAAAAGAAAACTCATCACAAACTTTATGATCTTGGAAGCATAGTCCAAGCAACATTATGCTATAATAAGCTATCCACCCTCATGTTTGCAGTGAATCCACACGTACCAAGTGGAAATGATCCACTTGACAGTTGTGCCCTAGAAAGGAAATCCACAAAGGGAGACAGACTTCCCATACCATAGTAGTATTTTTCAAGGGTCACTAGTAGAAAGGTAACCAATTCTATTTTCATTATGCAGGATTACAACTTCTTATGTATCATTTTACCTTTTTCATTTCGGGTTGCTTGCCATTAGCATAGGAATCATCATGATTAACATATCTAATTACTCCTTCTTTGATGACTATTTATTACACTTAGTATGTTCTCTTATTTTATTATGTTTTTCAACCACTTATCGACAGGTAAATCATCATATTCCACATTTTCTTCACTAAACATGGATCGCCTGCCTTAATTTCTTTCAAACGCCATGCTTATTTTACATTAATACTTTCTTACACACATAGGTTGGTCTAAGATTAACTCAGGTTCCACCTTATTCCTTTGTCATAGTTCTCATTTATCTTCTCATTTTATACTTATCATTGGAGTTCTCTCCATCTTATGTGGATTTCATACCTTGAATCACTTTATAACCATAGAATTATCCATCTTTTACTTTATTATCTTCTTGAATTACATCTTCAAGAACTCCTCTTTTCCTTATTTGTATTCAGATTTAGATTTCATGGTGTTGTATCTTTCTCTTATAGTTACCAAACATTCAAGTTTTGATAGATAACGACACAATTCTCATCTTCTTTAAGGTAGCATTGAGATAGTCACACCATGATTTCTTATTTGTTATGCTCTTTAGATTGTCTCAAAATGACTACTTGATCAGAGTAATCAGAAAGATAACAATCTAAGAGTTCCATACTTACCTTTTCTTCAATAATTGAATACCTGGACAAGGCATCCAAGTACTGAGATTAGGCAATATGCACCATGTTTTTGTGTCATGTTCCTAACTTAGACATCATCCTACTCTTAAGTCCTAGTCTCCCTATAGACTCAGTGAACCTAAAGCTCTGATACCAACTTGTGAGAACCCACTACACTAAACAAGATTACTCAAAACATAAAATACAATCAATCATTAATTAATCACATACCCAAAAATATGGGTAAATTAAAACCGATTTCAACGTCAGCACCCACTCATAAACATTTTCATAAGATCCCAACATCTTTATTGTATCCATACTATGCCAAGAATTTGATACAAATTGTTCTATCTCCTTAGCCACAACATATATACACAGGAGAACAATATTCATATATGCCACACAAACAAGCATTAACATGCTAACAAAAGTTTGATTTGTTTGAAACACCATATACAAACTTTTCCTGCCCGGGCCTGAGAGTACAGGGATGACTCTAGGACATACTTGACACCTAATCAACTTTCTTAAAGATTCATTAATATAGATCATCTTTGCTTCCACATGTTTGTTTTCGTCACTTCTGATTACCTAAAAAAAATGTGGTGAACCACAAGGGTGAGACCCATGTCCCAACAAGAGATATAACCTCCAACAACGATTATTGACTACAACATTTTTAAGTAATTAAATAGTTAAGCAATTTAATTAGATATAACAAATAAGCTCAGCAACAATGATGATTAACAAAATACATAAAGGAGCAGATAATAACTATCATCATTAGCTAGACTATCATCCTTTATCTTGTTGACAATATAAGCAATTCAGTAGCATATGCATATCTAGCATCATGACCAAGTCTAGTAACATAGAATCTTTGTCATTATTAATAAGTCTAGCCATATAAGCATAGCTAACAACATTAGCATGTCTAATAGGTTGAACATATCAACATCATAAAAAGAGCTAACAACATAAGCACAATTATCTAGATAAGCATGATTAGCATTATATGCATCTCTAGTTACAAAGGCATGGCTAGCATGCTAAACATAAATAACAACATGAGATAGCTAGCATCATGATTATAATCAGCAATAGCAGTATAGTTATCAACATAATCATGCCTACTGTATGTACGCATCAACAATCTTAACCATATCCACAACATAAGTATATCTACTATCTCTTAGTTGCACTAAGCATCATCTTTATGTAAAGAGAACAAACAACATCCAATGTGAAGCGTCGAGTATAACCCTAAATAGATATGCTATACAGTTGTATTACATCTTTTATTATGCCCTGAGGAATTTGTGGATACCACTCAAGTTCCAATTGACCACCGCTTGGTCACAATCAGTGCCATACAAGATCTAGGAAGAGTCAGACTCCTAAGATCTTCTCTGCCCCCGGTCAGTACGGGTCCACCACAGTGACACATAAGAGTACTCCATGATTGTATTTGTCATTCAAGGACTATTCCTACCCAATTACCACCATTTAGTTATATTAAAGCTAGGTATAACTAGATATACCTCATTAGAGTTACATATCAACACAATATTGTTATCATCCCTTCTATTCATATGAGTGAATATGTAAGACTACCTTACTTAGGGTAACCCTCCATTTATTCCATCATCATTCACCCCATATCACCACCACAATGTGACCCAGAACCATTGGATGTTTAAAAGGTAAGACCATTGGTTGTTTACATAAGTAAATACCTTGAATGAATGATATATGATGTTATTGAGTTGTGATATATAAAATTCACCATTTAACTCTAGACATCCTTTGGTTAACAACAATAAGGGTTCTGTTGAGAGTAGGGTAAATCCATCATCGACTGTTCATTTAGAACAAGCTATCCAATGTCAACAAGTAAGCTCCTTAAGTTGATCATATAAAGGAAACCATCTATATCACATTATTAGGACCAACATATTACATTCACCATCATTTCACTTATTGGAGGAATAAACATTAGATCTTGACCATTGGGTCAAGTTGATATGTTCAAAGCATCAATTACAGTATAGGTCCGACCATTGTATCAAGTGACCCAAGAAAGCATTGGTATAAGGACTAATTGATGCTACAACTATATGATTAACTCACCATAGGTTTTGGAGATCTGATCCACCATCATTAGTGACCATTAAGTCACCATAGTTGTTAGATCAGCACTATATTCATTAATCAGCATCAAATATTAAGCTAATGTCATCATTGATTGATAACATTATTAGGATACTTAATGTTTGATCATTAAACTTCTAATTGATCCAAAACCTGACCTAAGGGGGGTGACCATAGGTTGTCACCATCATATGACACCTTTGATCATGACCATCAGTTATCATGAAGAAAACACCATAGGGTTGTTGCAATGGTACCATCATCGGGTCATGGGTTTATAGAAGAAATCAACTTAAAACCCTAAAATTGACCATTGGTTGATAGGTTCTTAGCACCACAGGTTGTCAAACCAACCTTATTCAAGTCATATTATACCTTAGGAATAATGTACACATGAACATAAGTTCATATATAACTAAAATCAGAACAGGGAACATTATAAAAATTGAAATCTAAGTCAAGCATAGCTTTTTAGTGCATGGATCATCACTTTCAAGCAAGAACATGATCTAGAAAGCTTATGGTAAGAAATAAACGTGGAAAAAGTTATAAAACATGCCTCTAATGAGAATATGAAACCCCACATAGAAGAAAACTCGAGCAGGTAGTGTAGAAAATCAAAGAAAAAGATATGAATTCGTCCATCTAGCACATTTCTTCATCAAATGAGCAAACCCTAAGCATAAGGAGCAAGAAAGGTAGGGTTTTAGAGATTTAGAGCAATTTCTACCATGGAACAGCAAGGTTCTGACCTAGAGAAAGCTTGGAGGAAGGATCACAAAGAAAGAAATGGAGGAAAGAACGGAATTCTTACTCTTTTAGGTCGAGATCACTAGAAGGAAGCTTTTTCAACCCTAAAATGAAGTCAATTGCAACCCTAGATCATTTTTCCAAGAAAATCCTCTTTTCTTCTTCCTTGGACAGAAAAATTCACAGCAGCACAGAGGGAGAATGAAGTTGGGAGAAGGAGGGAAGTGGTGGAGAGAAAATGGCTCATTTTGGTGCTTGGGGATAAGTATATGAAACTTTAAGATAAAGAAAAAGAAAAAGTTGAAGTTCTAGTATCTATCCAAGTGTCCATGGCCTTAATTTAATAAGAATATACAAGAAAACACACAAGAAGCTCCCCCACCATGTGTATAGACTTGCTTAGCTTTCCTTTGTTGAATTTCCCAGCCAATCAAATAATTCATTAGTTGATAGCTACTAAATGTAGCTCATCCGTGAAGGGGTAAACCTTAAAATACCCTTATAGAAAACATCTTCAAACCAAGGTTTAAATAGGAGCCCCATGGTTCAACAAGCTCAAGAATGATGAGAGAGTAATTCATTAGTTGATAGCTACTAAATGTGGCTCATCCGTGAAGGGGTAAACCCTAAAATACCCTTAGAGAAAACATCTTCAAACCAAGGTTTAAATAGGCACCCCATGGTTCAACAAGCTCAAGAATGATGAGAGAGTATCCAAGGAACATAATTCAAGTGATAAATTACAAAGAAAACCTCTCAATTGGGTAAATTGCAGAAAAGTCCAAAATGTGCATAAAATTGCATAACTTGCTCAAATAGTGTCCAAATTGGACCAAATTTGAAACTTAAGCTTGTGTTATGATTTCAAAGCATATAACAAGGTTATATTAGGATTATAAGAATTAAATTATGATAATTAAGCTTTTTTAACTCATTAAGAAAGTTTAGGGTCCTTACAAATAAACATTAGATCTTGACCATTGGGTCAAGTTCATATGTTAAAACCATCAATTACAGTATAAGTCCGGCCATTGCATCCAGCGACTAAAGAAACCATTGGTCTAAGGATTAATTAATGTTAGAATTATATGATTAACTCACCATAGGTTTTGGAGACCTAATCCACCATCAATAGTGACCATTAAGTCACCATAGGTTGTTAGATCAACACTATATTCATTAATCATCATCAAATATCAAACTCATATCACCATTGATTGATAGCATCATTAGGGTACTTAGTTGTTAATCACTAGGCTGTAATTAGGCCAACACCTGACCTAAGGGGTGAATGTAAGTTGACACCCTTGATCACTACCATCAGTTTTCATGAAGACAACAACCTCAGTTGTTGCAATGGTACCACCATCGAGTCATATGTTTATACAAGAAATCAGCTTTAAACCCTAAAATTGACCATTGGTTGATAGGTGCTTAGCACCATTGGTTGTCAAACCAACCTGATACACGTCATATTATACCTTAGAAATAACGTACACATGAGTACATGTTCATATAGAACTGAAATAAGAACATGGAACATTATAAAAATTGAAATCCAAGTCAAGCATAGCTTTTTAGTGCATGGATCATCATTTTCAAGCAAGAACATGAGCTAGAAAGCTTATGGTAAGCAATAAACATGGAGCAAGTAATAAACTTGACTATAATGAGAAGATGAAATCCCAAACATAAGAAAACTCAAGAAGGTAGGGTAAAAAATTCAAGTATAAGTTGTGAACTCATCCATCTAGCACCTTTCTTCATCAAATGAGCAAACCCTAAGCATAAGGAGCAAGAAAGGTAGGGTTTTAGAGCTTTAGAGAAATTTCTACCATGGAACAGCAAGGTTACGACCTAGATAAAGGTAGTAGTAAGGATAAAAAAGAAATAAATGAAGGAAATAAGGGGATTCTTACTCTTTTAGGTCAAGATCACTAGAAGGAAGCTTTTCAAACCCTAAAAGGAAGTCAATTGCAATCCTAGATTCTTTTTCCACGAAGATCCCCTCTTTCTTATTCCTTGGATAGGAAATTCACAGAATCACAGAGGGAGAAAGAGGTTTGTATAAGGATGGAAGTGGTGGAGAGAAAATGTCTCGTTTTGGTGCTTAGGGTTAAGTATATGAAACTTTAAGATAAAGAAAAAGAAAAAATTGAAGTTCTAATATATTTCCCAGTGTCCATGGTCTTAAACATTTAAGAATATACAAGCACACACACAAGTATATCCCCCAACGTCCATAGAGACATGCTTATCCCTAGTTTCTTTAATTTCCAAGAAAAACAAATAATTTATTAGTTGATAGCTACCAAAGGTAGCTCATCCATGAAGGGGTAAACCCTACAGAACCGTTGGAGAAAACACCTTCAAACCAAGGATTAAATAGGTTACCCATGGATAAAAAAGCTCAATAATGATAAGAGAATATCTGAGGAACATAATTAAAGTGATAAATTCCAAAGAAAACCTCTCAATTGGGTAAATTGCAGAAAAGTCCAAAATGTGCATAAAATTGCATAACTTGCACAAACAGTGTTCAAATTGGACCGAATTTGAAACTTAAGCTTATCTTATGATTTAAAAGCATACCAAAAGGTTATATTAGGGTTATAAGAGATAATTAAGCTTATTCAACTCATTAAGGAAGTTTAGGGGCCTTACACGTATGATCTCATTCTTCCAAGTCACGTACTTGAAGACATACGTCATTAACTAATATCATTCTCTAGACGTTTATTATGTAATTCATTATCTAATAAATGAATGCACAAAATAAATTGGAAGTTTGCCTTTTATTATTAATTTATCAAATCATGTATCTAATGCCTCATCCCAATCATCATATGATAGGCTCTCTACACATACATACCAATATATTCCCACTTGCACTTAGAGCCAATCATTCACGAATCTCATCCTAAGTGACCTAACATGACCTTCATGCTTCTGCTTCCCAAGTGCTTTTATAGAGAGCTTAGCAACATTTTCCTTAAGTTTGAATTTTGCAATTTTCACATCTCTCCATTATATGACTACTCGTATGAGATGGAAGTGCCATAGTATGCTATCTGAGATTCCCAGCCCAGCTGGTAGCTCCATCGTTGTCATCAATATTTGTATTGTGTCATCAATGGTTTGGAACCTCACACAAGTTCATCCGTATGAACTTATTGATCCATACAATATCCTCTATTGTTCTTATAACACAGAGATACTCAACTTCTTTTGTAGATTTGAACAACTAATATTAGCTCAAAACTCTTTCTAGCTTACAATTTTTGTTTAATATCAAACACTATTGCAATCATTTTGTCACTTTGTAAGCTTGCATCGGTGTAACCATTTACGTCCAACTCTTTCTTATTACCATATCAAGGAACCAATCATTTAAGTGTTTCACATGCACATAAGGATGTTCATTATGGTATTCCAGTGACTCTTACTAGTATCTAACATATACCCTCTCGTCATGTCCAATACATATGAGATTGCTAGGTAGGTATATATGTGTCTTCTCATCATGTCAAATACATATGAGATGACTGAATATCCTCTCATCATGTCCAATACATACGAGATAATGGGATAAGTGCATAATGTTGCATTTATGATAGATCCAATTACGAATGCATATGGCATCTATACATGTGTTCCTATTCTTCACAAGAATTGGGACACCAGGCTCTCGAGAGACTATCTCCATGGAACATGGACAAGTTTTCTCTCATTGAGTCTTGCATGTTGAACCCTTCAGCATCTTACCAATGTATGTGCTTTTACTTAGGTCAAGAAGCTTTCCATATCTATCTCTATAGACCTCGATCCCTATCACATAGGATGTTTCACCTAAACCCTTCATATAGAAGGTATTTTCCTTTCCAAGTTTTCACATTTATAGGAGAAGGACGTTATTCCACATCATCATGTGGAATATAAATATGCTCCCACTAAATCTTTTGTAATCACAGATTCCATCTTCATTTTGACTCAAGTCAAACCCTTTAACTGTCTTGTCAAATCAAATATTCTAACTTTGAGATGCTTACTTCAATCCTCAGATTGGCCTTTGTAGCTTATAGACTTTATTTGCATTAATGGATTTTATAAAACCTTTAGGTTGTGTCATGTACACATCCATATGATTATTCCAATTAAGGAACATAGTTTTAACATCCATATGCCAAATCTCATAGTCTTACTAAGCTACAACCACAAGCATGATCTAAATGGATTTAACCATGGTAACTAGTGAAAGACTTCATCACTTCAACACCTTGAACTAGTTTAAAACTCTTTACACCCAATTTACCCTTCCATTTTGGTCTTCTTACATAGACCCAATTGCACCCAATAGGTTTTACCTTTTCAGGTGGATGCACCAAGGTCATACCTTATTGGTTTACATGGAGTCCATCATTGATCTTATGGCCTCAAGCCATTTCTCAGGTTCTCGTCCCTCAATAGTTTCTAGGTAGGTTTTTGAATCATATTTATGATCAACTTACTACCTTTTGAATTATAAGATATCATAATCTTTCAAACTTAAGGTGTGTTCTACTAGAACTATGAGTTCTATGTATATGTAAGGAACTTGAGATTCCACAACAGTTTGTGATTCTCCTTGTTCCTTGTTATACCTCCTTAGATTCATTGTTTTCTTGTTTGTCTAGAACATTTGAGTTCTACTTTTACTCCCATTGATTCCTTTGGAACTAATTTCCCTTTAGGAATTCAGCCATCCTAGCAACAAACACTTTATTGTTGGGCTGGAATATAAGTAGTAATCAATAAGATAACATTCATGTAATTTGTGGATAAAGACTTTTAAAAACTATTTTCTTATACAAGCTTTCAATCCCAATAACTTCAAAAGACTCATCGAGACACTTCCCATGCCATATCTCATATGGTGTCTTTTGAACCATTTTAGACGGTACATTGTTTTAGTGTAAATCATCTTCCCAAAAGAAATTGTAAGATTAGCTAGATTTTATTGATAATCTCACCATGACTTAACATGGTTAGATACCTTCTTTCTAACACATAAGTATGTTTTAGGTGTAGTTCATTGTGATACACTATCATGATCTCCCAAAAGGTCCTCAAACTCTTGGTTTACATATTTCAACATTGATCACATCAATGTATCTTATTACTTTTACCAATTTAGTTATGTGCTTCATTTATGATCTCCTTGAACACTTCAAGAGATCCAAACTTGTATTTCATTAAATACAAATTTCAATATCTACTAATCACATCAATAAATATGATGAGGTACTTGTATCTACCTTTAGCATTCATTCCAAAAAGTTCAACGTATATCAGTATGTACTAGTCCTAATGGAATAGTCATGTCTTTGTTGGTTCAATAACTAAAAGAGTCTAGATAACCATCATATGGATTCTAGAAATGCATTTCTCGTTTATGCGCACTAGATGAAAGTGTTATAGGTATTCATTGTTTGAGTTATCAAGTCATTCAATATATGTGTCATACACATTTGTCTTTACAACTATCAAGTATAGTTTATGGGACATATGGAATTTCCATAAAATATCATAATTTTCATGTCATATAAAACATATGATGTTTGGAAAGTACACAATATCAATTTGCTAATTCTATATTGTGTCCATGAATGAGAACCTTTAACTATAGTGGAAGCAACCCTTGCTCCATATAGTTCTAGCTTACTTCTTCTCAGGTGCTGAAGTAGAGATCTCTATCTCTATCTTCTTCTTGAGATCCTATATGAAGAGGATAATTCCTTTCCAATGTCCAAACAAGTGATAATGATGGCACTTTGTTTTTCTTATACTTTAAGTGAAAAAGGATAAATCCCTTTTACGCTTACTCTTCTCCATATATTGAGTGTAGAAGAATTGGACTTAATCTAAGCCTTAGAACACTTCTTACCCTTGCCTTTGCCCTAGGACTCACTTCCGTTGATCATCATCATGGATTTGTCCTTCTTCTTCCTTTCTTTGGCATCAATATGCAAGCATTTGATAAACTAACTATATGATTCATGCAACACTTACATAATCATATTCATTGTCAACTCTTGACCTAAGAGAAATCCCAGTCATTCCACATGTCCAATCACATTGAGCATGTGGGGTTCTAATGGACCTCCCTTTGTCAGTTTGCACTCAATTAGTGCTCAGGAGACATTATACCTTCAATGCTTTACATGTTTTCTTAAGATGTGTTACTATCTCGAGAATGTACATGTTTTCATGTTGTTCATGCAACTCATAGTTCATACAATAGGGCATTAGGTATTTAAATGTCTATAGTATCCATGGAATGCTTCCAATAAGCATCCATTTAGCCTTAGGCACACTTCGAGCGGGTTCCTCTGACATTGGTCTATCAAGGACATAGAGGTTTCACTCATAGATAAGAAAATTTCTCAAAGTCCTTAACCAGTTGTGGAACTTTATCCCGTTTTGTCCTTTTAAAGGACTAATCGCAATTTGAACGTGTTTGTATTTGTCATTTGATTCTACAAAGAAATATTGCAACCTTTTCAAAACAATTTTTGATTTGATTTGATTTGATAATTTGTATGATATTAATTAGGTCTTTAATTTTTATTGATCCCACTATTTTATCCAAATTGATAGCCCTCAATATCAATTCGGAATATTGCAGCGTACAATATTCTAGTTGGACAAGATCCAAAATAATTCAACTATTTCCCGGCCTACACCAACGTCCAAAGTCAATAACCAAGGTAGGCAATCATGCCAATTGCATCATATGCAACTCTTGGATAGATGATATGGCAACTCCTTGCCATGATCATCTGCATACCTCTGGGCCTAGACGCTTTGAGAATCACCAGTCAAGCCTAACAAAAAGGCAACATGATAATAATGCACCCCACAGAGGCGGAACCTACACTATTACCATCACACTTCCACGAGATAGATGACACACCCCACAGAGGAGGAACCTATGCTTGGTCGATCAAGCTTTTCATGTCGACCACTTTTGGAAATCATCTAAGTATTCATGTTATAATGAGGGAGTTTGTATGTTTAAATACATATACTTTATCTAATCATCACATATATAGTACATATCATATACATGATATAACTACAAACGAGAACATGCAATAAATAAAACACTCAAGAGATGGTTATGGCCATCTAATGTAATTCCTTGGAGCTACAAGTAATTACTACCACCTATTGTCCACATCATATGCAACCTATTTTTGGTGATGATATGTGTTTGAACCAATCTAGGTTGATCGGTTCAACTATCGAATCGGTCGACTCGCCTCCTGGTTGCTCAGTTGGGCTCTTCTGAAACGATCGTTTGGTTCTCAGGTCCAAGAATCGTCTGGACACCTCCACTTAGTCGGTTGGGCCACCAGTCGATCTGTTCATCCTCCTGTCGTATGGCCTCCTCAATCCTCTAGTTGATGGGGTCGTCTCACGAGCCGGTTGTTTCATCTTTGTGCAGATCGTCATCTCATGTTGAAATATAAATTAAAACTATTCTATTTCTTCCTACATTGTATATGGGGAAAAACTCAAGTTACATTCGAGGGGAAATATAAAGAAGAGCATTAATTTACATTTAGAAAGGAGAGGGAGGATAGGTACACAAACCGATTAACAACAGGAATAATAACCACAACCATGCACACACAAATCTCAGATTTTGTCCATAACCATGCTTTTCATTCACCATCAAAACCAATTTAATGTTGGTACCTGTAAATTGCATATATATCATATCATATATATATTTGTTTGGGTTTTTATGTAGCGATTTAGACATATGTGCACATCAAACAAATTAAATATTCACATCACATGCAATAAATAAACACAGTAAAAATAAAAATCTGATCATATCGATTATCACAAAATATAATTAATTGATGTGGCTCTAATACCATTGTTGGGAAATACAACATCAGATAGGTAGTGGAAACAAAATATTTACTGACATAATTCCCATTAACTAGTATCGTGTCAATAAATATGCAATAAGAAGGATGGTTTCACGAAGATATACCTAGTCTTGGAGCAAGTCCAACAACAATCCTCATTGATGTAGATGCGCACTCTGTCTTGGACGGCGGTTGTGCAACTTTTTTTTAGAGATTTTTTTATAACACTCAAACTCATTTGACTACTCCTGCATAGACATCAAACTCGGAAAACTACTGCAGTGGATCCTCAGATATCGCCACAGACTGTGAGTTGGCTTTGTCCTCCTAGCAACAGCCAAAAGACTCCTGCCTCTAGAGTAGTGCACATGGACCAACTAGAACTCTTGTCATCATGCAAGAATGGACAGGAAGTAGTTGTCCCTCCTGTTGGTGTACTAGTCACCAACATGTGCTCCTAAAACAATGATCATTTGTTATTTCTCTCCCATGGCTATCCCTCCCTACTCAGGTAAGACTTGCTTGGGCTCTCGTGGTTACCACAACCAGAGAGGACAACACTTGCCACAACAAATGATTCTCAAATGTTTGTGTAGTAGTTGTGCTCTGAGAAGCTCCCAGTACACCTCTATATATAGGAGGGGTTAGGGTCAGGGTTCCCAGTCCCCAGCCAATGCGGGACTAAAGCGGGAGTGGAAAAGACAAGTACATCTTGAATTTTTGTAACTTTTCTAGAAGTTTCACAACATGTGTGTGATGAAACAGTTGTTGCGCCAAGTGAGACAGTCGTCTCGCACACGAGACGGTCATTTCATTAAGAGAAACTATGATCCGGGATGCGAGTCAGTCGTCTCGCTAACTGAGATAGTCATTTTGTGCTTTCCTAGTCAGATATGAATGACAAACTGTTTCCTAATTAATGCCATACATTAATTTACTTGCACCCCAAGTATGTGCAATTGAAATGAGTTTGGGAAAACTCCATAAGTTTCATTCGACCCATCCGGTCGGTCTCACACAAGCGAGACGCTAATCTCACTCACCCAGATGGCCGTCTGGTGAGTTCAAGTCGAGCCGATCGGTTCAACACCTTGAATCGGTCGGTTCATAGGGAAGAACTAAGCCAAATCAATTTCTGACCTGCTTGACAACCCAAATGGTCATCTCAACACTTGAGATTCCCATTTGACCACCCAAACAGCTGTCTCACCTAGTGAGATCGTCGTTTGGTAGTTCAATCAGCCAATCTATTGATCTTTTGTGTGAATTGAGTACCTTAACACTTTAGTACTTAATGAAAAACATTAGGGGGGGTGAATAGGGTTTTATGATAATTTTGAAATTAATTCAACCAAGCAACCACAAAGATATTGGAGAAGGAGACAAAGGCGTTTAGAGTGGTTCCACCCATAGCAAAAACTAAGGGAGTCAGTCCACTACCCAATTGTTTCCCATTGGGATTTTGAAAGCACTTGTATTTTATTACCTTTTTGGAGGATGCTACATAAGATACAAGTACCTTCCCAACCCTTAGGATAACCTTCACCTAGAAGTAGTCTCACCAACCCTGAAGCATCCTTCCTTTTGAAGTAACTTCAAGCTCCCCCTTGAAGTAGCCTTCCTCTTGAAGTAGCTTCCCATTGAGACAACCTTCTTGAAGTAATCCTAAGTCCACTAAGCTACCTTCTCCACCTAAAGAAGCTCCTACAACCTCCTTTCCACAACCTCCAACCTAGGAGTAGCAAAGGAGAATACACGTAATACATGGGAATAAGAAAGAAGTAGAAAAAAAAACACTTTACCACTTTAGCACAAGGCTTGAATCTTATATCAAGCGTTTTGATCTCCTATCCAATGTGTATCAACATGAAAGTGTAGTGGGTAGGAGATGCTAGCCTATAGGACACGAAATCTCATCTTATGGAAATGATTTTCAAGTGAAGGATTTCTCAATTTCTCACAAGTATTGATTCTCAATTGCAAGTGTGTATACTCAAGTTATTTGAATGTCCTAAGGAATGTCCTATTTATAGGAATGGCTTACAAGGGTCTAGGGACATTCTAGATACTTTCTAGGATGTTCTTAGTGCTCAACTAGCCGTTAGATATCCACTAATTACATTGTAACAACTAGTTGATTAATTCTGAAAAGTGTAATCAGAATCTTTCTCGGTCGAGAAGTTTGTTGACCGAGTGTCTCTCAGTCGAGAACTTCATCGACCAAGGGAAAGTCTGGAGTAAGTGTATTACAACATTCAACTCAACTCCCAACAACTTTTTCCCACCAAGTCTAATGGCTATAGAACCTGCTTGAAGTGTAGACTCAGGTGATTCTCAGTCGAGAAGATATTCGACTGAGTGTGTCTCGGTCGAGAAGTAATTCGACCGAGGGAGTTTAGTGTATCTAGACATGTACTAAGTGTATGTATCAAAGTGCCATTGTGATTCTATCATAGGGGATGACCTATCTAAGTGTTGTGAATGGATAGGGAAGATCTAAATGCTTGATTTACATGATATCTAAGTACTTGTACATTATATATTTGTACAAGTTTACATTTGATTACTGTGGGCTCTGATCTCCAAACCATGACATAAACACGATTAAAACTTAGCGGAAGCGAATCGGTAATCAGCGGAAGACAAAAATCACGGGAAATTAAAACTTTTCGAGACAAGAGCTTGGATCCATAAAAGCTTCTTTCATAAAGAGAGGTAACTGTTTACATCACAGGACAATTACTTCTTGAGTAATTATATACATCAAGATACAAAATCTCAAGATCACATAACACAAGACTCCAAGACCTGAGAGTACAGAGGACACATAGGACTGACTCTAACTACACCACATGGCAGGACAAATCTCCACCTGAGATTACTGCTGCCCCTGGTGCTGCTGCTGCTGAGACTGGTCACATGTAGGTTGGTTCCTTCGTCTCCGACGTCCACCTAAAAAGTTGAAGCCTACGGGGTGAGACAATTATACATAATTGTCCCAGCGAGAGTTATAACTCTTCGCCAGAAGCTTTATTATAACATCAAAGATTATTTTAAACAGTAAAGCCTTCAAAGCATTCTGTAACAGTTGCAGGTATAACAAGATCTCTACAATTTAGGAGATATGGAGAATATCAACATTATTGCAATGTAACATCAATCAACTAACTTGGAGTCATCTCTAACAAGTTATACTACATGGTTGATTATGTTTTACAAACAACATTATGCCCTGTGGAGATGAGGCTTACCACTCATACTCCAAATGATCGCTGAGAAGCCGCATCAGTATCATACATAGGTCATTAAGAGAGCCGGATTCTCATGACCTTCACCTTCCTCAGTCAGTAAGAGGATCACTTGTAGGACATCTCGTGTCTCTACTACTATAGCTCACCAGGGTAAACTGGTCCTTCGCTATTCTAGAGTCACAGTGGCGTTCTGTACTCTCTTCATCATCAGGAGGTTTCATATTTACCTACCACTGATACAGATATCTGTGCTTTCTTCGTTATCAGGAGGTTTCATGTTTACCTACCACTGATACGGTATGGAACTATAGTGAAGGATGGATGGATTCCACATCTACATCACTTTCCTACACTAGGATGTAAGGTTATACACATCCATGTACCCCACATACTCAAAAGTATGTGCTCCAGGAGTTCCCTGAGGAAAACCTGTTTCACCATCACCTAATTTCTGACAATGATGGATCTATGATCAGGGCTCTACATTATACTTGATTAGTTAGGTACATTCAGTATTCTTTAACAGCATACATTGTTCTTCAAACAATAACAGTAGCATAGCAGCTATAAAAGAAGAATACTAAATGTAACAGGCCTAACTCATATCAATCATTATTTCTCATTATCCTCATCACAAGTCATCTCTAAGGCATGACCTTGATGGTATTCATGGCTCTCATAGCCCATTATCAGCATAGGATGCCACTGGCAAGGCATCAGATTACTTTACTTATTCATAAGGCTAACAACATGCCTTTAATGAATATAACATCAACATCCATACCTGGATGTGATTACCTTCATATCAGAACCTGCATGGTTAATACATCTGATAAAGGTAATGCAACAATAAGGAATGTACTTCCTACTCTTGTCATAAGAGTTAAGTCTTTAATTTAAATCAAATAAAGTTTATTGCTCAAAAGCATGCCATTACCCTTGAATTAGGGTTTACTATTCACATTACATGTCATCACCCTTGAATTAGGGTTTACTATTCACATCAAGGTGAATTAAACTCATAACACCATCATGTATGAGTAACATCTTCATTGATGCTCTTGGATTAGTTAAAGGTTCATCATTTATCATAATTAGGGTTTCTATGATCTCACACAGGTGGATCATACCCTAATTATGCTCATTCATGTACATTGGAGATGCTTTAGTTGAGTTTCTACTTAAAAAGGGTACTTCCTCTTTCTAGAAGTACTTTATCTCTCTAGAGGTACTTTCTCTCTCATCATAATGTTAGGTGATGTCAACATCACTCTAAAACAGGTTGGATTGAGTCATCATAGGCTAACATAGCCAAAAGCATCACCATTATGTGATTAGAGTTACTTTCTCTCTCTAGGGTACTCTCTCTTTCATCATACTAATGGTTGATGATATCATTAGACTAGATCAAGTTAGATAGAGTCATTATGACTAAACGCATCATTCTCATGTAATTAGGGTTTGAATTGAGCAATGTATAACTCGATTGACCCTTCAGGGGTATATTGGTAATTCACCCCATTGATCATCATTGTGGTCAAAACCTTAGTCAAATAACCCCTTAATATCCTAGGTTGTCATTAGGGTTTGATTTGGGAAACATTGAACCATTTACATCATCAAATGATTGAATGAGGTCAACCTTGAATCACATTGATTGATTTCAATCATTAATCATCAATGGGGTTGAGATTGGTTGAAAGTGTTGACCGTTTGCCCACTTTGACCCTCCAAGACCGCGAGCCTCTTTCTAGCTCCAAGACCGCGAGCCTCTTTCTAGCTCCAAGAACGCGAGCCCCCTTAGGCTTCAAGACCGTGAGCCCCCTTAGGCTTCAAGACCGCGAAGCCTCCCATTGGTTCAAATTAATGTCGAGACCGCGAAGACCAATTTGAGTTGAGTCCGCGAAGAGGTGTTGACCGTTTAGCTAGTTTGACCTCAGGACCGTGAGGCACTTCGCGGTCTTGAGACCGCGAGCCTCCTCTCGGTCTTGAGACCATGGGCCCCCTCACGGTCTTGAGACCGCGAGCCCTCTCACGGTCTTGAGACCGCGAGGCTCTCATGGTCTCAGCCGCTTGGTCCTTCAACAAGGCTCAAAGATGAAACCGATAATGTCAACCCATGCTGAAGACCTCAAATGGTCAACACTATGTTGACCACTTATAGATTTAGTCAATTAAGATTATGCTTGATCACTTGGTCATTCAATTGACCCATAATGGTTAAAATCGATTCAATTAGGGTCTATCAATGTTCACCCATCAACACTCATCAATGTGCATCAACACAAGGTTGAACCCTTCAATTGAGCTCCAATTGGGCCCAAATTTGGCCCAAACGGTCTTGAGGTCATGTGGGTGGACCCCACATGGTCTTAAGACCGTTTGCCCAAGATTTCATCAAAGTCTAAGGTGATTTGATAGGGGTTGAACCATGATTGAACCACAAAACAGAATTTTGATTAAATTGATAACTTATTTGCAATTGGGTCCTCAATTGGTCAAATTACTCAACCCTAGACCTTCAAACGGTCTTGGGTGATTGTCCTCTCGGACTTGAGACCGTTTGGATGAGTTCCAAACGGTCTTGAGACCGTTTGCCCATCCAATTTTTGGATTCTAGTGCAGATTCATCAAGGTCTGACCCATTGAGTTGATGATCATGTCAATATTTAATTGCAATGTAATTTGATGTAATTGTACCTTCAATTGGTCAACAAATCTTGACCCCATACCTCCAAACGGTCTTGGTTGATTGCCCTCGCGGTCTTGAGACCGTTTGGTGACCCCCAAATGGTCTTGAGACCGTTTAGGTCAATCAACCCTAAAAACCCTAATTAGGTCACCATAATTTCAGTACTGATTTTATCTAGGGTTAGCCCTAGTATTCACCATTCAACTCTTAGCCCGTTTGGAATTAGACCATAAAACTTGGTGAGTTGTTAACTAACATAATTTTGAACAGTAATCTCATACGGTCAACACTTAGTCAACGACCTTACACGGTCTTGAGACCGTTTTCCCAAAAACGCAATTTCAGACCGTTTGCAAATCAGCAATTAATTCATTTAAAGTTGTGACTTAAAAAGGTCATATCTCCTGATTCCTTTGGAATTAGTCTCCCAAATTTTGAGGGTAATTATCCTATATAATTAGGAACAGATTTCTTATACGGTCCACGCTCGGTCAACGGGGCCAAATGGTCTTGAGACCGTTTGCCCTGTCGCGGTCTCGAGACCGTTTGCTCACCTCGCGGTCTTGAGTCCGAGAGAGAGCAAACTGTTAGGACCGTTTAAGGAAAAGCAAAGCGGTGGGTTTTCCTTGGAAATCACGCCTTCATCATATAGCTCAAGAACAGTACAGATATCCCACGGGTTTGCTTGCAAAATAGCAGGGAAAAGTAGGGAAGTACTAAGAGCTATCATTAAAACGCATATAAAGATGCACATAGTAAAGCATGGGTTTAGAGTTATAAAACCCGCCGAAAGCTTGCTTCTTGAGCTCCAAGCTTTCAAGCTCCAAGATCTAATGGCGTCCTTGAGTTCCCACAGGTTGGCCAAGGTGAAAACTCCAAGGAAGGATGAAAAATAGACGGCTAGAAAGGTAGGGTTTCAAGAGTTAGCCATGAAGATGACCTTGAATTCGAGTTTTAACCATGGAATTAGGCAAGAAGAGGGGTTTAGACCTACCTTGCACCCCTTGGTCGTCCTCCTTAGCTCCAAGGCAATCCTTGGTCGTCTTTGGTGAAATGAAACAGTAAGGGAACGAAGGGTAAGTTCCCTTGCAACTAAGGGAAGGAGAGCTTATATACATGGGGTAGGATTTTCAACATTAGTTCATAAGTTGTCCATAATTCCAACTAGGTCCCTCCTTCTTTACTTGCTCGTCCCTTCCTCTTTATTCTAAGTACAAACCTTATCTTAAGTTATAGAAAAGAAGGCAAGGAAGAACAATCTAATAATAAAGTTCATACTTAAAAAGGATATTGCACATATACCCTGATTATTCAATCACAAAGCCTATTTCTTAACTTGATAACTCAATTGAGGTGAATTCCTCATCATTTATTCTCTAAATGATGGCAAGAGTCTAAAAAGATACTTTAGATGACATTCTTTACAAATTGCATCCCATCATTTGGGTAAATTGCATTTTACCCCAAATTAGAGTTTCAAGCCCTGGGATTGCTTCCACAGCTGCACCTTGGTGCTCTAGCTTGGGAAATCCCTCAAACTTTGCCAAAGAGATTTTCATGATGTCTCAACATCAGAGGAACATCTCATCATGTGCAAATTGCAAGCTAACCCTTTCAACTGGGTAAATTGCACATAGGTCCCTGTATATCAAAACAATGCTACAACTTTAAATAAAAAGGAGAAAATACTGAAATATACGTTTCTGAGAAACTTAATTACATGCTCAGAGTTAATCACAAAGATTTAATTACATATTTAGGCAAAACACCTAGGGTTGACTCATAACCCAGGTCAGGGATGTTACAATTACAATCATAAAAAAATAAGTCAATTTGAGCATATAGATCTTCCAAGCTTAGCTATCCACCATCTTGAATTCTTGTTCTTGAAATACTCAAGTAGCACGTTAGATCCACAAGAATGAAATGTTTGTCATCTTCAAAACAAAGGGATTTTTATGATGTCCATTTATCCAACAATCTCCCCCTTTTTCAAGATGACAAACATTTCTAAATATAAATCAAATAAGCTTGAATCATATTGAATTTCATACCTGAAGTTTACCTTGTGTATACCTTCTCTTGTTTATGGAATATGTGCTAATTGTTCCCAAAGAAGTGTGGAACATAAAATCCAACTCTTTAGGGAATATAGCAACATTTGATGCGAAGCCAAGAGAGTATGTATGAAACTCATTGATTGAGTATTTAAGATTTATATTATTTCTATCCCTTTGTCATTTCAAAAAGATAACCGTTAAAAACATGTTTTAAGACTCCCCTTAATTAGTGCTTCCCTACAACATGATAATAAAAAGAGATAAAAGATGTCCATTTACAGCCAAAATGTAAGGATCGGAGAAACAAACTGATTTTAAGAAGGAGAAGCACAAATGTCAAAGAAAACATCTTCTAAAGGAGTGATAAGTAATTTATTTGTTATGTTATTAAATTGATCCAATGGAAGTGGTTTTGTGAAAATATCAGCCAGTTGATCTTTCCTATCAACATGATGAAGGGATATATGTTTTTTTAGAAATATGATCCCTTAAAAAATGATGGCGTATTTCAATATGTTTGGCACGACTGTGTAGAATAGGATTATGTGCCAAGTTTATAGCACTTGTATTATCACACTAGATAGGCATAGATGAAAATATAAAACCATAATCATTTAAAACTTGTTGTATATAAAGAACTCGAGAACAACAAGACCCGACTGCCATACATTCAGCTTTAGTGGTAGAAAGGGCAACCGTGTTTTGTTTCTTGCTAAACCATGATACTAAGGCTCATCCTAATAAGAAACAACTTCCGTTTGTGCTCTTTCGGTCAAGTCGACAACCATCGTAATTGGTATCAGTATAAGCTTTCAAATCCAAAGAATGTCCTTTAGGATACCATAATCCATAGTTTGTAGTGCCAGCTAAGTATCTTAGAATCCTTTTGACAGCTTGAAAATGAGTTTGCATGGGTTCTGATTGAAATCTAGCACAAAGTCCAACGGAAAACATGATATCTGGTCTAGAAGCGGTTAAGTAAAGCAAACTACCAACCATGGCCCTATACAAAGAATCATCAATGGGTTCCCCATTTTCATCCTTGTCAATTTTAGTAAAAGTGGCCATTGGTGTAGTAGCATGTTTGCAATGTTCCATTCCAAAACATTTTAAAAGTTCATTTGTATACTTCTCTTGGCTTATAAAAATCCCCGCAGGTGTTTCCTTTATTTGAAAACCAAGAAAGAAAGTCAATTCTCCCATGAGACTCATTTCAAATTCCTTTTGCATAATATCACTAAATTGTTTACATAAAATTCATTTGATACACCAAAGATAATATCATCAACATAAATTTGAACAAGTAGAAAGTCGTATTCATATGTTTTGAAAAAGAAGGTCGAATCTGAATTTCCAATTGAAAAACTATTATCAAAGAGATAATTTTTCAGCCTTACATACCAATTTCTAGGTGCTTGTTTTAACCCATAAAGTGCTTTCTTAAGTTTATATACATGATCATCTTTACCAGGAATTTGAAAACCAGGTGGTTGGGCAACATATACTTCCTCTTGTATTATTCCATTTAGAAATGCACTTCTTACATCCATTTGGAATAGTTTGATGTCTTTGAGGGAAGCTATAGCTAGTAGCATTCTAATAGCTTCAAGTCTTGCCATGGGTGCATAAGTTTCATCAAAGTCTATTCCTTCTTGTTGATTGTACCCTTATGCTACCAACCTAGCTTTATTTCTTACTACTTCCCCGGCTTCATTCAATTTATTATGAAAAATCCACTTAGTTCCAATAATGGTTTTATCTTGAGGTTTAGGAACTAAGTCACACACATCATTCTTAGTAAATTTATTTAATTCTTCTTGCATGGCCATTATCCAATAATCGTATTTTAGAGCTTCAATTACCTTCTTGGGTTCAATTATAGATACAAATGCCATATTTGCAACATCTCTAAAAGAGGAATGAGTTTTTACTTTATCATTAGGATTCCCAATGATTAGTTCTTGAGGATGATCTTTAATTAGTCCAGGAATGGGTTGTTGTGTCTCAATTTGTTGATCATTTTCAGCATTTTGATCAAATTTAGTTGATATGGTAAGATCTTCAATTTGATGAGTAATATCAACTATGTCATTATTTTCGGCATTTTGTTTTAGTTCTTCATGAAAAGTAATGTGAATGGATTCTTCAACTTTTCTAGAGATGGTGTTGTAAATTCTAAATGCTTTGCTAGAAGATGAATATCCCAAGACAAAGGCTTTTTGTGATTTAGAGTCAAACTTGTCTCTATCATCTTTTGTGTTTAAGATATAGCAAGTTCAACCAAAAGTGTGAAAATAATCAACCCTTGGTTTCTTATCAAAAATGAGTTCATATGGTGTTTTCATCAAATGAGAGTGTATGGTTACTCTATTTAGCACATAACAAGTTGTGTTTATGGCTTCAGCCCAAAAGGTTTTAGATGTATTATGTTCAAGCATCATAGTCCTAGTCATTTTTTGTAAGGATCTATTCTTTCTTTCAACTATGCCATTTTGTTGTGGAGTGCGTGGAGCTGAAAAATTGTGAGTGTAACCTTGAGATGTGCAAAATTCTTCAAATATGATTCTCAAATTCTCCCCCATGATCACTCCTAATTGTACATATTTTATTTTGTAGTTGATTTTCAATCTTTAAGAAAAATTGTATGAACACTTGAATAGTATCATCTTTATTTTCCAGAAAATGAACCCATGTATATCTACTATAGTCATCAACAATAACAAAGCAATATCATTTTCCACCAATTGATTGGGTTCTCATAGGTCCAAATAAATCCATATGAATGAGTTCTAATGATCTATTAGTGTTGAGAATGTTTTTTGGTTTAAATGAAGTTTTAGTTTGTTTACCCAAAGTACATGGTTCACAATTTTTAGATTGATCAAAAGCTAGCTTCGGCAAGCCACGAATAAGATCATATTTAATTAACTTTTTAATAACATGTGAACTAGCATGACCTAATTTTCTATGCCATAATTGTAGAGAATTATCTTTTGCAAGTAAGCATTTTCCAACTACATATTGCATGGAGTTAGGTCAAAGAATATATAGATTTCCAATTCTTTTTCCTTCATACACAACATTGGTAGTGTTCTCTACTAGTAACTTGCAGCAATTTTTATTGAATAAAACATCATATCCACTATCACATAGTTGACTAACACTTATTAGGTTATGGTGCAAACCATCAACAAGTAAAACATTTTTGATTTCAGGGTTTGTACCAATATTACCTATTCCAACAATTTTACCTTTACCATTGTCTCCAAAAGTGATTGTTCCACTTTTCTTTTCATCAAAAGATTTAAAAGCATCCTTGTTGCCGGTCATGTGTTTGGAGCATCCACCATCAGCCACCCAATCCTGCAACAAAATATAGGTTTTGGTACCCATGTGATAGTCCTTTATGATTAGGTACATTAATAGAAAACTGAATCATATAAACAAGTTTTCTAGAACTTATGTCGGTCGAAGTATTTCGACCGATTTATTTTCGGTCGAACACTTTTTTGACCGAGTGAGTTACAGATTTGCCAGTTATTTCAGGTTCAATATAGAGACTTTGTTGGTCGTAGGTCTCGACCGACTTCTTTTCAGTTGAATTATTTGTCGAACGAGAGTATCTCTGTAAGTTCGTTCAGAAATACGCTTATTCAAGTTATGGATTAAATTACTTTGGTCAATTTGTTGTTCCTTTATGTTAAGTTGAGATAAGACATAATGATAGTCAAATTAGAGTCTTTGGTCATATCTCAACTCAATTTTTTTTATTTTTAGTTTTGGGATCTTGGAATCCATACTAACTCAACATCCTTTTTCTTGTAAGGACATGAGAAGGAATAATGTCTAAGACACAAGCAATAGTGACAACAAATGGAGTCAATTTCATTTCTCTTTCTAAGATTTTGAGTTATGTTCTTGGGTACAAATATGATCTTGGTCTTGGGTGCTTGAGTTCTCCTAGGTTTACGTTGATAAGAGTTTTCTTTTGGAACATATCCTAAACCTCTTCTTCCAATACGACCAGAAGAATTCTTTAGGATCTTATCAAGAATACCATTATTTCTCAAGCTACTAACTTCTTTTTGTAACTTAGCAACCTTATCCATTTTCTTTTTGATATCTAACTTTGCTTGATCTAGATCAGATGATAAAGCATCTCTTTCTTTAACAATAGCATCATAATCTACATGAGTACATTGGATAGGTTGAGTCTGAAAATTATTTAGTTTTGTAAGAAATTCTATCTTTTCTTGAGAAAGAAGATCATAGTTTGTTTCTAAAGTAAGCAACTTCATATTGCAATCATTGAAAGACGATTTCAAGGTAGAGTTTTCTAAAATAATACTTTTCTTTTCAAAAGCAAGATTATTTAATTTAGCATACAGATACTCATTACTTTTAGTAACTTTCTTTAGTTCCTTTTTCCAATCAACATATTTATCATGTGTATCTTGAAGACTAGCAATTAGATCTTCTTTTGGCAAATAAAAGAGGCTTACCTCTTGTGGATCATCACTATCATCTTCCTTGCCCATGAGACACTCAACGTTCTCTTCTCCACTCGCACTATCACTTGACTCATCCCATGCAACTTTGTATAATTTTTCTCCCTTCTTCTTGGATGAGCTTTTCTTACCCTTCTTTGCTTTAGGACATTCATTCTTAAGATGTCCCTTCTTTCCACATTCAAAACACCTAGAAGAGGAACCAGTAACTTTGTTAGATTTAAATATTCTATATTTCTTACCATTTACAATTAGAGCTTCTTCTCCCTCATCTCCATTACTTGTCTCATCACTTTCTTGAGTGATGACCTTTGTAGCCTTTAGAGCCATGTCCTTCTTTCTTCCTTGTTGAAGTTCACGATCCCGTCTTTCTTCCTCCTCCAAGGTTGCTTCATGTGCTTCTAAGTCGCCAATGAGTTGATCCATCCTTAGTTGGGTGAGGTCATTGGCTTCTTCAATTGCAGTCACCTTAGGCTTGTACTTGGGAGGAAGAGACCTAAGAATTTTAGACACTTGATCCTCTTCACTAATGGCTTTACCTAATGCATTCAAACCATTAACAATAGAAGAAAACTTTCCGTACATTTCACTAATAAACTCATTTCGTTCCATACAAAATTGTTCAAACTTTAGTTTAAGCATACTAATTTTGGAGTTCTTTACTTAAACAGTTCCTTCATAAGTAATAGAGAGTCTATGCCATATTTCATATGTAGTTTCACAATTTGGTATTCTATTAAACTCACCTACGGAAATTGAACAATAAAGGATACTTACAGCTTTTGCATTCAATTGGGCTAATTTTACCGTATTTGCATCCCATGAAGCATACTCCGTTTGAGGAACAGTGTAGGTATTTGAAATCATTCTCCAAAGATCCCAACCGATCCCTTGAAAGTAGAATTGCATCCTCCTCTTCCAATAGTTGTAGTTGGTGCCATCAAATGGTGGAGGCCGAGCTACAAGTGTTCCTTCCAAGTTGAGGTTGTTTAACACTCCATCACCCATTTTCTTCAAGACTTGTTAAAGTTCCTTGAAGCCTACTCTGATACCAATTGAAAAACACTAGAGTGGGGGTGAATAGGGTTTTATGATAATTTTAAAATTAATTCAACTAAGAAACCAGAAAGATATTGGAGAAGGAGACAAAGGCATTTAGAGTGGTTCCACCCTTAGCAAAAACTAAGGGAGTCAGTCCACTACCCAATTGTTTCCAATTGGGATTTTGAAAGCACTTGTATTTTATTACCTTTTTGGAGAATGTTACATAAGATACAAGTACCTTACCAACCCTTAGGATAGCCTTCACCTAGAAGTAGTCTCACCAACCCTGAAGCAGCCTTCCTTTTGAAGTAACTTCAAGCTCTCCCTTGAATTATCCTTCCTCTTGAAGTAGGTTCCATTGAGACAACCTTCTTGAAGTAATCTTAAGTCCACTGAGCTACCTTCTCCACCTGAAGAAGCTCCTACAACCTCCTTTCCGCAGCCTCCAACCTAGGAGTAGCAAAGGAGAATACAAGTAATACAAGGGAACAAGAAATAAGTAGAAAAAATACACTTTACCACTTTAGCACAAGGCTTGAATCCTATATCAAGCATTTTGATCTCCTATCCAATGTGTATCAATGTCAAAGTGTAGTGGGTAGGAGATTCTATCCTATAGGACACGAGATCTCATCTTATGGAAATGATTTGCAAGTGAAGGATTTCTCAATTGCTCACAAGTATTGATTCTCAATTACAAGTGTGTATACTCAAGTGATTTGAGTGTCCTAAGGCATGTCCTATTTATAGGAATGGCTTACAAGGGTCTAGGGACATTCTAGATACTTTCTAGAATGTTCTTAGTACTCAACTAGCCGTTAGATATCCACTAATTACATTGTAACAGCTAGTTGATTAATTCTGAAAAGTGCAGCCAAAATCTTTCTCGGTCGAGAAGTTTGTCGACCGAGTGTCTCTCAGTCGAGAACTTCATCGACCGAAGGAGAGTCTGGAGTAAGTGTATTGCAACGTTCAACTCAACTCCCAACCACTTTTTCCCACCAAGTCTAACAGCTATAGAACCTGCTCGAAGTGTAGACTCAGGTGATTCTCGGTCAAGAAGATGTTCGACCGAGTGTGTCTCGGTCGAGAAATAGTTCGACCAAGGGAGTCCCTATTTTAGTGTATCTAGACATGTACTAAGTGTATGTATCAAAGTGTCATTGTGATTCTATCATAGGGGATGACTTATCTAAGTGTTGTGAATGGATAGGGAAGATCTAAATGCTTGATTTACGTGATATCTAAGTACTTGTACATTATATATTTGTACAAGTTTACATTTGTTTACAATCATGAAAAAATACGACAATTTGAGCATATAGATCTTCCAAGCTTAGCTATCCACCACCTTGAATTCTTGTTCCTGAAATACTCAAGTAGCACGTTAGATCCACAAGAATGAAATGTTTGTCATTTTCAAAACAAAGGGATTTTGATGATGTCCATTTAGCCAACACTTAATTCAATCATCATTCAAGATCAAACTCCTCTTCTAGATGCGTTCCTATGTGTGTGACCCTATAGGTCCCATATCACGTTGGTATTGAATGTCCATGACATTACAAGGAAATATTGGTGCCTAGTCGCACGTCATTGCTACCCAAGTGAATGGAAATTTCGGGAGCAACTTCAACCTACAATCTGTGTATGGTGTTGCAGTGTTTGTATAGTTCCTTTGTCACTTATATCCAGATTGAACTAGAGGCTTGGAGTAGTCATCCTCATTATTATTGAATCTGATTCCTTGAACTAGAGCAGACTGTGTGAGATATATGTAAGATCTGTATCACATATTGACTCACATGCGTATGGCCATACTTTTCTCAATCTCACTAATCAAGAGGCCTTGGATATCATACTGATGTCAGAGGCACAAATTCCATATCTATCACTCACAGTCAATTCCCATGTGTCAAAGTCACCCAATCATCACCGTTATAACAACCCATGTTTTAGGAATACGTTTGATGATGTCAGCGTAACCAATGACATGTGATGAGTGCAGTGATTTTGGGTCTAAGAACCACAATCACCACCATCATTGTGAGAACTAACTATGACTTCCATGATGATGGCTTCCATGTGTCAGTCTCACGGTGGGTCTGTCTGATACATTGTTCCCTAACATGTATCTATGTGCTTGGTTTGTTATTGCTATATCATGACTAATGAGATTTAGTCATCAAACAACTCACACTCTGATCTTATGTGTTATTGTTGTCTATCTACCTTCCACAATAACAATTGATCAGGGACATAATGCGAATGTATATACTCTTAACATCTGTATGATCTCATTCTTCTAAGTCACGTACATGAAGACATACGTCATTGAGTAATATCATTCTCTAGAAATTTATTATGTAATTCATTATCTCATTATTGAATATACAAAATAAATTGGAACCTTGCCTTTTATTATTAATTTATCAAATCATGTATCTAATGCCTCATCCCAACCATCATATGATTGGCTCTCTAGGCATACATACCAACACATAGATTAGAAAATTGTTGGAGATGATCTTGGAAGTTATCACCCTTCTTCCCGGAAAAAGGGTTGGCTTGGAGCATTGCGATCCATTGAATTCAGATATGAAACTGAGGAACAATGATGTTGGGTGGCACAACAAGATGTTGTGCATAGGCAGTCTTACAGACATAGAAGTCTTTCAATTGTTTTTGTCATTCGGGCTCATGTAGCATGGCTTCACCAGGATATTTTTTGGCCAACAATGCATCCCTTTGGATAGTAAGGGCCCTCTCAATTCTACGATTCACTTTTTCTCATCCATTCTGTAGCAGTTTGCTCAGTTTAAACGGTGGAAAGTTCTTTATATTTAAGTATAAAAAATGTGCAGCGTAGAATTAGCATTTTGCGAGTGTGGCATAGACCACTAAGTCCTTGAAAGATTGAACAATGAAATTTCTTATTTTAACAAGATAAGCATGATTGCAAAAAAAAGGTATTTCTGGAATGTGAACTCGATAGAAGGAGTACTAGTAGTGTCGGAATGAGACTCGACTGATAGAGAGAAAAAAGAAAAAAAGTTTTTTCTCAAAGTAAATGGGGTTCAAAAAATAATCCATTGTCCCCGACAATGGTGCGTAAATTGATGTATGTTGTTTACACAATAATTCAGTAGGGGGTTAATTCCTAGAGTTTAACCTTTGTTAACGACAAAAGAACCACTTAAACAAATTTGGTTTATTTGTGAGTATAGAAAGGGTCATCCCACATGACAATATTTTTAATATTGATTATTGAACTAGATTACTTTGAAAAAATAGTTGAACATGAATTGAAAGTCCAATGGTTGAAGGTTTGATTATGCTAGAACAAGAAAAGAAAGATTACACTAAGAACAAGGTAATAACAAGTAACACTAAGAACAAAATAAAAGATAGTTTCCAGAACGTGTAACGCCTGGGTCCACTGCCCAAGGCTCTAGTAAAGTTTCAAGAATGATGACTGGCCCCACAAACCACCACTAGCCTTTGCTATGTGCTTTTTCCTCACTCACGCACAAGCCAGGATCAACTTCCCGACTGGTCACCCATCTGAGTTCTACTCCAAGCTGAGCATGATTAAATATGGTGTTCTTTAGTGATGAGCTCCCTACAAAGGAGGTGCACCTTGGTGATATGGGTAGTCCAATCATTCCTTTTAAGATCATTTTATCAGAGTCCTCAAATCCTGGGATGTTACAATCTCATCAAAGCTCAACTATATGGCCTCATAATATTACCCCATTTTAGTGTAGACCCAACATGGCTCATTGACACCAAGCTCCCCGTCACATAATACCAACACAAGGGTGGATACATCACCATGGATAGACCTTTTCCAACATGCTTGGACCGCATGGCTCAAGACTAGCATGCCACATGCCCATGTGGGCCCCACCTACTAGAGGGGTTATGGCTCTGATATAATTTGTAATGCCTGGGCCCACTACCCAAGGCTTTAGTAGAGTTACAAGAATGATGACTAGCCCTACAGACCACCACTAGCCTTAGGTATGTGCTTTTTCGTCACTCACGTGCAAGCCAGGATCAACTTCCTGATAGGTAACCCATCCTAGTACTACTCCAAGCTAAGCATGCTTAAATGTGAAGTTCTTTAGTGATGGGCTCCCTAAAAAGGAGGTGCACCTTGGTGATATGCATAGTCCAATCATTCCTTTTAAGATCATTTTATCTAAGGCCTCAAGTCCTGGGACATTACAGAATGAGTAAAGTAAGATTATCTATGAGTAAAATTAAATTGCAAGAAATAAAAATGACGATTAGACTAAGGACAAGTAAATAAAGATTATCTATGAGCAGAATTAAATTGCAAAATCGAAATGGGCTTTTGTTAAACGAGCGATTAGAAAACTAAGATTGATTTGATGATAAAGGATATTAGGGTTATGGGTTTCACAACCACATCCTATGTAAAACTAGATTTATGAAATCTATGAAAAGAATATCAGTTAGATGAAGGCATGTGAAAACATTCTCAAATGCATTTACAAAAGTCAAATTTCCCGCAAACCTATTGATTTTGTTGTTTGTTGATCCTTTCTCGATCGTCCCAACAAAAATCCTTCTGAGATCTCTTCCAGATATTTATGCATTTGTTAGGTTGTTCTGAGGCTTGGGGTCCACGATCTCATCACCCAATACTAACATTCAACAAAAACAAAGATTAAGTCATTTAAGTCGTGCAATAATCCAAATTAACAAACACATCTAACATGCTTTATCAAATAGAAATTAGTCTAATCAACTATGGATATGGGGATACTCCCCATGCCCAAATATGAGGAACTACTCACGATCCATAGAAATTAAGAAAGAACAAACAAAGGAAGAAAGGGATCCATAAGCTACTAAAGAGGAAAAAATTAGAAGGGACTCTGGTCTAGTGACAATAAAATGACTGCCTTTCTTAATTTCTTGTTCAATGCAAGAAAACCAAGAACATGAATTGAACTAGAAATTTTATTGAAGAAAGAAGAGTACAAGATGCAATAATTCCAAAGCAAGTGTGAGAAACTAAGAGCAAGATACAAAAATTCAGATCCCTTTCTTTGTCGAGTCCCCCTCCTTTTATAGAGGGAGGGGTGGAAACCGTACAATAAAACTGACTGTCGGTGCTATAAAAAGTCTATCCGTGTATCGTGAATCGATCGAGTCATGTCATAAGTCACCCTATTCTTGTTTTTATATTTGTGAGCCCAAGGAAGTAAGACAAAACCCTAAAAAAGGGGGTGGCGGTGTTGTTGACCAAAACTTGGTCTCTAAGGAACCGAGTTGGCCGCTGGGACCTTAGAATCACCCAATTCAAATTGTGATTCGATCGATTCGTGGTATGAATTTCCTTTGTATGATGAATTGTCCAGTTCAGATGATGACTGGAATGTTGAGTCGATTGATCAAAACCATGAAATAACTGATTGGAGTTTTGCAGTGGAGGTGTATTGGGGTGAGTGAGTCAATCGGTTCACTGATTGAATTGCTCAACTCAAGTACTGAGATGCTTGGAAATTTGTAATTGAAGTCCATGGTCTTTTGGTTTCCAAGTAGAAAAGTAGGATCATGTCTTCTAAAGTTTAGAAAATGTGAATGAGGGTTGAATATACAAAATATGAGAGAAAATGATAAAAATTCTAATTAATGGGCCAATCGCAAGTAAATTGCAATTATTTCTAGAAATTGGGCAAAAGTAAGATAAAATCCTAGGCAAAGACTTAAAAGATGTAGTTTGAAAAGGGATGAATATTCATTAGGACGTCTACACAAACAACAACTCCAAATGTCACACATTCACCGCCTATAGTTCATGTGGCACCAAACATCACACATTCACCGCCTATAGTACATGTGGCACCAATGAAATCCAACTTCAAGTAAGGAACTTCATGTGGACCCATGGCCCTAGTTATTCACTACAATCTCGATGCCTTATCTCCAATTGGACAACAAGGAGACCAGTCGACATCTTGGGGATTGGAGGTGACACATATTTGTTCAAAGCAAAGAAAAAAGTTAGTGTCCAAAGGTTGGTCAGAAAATGGGATTTGTCAACTAGAGACTTTTTCCAATCTAGATTGCCTAGATCACTTCCTTATTTGATTTCTGTTTAAATATAATACAAACTACAACTACACAAAAGTAGGAGGGAATTATAGAGGTAACCCAATGTAATCCCTAAGGGGAAGCCCCCAAGGTGTGTAGTGAAGGGGAAAAAGCCCCTCATCTACAAAGCTTTGCTTCCACCAAAAAGATTGACTTTGGCCCAGGAGGCCCTACATTTTGGACTGGAAGGAAGCAATCAAAGGAAGGGAGGCATTAATGGTCCTAAAATTCCCAAACTAGGATGAAGCTTTGCTTCATAAGCTCGACAGATGAGGGGGCCACCAAAGAGGGAAGGATCAAATATTAGTGAGCATTAATGTGGACTAACACTGCATAAAAAGTCCACATAGAAAGCTCAAAGAACTTCCCTTCTCTTATTTTGCAGGAGCCATACAACACAGAATTGGAAGTTAGAGGGCCAATATTACATGGCGTACTCTTTGATCTTGGGGACCGTACAATGGAACATACCTTCTAGACAACTCGACAAAAGGGAAGGGCCATATATATTTGCAAGACCCCTATGTATTTGACTCTACCTAGACTAGTGGCCCTTCCACCACATGGAAGAAAGGGAGCTCATGTCCTCAGAATTTCCAGTGGGGAAGTGGTGAAATGGGAAAATAAATGACAAACATGTAAAGGAGCCGACCACCTCTTCCCTACCCACCCTCAACTCAGAGTAGGTAATTTGGCCAAAATATGGACACTCAATAGGTCCAACATGAATAGTATGGTGCATCATTTCACATCGGAGAACTACCTGTAGCTTCAAGACAGACTACCCACTTTCAAGCAGACGGCACAATCTTTTTTGGTATATTACACCAAATTTGATAATATACCGTCCACAGTTAGAAACAAGAACAGAATGAATCCTTTCTTCCTTTCTTTCTCTTTCTTGAGAAATGAGGGCTTGGAACTCAAAGTTCAAGGGGATTTAGGCACATTTCTCAAAATTCCCCACTAAATCTAGGATCACAAGTGGAACACCATACAAGGGTGGGGAGGTTGGAAAAACAGTCAAAAAGTAGGAGAGTCTCAATGTGTTGTCTTAGTGTGCATACTCTTATGTGGAGTTGCATTGAAAGAGACTTGTCTTCCCTCCAATGATGTTCTTTCTTGTTCCGGTCTGATAATGACCCTTCTCTTAATATTGAAGGACTTCCACCTATGCTCCAACCCATGAGTTCAGTCGTCGTTATACCTTATCTGATTAACCCCCTCCCCACTACTTTGCTAGACCTCTCCATGTCACGGGCTTAATGAGAACATCTCCTTACAATAAGAGGTGAAACCACATTTTCTATTGTGGATTGCTCATAGGGGGTTTACAAACACAAGACCCCTTGTAGAGGAAAGGCATGGCACCAGTGAATAGAAGATTCTTAGCTCCACACAACATGGGTATTAGCACACTATTAGAAGAAAAAAAATTGAATAGTAAAAGATCTAGCAAGCATAACACGATGATCATTAGAAAGTTCACAAATGAGAAGTGATGTAATATATCGTATCCCATAACTTCTCATACTAGACTAAGGCACTAAATGGGATTAGAATATGGTCATCATAAAGAATGGTGAAATATTGTCTATACCAACATAAAATGAATGTTTTCATAAGGAAGCCATTGAAGGCTTTCAACAAATTGAAATTTGGCCATAGAAGGACCAAATTGTATCCAATGAACAAGGAAATATGAAAAGTACTAAGAGAGGCGCATAGGCCAATCAATCATATCAGTCAAACTCTTGAACTTAAAATCAAAATAAGAATAATTCTTCCTAGCACGAGGAGCAAAATAAGTCCACTTAGATCAAAATAACATTTGTAGAAATGTATCATACATAGATTAGAATAAAAAATTGACATGGACAATTGTCCAAAGATGGGACGCCAAATTGTCCTCAAAGTGCACTCTATCAGTTCATTTTAATTGAATATCATTCTTCATGTGTGGGTAGGTGGTTCTCATGTGCCCCTCGAACCCCACTATGGACCCCACCCATGCATCCCATTATCCAAAAAGTAGAGAAAGTGGTTCAATGACCAAGTTTTCAAGATGAATGAGTATTCCCTTCAAACACTGGACTGAATTGTATTTTTTTTATCAAAAAATGTGAAACCACTTTTTATTGATTTTTGTAAGAAATGTAAAAATATGAACTAGATGTAAAGCAATGAATAAAACTAAAAAAGAAAGAAAGATATAGGAGACTATATACAGAAGAAATTCTACACTTTTGAGCAAATGTTGCCCCAAATCACTATAGGTCAGATGTATTTATTATTGGAGAACCTGGTATTCCTTTCCCTCCATATGTGATAAAGAATAGATGTCATAGATTAGTTGTGCTCCCCAGAGGAGTTCAGGTGAAGATCAATGTGATCACTAGGAATATACTTAACCCATACAACATTCATGGGTTCCTTCCAAAATAAAGGTAGATAACTTGCAGTCGAAAGAGATATGAGAACAAGATTCATAGTTCTCCTCACATAAAAAGCAGCGAGAGGTGAAAAGAAACCCTCTACTCCTAAGAAAGTCTTGAGTAAGAAGAGCTTCCTGACAAACCTTCCACGTATGAACAATGTGCTTTCTTGGGTTAGGCCAATGCCATAACCATCTAGCCCAAATAGCTGGAGTGGAAACAAACCTGATCATAGGATAGACATCCCTGTGTCTCCCGATCTTCAACCCGTTGAAAAGAATACCATCAAGACCCTCTTAGGGGTTAGGACAAATCTAAATAGAAGAGATAAGAGGTTTATTTACTCTGTTATCCTTTATACACCAATTTGTACTATTAATAATAAGGATGAGCCTTGCCATTCTACCACCACTCAACTTCAAGGGGTCGAGTGATGAACATGATGAGTAAGGAATTTATTACCCATATACCTTGGGTCCTTATAAACTAAAAATTGAATTCCTATCACCAACAATATAAGAAATATGTTGTCTTATGAAGTCTCGAGCTTTAAGAAATTGTTTGAAGATTTAGGAATTATTACCTTTATAATGATATGTCTTGCTTGATTCAGATATAATAATATCTCCATGAATTCATTTAATCCAGATAGAATGGTTATTTAACAAAATCTTCCAAATATTCAAGGTGGTAGAACATTTAACTATGTCATGACTAGATCTTAAACCCAAACTAACCCCTAATTAGGAGAGCAGACCTTCATCCAACTTACAGTGTGAATTTTCTTTATGAGTTTAGGAGCACCCTGCAAGAAGTTCTTACAGATCTTATCAATCTCATTACAAACAAAATCAAGAATAGAAAAATTGCTTGTCTATAACAAATAAAGAGATGACAACACTATTTCGATAAGCTCCATTCTTCCACCCATAGAAAGAAGCTTAGACTTCCAACCATAAAATCTCACTTTCACTTTGTCAATGATTGAGGAACATAAGGCCTTTGTCAATCTACCAGTGAAAAAGGGCATACCAAGGTACTTCCTAGGGAATTTGGCAACTGGAATGTCAAGAGCATAGGAGATACTCTCACTATCAGTATTGACACTATAAAAGAGAGAAATTTTGTTTGGACTTATTCTTAAACCAGATGTAGAACTTAACTTCTCAATTTAAAGTTTAATGTTTATAGCATTGTTCACATTCCCTTCTGCAAAGATCTGGACATCATCAACAAAAAGAGTATGAAATGTACAATCATCATTAAGATTCTTAAGATGAATAATATTCTTCCTATCCACAACATGATTTATAATAGTCAAGAAGCCTTTCATGGCTTGCACAAAAAATATATGGGGCAACAGGGTCGCCCAACCTGATTCCTTTAATAGGCTTGAAAGACTGGGTATACACACCATTAACCAACACATGCAAATTAACAATTTGAAAATTTTCTTGGATCCATAAAATCCAAAGATGCAGGAATCTCATCCCCTTATGATATAAAAGATATAGTTACAACTAATAGAAATCATAGGCTTTCATAAGAACAACATGAATACATATTTTATACCACCATTCTTCAAGTTGAAATCATTCAACAGTTCAACAGAAAGAAGAATCGCCTCACTGATACTCCTTCCTTTCACAAAAGCAAGCTAGTTTTCATTCACAATAGAAGAGATAATATTTTGTAACCTATTTGATACGATCTTTGACATAATTTTGTTTAAGAAGTTACACAGAGCTATAGGTCTCCATTCTTTCAATTGACTAGCATTTTTGACTTTAAGGATCAGGCATAGAAAGGTACAATCAACTTCCTTGAGGAGCTTGCAACTAGAAAAAAAAGTTAAGTGTAACATCCCTGACCTGGGTTATGCTCTAACCCTAGATGTTTTGCTTAATAATGTTGATTATATGCTTGTTCATATTTCTTGGAAAGTAATTAAGGCTCAAGATGAACTTATATTTCAATTTTAGTCCTTTCTGAATAATGTTGAAACATTGTATTGTTAGTTTAGGACTAATGTGCAAATTACCCAAGTTGAGGGGTTAACTTGAAAATTGTACATGATATAATGTTTCTGATATGTTGAAGCATCATAAGAATGAGAATGATGTAGTGGTATGGTTTCCACAAGCTTGAGCACCAAGATAGAGTTGGCTGAGCAATCTGTGTGCATTAAAACCTAATTTTGGTGTAATGTGCAATTTACCCAAAATCTAGGGTTCAATATGCAAAATACCACTTCTACTAGGGTTTCCCATGTTTCTTGGCATCAAGTATAGAAAAGAAAATGGGAGGGGCACCTCATTTCAATTATTTTGGAGGAGAGAGAATCTTGATATTAAAATAATTAAGATTTAAGCATAATTGAAACCCTAATTCAATTTAATGTAAAAATAAATAAAATAATTGAAGGGCCTTCAACCAAAAACGATATGGTTGACATTACTCAAGTGCGAACACCCTTATTCCTTGCAAAGGCAACGAAATATCCTAAGGAGGTGAAGACTCCACTCACATTATTATAAGAAAAAGTAATATCCACTAAAAAGGGGATATTAGTATAATATGTTTAAGGTGATTCATTCCTTTTATTTTAATTCTTGGATAATGAAGAAGTTTTGCAAGAAGGAGAAGGTGGCTTCACGGCCAAGGAATTAAGTGGGAAGAGGTGGCACTAATTTTGGAATTAAAAGAATTTTTTAAGGCATTTTCTCTCTCATTGATTTTCTTATAAAAACACCTTTTACAACCCAAATCAAAGGCTTTTTTTTCAAACCCACTTCCTCTCTTTGCTTGCAAACTGACCAAGGGAGCTAGCAGCAGAAGGAGGATGACCCCCAACCTGTTGGTAAGCTTCTCGATCCCCTTTCACCTTGATTTCATGGTGGAAATCACAAAACAATGCATGATTTCTTCTCTATTTCACTCCATCTTCAATCCTAGCCAATCTTTTCACTCCAAAGCTTGAGGAAGAGCCTTGGGAAAGTTTCAAAAGCTTCCTCCACCATTGTTGACGTGAAGCTCCAAGCTTTGAATCTCAATTGGAGGCGGGTTATATAACTCAAACCCTTAAATATTGTTATTGCATTCAAATCTCCATTTTTTGTTGAGCGTTTTGTTCTATTAGAAATTCCCTTGATCCATTGTTGTAATTATCATGAAAATGGAAGTAGATTTTGAATGAATGAAGGTATATTATTATGACATCATCTTGGGCACGCAATCCAACAAGTTTCCCTTACAAACAGTTTTGAAGATCTTGGTCCAAACGGTTTCACCAAACCGTTTGGAGACTAAACGGTTTGCAAATCGTTTAGAGCCTTGAATCCCCAAACAGTTTAGGATGGTTGATTGTTTGGATGGGTTGACCATTTGAGGTCAGGACCCTAGTACTTTTTGGGTGAGTATCTAATAGTTCCAATTGATTGAATAAATGTATGGACAATCATCTAATTAGAAACCCTAATCGGGTTGAGTGCTGATTTTTCAATTGATTAATTTAATTCTTTGGTTTGATTAACCCAAACGGTCTCAAGACTGTTTGAAGATCACCCAAACGGTCTCAAGACCATTTGGAGGTCAACCAAGACCATTTGTAGGTCTAGGGTTGAGTATGGTCGAGTATTTGTAGATCCAAAGATAGCAAATGGTAATGCAATCAATAGTTTAATTGTTGATCAACCTAATGATCCAAATCCTAATTGAATTCCACAATTTTAAGTGATGGGATGGGGAGACCGGTCTCAAGACTGTTTGGAGGTCATCTGAATGACCTCAAGACCATTTGAGGTCAGGTCATGCCCATTTTTTATGATGGTCAATGATTTCAAAGCAATTAGTTCCACAATGACTAATATTGAAAGTTCATCGATTTCAACCCTAATTCAATTGGGTTCAAAACCCTAATTGATGATCAGTTGAAGGTTGAATGAATTGAAAGATGATTCATTAATCTCAATTGAAGTATGGTGCTTAGGTTCACTTGGTGATTAATTACATGGATTCAATTGACGAAGGAATCAATCTTGGAAACCCTAAATTAATATGAGTGGTTGAGACCATTTTTGGCCCAATCAGTTTTGAGGAGGTTTGGACCAAACAGTCTCAAGACCGTTTGGACCAAATAGTGTCAGGACCGTTTGGGACCAAACGGTCTCAAGACTGTTTGGGACCAAATGATCCCAAACCGATTGAGACTCAATCGGTTTCAAGTATCTACTTTGTTAAACGGTTTCAAGTATCGACTTTGTCAAACGGTTTCAAGTATCAACTTTGTCAAACAGTTTCAAGTATCTACTTTGTCAAATGGTTTCAAGTATCTACTTTGTCAAACGGTTTCAAGTATCTACTTTGTCAAACGGTTTCAAGTATCAACTTTGTCAAACAGTTTCAAGTACCTACTTTGCTAAACGGTTTCAAGAGTTTGACCAAGACCGTTTGGAGGTCTAAACGGTTTTAGACCGTTTGGAGGTATTTCAAGCAAGACGGTTTGAGGTCTGGTTGGTCAAGACCATTTGGGGTCTAACTGACCAAGACCGTTTGAGAAGTAATTAATCAAAACCATATGGACACTTAAGGTGATTAAAGGTTAATTGTTTAATTGATCATTACATGAGGTAATACAAGGGTGATTATAGTAATTGTACCCTTAATAAGATAGGGTGATTAGTACCTCTTGAATGATTAATCCTTGATGATTATGGAAGTAATGACACAATACATTTGTCGGCCCTCCAATCAAGTTGAGTTGACCTAATCTAATCAAGTCTGAATTAAGCATCATCTTATAGAAGATGAGAGAGAGAGGACTTCCTACATGAATTATAATCATGTAGTGCTTAATCCTCAATACTTTCAACATGAATTAATGTGTAATTAGGATATGATCCTTGAATAAGAGATCACGAACCCTAATTAAGAAGGTCAATGTGCCCTAACCCTAATTGAGGACAATTATAGGTGAAACCCTAATCTTTGGTAATGGGAATTTTAATAATAAACCCTGATTGAATGTGAATAGTAAACCCTAATTTAGAATGATGTTATGAGAAACCCTAATCAAGGGTGAAGCTATATGAAACCCTAAAATGAGGGTGATTTCATGTGAAACTCTAGATAAGGTTAAGGTTAAAATGATACCTTAATACAATAATGAGAAGTAAAACTTGATTCAAGGTGATACTATGTACTGGTATGTGACATTTTGATATGAAATCCTACACTAATATATGATAAAGATATGTGGAGCCCTAATCTTGGGTTGTAAGGTATGAAACCCTAATTTTGGGTAGTATGATGATAAATCATAACCCAAATCTGGGAAATGAGATAAATTATTCCTAATGGACATAATTTGGGAAATCCTAACTCAAAGGAGGAAATGATGATGTTACTCTTACAATGCATAGTGTTGATTTGTAATTGATATAATTGTTATCATGTGCACTAATTATGCAGGTTTCATGAGATGGTGGACATAGCCAGGTATGAGCTAGGATGCTTTACTATTGAATTTTCTTTATGGGCCTTGTGAACCATAATATGCCATGTTCCCTAATGAGAGGTAACAAGAGATATTATTGGGCTTTAAGAGCCATGTGAAATACCTGCACTGCAATTATTATGTTTGCAATGATCAGATGACCAGAAGGCATTAAGTTGCCTGATAAAGTGGTAACAAGTGTTTGATGAATTAAGAGTTTGAACACCCATGTTTCATAATCATGATGATGAGATGTTAAGGTATGAGAATACCTTGATGTGATAAGGGATTGAGATCCCAAAGTCTAATAAAGCTTTGAAAATAACTTGATAGAAATAGTACTCATTCTTTGTAGCAACTGTTACAATGTTTTATGTTTAAAAAACATGTTTGATGCTAAAAGAATAGTGTAACGTACTTAATTAATCAAGTGAAATGGTATCATGTAGAGCCCTGACCATAGATCCATCATCGTCAGTAGTTTGATGATGGTGAAATAGGTTTTCCTACGGGAACTCCTAGAGGGCATACTTTTGAGTATGTAGGGGTTATGGGCGCGAATATCCTTAAGCCCTAATGGAGGAATTGATGTGATGTAAACATTAAATCTCTCAATCCTTCATTAATTATGTCGGGATGGATGTTTCACTAATCTCCCAAAGTCCGGGATGGATGTATCATAAATCTCCCGATGATCTCAATGCCAGATCGATGTGAGATAAATATAATATCTCTCGATTGTGAAGAGAGTACAACATTCCACTGTAACTCTAATAGCGAAGTTGCCAGTATACACTGGAAAGCTATTTAGCAGAGACAGAAGATGTCCTGCATTTGGTCCTCACACTGAGTGAGGAAGATGAGGTCATGGAAATCCGGCTCTTCTATTGACCTATGTATGGTACCGATTTCAATTTCGCAATGGTCGGTTGGAGTATGAGTGGTATACCTCATCTCCTCAGGGCTTAAGTATGTTTGTAAAATGTAATCAGCCGTGTAGCGTATTTTCTTAGGGTTGAGATACAAGAATCAATGGTTGATGATACATTGTTTAGTATGTCTTAGTTGGATAAATGCTATACATATTATTTATATTACTCATTAAATGAATGACATACTGCTCTAGCAAGATATAGCTGAAATGATTTGAATAGAGAATACTGCTCTAAATTGTTTAGTCAATAATTTAGCTGTTGTTTAATACTTATGATTCTTTTGCTCAGTTTTATTCTATTAATTGCAATAATAATGTTTCTAGAGGAGAGTTATATCTCTCGCTGGGACAAATTTTCAATTGTCTCAACCCCGTGGGATCCAACTTTTTAGGTAGACACTGAAGAAGAGTCAGGAACCCTACAACAAGGGAAGAACAACAACAGCAACAACCGAACCAAGGACAACAGTGAATCCTCAGGTGGAAACACACTGGTGGTCATGTCCTGTAAATAGAGAGTCCTATGTGTCGTCTCTGTACTCTCAGGTCCTAGGAGTCAGTAGTTAGTTTAATATTGATCTAAGATTTTGTCTTGATGCCTTGAGATTTTTATATTGCCTATGTACAGTTTAAAAGGGCAGTTGATGCTTATAACACTCGAGAAGGAATGGTACAAGAGATGTACTAGTGAACCGGAATGTAATTAAGTTACTTGGGTTCTTTATGAAAGAGTTTTTCAATTTATGGAACTCTTTGTAAAAAGTTTTATTTTTTAGTGATTTTAAGTAATTCTGTTGTTAACGACCACTTCCGCATTAATCTTAATCAATGTTTGGCAACATACGTCACAATTTAGTGGTATCAGAGCCCTAGGTTCATTGAGTCTACAGAGACATAGGACTAAGGTTGTTGAGTCTGTTCTAGTGTCTTCCAGTTATCTGATAGTGTCTTCTGCTCATATAGGAGGAGAAAAAGAACTAAAGATGTCTGGATCACACGATGAACATGCTGCTGAGAGTAGTGTTGCTGCACTAGGAGGAGGTGCAAGAGACCAAGACAGGGAGGAGCCCATACCTGAACAACCCCAGTTCAATCAAGCTGATATGGGGAACCCAACCTTCCAAGCCATGTTTGGACAGTTTATGGCAGCCATGACTCATATGACAAATAGGATGCCATTACCTGCACCTAGGGCACCTACCCACCATGAAGGACAGGGAGCCGGCAAGACATTTGAATGACTTCGCTGAGTTGGAGCCATAGAATATGTTGGAACAGCTGACCCAGCAGATGCAGACATGTGGCTGACTGAACTAGAGAAGGCCTTTAGAATCCTTAACATCCCAACAGATGAGAAGGTTAGACATGCAGTGTACCTTCTTAAAGGGAGTGTTGGTCATTGGTGGACCATAGAAGAAGGCAAGAGGCTGGGTGTAGAGGTCGGATGGGAAGTATTCTGACGAGAATTCGTCAATAGATACTTTCCTAAGATGTTCCTAGATGAGAAGATCTCTCAGTTTGAGACATTAAGGCAAGGAACAATGAACGTTAGTGAGTACGAGGCTAAGTTCATGGAACTTCTGTGGTTCTATCCGCATATGGCAGCTATCGATGAAGAAAGGATTCAGTGTTTTGAGAAGGGGTTGAACGTCGATTTGACCACTCCTGAGTCTGCTTTAGAGAATAAGGAGAGGTTTGCTACTGTTGTGGAGTCTGTTAGATGAATAGAGAGGTCTTTGACTGAGAAGCGACAGACTAAGAGTAAGAAAGTGTATCCCCAGTTTCAAGGATCCCTGTCCAAAAGTTTTAAGAAACTGAGGTTTTCTGCACCAATGGCACCATCAAGGTTTAATATCCAGACGCAATGGATGTCTAATAGGGGTAGAGGCCGTAGTTTACTGCCAGAAGGTGCCCACAGTGTAGCATCAGTATCAGTAACAGGACCATCTAGACCTCAGCCAGGAAACAAAAATTATTTTATATGTGGAAAGATGGGGCATCTGATGAAGGATTGTCGAGCCAGAGAAGCAAGTGTGACTCAACCTCAGAGGCATAGTCAGCAAGGTTCTCAGAGGTGATAGTTTCCAAGTGGCGCTAGAGGACGTGGACAAGCATCCCAAGATGGATTGTCGGCACCCAGTAATCGAGCATCGAATCAACCACAGGTGACAGTGAGATTCTATGCGATGAATCAGCCTGATGCATTAGTCAACCCTAGGGTTGTGACAGGTCAGATGGAACTATTTTATTCTTGTAACATCCCTGACCTGGGTTATACTTTAACCCTAGTTGTTTTTATTAAGAAAGATGATTATATGCTTAATCTTATCTTGTGAAAAGTAATTAGGGCTCTTGAGAAACTTATGTTTCAATTTTGGTCATGTTTAAACAATGTTGAAGCAATGTTTGCTTATTTTGGACTAAAGTGCAAATTACCCAAGTTGAGGGGTTAGATTGCAAATTTTGCATGATAAGATGTTCCTAATGTGTTTAAGCATCATGAGAATGAAGATTATGCAAAGGTATGTCTTGTGGTAGCCTGAGTACCAAGGAAAAGCTGATAAAGCAATGTTTCTGCATTAAAACCTAGTTTTGGTGTAAAGTGCAATTTACCCAAAACCTAGGGTTCAATATGCAAATTACCACTTCAATAACGTCCCTAATGTTTCTTGGCACCATTTAGAGCAAATAAAATGAGAGGGGCGCCTCATTTGAATTAAGTTGGAGGAGAGATAATCTTGATATTAAAATAATTAAGATTTAATCCTAATTGAAACCCTAATTCGATTTAGGGAAAAAATAAATGTATTAATTAAAGGGACTTCAACCAAAATTAAAATGGTTAGATTCATATGTGCGTGTACATCCTTGAGCCTTGCAAGGACCACGAAAATATCCAAGGGAATGGATAACTCACTCACAATTTTATAAGAAAAAGAAATATCCACTCACAAGTGGATATTAATATTATATGATTTAAGGTGCTTGATTTGCTTTTATTTAAATCATGGATAATTGAGAGGAATAATAGGCAAACAAGATAGCCTCGTTACTAAGGAATATGAGGGGGAAGAGGTGGCACCATTATTGGGATTAAATGAATTTTTATAAGGCACTTTCTCTCTCCTTGAATTTCTTATAAAAAGACCCTTTACAAGCCAAATGAAAGGAGTTTTCGTTTGCACTTCTTCTCCTTGCTTGGAAACCGACCAAGGGAGCTAGGGAGGACCTGGAGGACGACCCCCAACCTTTTGGTAAGGTTCTTGACCCATTGCACCTTGATTCCATGGTGAAAATCGAAAATAAATTATGGATTTCTTCTTATTTCGATCTCCTCTTCAACCCTAGCCAATCATTTCAACCAAAAGCTTGAGGATGAGCCTAAGGGGAGTTGCAAGAGATTCATCCACCATTTTTGGCATGAGCTTGGAGCTTTGTATCTCAATTGGAGGCGGGTTTTATAACTTGAAACCCTAACTTTGTTATTGCATTCAATTCCCCATCAAATAATGATCATTTCTCTAGTTACAATTATTGATTTGGTTGATTGATGCAATTTCCATGGAAATTATAGAAGGTTTCGTGGGTCTAGAGCTTGATGATGATGACATAATCATAAGCACACACCTCTCCAAATATCTAGACCAAACAGTTTCAATCAAATGTCCAAACGGTTTGTGTTTTGGAAGCAAACGGTTTCAATCCGTTTAGTAGCAAACTGTTTCACCAAACCGCATGAGACCAAACGGTTTCAGACCGTTTGGTGATGTTGACCAGGGTTGACCATTTGGGGACTTGTTCATAATGATCTAGGTTAAAAACCCACCAATTATTATTCATTAACTCCAATCAGTTCATGAGTTGAAGGTCCATCAATCGCCTAAACCCTAATCGGGTTGAGTGCTGATTTCATAAGTAATTGAGTTTGAAACTTGGGTTGATTGACCCAAACGGTTTCAAAACCGTTTGGGAATCACCCAAATGGTCTCAAGACCGTTTGGAGGTCAACCAAGACCGTTTGGAGGTCTTAGGTTGAGTATGGTTAGGTATTTGAAGATTCAAACATATGGTATAAACCCTAATCGGCTAAGTGCTGATTTTGCAATTGAATGAGTTGATGCTTTAGGTTGATTGACCCAAATGGTTTCAAAACCATTTGGGGATCACCCAAACGGTCTCAAGACCGTTTGGGGGTCACCCAAGACTGATTGGAGGTCTAGGGTTAAGTTTGGACAAGTGTTTGAAGGTCCAAAGATACCAAATTGAAATACAATTAAGTGTTGATTTGGTGACCAATCCCAGGGTCCAAACCTTAATTGACTGACATGGTTGATGATGATATGATGGGAAAACGGTCTCAAGACCATTTGGAGGTCATACAAACGATCCCAAGACTGTTTGGGGGTCACCCAAGACCGTTTGGAGGTCTAGGGTTGACTATGGTTAGGTGTTTGAAGATCTAAAGGTACTAAGTTGAAGTGTAATCAAATGCTGACTTGTTGATCAATCCAATGTTCCAAACCCTAATTGGATGACTTGGATTTGAGTGATGAGATGGTAAAATGGTCTCAAGACCGTTTGGAGGTCATCCAAACGACCTCAAGACCGTTTGGGGTTAGATCATGTTCAATTTGGATGATGGTCCAATAGTTTTAAAGTAACTAGTTACACATTGATTAATGTTGAAGGATCATCAATTCCAAACCCTAATTCAATTGACTCAAACCCTAATTGATGACTAATTGAGGGTCAATTGAGGGTCAAATCAGTTGAAGGTTGACCTATTTAACTCAAATGAAGTATGGTGATGGGTCCAATTGAAGATTGGTTACATGAATTCAATGATTGAAGGAATCAACATTGAGAACCCCAAATCGATTTGATAGGTTGAGATCATCTTTGGTCCATGCAGTTTTGAGGATGTTTGGACCAAACGGTCTCAATACCGTTTGAGTCCAAATGGTCTCAAGACCGTTTGGGACCAAACGGTCTCAAGACCGTTTGGGACCAAACGATCCCAAACCGGTTGAGTCCATGCGGTTTCAAAAAGGTACTTTAGCAAACGGTTTCAAGTACTTGTTTTAGCAAACGGTCTCAAGAACCAACTTTACCAAACAGTTTCAAACTGTTTTAACTTTGAAAGACTAAGACCGTTTGGGGCTCAAGTAGTCAAGATTGATTAAGGATTCAATTGGTTAATACACCTGGACACCTATTGTAATTGAAGATCCAATTGGTCAATTCAATTGGATACCTTATGTATTGGAGGTCCAATGTAATTGAATCTCTTGAGAATTAAGATGATGAATAATCCATTGATCAAATGATGATTAGTAATGATAATCAATGAAGGTACAAAGGTTGAAATCCTAATAGTACCTAAGTGATTAGTACCAATTAAGGGATGAACCCTAATTGCTCATAGGAACAATGAGGAGGTACTCTATGTTAATCATAGTTGTATGTACTTGATTGAAGGGTTGATATGACCTAATAAAGTTGAGAAGATGATAGCATGAGGTTCATACATGAATATGATTCATGAGGTGATTAAGGGTATGATTCTTAAGCAAAGAGATCATGAAACCCTAATCATGAACATAATCCCTAATTGACAGGGCTATTGAACTCTAACCCTAATTGAGGGCAATTCTAAATGAAACCCTAATCTGGGGTGAGGATGTAACCCTAATCTAGGGTAATGATATATGAAACTACAATTTAGGGAAATGAGATGCAAAACCCTAATTGGAGATGAATAGTAGACCCAAGCTGTGGGTAACCATAGTACAAACCTTAATTGAGGTTGATTCCATGTGAATCCCTAATTGAGGTTGATTCAATGTGAATCCCTGATTGAAGTTGATTCCATGAGAAACCCTAATTGAGGGTGATGCCATGAGAAATCCCTAGTTGGGATGAATAGTAAACATTAAGTATAGGCAATGAGATGTGAAAGCCTAATGAAGGGTGATGCTATATGCAATCCTAACTCTAATGAAGTATGATAGCATGTGAAATCCCAAAGCCCTAGTAAAGGGTAAAGGTATGTGAAACCCTAATTGAAGTTATAATACATGAAGCCTTAATCTTGGACAACATGATGACAACCCAGAACCCTAATAACAAAACAGTGGGTAAAACCATATAAGGGTGAAATATCATAAATGGTTGATTATAGGCAAGCTTATTGTAAGCAATGCCTTAACCTGAGATGAGTTCATATCATTAAATATAATTGTACCATTCTTATGTTTAACCTATGCACTTCATGGTAAGAGTGATAGGTTAGTGGATGAAAGGATTAAGATGGGAAACACCTTAATCCAAGATAAGTTGATAACTTAAGAAAGTTGGAAGTAATGAGGTAAGTGATATATCAAGATATGAAAGACTTCACAGTTAGCATCTCAATGTTGATATACTTTGATAACTATGAAATCCTAATGTGAGATGGGAAACCTTAACCCTAAATTGGGTAATGGGACATGATAAATCATAAATGATATGAATAGTAATCCCTAACCCCATTGTAGAGGTGTTACTATTGTATTACATGAAGTAAAACGTTATCATTGCCTAGTGAGAGGTGACAAGATGTTTAATGGCCTTGTGAGCCATATGGTTAAATGTTGCCTAGTGAGAGGTGACAAGATGCTTTATGGGCCTTATGAGCCATGAGAGCAATTATAGCATAGTGAGAGGTACCAAAATGATTATAAAAGTTTATTATAAGAAAGGATAATGTTTTAATAAACTTAATAAGAGGAACATTTGTATTCAACAAAGAATGTGTAAAGCTATGCAGACTAACCTCAGGGTTCAGAGCCTAAAGTAGTATGTGATGATCAATGATGAGTTAAAGGAATTAAATTCCATGAACTATGAAATCAAGATTGGTTAAAGTCCAATGCCTGGCTGTGTAATCAGGTTTGGTTAAAGTCCAATACCTAGCAAAGGTGTAATGCCTGTAATCAGGATTGGTTAAAGTCCAATGTCTGGCTGTGAAATCAAGATTGCTTAGAGTCCAATGCCTGGCTGTGTAATCAGGTTTGGTTAAAGTCCAATACCTGGCAGAGGTGTAATGCTTGTAATCAGGATTGGTTAAAGTCCAATGTCTGGCTGTGAAATCAGGATTAGTTAAAGTCCAATGCTTGGCTATGTAATCAGGATTGGTTAGAGTCCAATGCCTGGCTGTGAAGTCAGGATTGGTTATAGTCCAATGCCTGGCTGTGAAATCAGGATTGGTTAAAGTCCAATGCTTGGCTGTGTAATCAAGTTTTGTTAAAGTCCAATACCTAGCAGATGTGTAATGCTTGTAATCAGCGTTGGCTAGAGTCCAATGCCTGGGTGTGAAATCAGGATTGGTAGTGTCCAATGCCTGGTGGTGTAATCAGGTTTGGAAGAGTCCAATACCTTGTAGAGGCTAAATGTCTGTAGTGATAACACATGATTGGTAATAACCCAATGCCTGTAATGATGATTTAGGATTGATATTAACCCAATTCCTGTATTGATGATAAATGAGTACATGGTAGATATATCTCTTTATCTGTTTAATGGGTTGGCTAAGGCCAACAGTATGAAACAAGAATGTTTCATGGGTAACATAACAAGATGATGAGTGTCACAAGAAAAGTTTGATATGATGGTATAATATGTTGGATAAATGATATACATGTCAATCCTATTCCTTATTAAAAGAATAGATCATATTGCTCTATCATAAATAGTTGCAATGCTTACAAAGTTGAGGATGTTTTAACCTGCTTCACCTCTGCTCAGTTTCATAGTAATCAGGTTTGGAAGAGTCCAATACCTGGAAGAGGCTAAATGCCTATAGTGATAACACATGATTGGTAATAACCCAATGCCTTTAATGATGATTTAGGATTGATATTAACCCAATTCTTGTATTGATGATAAATGAGTACATGGTAGATATATCTCTTTATCTGTTTAACAGGTTGGCTAAGGCCAACAGTATGAAACAAGAATGTTTCATGGGTAACATAACAAGATGATGAGTGTCACAAGAAAAGTTTGATATGATGGTATAATATGTTGGATAAATGATATACATGTCATTCATATTCCTTATTAAAAGAATAGATCATATTGCTCTATCATAAATAGTTGCAATGCTTACAAAGTTGAGGATGTTTTAAACTGCTTCACCTCTGCTCAGTTTCATATCTTTAAATTGCAATACAATGTTTTAGCGGAGTGTTATATCTCCCGCTGGGGCAATTTACAATTGTCTCACCCCCGTGGGATCCAATGTTTTTAGGTGGACGCGGACTAAGAGGAAGGAAACCTTTGGTAGAGAAGGAACAACAGCAGCATCGAGGATAGTAGTAATATCTCAGGTGGAGATACTGCCTATCCAGTTGTATAGATAGTAGTCCTATGTGTCGTCTCTGTACTCTCAGGTCCTTAGGATTTGTAGATAGTGCTTTCATCATCACCTCGATATTTTGGCTTGATGCTTCAAGGTTTTTGTGTTGTCTGTATATAATGTTATAGGATAGCTAATGTTGTAATCCTCGAGAAGAGTTAGTACAAGTCATGTACCTTTAAATCAGGATGCATATAATGTTACACAATGATTCTTGATGTAAGAGATTTCTTTTGTTTGGATATCTTTGCAAAAAGTTTTAATTTTTAGTGATTTTCAGTAATCCGCTGCAAATGATTCGCTTCCACTTAAGTAAATCTCATTTTTATAAGTTGGATGCCACAATTCTGATATGTCTACATCCTGCAGCGTATCTATTTTAATTGATCTGGGTGCTACACATTCTTTCATCACTAAAAGAGTGATTCTTGACTGCAATATGATAGTTGGTCATATGGCAGAGAGTTTGCAGTTAGAAACTCCTTTGATGAAATCTGCAGTGTTACAGGAGGTGTGTTCTTCCTGCACTCTTTTCTCTTCTAAGCACCGCATTCAAGTGGATCTTATACCACTTGGAATGCATGGGTTTGATATAATTCTTGGGATGGATACTCTAGAAAAGTACAAGGTTGTCTTGGATTGTGAGTCCAAGCAAGAGGTATTCATAAATGATAGTGACACATGGATCTTTCAGGGAGATAGAAAGATTCTTCCAACCTGTCTTGTATCATCTATGATAGCTGAGAAGCTGATGAGGCAAGGATATTTTGCATTCTTGGCACATGTGGTAGATACCACCATGGAGAGCCCTCATCCTTCTGAAGTTCTAGTTGTCAGGGAATTTGAAGATGTGTTCCCTAAAGAACTTCCAGGTGTACCTCTGCCCCGAGAGATTAATTTTGAGATTAATCTAATTCCGGGCACTCAACCTATAGCACAAACACCGTATAGGATGGTGCCTGCTGAGATGGCAGAGCTGAAGAAACCGTTGTAAGAGTTGCTTGAGAAGGGTTTTATTCAACCGAGTACTTCACCATGGGGTGCTCTAGTACTATTTGTTAAGAAGAAGGATAGATCGATGCGGTTATGCATTGATTACAGACAGTTAAATAAAGTAACTATAAAGAACAAGTATCCCTTGCCAAGGATTGATGACTTGGCTGATCAGTTGTGTGGTGCAACTATCTTTTCCAAGATAGATCTGAGATCGGGATACCATCAGTTGCATATTAAGGAGGGTGACATACCTAAGTCTGCCTTTAGGACAAGGTATGGTCACTATGAGTTCATAGTTATGTCGTTTGGACTAACTAGTGCACCAGCTGCATTCATGGAACTCATGAATAGAATCTTTTGACCTTTTCTCGATCAGTGTGTAGTCGTCTTTATAGATGACATCTTGATATACATCAGAGATGCTCAACAACATGAGCAGAACCTCTGTCAGGCTTTAACCTTGCTAAGTGAGCATAAGTTATATGCTATGTTTAGAAAATGTGAGTTCTGGTTACCAGAGGTTTCTTTTCTTGGACACGTAATATCTTCTTCAGGTATTAATGTTGATCCTAAGAAAGTAGAATTTGTCCTGCAATGGGAACAGCCGAAAACACCGATGGAGATACGTAGTTTCTTAGGCTTGGCAGGCTATTATAGGAGGTTCATTAAGAACTTCAGTTCAATAGCTTTACCCCTAACCAAGTTGACCAGAAAGGAGGTTCCTTTTGTCTGGAATGACAAGTGTCAACAATCTTTCCAGTTGCTGAACGAAATGTTAACAAGTGCACGTGCTGGTGTTACCTGAACAAGGGAAGGGGTATATAGTTTTTTGTGATGCATCTAAGAATGGTCTAGGATGTGTGTTGATAAAGGATAAGCAAGTGATTTCTTTCGCTTCTCGACAACTTAAGAAACACGAGGAGAATTATCCATCACATGATCTAGAGCTAGCTGTTGTGGTCCATGCCTTGAAGATCTGGAAACATTATCTCTATGGAGAAACATTCCATATTTTCACAGACCATAAGAACCTAAAGTATATCTTTTCACAGCATGAGCTGAACATGAGGAAACGCCGCTGGATGGAGTTAATCAAGGACTACGATTGTACAATTGATTATCATCCAGGAAAGGCTAATGTGGTTGTTGATGCATTAAGTAGAAAATTAGCAAAACCAACATTAGATAAAGCACAGTTGAATTCTTAAGTGTGCTCTAAGAGGGATATGTTTATATCCTTGAGGCAAAATAATGTACAGTTTAAAGTATCATTGTTAGCTGGGTTGTTAGCTGAGATGCACATAAAACCAACTTTGAGACAACAGATTAAAGAAGCCCAGCAAGCTGATGTTGTAGTTCAGCAGATTAGGTCAGAATATGGTAGTGAGAAATGAGATGGCTTTCATGAGTCAAAGGATCAGGTAATCTGTTACCATGGTAGGATGGTAGTACCTGATGCCAACGACTTGAGAAAGTTAGTTCTGGAAGAATCTCATTCTTCGATGTATGCTATGCATCCAGGGAGCACCAAGATGTATCATAACTTAAAAGATATGTATTGGTGGCCTGGATTGAAGAAAGATGTAGCTGAGTTTGTTATGCGGTGTCCGGTGTGTCAGCAGGTTAAGGTTGAACATCAGAAGCATGTAGGAACAATGAAACCTTTGTCTATACCGTAGTGGAAATGGGATCATGTCACCATAGACTTTGTGGTTGGTTTTCCTAGAACAACCAAAGGTCATGATTCCATATGGGTAATAGTTGATAGGTTGGCAAAGACAACACATTTCTTACCTGTCAAAACAACCTACACTGCTGAGAAGCTTGCACAGATCTATGTAGATGAGATAGTGAGGTTGCATGGGGTTCCAGCTACTATCATTTCTGATAGAGGACCCCAGTTCACGAGTCATTTTTGGGAGCGACTTCATAAAGCTTTGGGTACACAGTTAAGGTTCAGTACAACCTTTCACCCTCAGACAGATGGACAATCTGAAAGGAACATACAAACTTTGGAGGACTTGCTTAGGGCATGTGTCCTTCAATTTGTAGGAAGTTGGGATCTACACCTGAGCTTGATAGAATTTGCTTACAATAATAGCTATCAGTACAGTATTGACATGGCACCATATGAAGCATTATATGGTAGACGATGTAGATCTCCTTTATGTTGGTATGAAATAGGAGAAAATCAACTGTTGGGTCCTGAGCTTGTGCAGCAGACAACTGAGAAGATTAAAGTAATACAACAACAGTTAAAGACTGCATAAGATAGACAGAAATCATACGCCGAAAAATGACGAAGACCTTTAGAATTCCAAGTTGGAGATAGAGTTTACATCAAGGTTTCACCCTGGAAAGGAGTCCTTAGATTTGGAAGGAAGGGAAAGTTAGCTCCTATATTTATGGGGCCTTATCCAATCATTGAACGGATTGGAAAGGTAGCCTATAAGCTGGAGTTACCACCTGAGTTACATAAATTGCATCCAGTGTTCCATATCTCTATGTTGAGAAAGTGTCATCCTGACACAGAATTAGCTCTACAACCTGTGGAGGTAGAATTAAATAATGATATATCATATGTTGAAGGACCTGTGACGATCCTTGATAAAAGAATTAAAAAGCTGAAAAATAAAGACATTTGTCTTGTAAAAGTCCTCTGGAATCATTGTGGCATTGAAGAATCTACATGGGAACTAGATCAAGAAATGAGGAGGAAATACCCTACTCTTTTCTCTTAAAAGTTTTTGTTGATGATTTTGGGGACAAAATCCTTGTAAGGGGTGGATAATTTGTAACATCCATAACTTGGGTTATGCTCTAACCCTAGATGTTTTGCTTAATAATGTTGATTAGATTCTTGTTCATATTTCTTGGAAAGTAATTAAGGCTGAAGAGGAACTTATATTTCAATTTTAGTCCTTTTTGAATAATGTTGAAACATTGTTTTGTTAGTTTTGGACTAATATGCAAATTACCCAAGTTGAGGGGTTAACTTGCAAATTGTACATGATATAATGTTTCTCAGATGTTGAAGCATCATAAGAATGAGAGTGATGCAGTGGTATGGTTTCCACAAGCTTGAGCACCAAGATAGAGCTGGCTGAGCAATCTTTGTGCATTAAAACCTAGTTTTGGTGTAATGTGCAATTTAGCCAAAACCTAGGGTTCAATATGCAAAATACCAATTCTAGAGGGTCCCCCATGTTTCTTGGCATCAAGTAGAGAAAATAAAATGGGAGGGCGCCTCATTTGAATTATTTTGGAGGAGAGAGAATCTTGATATTAAAATAATCAAGATTTAAGCATAATTGAAACCCTAATTCAATTTAATGCAAAAATAAATAAAATAATTGAAGGGCCTTCAACCAAAAATGAGATGGTTAAAATTTCTCAAGTGTGAACACCCTTATGCCTTGCAAAGGCAACGAAATATCCTAAGGAGGTGAAGACTCCACTCACATTATTATAAGAAAAAGTAATATCCGCTAAAAAGGGGTTATTAGTATAATATGTTTAAGGTGCTTAATTCCTTTTCTTTTAATTCTTGGATAATGAAGAAGTTTTGCAAGAAGGATAAGGTGGCTTCGTGGCCAAGGAATTGAGGGGGAAGAGGTGGCACTAATTTTGGAATTAAAAGAATTTTTTAAGGCATTTTCTCTCTCATTGATTTTCTTATAAAAACACCTTTTACAACCCAAATCAAAGGATTTTTTTTCGAACCCACTTCCTCTCTTTCTTTGCAAACCTACCAAGGGATCTAGGAGCATCAAGATGACGACCCCCAACCTGTTGGTAAGCTTCTAGATCCCCTTTCACCTTGATTTCATGGTGGAAATCAGAAAACAATGCATGATCTCTTCTCTATTTCACTCCATCTTCAATCCTAGCCAATCTTTTCACTCCAAAGCTTGAGGACGAGCCTTGGAAAAGTTGCAAAATCTTTCTCCACCATTTCTGACATGAAGCTCCAAGCTTTGAAGCTCAATTGGAGGCAGGTTATATAACTTAAACCCTTAAATATTGTTATTGCATTCAAATCTCCATTATTTGTTGAACGTTTTGTTCTATTTGAAATTCCCTTGATCCATTGTTGTAATTATCATGAAAATGGTAGTAGCTTTTGAATGAATGAAGGTAGATGATGATCAAATCATCTTGGGCATACAATCCCACAAGTTTCCCTTGCAAATAGTTTTGAAGATCTTGGTCCAAAGGGTTTCACCAAACCGTTTGGAGACTAAATGGTTTGCAAACCGTTTAGATCCTTGAATCCCCAAACCGTTTAGGATGGCTGACTGTTTGGATGGGTTGACCGTTTGAGGTCAGGACCCTAGTACTTGTTGGGTGAGGATCAAATAGTTCCAATTGATTGAATCAATGTATGGGAAATCATCTAATTAGAAACCCTAATCGGGTTGAATGCTGATTTTGCAATTGATTAATTTAATTCTTTGGGTTGATTAACCCAAACAGTCTCAAGACCATGTGGAGATCACCCAAACGGTCTCGAGACCGTTTGGAGGTCAACCAAGACCGTTTGGAGGTCTATGGTTGAGTATGGTCGAGTATTTGAAGATCCAAAGATAACAAGTGGTAATGCAATCAATAGTTTAATTGTTGATCAATCTAATGATCCAAATCCTAATTGAATTCCACAATTTTAAGTGATGGGATGGGGAAAATGGTCTCAAGACCATTTGGAGGTCATCCAAATGACCTCAAGACTGTTTGAGGTCAGGTCATGCCCATTTTTAATGATGATCCAATGATTTCAAAGCAATTAGTTCCACAATGACTAATATTGAAAGTTCATCGATTTCAACCCTAATTCAATTGGGTTCAAAATCCTAATTGATGATCAATTGAAGGTTGAATCAATTGAAAGATGATTCATTAATCTCAATTGAAGTATGGTGCTTAGGTTCACTTGGTGAGTAATTACATGGATTCAATTGATGAAGGAATTAATCTTGGAAACCCTAAATTAATATGAGTTGTTGATACCATGTTTGGCCCAATCAGTTTTGAGGAGATTTGGACCAAACGGTCTCAAGACCGCTTGAGTCCAAATGGTCTCAGGACTGTTTGGGACCAAACGATCCCAAACCGATTGAGACTCAAATGGTTTCAAGTATCTTCTTTGTCAAAAGGTTTCAAGTATCGACTTTGACAAATGGTTTCAAGTATCAACTTTGTCAAACAGTTTCAAGTATCTACTTTGTCAAACGGTTTCAAGTATCTAGTTTGTCAAACGGTTTCAAGTATCTACTTTGTCAAACAGTTTCAAGTATCAACTTTGTTAAACAGTTTCAAGCACCTACTTTGCTAAATGCTTTCAAGAGTTTGACCAAGACCATTTGGAGGTCTAAACGGTCGTAGACTATTTGGAGGTATTTCAAGCAAGACCGTTTGAGGTCTGGTTGGTCAAGACCGTTTGGGGTCTAGTGACCAAGTCCATTTGAGAAGTAATTAATCAAAACTGTATGGACACTTAAGGTGATTAAAGGTCAATTGTTTAATTGATCATTACATGATGTAATCCAAGGGTGATTATAGTAATTGTACCCTTAATAATATAGGGTGATTAGTACCTCTTGAATGATTAATCCTTTACGATTATGGAAGTAATGACACAATACATGTGTCAGCCCTCCAATCAAGTTGAGTTGACCTAATCTAATCAAGTCTGAATTAATCATCATCTTATAGAAGATGAGAGAGAGAGAGAGGACTTCCTACTTGAATTATAATCATGTAGTGGTTAATCCTCAATACTTTCAACATGAATGAATGTGTAATTAGGATATGATCCTTGAATAAGAGATCACGAACCCTAATTAAGAAGGTTAATGTGCCCTAACCCTAATTGAGGACAATTATAGGTCAAACCCTAATCTTTGGTAATGGTGTGACCCTAATTTAGGGTAAGGACTTGAGAAAACCTAATTGAGGGAATTTTAATAATGAACCCTGATTGAATGTGAATAGTAAACCCTAATTGAGAATGATGTTATGAGAAACTCTAATCAAGGGTGAAGCTATATGAAACCCTAAAGTGAGGGTGATGTCATGTGAAACTCTAGATAAGGTTAAGGTTAAAATGAAACCTTAATACAATAATGAGATGTAAAACCTAATTCAAGGTGATACTATGTACTGGTATGTGACATTTTGATATGAAATCCTACACTAATATATGATAAAGATATGTGGAGCCCTAATCTTGGGTTGTAAGGTATGCAACCCTAATTTTGGGCAGTATGATGATAAATGATAACCCAAATCTGGGAAATGAGGTAAAGTATTCCTAATGGACATAATTTGGGAAATCCTAACTCAAAGGAGGAAATGATGATGTTACTCTTAAAATGCATAGTGCTGATTTGTAATTGATATAATCGTTATCATGTGCACTAATTATGCAGGTTTCATGAGATGGTGGACATAGCCAGGTATGAGCTATGATGCTTTACTATTGAATTTGCTTTATGGGCCTTGTGAGCCATAATATGTTGTGTTGCCTAGTGAGAGGTAACAAGAGATATTATTGGGCTTTAAGAGCCATGTGAAATACCTGCACTGCAATTATTATGTTTGCAATGATCAGATGACCTGAAGGCATTAAGTTACCTGATAAAGTGGTAACAAATGTTTGATGAATTAAGGGTTTGAACGCCCATTTTTCATAATCATGATGATGTGATGTTAAAGGATGATAATACCCTGATGTGATAAGGGATTGAGATCCCAAAGTCTAATAAATCTTTGAAAAGAACTTGATAGAAATAGTACTTATTCTTTGTAGCAACTGTTACAATGTTTTATGTTTGAAAAACATGTTTGATGCTAAAAGAATATTGTAACATACTTAATTAATCAAATGAAATGGTATCATGTAGAGCCCTGACCATAGATCCATCATCGTCAATAGTTTGATGATGGTGAAACAAGTTTTCCTACGAGAACTCCTGGAGGGCATACTTTTGAGTATGTGGGGGTTATGGGCGCGAATATCCTTACGCCCTAATGGAGGAATTGATGTGAGTTAAACATTAAATCTCTCAATCCTTCATTAATTATGCCGGGATGGATGTATCACTAATCTCCCAAAGTCCAGGATGGATGTATCATAAATCTCCCGATGATCTTAATGTCGGATCGATGTGAGATAAATATAATATCTCTCAATTGCGAAGAGAGTACAGCATGCCATTGTAACTCTAATAGCAAAGTTCCCAGTATAAACTGGAAAGCTATTTAGCAGAGACACAAGATGTCCTGCATTTGGTCCTCACACTGACTGAGGAAGATGAGGTCATGGAAATCCAGCTCTTCTATTGACCTATGTATGGTACCGATTTCGATTTCGCAATGGTCGATTGGAGTATGAGCTCTATACCTCATCTCCTCAAGGCTTAAGTATGTTTGTAAAATGTAATCAGCAGTGTAGAGTATTTGCTTAGGGCTGATATACGAGAATCAATGGTTGATGATACATTGTTTAGTATGTCTTAGTTGGCTAAATGCTATACATGTTCTTTATATTCCTTATTAAATAAATGACATATTGCTCTAGCAAGATATAGCTAAAATGACTTGAATAGATAATACTGCTCTAAATTGTTTAGTCAATAATTTAGTTGTTGTTGAATACTTATGATTCTTTAATTTGCTCAGTTTTATTCTATTAATTGCAATAATAATGTTTCTGGAGGAGAGTTATATCTCTCGCTGGGACAAATTTTCAATTGTCTCACCCCTGTGGGATCCAACTTTTTAGGTAGACACCGAAGAAGAGTCAGGAACCCTACAACAAGGGAAGAACAACAACAGTAGCAGCAGAACCAAGGACAACAGTGAATCCTCAGGTGGAAACACTGGTGGTCATGTCATGTAAATAGAGAGTCCTATGTGTCGTCTCTGTACTCTCAGGTCCTAGGAGTCAATAGTTTAATATTGATCTGAGATTTTGCCTTGATGCCTCGATATTTTTATATTGCCTATGTACAATTTAACAGGAGAGTTGATGCTTATAACGCTCGAAAAGGAATGGTACAAGAGATGTACTAATGAACCAGAATGTAAATAAGTTACTTTGGTTCTTTATGAAAGAGTTTTTCAATTTATGGATCTCTTTATAAAAAGTTTTAATTTTTAGTGATTTTCAGTAATTCCGCTGTTAACGAACGCTTCTGCATTAATCTTAATCGATGTTTGGCAACAGACATCACATTAAGGATCGCCTTGGTGACATCATCACCAATAATAGGTCAACTAGATTTATAAAAACATGCATTAAAACTATCAGGACCTGAGCTCTTATCAATATTAGAATTCATAACAACATCCTCCACTTCCTTCCTTGTGAAAGCAAGACAAAGATTTTGGATTTGAACATCAATAAGCATGGGGAGATTAATATAATCTAGAAAGCTAGTATTTATAGCATTGCCTTGCTGGAAAAGATCATAATAATCATAATCAATAATCTAATCCCTGATCTTCTCTTAATTGTAGATGATATTTCCATCAATACTTATACATTTAATAGTATTGTTGACTCTACTAGTTTGCATTGATGTATAGAAAAATTTAGAATCCTTGTTTCTTGGAGAAAGCCACTAAATTCTAGACTTCTATCTAGACAGAGATTCAACCATATCAACATCTAGGGCTTCTTTTCTTCTACAATCAGCCTTGACTCTCAGATTAAGGTCATTTGGATTTCTGCTAAAGAAATAGCTTTCTCTACTATAGCTTCCTTCAATCTATAAGAGTCATGAATATTAATAAAACATTCCTTATTCCATTTTATCAATGCATCTTTAACCAATATTAATTTGGTACAAGCTTTGTACATCGGGTTGCTAGTAACATCCTTATACCAAACATTCTTTAGAACATCCATAAAAACGCTATGAGAGGTCCAAACATATATAAATAGCAAAGCGGTATTTCTTTTAGTTTTCGAAGAACCTACATGTATAATCAACTGACTATGATCATTGTAAATATTAGGAATAATCTCACCCTAGAGATTAGGATAAGCATTGATGAAGCAGTCATTCATAAAGACTCTATCAATCTGATAAAAGGTAAGGTCACTATGAGACCCCTGGCCTTTCTTAAATGTTTGAACATGCTTAATCATCATAATTAAGTTCTTAAAACCCTAACCAAACCATAGGGGGTTCTTTGACATCATATGAAAAACTTAAGTTTCAAGTTTGGTCCAATTTGGACACTGTTTGAGCAAGTTATACAATTTTGTGCACATTTTGAACTTTTATGCAACTTACCCATATCTGAGGTTTTCGTTGAAAACAATCACATGCTTGTGGTGTCTTATACATTTTATTATCATTCTTGATCTTTTTGTGCCATGGGGAACTTGGTTGCACCTTGATTTGGTGGAGATGGCTCTCTAGGGTTGAATTAGGATTTACCCCCTCACGGATGAGCTACCTTTGAAGCCATAAATCAATGGTCCTCCTTTTTGGTTGGGATCCGATGGTCATAACAAGGTGGGGAAAACCTATTTTGATCTCTAGATGTGGTATGTCGATGGTTTTCTCTCTTGGGGTCCCTTGGACTGGTGGTCTTCTTTGAAGGGGTGACCAAGCGATGGTTTACCACTTACTAACCTAGGGCTTCAACAAACGATGGTCACCATGTGTCAGAAACTGATGGACACTCTGGGATCTCATCAGGTAGTGGCCTATAAGACTCCCTCAACTGATGGATCTACTTCTTGATTGGCCATGATAGCTATAGGCCATGGACACATGGCAAACCTAGTAGGACATGCCAGCTATATACCCTTTCTTTAGCACCCAAAGGAACCCTTTGGATCCTTATCACTCTCTTGCTATCAATAGCTTCATATTCCCTTTCTTGGTGGTGAAGAATGTGCCCAAGAGAGAATAAGGTGGCGATCTTCTTACAAGTATGGCTAGGGCTTGGATCTACTCTCCTTTTCAACTCATGGAGCTTTCTTTGTTGGTTCTTGAACTTGGCAACTATGTTCTTCCTTCCCTACTTAGTTTCCCTTATTTTTCTACCTTCTTCCTCCTTCGTCTGGGTCAGAAGCATGTTGTTCCATGGTAAAGATTGCTCTAGATATTAAGGAACCCTCCTTTCTTGCTCCCTTGACCTAGGGTTTGCTCTCTTTCTTGGAGAAGAAGCTAGCTTGGCCAAGTTCAGAGCTAAATTTAGGGTTTCCTACCTCCTTTCTCAAGATGCCTTGTTGTTTGAATCTTGTTCCTCTTCCTAGAGGCAGTTTTTATAACCTTCCTCACATTTATTGCTTACTACTAGCTTGCTTAATCATGTTCTTTCTCTAAAACAAAAATCTAAGAATTAAGAAGCTATCTTTGTCTAAGGGTTAAGCTTAAGTGTTGTTCCTTGAGTATTTGTAAGACCCCTGGCCTAGCTTAGTGCTTGATATGCTTTCTTTTCTTGATTAGATGTGAGATGCTTTAATAACATGTGACTTAGTTATGTTTTCAATTTGGTCCAATTTGATTGATGTTTGAGCTATCTTTGCTATGTATGTGCTTGTTTTGGACCTAGTTGCTATTTGCCCATGTTTAGGGGTTATCTTACAATTTCCGACATGTAGGTTGTACCTTTTATACCATGGCATCATGAGAGAGAGGATGGTTCTTTCAGGAAAATTTTTGAGCCTTGGTTTGAGGAGGAGAGAGAATGTGATGTGTTGAGAGTTGTTTTTAGGGTTTAATTTGATGCCCTATGTTGATGTTGACCATGGTGTTGACAGTTTGAGTTCTTGGTCGTTCAATAGTTCTTGTTGATCCTAGGTGTTTTGTCTATAGTCGAATGAGTTTTTGGTTGATCTTTGAGATCCCTATGGTCGTAGAGGTGAAGAGCTTTCTCTTGGGTTGCTTGACCTAAGGTTTGAATGCCTTGGGTCACTTGGTTTTATGCGACCATGTACCCTTGTGGCCTTGTTTTCCTTCGAATGATGGTCATCCATGACCAAGTGAGGTCACTTGGTCTTTCTTGTGGTTTGCAAGGTTTTAGTGGATGCATGTTTGTTCTTTGGTGGACAAGTGTCATGAGGAACCCTAATATGTTGACACCTAACCCCTTTCATCTCCCTCCTACTCTTAAGTGCATAACCTTTCTCCTACACATGCAAGTATCTCTTTTAGCCTTAATTCTTCTGCCTTCCATCTTGTGTTCAACCCTTGTCTGCTTGGAGGTGTGAAGAAACTCATCTTTGGTTCTTGGTGGCCGAGAATCCTTTGGCTGAGGTAATCCAAGCTTGGAGCTACTATTCCTTGGTGATCTTTGGTGGTTCTTTAAACCATGGTAGGTGATCCAATCTCTTGATTTCATTTTCTTACAAATCCCAACCTCTTTCTCCATCTCTTTGCCTAATCAATGGTTTTCCATGGTGGTCTTTAGAGAAACTTTTCTCCATAGAGGTCGAATCCATGGTTCTCCATGGTAGTACTTGAGTGAGATGAAGATCTTCTCCCTTTCTCCTTCTTTTGTTCTTTTTGGTCTTGAGTTTTTGGGTTCTATTTCTTGCCCTTTAACTTAGGGGTTTTCCTTCTCTTTTCAGGTGGTGACTAGCTTGGTTGTGGAGGTTATCAAAGCTAGGTTTTCTCTTGTCTTTAGAGCTTCTTTCTTGGAGGCGGTGCAACCATCATCTAAGGTGGGTTATATAATTTCCTCCCTACTATTATTGCACTTTAATCCTACATTCAATTCTTTAGAAAAAGTGATTTCTTGTTGTTGATATTGATATCTTCATTGGAGATGTGTTACTATTATGATCTTGCATGTGCTTGTTCCTTTACTTAAACCCTAATTCACTTACTCGAAATCTAGAGGATGGAGATGATGATGGTTTTGCATGCATCTCAACCTTGGTTTTGTGTTGAGTTACCTAGCATGAGGTGGAGTATGGTTCTATTTTCATGTGTTTGATCTTGAGTTCTACCCCTCATAGTATGGTTTCCATGTTGATTTCATGTGATGCTTGTTTAGGGTTTGGGTGGTTATCATTTTTCTCGATGCTTCACCTCTAGTGACGCTTGAGCTTCTTGGCCTAATGGCTATTTTGGTGAACATGTTATCTTGGTGTTATCACCTGTCTTGACCACGTTTTTCTAAATATGGATGATGCTCTTTGTTGTTTATCTTGTTTGGACATTGAGGGTGTTTTGGTCGACGAATTTGAGGTGCTTTTGGTCACTGGTTTTGCCTTGGTCATTGACCCAGTTGGTGCTTTGGTCGCTGACCTACTTTGTGCTTGGGTCACTAAAGAAGCCTTCAATCAAGGTGTGTCTTTGACCTTTGGGAATGTTTGGTTTCATTCGACCAATTGACATATGTTGATGGTCTTGTTCGCTGGTTGTAGTTGCTAGTTTTGGTTGCTGACCTTGGTGGTGCTCTTGGTCGCTCATATGCCTTCGACCATGGTGAAGTCTTCTTCAACCACTGGTGTGTTGTGGTGATTCTTAGTGGTTGGTCTTGGCCATGACCATCGACCATCATGATGTATGTTCTTCAATCACCTAACCTCTTTATCTCTTACTCTCTTGAGTTGATAGTTTTGCTTGAGCATGTTGATCCTTGGTGTTGTGGAGGAGTGATGGTGATGGTTGACCCACATGTTCACAAGAATTTGGGAAGGTGAGATGCCTAGGGTTTGTTGATATTGTTGTGATGTAAAACCCTAATCGGATGTGTTGTTGAAACCCAAACCCTAATGTGGAGCTATAATATAGTTGTCTACCTTGTGCAATGTGATAGTGTGTAGTGATGATGCATTGTTTCTCTCTCCTACATGCATGAACCTAACCTTGTAGGTGATTGAAAGTCATAGGTAGTGATTGCTATGGTGATGCTTATGTGATACATGGTAATGATTGTGAGCCTTTATATGGCACACTGAGATATGTTGAGATAATTATGTGATATAGGGTAATGATTGTGATCCTTTATGAGGCATGCTGAGATATGTTGAGATAATGATGTGATATAGGAATTGTATGATGGGTCTTATGACCTAGCAGAGGATCAATGCCTAGTTTGAGGTGATATCCTCCAGTGTTGTGATGAGGGATTGAAATCCACTAGTGATGAGATGATGTTGATGGCCTTGTAAGGAAGTGGTATCATGTGATAATGTGACAAGTTCTTACTTCATACATTTTATATCTTCTGGAGTTGTAACATATCCTTATTTTCATAGAATCTATTTAGGGTTCATATGTTGTAACTTGATTGATGCTAAAAGATACCCAATTTTCTTAACTAACTAAGTGAAACCCTAATCATGTAGGTTCCATGTGCCATAGATCCATCTTCAATGTTGGTACTTTGCTAGATGGTGAAATGGGTATTGCCAAGGGAAACCCAAAGCTCATATTGTTGAGTATGCGAGGTGTAAGTGACTACGTGTCCTAGACATCTTGATCCCAAGTGTTTGAGAATGACTGTGGTCGGGTCTCAATGATGAGTATGTGATATGATGTGATAGAGGATAGCTGCAATTGTACCTCAGTGATTGGGTTATATACCATGTTTACTAGTACCATGTCATGTACGAAGGCGGGATAGGTGTTTTTACCGGACCATATCTTTAACTATGAGTTGTTGTCTCTACATGACCATAGCTTTGATTATGAGTTGTTGTCTTTACTGGAATATAGCTTTGATTATATGTTTCTATCTTTTTAGTTAGGCTACATGTCACTATGGTGCAGACTCAAACTAACCAAGTAGTGGGGGAGAAGATCATGGATTTTGGCTCTTCCATTGATCTTGTATGTCACCGATTTCTACTTTAGATTGGTCGGTTGGATTTGAGTGGTGTTCCTTAAATCCTTAGGACAAATAAAATATGTAATACAACCACGCAACATATTTGGTTAGGACTAAACACAATTCACATTGGATGATCCCTTACCTTATCTTTTGTACATATTTCTTGAATTATAATGCAGTAAGAGAACTCAACTATTATATATTTTTTCATAAAATATTATAAAGTTATAAGATTTTATACTACTTATTTGGAGATGCCTAAACTACTTAAACAATGTTAATGTCTTAACTCATATCATTTAGCTGAATTTTCTCAACATGATAATATATGTTACCTTGCTGCTTTGAGTTTATCTATGTTGATAATAGTTGCGGTAGAGAGTTATATCTCTCACTGAGACATTTGGTCTCACCCAATAGGTTTCCACATCTTTTAGGTGGCCGTTCATGATGTGGTAGAGATTGTGCAGTTGAGGTTAAGCAGTAACAGGAGCAGTAGTTATTAAAAGGTTGGACATGCTGCTAGTGTTTTGTAGTAGAGTCCTACGTGTCATCCCTGTACTCTTAGGTCCTTGGGGAGGTTTTTGTTGTTTTGTACATCGACGCGAGGTTTTGTCTTTATGCCATGATTGTACAGGCTTGGTGTATATATATATATATATATATATATATATATATATATATATATATATATATATATATATATATATATATATATATATATATATATATATATATATATATATATGTACATATATATATGTATATATATATATATGATCAAGTTGTTGTATGTAACAGGTTGTGGCTTGATAGCCCTCTAGCAATGAGATGTACATATTTTGGCATATATGTGACACAAGTGGCCTAAGTTTATGGCTTCAGATATCTTGTGTTTCGCTTGACATGCTATTTTGAGACCAGTTTTGATTTACCATGTTTTGTGGTAATTTGGTTATTTAGTGATAGTTCCACATTTTGTTTTGAGTAATCTTGTTGTGTGGCATGGGTGACGTCACATTTGGTGATATCAAAGCTTTATGTTTGCTAAGTCTACAGAGACATAGTACTAGGGTTGTATCTGTTCTAGTGTCCTCATGTATGTCTTATGGTAAATTCTACTTATGCAGAAGAAGAAGAGAAGAGAAGATGGCTGGAGAACACGAAGAAGATGTTGCTGAGAGCCGTATTGTTGCACCAAATGGTGGTGCTAGGAGGTAGGAGAGGGTGGATGTTGTGCCTGAGATGCCCTAGTTTGACCCAACTGTAGTGGCCAATCCTACTTTCCAGTCCATGTTCAGATAGTTCATGGCCACAATGACGCATATGGTGGACAGAATGCCCCACCCCAAGTGAGAGAAGTAGTCCCTAATGTGGAATATTTGGGTTCTGGGAAGACCTTTGAAAGGATGAGGCATGTAGGGGCAGTTTAGTATGTAGGTACAACAAATTCATCAGATGAAGATATGTAGTTGACAGAGATGGAAAGTCCTTAAGATCCTCAACATGCCCGGAGAGGATAAGATGAAGCATGAAGTATACCTATTGTAGGGGAGTGCTGGCCATTGGTGGGCCATAGAGGAAGAGAAAAGGCCTGGTGTGGTGATCAGTTGGGAAGAGTTGCGATGAGAGTTCGTGAGTCTGTACTTTTCGGGGACCTATATAGATGAGACGATCACACTATTTGAGAAGATTCGGTAGGGATCTGTGTCAGTCAATGAGTATGAGGATAAGTTCATGAAACTTCTGAGGTTTTTCCCGCATATGGTAGATACAAACAAGGAGAGGACTAGACGGTTCGAGAAGGGTTTGAGCACAGAGTTGACAACACTGTTGTCATATATAGAGAATAGAGAGAAGTTCACCATATTTGTGGAGCCAGTCGGGAGGGTAAAGTGATTAGTGGTGGAGAAGCATGAGATCAAGGCCAAGAAGAGGCCTACGCAGTATCAAGGGAAGTGGTCTGAAGGCTTTAAGAAGCCTAGGTTTTCAGCACAGTTGTCACAATAGATATCGACAAGTCAATCACAGTGGTGATTGAGTAGAGGCAGATGTCGTACCTTTCTACCATCATGAGCCCATAGTGTCGCATCTGTGTTGGTGAAAGGGCCATCCATGTCGTGGTATGAGAGTAAAACCTATTTCAAGTGTGGACATGTTGGGCATACAAAGTGGTTTTTCCCAATGAAGGATGAAGAGGTTAGCCAACAGTCGAGACAGAGTGAGCAAGGGTTACAACAAGACAACACTTTAGTAGTTTCAAAGGACACATTCAGGCATTGCAAGCTAGTTATTTTAGGCAAGACAACAAAGGAAGAGGACAACTACATGCATTGAGTCAATTCTATGCAATGAGTCGTGTAGAATGAGTGATCAACACACGAGTTGTGATAGGTTAGATAGGGTTATTTCATTCTGATTTGTCTTCTTCTTGCTTTATGTCTTTTGGTTGACCCCAGGTGTGACACACTCTTTTATCACTAGAGAAGTGATTGCTAGTTGTTCTTTGCCTGTTAGTCGTAGATGTGATAGTCTTCATTTAGAAACCCCTTTGGATGGTTACTCCATGTTGCAGGAGGTGTGTCCTTCTTGTGTTCTTTCTTTCTCATGACGCAACATTCAAGTGGATCTTATACCACTTGACATGCATGGATTTGATGTGATCCATGGAATGGATACTTTGGAGAAGTATTAGGTGGTTTTCAATTGTAGTTTCAAGATGGTGACATTTGTCAATGGAAATGAGACATGGATCTTCCAAGGAGATAAGAAGATTCTTCCAACATAATTTGGTATCAGTTATGGTGACAGAGAAGTTGATGAGGTAGTGCTATGATGCATTATTCATGCATGTGGTGGATAACAAGGAAAGGAGTATGAGTATCCAAGAGGTGCCAATTTTCTGTGAGTTTGATGACATGTTTCTTGATGAGTTTCCTAGTGTCCCTCTAGTTAAAGAGATTGATTTTGAGATCAAACTGGTACCCGACACGTATCCGATAGCATAGACACCTTACAGGATGGCACCAACTTAGATGTGAGAGCTGAAGAAACAATTGCAAGAGCTGCTTGAGAAAGGTTTTATCAAGACAAGTACAACACTGTGGGGTCATCCCATTTTGTTTGCCAAGAAGAAGGAAGGGTCCATGAGTCTTTGCATCGGCTGCATACAGTTGAACAAAGTGACGATCAAGAATAAGTATCCCTTGCTATGGATAGATGATATGTTTGATCAGTTGAGGGGTGCGGTAGTATTCTTGAAGATAGATCTGAGGTATAGATATCACTAGTTGTGGATCAAGGCAAATGACATACCAAAGTCAACTTTCAATATGCGGTATGGTCACTATTAGTTCATAGTTATGTCATTTGGACTAACCAATGCACCGACAGCATACATGGATTTAGTGAACATGGCGTTCATACCTTTCCTTGACCAGTTCATGGTGGTGTTCATTGATGACATCCTAATCTACTCTCATTATTGCTAGCAGCATGAGCAACATCTATGACATGCATTGATCTTGTTGAGACAACACAAGTTATACGCTAAGTTTAGCAAGTGTAAGTTTTGGATGAAGGAGGTGTCTTTTCTTGGACACATGATTTCTGCTGAGGGTTTGTGTGGACCCCAAGAAGGTTGAATCTATGATAGAGTAACATCAACTGAAGACACTGACAAAAGTTCATAGTTATGTTCCTTGGTGTGCCACTAGAGGGACATGTTACTATCTTTGTGGGAGATGAATGTAAAGTTAGAGGTGCCTTGTTAGCAAGAATGTTGGCACAATTATAGATGAAGCCTACGTTGAGGCAACCAATTAGGGATGCACAATGTGATGATATTGTGATACAACATATTCAATCACAATTTGGCAGCAAGAAGAGTGATGGCTTCTACGAGTTAGATGATGGGACAGTGTGTTACCATGCTAGGGAAGTGGTTCTAGATGTAGTTGATATGAGGAAGATGGTCTTGGAAGATGCTCACTCTTTGAGGTATGCTATGCATCCAGGTAGCATGAATATGTACCACAATCTAAAAGACCTGTATTGGTCTCCTAGTTTGAAGTGTGATGTAGCTGAGTTTGTGGCTAACTGCACAGTGTGTCAGTAGGTTAAGGCAAAGCATCAGAAACCTGTAGGGACTTTGCAACCATTACCTATACCAAAGTGGAAATGAGATTGTGTCATGATGGACTTTTCGATTGGTCTACCTAGGATAGCCAAAGGCCATGACTCCATATGGGTGAATATTGATAGGTTTACAAAGACAACACACTTTCTTTTGATGAAGATGATGTACACAATAGAAAAGCTTGCACAGATATATGTTGATGATATAGTGTGTTTGCGTGGTATCCCATTTACCATCATGTCAGATAGAGGTATTCAATTCACTAGTTGCTTTTAGGAACATCTACACATAGCTATGGCTATGCAGTTGAAGTTCAATACGACATTTCACCCATAGACAGATGGAAAGTTAGAGAGGAAAATCCAGATCATGGAAGGTCTCTAAGGGCTTGTGTTTTGTAGTTCTTGGGTTTTTGGGATGTACACCTCAATTTTATAGAGTTTGCATACCATAACCGCTATCAAAGGAGAATTGATATGGTACCGTATGAGGCTGTTTATGAGAGACACTATAGATCTCTTTTGTGTTGGTATGAGACTAGAAAAAATCAGCTTTTGGGTCCTAAGCTTGTGCACCAGACGACAAAGAAGATAAAGATGATACAACAACAATTGAAGGCAGCCCAAGACAGGCAGAAGTCGTATGCTGATAACTGGCATAGGCCATTGGAGTTCCAAGTGGGATATAGAGTATACCTCAAGGTCTCTCCTTGTAAAGGTGTTTTTATGTGGGAGAAGAAGGGGATGTTGGCTCCCCCGTATATGGTACCTTACCATGTTGTTGCACGTGTTGAGAAAGTGGCCTATAAGTTGAAGATACCACCTGAGTTGCATAGGTTGCATCCAATGTTTCATGTTTTGAAGTTGTGGAAGTGTCACCCCAAAACTGAGTTAGTTTTGCGGCCTGTAGAGGTAGAGTTGGATGAGGATGTATCTTAGGTGGAAGGTCATGCGTTGATCCTGGATAGAAGGATCAAGAAGTTGAAGAAGAAGGATATTGTTTTGGTTTAGGTTTTGTGGCATCACTGTGGCAGGGAGGAAGCCACATGGGATCTTGAGGAGGAGATGGGTAAGAAATACCCATCTCTTTTTGTGTAGGATTATGGGGGCGAAATCCTTGTTAGGGGTTTATAGTTGTAAGACCCCTAAACTAGCTTAGTACTTGATGTTCTTACTTTTCTTAATTATATTCTTGAACCTTAATCTAATCTCATAAGATGCTTTTATAACATGTGACTTAGTTATGTTTTCATTTCGGTCCAATTTGATTGATGTTTGAGCTATCTTTGCTATGTATTTGCTTGTTTTGAACCTAGTTTGAATTTATCCATGTTGAGGGGTTATCTTGCAATTTTTCACATGTAGATTGTACCTTTGAAACATTGGCATCATGAGAGAGAAGATTGTGCTTTGGGGAACCTTATTAAGACTTGTTTTGAGGAGGAGAGAGAAGGTGATGTGTTGGGAGTGGTTTCTAGGATTTTCTTTGATGCCCTATGTTGATGTTGACCATATGTTGACCGTTTGAGTTCTTGGTCTTTCAACAACCATCCTTGTTGACCCTAGGTGTTTCCCTATGGTCAAATGAGTTTTTGGTTGAGCTTTGAGATCCCTATGGTCATAGAGGTGTAGAGCTTTCTCTTGGGTCGCTTGGTTTTATGCAACCATGTGCCCTTCTGGCCTTGTTTTCCTTCGACTGGTGGTCATCCATGACCAAGTGAGGTCGCTTGTCATTTCTTGTTTTTTCACGACCTTATTGGTTTGCATGGTTTTAGTGGATGCATGTTTGTTCTCTGATGGCCAAGTGTCGTGAGGAATCCTAATATCTTGACACCTAACCCCTTTCATCTCCCACCAAATCTTAAGTATATAACCTCTCTCCTACACATGCAAGTATCTCTTTTAACCTTCCTCCTTCTTCCTTTTATCTTGTGTTTGGTCCTTATGTGCTTGAGGTGTGAAGAAACTCATCCTTGATTATTGGTGGTAAAGAATCCTTTACATGTGGTGATCCAAGGTTGGAGCTACTCTTCTTGGTTATCCTTGGTAAGTGATCCAATCTCTTCATTTCATTTTCTTGCAAATCCCTACCTCTTTCTCCTTCTCTTGGTCAGATCCATGGTTTTCCATGGTGATCTTTTGAGAAACTTCTCTCCATAGAGGTTGAATCCATGGTTCTCCATGGTAGTGCCCGAGTGAGATGAAGATATTCTCCCTTTCTTCTTCTTTTGTTCTTTTCGGTCTTGAGGTTTTGGGTTCTCTTTATTGCCCTTTAACCTATGGTTTTTTCCTTCTCTTTTGAGGTGGTGACTAGATTGGTTGTGGAGGTGATCAAAGCTAGATTTTTCCTATCTTTGGAGCTTCTTGCTTGGAGGTGGTGCAACCATCATCTAAGACAGGTTATGTAAAATTCTCCCTACTATAATTGCACTTTAATCCTTCACGCAAATCTTTTTAAAATGTGATTTCTTATTGTTCATAATGATATCTTGGTTAGGGATGTCTTTCTATTATGATCTTCCATGTACTTATTCCTTTACTTAAACCCTAATTCACTTAGCCAAAATCTAGATTATGGAGATGATGATGATTTGCATGAATCTCAACCTTGGTTTTGTGTGGTTTGGTTCTTCGTTCGGTTACCTAGCATGAGGTGGAGTATGGTTCTATTTTCATGTGATGGATCTTGAGTTCTACATGTCATAGTATGGTTTCCATATTGATCTCATGTAATGCTTGTTTAGGGTTTGGGTGGTTATTGTTTTTATTGATGCTTCACCTCTAGTGACGCTTGAGCTTCTTAGCCTATATGGATGTTTTGGTGAACATGTTATCTTGGTGTTAATCACATATCTTGACCACGTTTTTCTAGTTATGGATCATGC